>OY282644.1:91090848-92290848 GCA_958299015.1 Tetanocera ferruginea | reverse complement strand
AGCCTAAGCGTTGCATTATTAGACCAATAATTGCTTATCTGTGGCAGCTTGTGGTATCCTGATAGAATCAAAATGCCGATAAATCATTTCAGCAGTGCCGCATTAAAATTTTAAGCAAAGCGTGCATCATTTTGTTGCATGGCGTACCGTTTTGTTTCGATCACAGTTAGCTTGCATATTTCGTTATCAAAGAAATATGCGAAAATTTCGGAAGGCAATTTGTCTTTGAATTTATGTTATAGCTGGAGTTGTAGGTGCTTCAAGGGCTCCGGCGTGTTTTTAATGTCCAAAGGTAAATTAGCCCCCACAGCAACTTTTGCCCATTTGGGTGTTGCAAACGCTGATTGAGGTATATGACAACGATTTTGCATATGACAACGAGTTGATGGTTGGTTATCATCATCATCAGTGTATACGTTGTTTAAATTAGGAGTTTCAAATCGAGTTGAGCGCCGGGATATTTGTTTGACAACAGGTGCATCATCTTTGAAGGAGCACGCGCTTTGACGATCTTTTCTAGTTTCAATTTCGAAAGTTTTTTTCTCCGACAATTTTCTTCTCTAATGATAAATTTTCTTTCAAATCCGACTCGTCAATATCCTCTTCATCAGTAATTCCATCGAAAGCCTCCGGCAGAATCGCATTGGCAGTTTCTATTTCATCATCGGTATCGTTTTGCAGCAGCTGTTCCATAACTTCGGCTATCGAAAGTACTTTACGGCGGCGTGTTAAAGAGCTTTTACTCGAATCAGATTTTTGCAAGCTTTTATCCATGACTAATAAATCGTAGCACTCATGAAGGAGAGGGGGTGAGCAATGTAATAATTTTCTGAAAGCCAAAAAAATTTCCTATATCACTGCATCATTGCATTTTGCATCGGGTATACTTTGTCATAAAAAAAAACTGTAAAAATTACTGTTCGAAAACTCGAACAGTGGCACAAAATGGGTTAACTAAATGGTAAAAATTATTTTACCAATTATAATTTAATTTACCAATTATAATTATTGGTAAATTAATCAACAAAATATTTATATATAAAAAAAAATATTTGTGAAAATGGCATATTTTTCCAAAACCAAAAATAATTAATTACAACTAATTGATAACTAAAAGAAACAGGCATTCGTTTTAACTGCACGCTAGCGGGTGACATGGCCAATAATAAAGGGTGTGACAGTTAACGGTTTAATGTTGCTGCAAAAGCTGCAATTTAAGGTGAACTCAAGTGGAGTGACGTGATTGAAGTTGTGCAGCAGACAGTTAGACGACGATAAGAGCATTAATAACAAGAATAACAACCACAACAACAGCAATAACACCGACAACAATAATAGGCAACCGGCTTTTTATGCTGCATTTGACAGCACCGACAAACAGCGAATACGAAACCTTCTGGCAAGGCTAACAGGTTTTTTTTTGCATTGTTGTTATTTTGACCACATGCAATCAACTTGGCTCAATCGATTGCAGTCAGCCAACAATAAATGACGTAAGCTGTTGCTATTGTTTTTAGTGTTGTTGCTAGCCAGAACTAGTCAGATTTAACAAAATTGCTTTGATAGAGAACAAGAGCTCAATAGCAACATCATCAGCAACAATAACAACAACTTACACTAAAAGCATTTTCAAGCAAATGCTGAAAAACCTTAAGCTATCTTCTGCACGCTTGACTAGCTGATGAGTTACGCTTATCGCTCAGCGTATCTAGCCAAGTCATTTAACTCGCCGCCTATATTTCTATAAACATCTATGTATGAACAGCTTGTCATGTTTTTGCCTTGTCGCATCCATTAGAACGCATGCAGCAACATACTAGTTAATGTAGCTGCAGCAACAATACGCTTCCATCGCTGTTGCAACTTCATTCAGGCAGCAACCATTCAGTCGTCTTTCGCCTTATTTGGTGCGCATTTGGAAATCCTTCAATTACTGTCACTTGATTACTGTTGTTGTATGTTTGTTGTTTTATTGTTTTTTTTTTCTTGCCTGCTTCTACTTCAATATGTTTTGTATTGCCATGAATGGATATTTATTTTCTTCATAGTTTTTACCATTTGCAACATTTATAGAAATTGTATAATTTTTATCACTTTTGCTTTTCTTAACTTATATAAATGCTGGTTTGCGCAGAGATATTTTTCTAGTTTAGTTAGTTTGTCTTGTTTTTTTTTTAGTTCATTAAAGCCGTACTTTGTTGGTAACAACGTCGAGTTGGTAACAACTGCTTTTCACTTTCCTTGAAGTTTCACATGCTTGATACAAACTGACAGAGTTTTTAAACTTTATATTATTGTCAACATTTGAGGTTACTTAAGTTATTTTATACCTCAAGCTGCTATCGAATAGTTTGTTTTAACAACTGTCAAATGATGAACCCCAGTTAAATGGTTAAGCAATTAAAAATTTACCCCAACACAAGTGCCATCGCCGGTAATCAGTGCATTCCTATGTCAACGACTGGGTTACCCGGAACATGGTTGCTGCATATTTGCAACCGTGCAAAATTATTTATGGCAACAGCAGCAGCGTGTGGCAATTTTGAATGTTCAAATATGTCGATGTTGTATGGGTCTGAGTCTGTGGGGACAATATATGCATAAGCATAGAACATAGCATGCTTTCCTTTTCCCAACCCCTTTTCCCCCCACCTCTTTTGATTGCTGCTGCTGCTGCTTCGTCTTCTTATGCGTTGTAAGCTTCAGTCAACACTTCAGGGAACATGCAGGTAGTGCGAGCATGATGCAATTAGCCTAATTGTCACATGCCACCATCTAGATTATTGCTGTCGTTATTGTTGTTGTTGTTGGTATTCTTGTTGATGGTCTTGTTGTTGCTGCTCGGTTTGTTATTGCTGTCAATTTGCATTAAAGGCAAATTATTGTAAAGCCATGCGACTAAATCAGCACTTTATTAAAAATGCATTAATTTAAAGTAACTGAGATATGACGCTACACAAGCAAATAGTTAAATACATTTATGTAATTACAGTTATATGTATGTACACTAGAGGAAAAGAGTTTGGGGAAAAATTATGAAAATATTGCTAAACATTAGGAAACGCACTGTTTCTGGTTATAAGAACTCTTGTAATCTTTTTAGGAAATCCGTTTTCGTATTCGTTTCATTTTAAGAAATAAAATATAGAAAAATTTTCTGAGCCGATTAAAACTAGTAAAATATACTCAGAAAGGATTCGTTGTGATTCGTATAAATTGAGCCACAGGACATTACAACTTAAAGGAAGAAATTAAAAATTCATCCCATGGGCATAACCATGCCATTTTTTTCTTGTTCTGTACTTTTATAACTTTTGAAGTTTGTAATTTTTTTTTTTTTTTTTGTGCAAAGTTTAAGCTTTCTAGCAGTATTACATAGTGTAAACTTGTTTGACCATGACATACAAAAAATACTACAAGCCCCCAAGAGAAATCCTACTTCTGGTAGAACATTCGTATACAAAACTTTTGATAATTATATATATTACAAAAAAGCATGTTAAAAAAAAATATATACTATATCAGAAATACCAAGTTTTTGTTGTATTCTTTAATATAATTTCGTAGAAATGTGAGTGCGGTACGCTGGAGTTGTTTGAAAAATTATAAATTTCACAAAAATTCTTTAAATATTTTTTGTCATAACTACTTTGATGTTTGTTTTTACTTCAAGGTAATTTAGAAATATTTAGAATTCAGGATTTTTACTCTCATGATTTAGAAGTGAATTAAAAAGCAATCAAATGATCACCGTGGATTCCTTTCCATCATCTTAATGATTTGTGGTAAATGATTTGTGGTCTTCGTAATGCAGATAATCAAAACTATTGTAATATATGGAAGTATTGTGCCCAATCATGAAACATTTTCTTCCGGGAATTTTAAAAGGGAGTTTTTGGTTTAAAATAAAATTAAAATACTTTTTGGATATTTTTAATGCAATTTTGTTCATCAACCGCCAATATTCATGAGTGTTAAATAAAAAAATGAGATATCTTTATCTGCTATCTAAAAACCGGAAACTCCCTTTTACAACTCCCGCGAGAAAATGCTTCATGATTGGGCTCATTATGACCGATTGTATTATATGATCATGCAATAACAATAAAGTTCAGCTACTAGAGCTTTTTCTAAGCATTAACCTATTTAAGGGGAGGACATGACATTGGCCTTTTTTTTAATTGTTTTTTTTTATAATTTTGCAATTTAGTAAATATTCTTAAGATTCTTAGAAAAAAAATTCATGAAAAAATGTTTACGGGTTCAAAAGTTACAGCCGAATTAGTGAGAGCGCATTTTTATTTTTCTGTACATTTTTCTTTGTTCACAAACTTTGAACGCGTTTATCTCGAAACCATGTTTTTCGTACTGGTTGCGGCACTAGCGGGTTTATTTTTTGATGAATTTTTTTTTTTGTATTTTTTTTAAACTTGATTCGCTATCGTATGACACGAGTTTAGTTTTTTTTTAATTTTTTTCGAGTTTTTATGAATTTTTAAAGTTTTTTTCACACTGCCTTGGGTAGTTGGGTAGATTGGCAAATGCCATACATTTTGTTTTTGTAAAAGTGCCATTCTACCCAAGTACCCATCTACCAATCTACTCTAGCTGAACCTCTGACTTGTTTGGGTAGATTTATTGAGTACTTTTTTCATGGGTTACCACCTTTTCCAAAAGTAGGCAATAATTGAATTGACAAAAAACTAAAACATAAGTGAATAAAATAGACAAATATGTTAAAATCAGTTATTTTAAATTTTTGAGATCAAAATTATTAAATGCCGCAAAGTTCACGTTAAAAATTACTCCTATATAAAATAACTTTTTACGCCTGTACAGTGGCCTAAATTTTGCGCTCATAAAATGACATGAATAATATGGGGGCAACTCTTTTTTAGCTGTCAATCATCTCCCATCAGATGTTATTCTACAAAGTATTCAATTGCAGTAAAGGGTGCTCGCTGTAACCAAAAATACTCAAACTACACATACCCAACTACCCAAGTCAGTGTGAATACCCCTAATACTTTTTCGAAAAAACACACTTTCGAATTTAGAACTTTACCAAAAATTGAAAAAAAAAAAAACATTTTAAAAAAAGCTCCCGTCATACGATAACCACTTTTGTTAAGATTTAAAAAAGTCATTATTTTTCCAGATCGGACAATTTTTGCGACTCCCAGCGCTGACGTTTTATTCTCTGCCGCCAGTTTGGAGCTCTACAAAACCATGTTGGAGTGAAAAATATATTTTTTTGATTTTTTTTGTTTTTGACTGAGTTATGAATTTTTTAAAAAAGGTATGTTTTCTCTGCCGCGAATGTTATGTCCCTCCTTAAAGCAGAAGTTTAGAATTCATCCCATAGGTATAACCTTGCAAGTTCTGTTGCTAAGTCCATTTTAAAGTTTTACTTTTCAGTTCTGCGCCAAGCGTTCATGCATTTAAAGAAAATGTCCCAAAAAACCCAATTTTTGAAACATGCATGTGTTATTTGTGGCGGGTTTTTAAACGTGTAATCAAACTCTTAACAAATATTATATTTTTTCCTCATCAAACTTTTTTTCTTATTCTGTTCCAACAACTTGAAGTTTGTATTTTTGAAAAACCTTTCTAAAGGTATAACATATTGTACACTTTTAAGACCATGACATATATAAAATACTAAAAACTCCATTGAAAAACTCAAATACAAAAAAAAATCAAATGAAATTTTACGCTGAAAATTAACTAGACCGCTTTTTAATTATTTTTTTTTTCATATTAATACTAAAGTAACTTTTACTTTAAAACACTGTTTATTCAATAATTTGAATAAAGAAAAAGCGAAGAATTCAAAGTTCAAAATGGGGAATACAATTTTTTTTTACATGTTACCGACACCTTGGAGCACAGTGGTAGAAAAAATTATAGAAACGTTACTTTTCTTGAACATTTGTTCAATAAAAATATTTTTTTTATCATAAATTTTTGTAAATTATGTATGTAGATAAGCTATTTGCTTAAAAATTTCATAAATTCAATAAGATTTATGAACAAAAATTCCATTTTAATCATTTTGTAAATTTATCTTGAAAAAAATAAAAGAAACACAGCTCTATTTTGGCAATATTTCGGTACATTTTCTTAAAATTTACTTTTTCCTTAAATGGAAAGTTATGGAGTAAGTATATTGTTGTTTCTCCATTAGATTTAGCTACTTCATGACATCTCTACTCCATAGAATTAACCACATTGAAACAAGGAACCGTCAGTATAAAGAATACCACGATTTCTTGATTATATGACAAAACTCTTCTTCGTATTTTCTTTTTTATAAGCCCGAATTTGATGCTATAGACCTCCCCACATGCCTTCTCTTTGATTGGAAGCCTTTTTTTAAAGTTATGAGGAAAGTTTTGGATTATAATTCTACATTAACTTTCATCTTATAGGCATTTCATGCTTGGCCTAAGATAGCATTACTATTTAAAACACTTTGACTAGTTGACATGGTATCTTTATTCAAGAAAATAGGACCTACAACAAAAGAAAAGAAGCAGCTCCATCATGGCATTTCTGCCCTACAAGTTATCATTTTTTTTTTTGGTGACTATTAGGGTCGTATATTATATTTTTTTTTTCATCTCACATACATTGCCCTGTCAGATACGAAGATCTTAACCTTTGTTTCATCTGATCAAACTTCGTTTTACAAATTTTCTATGAAGATATGTTTGTTCGCTCAAATAGAGAAGTTTCCTCGAACTTCTACCCATTAATACAACTTCTTTCAATCGATAGCTAATTATCGGTTCAATCGCTTTTCCTGCACTGTACATTCTAATTAACCCATTAGGTAATACCTTATCTAAATTGTTGTCAGTGTGTATTTCAATCTGATAGTAGCACCAATGAGTGAGAGAGAGGTTAAATCTGAGCCGCTGGTAATATTTGCTGTCCATGTTAAGCTTTCATGGGTTGTTATACGCTGCCATTTGCAAAACTGCCACTTGATTAATAGCTAATATTTTAAATAAACAAACTCATTGAAATCGTTTTGCATCGATTGCGCTCTACAATTAGAACTAAGCTTAATGATCGTTTAGTGTGCTTTAATTATAGTAAATTAAAAACGCCTCTAACGTCTTAAAGCCAATGCGAGATAAGACAGTGGTTAAAGTCGCGAGCCAATAAGTGTTTTTTATTTTATTTTCATTTTTTTTCGTTTATTTTCAAATTTAAAACCTGACTATCTATGACTCATAAAAATTTTTTTTATAACCCAAACTAATATATGCGTTTTTAAGCACTTGTCTTGAGAGTCAGGTTTGTTTTTTTCGTTGATGATTTCGCTTGTATTTCGTTTGATTATAATTTAGATGTGTTAGAATTATTTTACATTATAATTTTTTAATAAACAGTTTTTTGTTTATTCAAATTAGTTCTGGCATAATGATACACTTCTTTTCATATCTATTGTTTAACAGGTTCTAAGGAGTGAGTGGGTTGAGCCATTTGACAAGTATTTAAAATAAATAAGATGTCAGAGAATAGTTGATGGCTAATTTCTAAGCAAACCTGTTTTTAAATATTTAAACTACATTATTAGAAAGGTATAGATTTTTATATAAAATCGTGTTTAGGTATCGCTATGAGTCTAGAACATCATCTTTATAAATCAAAAGATTTGTCTAAAGCTTAGTTTTATGTAGAAAAATAGTTAGTTTTGAAATACTTACTGTAAAATATCTTTACCTACATTACTTACTGTAATATATCTGAAGTAAAGTAGTAACAAAAATGTCATTTTCCAAATAAATAAATCGAGTTTCTGGAGTTTTTTTCTCTTAAGTCAAAAATTGACTTTTATGTGAAGATTATCGGGTTATTATTTTGATGTTTTAGGTTATTTGTGTAATTTATATTATATGATTAGCATTCATGGTTAGCCAGGTATTGTATTTCCTGAATACAAACTGTTTACTAAGAAATAATTTTTTATTTTAACATATTATACTCTATGTTAAAAAATCGATATAGAATATCGTCAACCTAATTCTAATGCGTCGTAAGTCAGAATTATCTTTTGTCGAGGAAAGAATTGTAATCATGAATCGTTTTTGTTACTACATATTTGCAGTTGTTCAATGCTTTAGTCTGGCTTTAAATGTACAGAAGAACAATACATGTAACTGGTACAGGCTAGGTCAAAGTCTTCTAGTGAGTGAGTGCGTTACCAGTTATGTTTTACTCTAGCTCTATTTTTATATTTTATTAAAAAATTTCAAATTTTGGAAAATAAAAACCTTTTCCTTTATACTGTTAATTATTATGGTCGAGTCACGAGGCGCGTCCCTGGATTGCGAGCAATGTAACGGCACTTATCTCTATAAATTTTCTCTTCCAATTTTAACTTGCTTAAATTAATTTGAGAATCTTAAACTTTAATGAATTTATCTCAACCAAATAATCACAAATAGTTAACAGAGAAAATGCATGCTTTTCATTTAATGATTACATCCATCTATTTTTCTTTCAATTGACTTATGGTTAAGTTTGTTGTAGCTGCATTAAATAATATAATTAGACATCAGATGAATGCACTCAATAATTTGATGGCACGCTTTCATAATCAAAACACAACATTTTCATTTTCAATTTTATTGTTGTTTTTTGTATTTGTAAAAGGTCAGACAATTATAGCGATAATATGTTATAAACTGTATCAACTGAGCTTATCAGCTTATAATTGGAATGAGATGCATTCGAAAACGAACATTTTATTCAACTTTGTAAAGAAATAGTATATTTTATAAAATATTTTTAAGCTATGATCTAATTTAACCAAACGTGTTTTCGATAAACTCGTTGATAAGCATATTAAAATTGATAAAAATAAAAAAATTTATAACTATTAGTTTCGGCTTAACACGTTGTGCCATAATTTATGTATTAAAATTAAATCGATTGTAGAGCGTTGCCATTTTATTGAACAAGATGTAAACGAGATTTTTGTTTTTATTTCAAAAAATATTACAGCTTGTGCCGCGGCATGCTACAAAAGCCGTAATACATTCCACAGCAGCAGCAACAACAATAACAACAACAACAAAAGCAGTTATTATAAGCATGACAACATGTTATTAAAACAAATTTAAATACAAACGACTTTAAATAACAGTTTATGGCATATGTTAATGAATATAAATTAGTCACCAAAGTTTTAATTTCAGTGTGTCCAGATAAATGCATAAAACGTTAAATTAAATGCAATCCTGTTTGATTTCAGGCAAGATATTCATTTACAATATAACTATTGGAAATGACGTGAGATTTTTTTGAAAGTTTACAAAGATTTTTTTCAGAATAAAAATAAAAATATTTTTTTTAAGACTTCTTAAAGCAAAATATATATATCTTCTCTTATATTAGTACCTTCACTATTTGCTGTTAATTGTCTCTTTTTTCAACGTTACGCTATTTCTTTCCAAAATACTCATTTTTGGCGAAAGCTAATTTCTATATTAATAAGTGAATAAATATTGTTTCATGATGAGAAAGATACCTGAGCGAGGGAAACACATGAAATTTCAACAAGAGACAGAATACTTTGTGTGGAATTTAATCAATTTAAAACATGGAACAAGTTGTTCGAAAAATGTTAGGATTCGCATAACTCTGTAGCGGGTTGACCGATTTTAATAATTATTTTCTAAATTGTTCCATGCTTATTACATTATGTCTTCTCGAAGCCCAAATTGTAAAATTCTATTAATTTAAAAGTGTTTTCCGCTCACAAACGCTCCCACTTCCCATACAACCCACATTGACTAAACCTGTAAAAGTCTTTAAGGAGGTATTCTAGTCTAGGGATGCAAATTTTGAGTGTTTTTTGAAAATCCAAAAAAAAACTAAATATATTTTTAATAGCCATTTTTTTATCACACATTGACGTTTACAATGCAAAACACACATTAAAAAAAAATTTAGAAAATTTAAAAAATAACAACAATAAAAAAAAATTCTTAAAAAGTAAGAATGTCGCTTTTATCTATCTGAACTACGGAAATTTAAACAATTTGTTTTAAAAAAATGGCAGCTGACGGAAACAAGTGATTTTTTTCAAAGTTTTGAACGCTTATAAAACAGTAAAAAATAAAATAATTACATAATTAAAGTTCCAACAATAGAGGGAGTGGATCGGTTTCAAATCGAATCATTAGAATTTGAGAAATCATGTCAGACGTATTAGAAAAAGTTTTTCGAGAAAAACGCGTTTAAATATTTAAATTTTTAAAATTTTTTTTTTTAATTTTTTGTTTGAATTTTTTAAATATCAATACATGTCTTATTAAAAATTTACTGGCACAAATATTCTTTGTTTAAAACCAAAATTTGTTCCCCTATACTGCCTTATAGGGACACTTATAAAAATTAAGTCTTGTTAAAAATTAACTGGCACAAATATTCTTTGTTTAAAACCAAAATTTGTTCCCCTATACTGCCTTTTAGAGACACATTGATTTTAACAATAGTAAGAAGTTATTTGCTTACCGAATATTATATCCTAGTAATATGCTTGAAAAAATTAAGTTGATACCTTGTACGCATTAGAAGTTCTCGTAACGTGGATATATTTTTTTCAACACTTCATGGAAAATGACAGTTACCCAAACAACCAACAATTTTTCTCACCTTATAAAAACGTAGTGAGAACTTCAACTGACTCGAGTCGCATATTTAAGTTTAAAGAAACACTTCGGCAATTGAATTCCTTCAAAAGTATAATTGAGACAAGCGAGACGAGTCACCGACTCTTCTCATTAATTTGCGAAGACGGTGCAAACGAGAAACTATTGTGAGAACTATTGTGCACTGTTGCCAGATAGCCGAACTGAAATTTACCACTATTCAGGAGAAAAAATTACCACTTTCTGAGAAAATGTACCTTATTTTTAAAAAAAATTACAAAATTTTATATGATTAACAGGCGTTATAACTACTTCCATAATAAAACATTTTTTTGCTAGCCAATTCACGATGTGTAAGAGACTTCTTTTATGCACTTTATCATTAACTTTTTTGTAGGAACTGCTCATGGCTTTCTATAACCGATATTCTTTTAAGCAAAATTCAATGCAATTTCAAAACATTTGATTACATCTTATACCTTGGTGTGTTCCAACAATTTCTTTAGTTTTTAAGTTAAAATTTCCAGCAAATCAAAAATTAAAACAATCCTACATTTGTTCTTTTTTGGTACAAAAGGGGGCTCCCAATAATAAAGGACTGATTGTGAGTACGTTCAGAGAGGTAACAAAGGTGCAAAAAAACTTAAAATAATTGGAAATCTAAATAATAATTATAATGCAAAAATTTACCACTTTTAGTCAAAAATTACCTTTTTTACCTCTGCCCAAAAAACGAGTCAAAAATTACCTCATTAAGGGAAATTTACCTCAATCTGGCAACAGTGTTGTGGTGACAAAAAATACAAAAAAGAGCAAAAATAAAAACAATGAAAATAAATACTTAAGAGCTACATGCCAGCATGAATATAACATTAGCAGTATATTTACTAGGGTTACCAGCTAGGTTGTGAAAGAACGTAGTGTTGAACAGACGCTGCATCTTGAATGAAAAACCCACATAGCCCGCAACTGGCCCTGTCAAGGTGAGTCGGAACCGCCTTTAAAGCTTAATGTTCGAAATTCCCTGTCTCCTCTAGACTCTAAGCTTGAGGGGTCTCTACAAGACCTTAGGAATGTATGGTTTGGGTCCCCACCACATTATAACTGCCCAATAAAAAAAAATCAACCTCGAATATGAACCCCAACTACGTTGACGACTACCGCAAACGAAAAACGAGTTTTTTTAGGCGGAAGCCCTCGTAAAAATAAAGGCTAACATCACCGCCATCCAGGAGAGGCAATGGAAAGGACAAGGCTGCTCTAAGAGAACAGACTGCTATATCTGCTGTCATGAATTTGAACGTGAATTCGTCGTAAGTCGGAAACTATGCCACCTTGTTTTCCTACTCGTACCTGTGCACGAAAGGCTGACCACAATCCGCATCAAGACGAAATTTTTCCACATATGCCTAATTTGTGCGCACGCCAGGCTGAAGAAAAAGTACGCTGGTGTTAAGGACGCCTTCTACGCGAGCCTTGAGGACGTGTCTGATCACTGCTCACGACGTGAGAAAAGTAATCAGCGATTTTAACGTGGAAGTCGGAAAAGAACGGTCTAAGACTGATCGACTTGAAATTTAGAAGTTAGTAGCACCAGATTCAAACATCTCGATAATAACAAGGCCACCTGAATGTCCCCGAATCGAAACACGTGAAATCAGATTGATTATGTTGTGATCGACGGAACGCACGCTTCAAAAGTATTGGATGTGCGCACGTTGATTCCGATCATTATTTTATAGTCGGAAGTGTCTCACCCGAGGTTTCAAACCCAGAGCATCTACTTTTTGAGATGAAAATGGTGATCTGGTTACAGATACGCAGTGCGCATTGAGATTTGGAGACAGCATTTTTCCAATCTTCTTGCAGGCGACGATACCAACAATAACGCCCTTGGAGAATGCAGTTCGACACCACCAATCGACGATAGTAGAGTGGAAGTTGCACCACCTAGCCAAGACGAGAATAAAGTTGCTAACAAGCGACTCAAAAACAACAAAGCACTAGGCTGCTGGATTATTTAAAACCGGCGGCAATGAATTGATAAGGTGCATGCATCAAGTCATCAACAAAATGACATCAACGGGCAGACCCGACAGTCTACGCCAACTACCGAAGTATCAGTCTTATTTATAACGCATACAAGGTTTTTTTGAGCATATTGTGTGAAAAATTGAAAACGCATACCAAACAACTGATTGGACCATATCAGTGTGGCTTTCGTCCTGGCAAGCCCATCATAGATCAGATTTTTAAACTACGCCAATTCCTGGACAAAACCCACGAAAATCAAATCAACACTCTCTTTGTCGCTTATCTCTCTCTCTCTCTCTCTCTTTGTCGCTTCATCATATAGGGTTTCCTATGAAAAGCAGGTGTGCATCGAAATGGTACCATATTCCACAATGATTTCCAACTGCTTGCGTATGCTGATGATATCGATATTATCGGCAGAACAAAGAGAGATGTAACCACTGCTTACGGCGCTATCGAAAAGGAATCAGCCTAAGTGGGTTTGACGTTGGACGAGGACAAAACAAAGTATATGCTGTCTGCAAATAGGGAAGCCCGGCGTCTAGGCTCCCATGTTTAATCAGCCAAATATAATTTTGGACTTGTCAAGGAGTTTACATGCCTTGGCAATGCCGTTAACAGCAACAACATTGTTAGCCTGGAGATAAAGCGAGGAATAACAATTGCTAATAGGTGCTACTATGGGCTAAAACGAACACTCTGCAGGACGCTCATCATACCTGTGCTTCTCTATGGCGCTGAGTTATGGGTGGTATCGCAAACTGATGCAGCCGCTCTTGGGGTGTTCCAGAGGAAAGTTCTACGCGAAATATTAGGTCCTGTTAAAGTTGACGACGACTATTGCATTCGACGAAGACTATTCATGACAAAGACTATTAAAATTTTTTTTTTTTTTTTTTTTAGCTTTGAACCAAGGATTTTCAGGTGTCAAACCTATTCAGTCAAGTCTGCCTTGGTTCGGAAATGGGGAGATAGATAAGTAGGAGAGAAAGGGGAATCAAGAGAAACAAGTGTAGAATGTTGTATGTGTGGCGGATCGCTATATCAACATTCGAATTTGAATCTGAGGCAAGTGTTATGCCTTTACCTCAGTCAATTCGAGTTATTAAGCAATCACAGTCCACAAACATCTTTACCACCAACTACAACTTCCAAAGTCGTAATGTTGATGAATTATTAATTTCAGTTGATTAGAAATGAGGAAAGAATTAAAGAAAGGTAAAAGCGTAGGACCATGGCTAGACCGGGATTCGAACCCGGAAACTCTGGGTTGGCAGTCAAGCACGCTAACCACTTGACTACCGAGGCCCCTAAAGTGGTTAGTGAAAGCCCTGCTTGAGTCGAAAGCCGAGGGTCACCGACGAACAGGAAGACCATACCTCCGATGGTTTGACCGAGGAAGCCGAGGAAGACCGAGGAAGCCCTAACCGCGATTGACGAAAGAAATTCTAGAGCTGTTGATGTCAGCCGTAACCCGACCACGGGTTGTCATGGCCACCTAAGTAAGTAAGTACAACAAAGTGGACACTTGAACTAGAATACTGCCCTAACATTAAAAACAACGATTCATGAACAAATTTTTATTTTAGCTCCAGTTCTAAAATAAAAATTTGTTCGACACTTTAAAATAGAGATTTTTCTCTCGTAACACCTGTCACAGTCTTTGTAATGCCACACATTAAAATGTTAAATAAACTATTTCTGAATCGTATTTCTAATTTATTTTAATGCAGGGTCAATCGGGTCAACCGTCAATTATTATTTAATAATTGCCAGTAATTAATTTTTCTTTTTATTAATTGTAACACAACGTTACAGGTACTTTAATAAAAGTCACACCAGCATTGACCATGACTTTAAAAGTTTTTTTTTCACATGTGGATAGACAACCATAAAAGTCATTTAGTTTGACTACAAAAACTTTAAATTATTTTATGTTTCCTAACGTATGGATGTTTAAATGCGTGAACATGTAACACCCGTCACAATGGAATGTTCCATTTACGTTTACATTTCTATGGACATTTACATGTTTATGCATATTTAAAATCAGGGACCGTATTAATAATGAGCAATGCTGATCGAAAAAATCAAGATATAATGATTATGATTTTAATTTTTTGCTCAGATATAAAAATCGTTTTCTGATTTTTATTTTTTTAAATCAAAAATAATAATAATTATTAATAATTGTAAATAATTATAAAAAAATAATAATAATTATTTTTGATTTTAATTTTTTTACTCAAGCAAAAAAATTATTTTTGATGTTTATTTTTTTATTTTTTACTAAAAAAAAATCATTTCTGATTTTTAAGTTTTTTGTTTTTGCTCAGACAAAAAAATCATTTTTGTTTTTTATTTTTTTTTTTTACTTAGACAAAACTCGTTTTTAATTTTATCTTTTTAACAAAAATATTATTTGTCACTTTTATTTTTCACTCAAACACAAAAAAATCATTTTTGATATTTATTTTTGAGACATAAAAAAAGATCGAAAAATTATTTTTTTGATTTGTTTTTTTTTTTGGTCATATATAGAAATCATTTTTGATTTTTATTATTTTTTTGTTTTTTTTTTCTGATTTTTTATTACAGAGCAAAATAAATAAAAATCTAAAATATAAAATGAACAAAAAAAAATAAAAATCAAAAATAATTTTTATTTCCGAGAAAAAAATAAAAAACCAAAAAAAATTTTTATTTCTGAGCAAAATAAATAAAAATCGAAAATAACTTTCTTTTTTTTGAGCATAAAATTATTATTACAAAAAGATCGAAAAATTATTTTTTGATTTGTTTTTTTTCGGTCATATATAGAAATCATTTTTGATTTTTATTATTATTTTGTTCTTTTTTTCTGAATTTTTATTACAGAGCAAAATAAATAAAAATCTAAAATTTAATTTCTGAGAAAAAAAATAAAAATCAAAAATAATTTTTATTTCTGAGCAAAATAAAAAAAAATCGAAAATAATTTTTTTCTGAGCAAAAAATTATTATTAAAAAAAGACCGAAGAATTATTTTTCGATTTGTTTTTTTTTGGTCAGAAATGGAAATTATTTTTGATTTTTACTATTTTTTTGTTCTTTTTTTCTGAATTTTTATTACAGAGCAAAATAAATAAAAATCTAAAATTTTATTTCTGAGCAAAAAAAAAAAAATAAAAATCAAAAATAATTTTAATTTCTGAGAAAAAACAATAAAAATCAAAAATAATTTTTATGTCTGAGCAAAATTACTAAAAATCGAAAATAATTTTTTTCTGAGCAAAAAATTATTATTAAAAAAAGACCGAAGAATTATTTTTCGATTTGTTTTTTTTTGGTCAGAAATGGAAATCATTTTTGATTTTTACTATTTTTTTGTTCTTTTTTTCTGAATTTTTATTACAGAGCAAAATAAATAAAAATCTAAAATTTTATTTCTGAGCAAAAAAAAAAAAAATAAAAATCAAAAATAATTTTAATTACTAAGAAAAAAAATAAAAATCAAAAATAATTTTTATGTCTGAGCAAAATAAATAAAAATCGAAAATAATTTTATTTTATGAGCAAAAAATTATTATCATTAAATCACCATTATTTTCGGTCCCTATTTAAAAATATATTAACATTTACTTCAACGTTTTAACATTTACATTAACATTGAACTCATTGCTTGAGTTATTTTTCACAAGTTTTGCTACTCCGAATTTTACCAAAATGCTATGTTGTTTCAAAACTCTGTTCGCTTAAAAACTCGTATTATTTTTGTTAAAATTCGTGAGAAATTTTATGCATTATAACCACGAAACTTAAAAATATTCCTAAACATTTGAATTTCAAACAAATTTCGCCGCCTTATCTGCTGCTTGTTTGTTTGCTTTTTCCCCCTTGATCCCCCCTACGTTTTGGCATAAAACCAAAATAAAAATAAAAACACCACACTTTGACTCTTGTGCGTGGGCCTTAACATTATAACAATAGTCGAGAGGTTTGGCTGAGCGAGTCAAGTGAAAATGACGCTACACGCAAAAAAAAAAGAAACAAACTATCAAAAATAGATTTCAATGACGTATTATTAGTTTAAACAAAAAAAAAACAACAAACATGTTTAGCTTTTAAAAATACCTACCTTCAAAATGGTTTTTATTCATAAAAAAAACATACTTAAAAAATCTGTCAAAATATATGAATTTTATGCAAATTTCTAACCGATTACTAGCATCCGTTGAGCGTGGGCGCTTTCTTTTTTGTTTGCTATTTTATTGAATTTTAAATTTTACCATTCAAATTCAAGCTTTTTTGTATAATATTTAAAAATAAAAATAAAAATTAAAAAATAAACAAAAAATCAAAAGAATTAATTTCACGTGCTGATTTAATAAAAGCATAAATTAACAAACAACATCATCAACAACAACAACAACAAATCATAGCAACAACAATGCTATAAAATTTGCATTAATTAAAAGATTCATATTATTTTTAGTTTTTTTTTTTTTGTTTGGCTTATTTATCTTTACAGTTCTTTCGAAATTATGACATCCATCATTATTTAAATGTGTTTTATTTTTTATTTAAGTTTTATTTAATCTTCCTCTTTTGTTTCTTTTTTCAGGTAAATACCATAAAATAGATACTCTTGTGTCAACGCTTAAATGTGACTTTTTAACGCCTTTTCTGGTTTGCTTGGATTAAAATTTATTAAAGGTAAAAACTATTAAAGCAAATTTTTATAAATAGGATTTTAGTTTAAAATATAGCCATCATCCATCAAGTGTCCATGAGACAGATAGATCTCAAAGTGGTTTATGAAACTATGAATAAACAACAATGACAATAAAGTGAGTATGACAATAAAAGTTTTTCGAAACAAATTTAAGAGTTTATTTTGCATTTGAATGCAGGTTACACAACAAAATTGTTGTAAAAGATACATAAAAAGTTATACAAAAGATACTGATGACATTTTTACACCAACAAGATTATGATTTCGATCTTCGAAACTATAACAAATGCGACTTATGCAATTGTTATATCAGTAATAAACATTCAACATGTTTTTTTTCAATGAATAAGCATGAGAGGGTATAAAAGTGACAAAATTATTGAGTCAGACAGCAAAATCGCTACCTACATATAATTCTTAGAATTATCAAAATACTGCTAGGCATTCCATACCAACTTATCCCAAAACAATATTTATGATTAATGAAATATTTATTGTTTTTTTTCTTTATCAGAACTATAGTTAAAAAAAATAAAATTTAAAAAGCATTTTAAATTCCTAACAACATGCCTGTATCTTGAATTCTTAAGATTCTATGTATATAATCAGATTTTATTAGATATTCTTCGTAACGCAAGTCATTAATTATGACTTAATTATGCGCAGATGTTTTCTAAATGGTTTTCTTTATACAGTTGATTAAACAGTTTCAATTAATTACAGGCCTACAAAAGTCAACCAATACACTCAACATTGCGCCACAGTTCATCTACTACATCTACAGTATCTACTACATGCATCAGATAAATGAGTTTGAAATACTTATTCGTACTCTTTTTTTTTTTTTTTTTTCAATTTCTTTCAAGCAGCAACAGTACTCAATCATTAACAACACACAGTATCAATTGCTGCAATTGCAACAACATCCTTCCATCATGACTTCATTAGCATGCAAACTAACATACATAAATTTATACATTTTTTTATAGTTCCGAAATGTGTGTTCATACTTTTTTAAAACGCTCATGATTCAACATTTGTATCTTTTGCGACTTTGATCACGTATTTCCAATCAAACTTAATCATCGAATTTATTTTTGCAAATTGAATTTGTACGATTTGTAGCAAGGAATTCAGCGTAAATTTCGCTGATATATGTTATGTTATGGTTTTGTTTTTATTAGTTTTGATTCTCATGCTTAGTGCTTAAAATTTTTGCAAAGCAAAACCAACAATATTCATTAATTATAGGGTTAAAAGTTAACATTTTTTGGCGTTTCTTTGAATTGCTTGATGATATCAACTGAAATATGTGGATATTTCACTCGAATTACGTGCGTACATATGTCAGCAGCAATCAATTTGGGTTAATCATGAGCGAATAATTTGGATGCATACAAGCATAATGTCGAAAAAAATAAATGCTGGTACTGGCACAAAGAATGAAGAGATTCGAAATAGCAGACTGAGGGTTAATGAACTTATGCGACAGTTTAACAATCGTAACAAACGCGAAAGAAATTTGTTGTTTTTATGTATATTTTTAAAGATAATTCTTAAGAAAATTGTTTTAGGAAGACTTGAAATTTATTTAGGAAGTTCCTAAGTATTTTAGGAAGTTCGAAAATCATGTTCGAAGTTTTCGAAGTTCAAAAATTTGTTAATAAGACTTAAAACTTTTTAAAGCAAACTTTTGAAAATGTTTTAGGAAGTTCGAAAATCATGTTCAAATTCGAAAATATTTTCGAAAATACAAATTTTTTTGTAAAATTTTTTGAAAAGTAAATATTATTATTTCAAATTTTGCAAACCCTCTAATAATTTTGGCAATTGGAAAATCGTCAAGTCACCAACCCGAAAGAAATTTGTTGTTTTTGTGTATATTTTCGAAGTTCAAAAATTTTTTATTAAAACATGAAATTTGACAGGCAAATATTTTAAGTATCTAAGGAACTTCGAAAAACATTCGAATTTGAAAATATTTTTCGAAATTGAAAATGATTTTTGGTAAAATCTTTTGAAAAGTTAACATAATTATTTCAAATTTTACAAAACCTGCCTTAATCATTGTGCCAATAATAAATTGTCATGTCTTGACATTTGTTTTTTTTTTCAATATATTTTTCGAAGTTTAAAAATTTTTAAAGAGACATGAAATTTAAATTATTAAAATTATTTGAAAGTATTATAGGAAGTTTAAAAATCATGACCGAACTCGAAAATATTATTCGAAGTTAAAAATTATTTTCGCTAAAACTTTTGAAAAGTGAATATTATTATTTCATTAATATTATTTCAATATCAGTTCAAAGAAATTTGTTTTTTAAAATAATTTTCGAAGTTGAAAAAGTATTTAAAAAGACTCGAAATTTAAAAAGCAAATTTTCGAGAGCATTTAAAAAAAATAAAAAATTCATGTTTGAATTCGAAAATATTTTTCGAAGTTAAAAATGATATTTGTTAACAATTTTTTGAAAAGTGAATCATATTATTTCAAATTTTTTAATCATTCCGACAGTTGAAACGAGCACGAAAGAATTTTTTTGTTCAATTTACATGGTTTTCGAAGTTCAAAAATTATTTAACAAGACTCGAAAGTTTTTAATCAAGTTCGAAAATCAAGTTCGAATTCGACATTTTTTATGAAACTTCGAAATAAATAAATGTTTGAATTCTAAAATATTTTTCGAAGTTAAAAATGATTTTCTTTTGAAAATTAAATTTTTAATCAAATTTTTTAAATAATTTTTTAATAATTTTGCCAATTGACGAATTGTCACGTTACGAGCGCGAAATAAATCTGTTTTCTCTGTTTTTCGAAATTTAAAAATTTTTTAATAGGACTGAAATTTAAAAAGCAAATATTCGAAAATATTTTGGAAGTACCAAAGTCATGTTGGCATCCAAAAATATTTTAAGTATTTAAGGAACTTCGAAAATGATGTTCGAATTCAAAAATATTGTTCGACGTCAAAAATTATTTTTAGTAAAATCTTTTGAAAAGTGAATATTATTTTATCAAAATCTTTTAATAATTCTGACAGTTGAAAAATTTAAATTTTTTTTTCAATATACTTATTTTTCTAAGTTCAAAACTATTTAATAGTTCTTTAATAAGAGCAGAAAACTAACAAGCAAATATTCGAAGGTATTTAACAAAGTATTTAAAAAAATCATGTTCGAATAAGAAAATATTTTCGAACTTACAAATTTTTTCCGGCAAAATCTTTTGAAAAGTGAATAAAATTATTTCAAATTTTTCAAACGCTCTTTAATCATGTTGCCATTTCTCAAATTGTCATGTCACGAGCGCGAAAGAAATTGCTTCTCAAAATATTTTTCGAAATTATAAATTTCCTTAGTAAAACTCGAAATTTAGAAAACAAATATTCGAAAGTATTTAAGAACGTTTGAAAATCATGTTCGAATTCGAAAATATTTTTTGAAGTTAAAAATGATTTTCGGAAAAATCTTTTAAAAAGTCAATATTATTGTTTCAAAGTTTCAAACAATTGACAAAGTGTAACGTCACAAGTACGAAAAAACTTTGTTTTTCAATTATTTACAATTTACAATCTACAATACAATTTCGAAGTTCTACAATTCAAGAAAAAAAGTCAAAATTTAAAAAGCAAATTTTCGAAAGTATTTTTCGAAGTTATATATATATATTTTCCAAATGTCATATTTTGACGAAATCGAAAATATTTGTTGAAACCTGAAAACTCAAATTACAATATAATTTGAATTTTAAAAATTTCAAGTTTTAATTTTTTCTTTCCTTTGGAATGAACTGAGTATTGGAAGTTCTAAGAACAAAATTCGTAGTATTTTAATTAAAGCATTTCGAAAAAATAATTTTCAAATTTTAATACAATCTTTTGTTAGTTTGAAAATATCTTAAAAGTCTGAACAATATTTTCAATTTGAATATATTTCAATTAAAATTAACTGCTTAAAATTCATTGGCATCATCGAAAAAACGAAAATATTTTTCGAAATTCAAAATGGTTTCCTCAATATAATCGAAATTTTTCAAATTTATTATTTAATAAGACACGTTTTTCTTCATGTAAGCGTTCCATTAAAAATTTAATTTAAAAATTATGAAATTTTTTTAAAAATCCAAAAATAATGTGTATTAATATTTCGTCAAAGGACGAGAATATTTTTTAAATTCCAAAATAAAAAAAAATACATACGTTTCATATTTTAGACATTGTTTTTGATGTTCGCAACTTTTTCACTTTCGGGAAAATTGTTCAAAAGTTTGAAATTGTTTTGAAAACTCTAAATTTTTTCGGAAGCATTTCTTAAAAATTTTCGCACTTTTTTGATTCGAAGATTGAAAACATTTCTTTTTCAAAGTTATAGCCTGTTTCAAAAGAGAAGAACATTTTCGCGCATGTTTGAGAATAAGAAAATAATTTTGAGAGCGTTCTTCATTCTGATTGGTCGACATTAAAAAAAAAATTGAATATTCTCAGAGCATAAAAATAAATGAAAAAAATTAATGTATATTCCTAAATTTTGTTGTTCATCGCAACTGCGCTGCGGAAATACTGAATTTTATTTTTCAAAATCAACCAATCAATATCGAAAAAAAAGGGGGCGTCACAAATAATTTAATATCCAAACAACTTCACTTCACAATTTTTTCTTGAGAAAATAATTTATTTTTTATGTTATGTTTTATGTATTTGATTTCTCTCTCAAGATGCAGGCTGCTGCAGGCCGTCGGTGCAACACCGTACTTGTGCAATCATTTGTTCTGAATGTGTGCGCACTTAAATATATAGAAAAATAGTAAAAAACACTCAAAAAAAGTATAGTTCAGCGAACAGTACAAAAAGAGCAAGAAATTACGCTCTAAAAAATGTTCAAGCTTTAAAAATAATTTCTCACTGCGCATCGAAAAATGAAACTAAAAAATGTTCTTCTCTTTTGAAACGGGCTATAAAACTGTTTATTGTTTTTAATACGAAACACTACCACTTAATAAAACAAGTTTTTTAATGCAAACGTTTAACTAAATTCCATTTAAAAGTCATGAAATTTTTTTTAAAAAATCCAATAAAATATGGATTAATATTTGTCAAAAGACGAGCATATTTTTAATTCGAAAATTTAAAAAAAAAATTTCTAATTTTTAAACATTGTATTTGAAGTTCGAAAACATTTTTAATATTTTATAATATATTCATGTTAAAGTGTTTTAAACAAACATTTTTTTGAAGTTCGAAATTTTTTTCACTTTCGAAAAAATTTGAAAAAAATTGTTCAAAAGCTGTTAATGTTAACACAATTTTCGTTATGAATTCCTACAAATATTTCGCAACAATTTTTCGAAGTTTGAAATTTTTTTTTGAAGAAGAAAGATTATTTCTTAAAAATTTTATATATTTTATTGTTTTAGTTTTTTAAACGAACATTTTTTTGAAGTTCGAAAATTTCTTCACTTTCGAAAAAATTGTTCGAAAGCTTAAAATTATTTTCAAAACTCAAAATGTGAAAACAATTTTCCAAACCAATTCGTAAAGATTTTCGCAATTTTTTTTGAAGATTGAAATTTTTTTTCGAAGATATTAAAAATTTTTCCAAGTTAAAATTGATGACTGTTTCCAATACGAAACACGAGCACTTCTTTCATTTCTTTCTTTCAAAAGTGGTGACCATTCGATGTTGAATTAAGTGAGTTCATTGTTGATGACATGATTTAAAGAGCCTTCAGAATGTCTGCCAGCTCTGGCAGCACATTTCGCTGTGTATTAAAAAAAAAAATAATGCATAAAAATTAAATTGCATTCGCCGCCATAGCATGCGATGACAGCGTTGCCAGAAAATCAAACAAATGAATCCTCATCCTTGCCATGCATGAGTCAAGCGACGACTAAATCTGTAAACATTTAAGATGCAAACAAAAATAAATATCATAAAGCAAGAGAAAAGAGATAAAATCATAATGCAAAATAAGACAGACAAGTTGATGCATTACGCCCTACGTAACGGCATTAAGAACAAACAACAGACAAAGTTTTCGAAAATAAATTCCGCCACTTAAAGTGCGACGCCAGCCACTTGAAAACTGCTCAATACACACAAATACAACCACACACACATCCTGTAGTACTTAAGGCAAGGCAGATATTTATCGTCCAACTGATAAATCCCACATTTAGGCCGTTTTAATCGCATGCTCAGCAGCACGCTCGAAAATCAATGGAATCAGCAGTAAAGCTGCACTAAAACAACTGCTTTTATCCCCAGAGTAAAGCAGAACTTATTAAATTCTAACAACTGCTCGATGTCTGTGGCAGCCAATAGAAGGCAGCGAATTCAACTCAGCTTAAAATCAACAGTTGAGCCTCAATCAAGCTAGCATTTTCTTTCAAATGTTCTGGTTTATGGCAGACAATTGAATGGATCAGCAGTTGAAGTTGGTCTGGGGCTACTGCATCAGAAGCTCGTGCGTGCATTCAACCTGGCCAACCTATCTGCCGGGTAACAAGCACCTACACCCTGCAAAATAACCGTTGCTTCAAGCTATTCAAACATTCTTCGCCAGGCTTTCTGCCATTCAATGCGTACAACGAGGCAAAAAGTCAAATTTTGCAACGACATGCATCACCGTGAGGCAGAAGGCAGACAGCAACACTGCAATTCAACCCACCCTATGGTTACCTTATAAAGGCTAAATATAGCTTAACGAGTGGGTTACACTAAACCGCTCCATGGATGCCACTAACGATAGCTCAGCTCTTGTTGCTGCTGCTGCTGTCGCATGGAACGCTTGTTAGTGTTGGCAACAACAGGCTAAAATCATCAATTTCAATGTTAAGTTGTTGTTGTTGTTGTTGTTGTTGGTTTGCTTGTATTAGCAGTTGTTGCCGCTCAAAAGTCTGACTCTTTAATGATTTCGGCTCAGTTAACTCTAGATTTTTATCACCAGCACCATCACCAACACCATCATCATCACCATCACTATCATCATCACCATTTTCTACAACATCATCATCGTCGACATCATCGTTATCACCAGCATTGATGTTGTTTGTTTTTATTGTTTAACGATGTCAGTTGGCGTTGTTGCTGTTTTATGTTGTTATTTGCTAGCTGCTTCTGGCTATTTAAAATTATTTACACAGCTACACTAGAACAAGAGCTTGACGCTTACAGTACCGTGCAAAGGAATCGTAGTGTATATTTTTAAATGTCCACTTCGGTCATTAAGGTCACAACAGTCAGGATACACTTCGTTAAAGTTGTTGGTTTTATAAAAAAATTGTTGACCAATTTTATGAACAACTTTTTTGACTAAGCTGAACAGTAGCGTTATTTTGTTGAAAGCTAGGCCTTTGTAATTTTTTTATAATTTTTATGTATTAAATTAAATCAAATAAAAAATTTTTTTAAGGAAACTTTCTACACTTATGTTCAAAACAATTTAAACATGATTTAAAAAAAGTATTTAAAATGTTTATTAAAATGCCTTTTTATCTATAGTTAATATACAAATAATGGACAAACGGTGTCTTGTCATTTCTACTCCACAACACAAATAGACTGATTTAAACAATCAGAGTGGGATTAAATGAAGTTTAGTCTGTGGGTGCTTGAAAACGATCTAAGAATATTTTTATATTATAAAAAATATCTAAAGGCTGTCCCAGAAATAACTGTCCTTTTGTTTTTTTTTTTATTGTAATAAAAAAACAATGTTGATTTTATTTTAATTTTTTTAGTTTATTATTAAGTGAACATTACAAAATAAATGAAAATTTTATTTACACTGAAAAAATACACTTACAAAAAGTTATGCACTTTTTGATTAAGGTCTTCCATTAGGTTTTTTACCGACCTTTCGTTGACCTTAGTTCCCTTAGGAACTGCTGGTAACTGCTGGTAGGATCGCAAAACTTGTTGAATAAAACAATTCGATACGCAAATTGTTATTTTTAAACAAGGCGAAAAATTAAAAAATTTAACAATATCGAAAAAACTTTTTTTTTTTTATACTAACTGATGAGCAGTTATAACCCGTAATAAACCGCTCAGGTGATCGCAAAATTACTAATATCTCCCTTTCTAAGAGACACGAACAGAGTAATACGATTGAAAGTTGTAAAAAATCTTACAAAATATCTGCAAAAATTAAAATATGCAAAATATAAGAAATATAAAAATAATTAAGATGAGTAGGGCAAATTATTTATTTAATCCTTTTTTTTCGGTAAATAGTCAAATGAAATAATTGTTTCCAAATATTTGTTCACTTTTTGTGCTTATATATTTTTACTTTATGTCAGAAATTTTTTTTTTTTGTTAATATTTTAATTTATTAAATTAAAAATAAAAAAATTTTTTTTCCAAAACTTTCTAAAACAGAAGCGGTTACCTTTGCACTACTTGGTAAGACAAATTTTCTCACATAAAACCAACCAAAACCGTAGCTATTACTTTTGCATCAATAGATAATGCCTTTTACCAACTGGGTCGTACCCTTCCCTTTGTTCCTACTGGGAACGTTGACGCCATTTACGTCGAAATATTTCGATGTTTTTCGCAGTTTGTTTGGTCTTCTTAAGATTTCTTTTCATTAAAGCCCAATATCTTTCGTTTGGACGAAGTTCGGGGAAATTCGGAGAATTGGCTTCTTTTGGTACCACTGGGCGGTTTTCTGGGCGTAGTGATATTTTGCTAGGTCAGGCCAGAATAGTACTGAAACTTGGTGCTGACGTATAAAATGCAACAAACGCCCCCTGCAAACACTCTCTGATGTCAATTTCGGTGTAGATTGTGCGATCTGTCACAAATTCCTTACTTCGAAGGCCACATTTGCAAATGGCCTGCCACACCATGTATTTCTTTGGAAATGTTGGTATGTTTTTCGGTGGTAAACTTAGAGGCTGCTCCCCCCCCTTCCAACCGCAGTATAATATCCTTGTCCGGGTAACTGCTTGAAATCCGCTTTGCAGTACGTTTTATCGTCCATGATCATGCAATCAAATTTGGGCAGGTAATCGCGATACAGTTTTCGAGCCCTCCTCTTGGCTTCGGCTTCCTTTTTTCTGACCTATCAGGTACTTTTTGCACTTTATAGCTACTTAGGTTGTACAATTTTTTAATCCGTTGAACACTTGACTTCGATGTTCCCGCTTTTGCTGCCATATCACGAACCGAAGTGCCTGGATTCTGAGTAAACAGCCGCTGATCGTTCTGGGCCACCGCTTGGTGCGCTGGACAACTTGTTTTCTCTGAGCCTGGTGTTTTTGATAAAGTGGTCAGCTTTAGCGATCTTTTTGTGCGTGGTGTTTGGATTTTCCAGGTATTTGCAAATTATTGCTTTCTGCTTTTCTTCTTGTTGAGACGACATCTTTTACAGTAGCTTCTTTCATTTTACTAATTAGAATGTTTTTTTTTTAATCTGCAATATTTATACTTTATTTAGATTTCAAATATGTTGCTATGGAGGTAATACTTTTTTATAAATAACCTAAAAACAAAAGGACAGTTATTTCTGGGACAGTCTTTATGTATTGAAAATGATTTGTTGCAAACGATTTATTTTTACAAGTTGATAGAAAGTTTTGCCGTAGTTAAATCGAGAAAAAAAAATTTTTTTTAATAAAAATTTAAAAGTTTATGAAAGCAAATATGTTTAACTTTTATATATAAAAAAAAAAAAAAAAAACAAATTGGCCATTTCAGCCCTTGAAAGGACTTTGACCGAGCTTCTTATGATCA
The DNA here is from genome assembly GCA_958299015.1 of Tetanocera ferruginea. NCBI lineage: Eukaryota > Metazoa > Arthropoda > Insecta > Diptera > Sciomyzidae > Tetanocera > Tetanocera ferruginea. The sequence continues at coordinate 92,263,686 of OY282644.1, read as the reverse complement.
ATTGTGTTGTGTGTGTTATTAAATGTTTGCACACAATTGACCGAGAACTGGACCTACATGTTTTATACCGACTCCGAATGGCTAAAGTTCATGTTCTCAAGAAGCTTTACATGGCATTGTTCACTCTCTGAGGTTTGCCATTGTCTGCAGAGAGGTGGTGACCGATCAGAAAAATTGTTTATTGAAAAAACTTTTCGCCGCGGCTGGGGATCGAACCCGGGGTCCAAGCATGCCAAGCCACACACATAACCTGCATGCCACGGTCACCACTTTTATATATAAATGCGTTAAAAACTAATATTTTGATTATTAAAAGATCCGAGCTCTGTCCTTAAGTAGGCACCGAGTCAATTTTAGCCACATGCCCCGCTATGTGTCAAGCCGACGCACAGTGCTTTGTCCCCATATAGTGAATCGGCAAAATTAGAGAAGTAGTTATCGCAGAAAAATTAAATTTGGTGTGCTGGTTCAAAATATGTTAGTTAAGAAAAATTCGAAGTTTCGGAAAAATCGGTGCAAGGACATGACTAGCTCCCATACACCTTTAAATTTAAAAGTTTAATTTTAGCTATAATTGTATATAGAATAAATCGAAATTTGGTAACTATCTGTTAAAATATGTCTTTTAGCTTAGTGGTTAATTTTGTTTCATTCGGTCAAAGAGCATGACTACCCTTTGACTACCCATGACTACCCATATATAATTTTTCTCAAAAACTAAATTGTAACTACATTAGTGATCAGAATGCACTGAAAACTTATAACAACTTATAAAACTATATTTTTGGGCGCTCTGGGAAATTTCGCTTCATTCGATACAAGGACATGACCATCTCCCATATATCCTTTTTACCAAAAACTAAATTTTAGCTACATTTGTGATCAGAATGCAAATCAACCACTTAGAATACTTTTTATCGAAGAATTGTCTATTGGATCTACTGTCGCTCCAATATTTTTTTTATTCTATTGTCAAACAATTTAATTTTTCTTAATAAAATTGCCTTTTATAAATTTATATACTTCTGGGCTTATATTTTTTGAAGACACTGATAACCAAAAATCAACTATATCGGAATTAATAATACAATTTGTCGTTATCGAAAATATTGCTTCACAACTAGTAAATAAATTTGACAGAATAGTTTTATTATGCATATACATATAAAGAGATGAACCAGTGAGGTTATTTAACTCACGACGGCTCACTATTAGATGACTACTGCAGCACTAGGTTATTTCAATATTGAATAGGTATTCATTGAATGTTTTAGTGGTAATTCCACAATTTATTCAAATATTATTGATACAAAAATGGTGAAAACTTCAAAACAATCGCAAACTATTAGAAAATAATCACGTTAAACTGAAATAAACACGCTCTCATCTCTTGCCCGAATATAAAAAATAACGGCAAATAGCAAAATGTAAATAACAAGTATTCACGGAGTAAATGAGTTGAAACATAGGAAAACCAATGAAACGAAAAGCAAAAATAAAAACATGAATCAGCTGTTTACAAACAAATGTTGATTACTTGATACTTTTTACTGGATGTCGTTCGTTTACTTTTTGTGATCTTTTTTAATGAGAGAGTAAAATCATTCTTACTCTCAGATTAAAAGTTACTATATATTTTTAACTCGAAAAGTTCTCAAACAGACCTACAGTCAATAAAATTGCACAGCTTGCAAAAATTGAATTGAACATTGAACGTCGGTGGAGCCCTTTACTTGGAAAAAATTATATGATCATATTTTTGGTCTTTGTAAAACTTAAAAATATAGATGTTTTCAAAAAATACAAAATTTCAAATTTCCGGTTGAAAATCTTAAATTTTTTTTTACTAGTGGTTAGATTTGTTAACAAAGTATATAAATGAAAAATAAAAAGTCGCCTACTTTTTATATATATAATTTTTTAATTTTTTCAAAGTTTGCTAAACTTTAGGGTTTCCGCCAAAAAAAAAAAAATATATTCTTTCAATTTTTGGTAAGTTTTTGACTCTATTTAATAAAAATTATACACTTCATCAAAATTCGATTCATTTTTAATAGTAATAAAAACAAAAAAAAATTGTATAAACTTATTTTTTTTAAATTTTGGCAGTACCATAAACTTAGGTCTTTGCAACTTTTTCTGAAACTTAGGAAATATGTCTCAAAAAATTCATATCATTTTTACATTTCCGGGTGAAAAATCTAAAACTTGTTTACATATTCCATTTAAGCCCTTTCAAGTGTACCAAAATCAAAAATAAAAAATTACCTATTCTTCAAAAAAAAAATTTTTCACTCTATCAAGCTTTTGCATTTTGGGAACTTTTCTATATAAAATATTTACGAACAATTATTTTTGGTTTTTTGTACTTATAATTATAAACAAAGCTGTTAAGTTTCAAAGCAATACAATAAAAAATGAAATTTAAAAAAAAAAATTTGTAACACAGTAAAAACAGTTTTTCCGTTCAACACTTTTACCTCAAACGTTTTCTGACTTTAGCGCCCTCTACTGTTAACAAAAAGACGAGATACTTTATTAAGATACTAAGGTACTTTATTAGCTTTACAAAAATGTATATTACTTAAATATTCTAAGCACTTTATTTTATTTTAATTTTGCCTATGGAACAAAGCACTGTGCGACGCTACCAGTGAAAAGTACAACGTTTTAAGAAAAATTCAAATTTTTGTACAAATCAAAAAATCAAATCTTTCAGAAATTCAAAACATCTCCGTTAAATTGACTCCGAACAAAAGGAAACAATTATTCAAAAAATCGTTTTTAAAAGTTTCCCTAAACTTTTCAGATTGGTGGTAGGCTACATTTCCTTTTAAGCACGTCAATAAAAGCACACATGTACTGTTATTAGTTATATAAGCTTATATTTATATTATAGTTAATAATATTGAACAATGAGCATGTAGTTTGTTTAAAACATAGCAATTTACTATCATACATAGCAAATTGCTTCCGCTTTCAATTTGACCAGAGCAATGTTTATTGAATCATTTGGCTTTAGTATAAATTGCATACTATTATTTTTTTTTATTGCACTGTCCAGCTGTTTTAATTTCTGCTTAAACAGCTTAATAATGTTGGAACAATGAATGGCAGTATTAAAAATGTCAGCAATATGCAGATCACTTAATTAACCACACATGTCTGCATGCAAAAAAAAAAAAAAAAAAAATGGCAAAAAAGACAAGCAACAACCTGCAGCGCCCACACATTTCACCACATTGGTTGGTCAGCGACATAAGCGAGCCTATTTTAATTTGTATGAAAAAAAGGCAACCCAAAAGCAGCAACGCAAGACATTTTATAAATGATGATAAATTATATTTTATAATGAAGAAAATAACAGCAGCAAGCTGTACAGCAATGACAGCAAGTCAATGAATGCATGCGGAAATGTAGCAACATATAAAGAGGAGCAATAAACAGCACGCAAGGGAGAAACACAAACAATATTGTTAATGCCAACAGCAACAGCAACATGCTTAAAAAAAAAATCTGAAATTGTTGACATAACTGCAAGCAATGCAGTGCAGTTGTTGCCGCTAACAATGATGATGATGATGATGACGATGTTGATAATGATAATGTTAATGATAGTAACGATATTGCTGTTGTTGTTGACAGCAATTTTATTGTTGCGAATGCTGATCATGTTTTCATGCTCAACGCCCTGCATTTCAATTGCAACGCGTATGCAAATCAACAACAACAAGAACAGCCTTTAGCGTTTTTTTTGTTACTCCTGCTGCTGATTGATATCGTTGTGCTTTATTTTTTGGTGCTGTTGGTGCTGCTGCTGATGATGATGCTATTGTTGTTTGGACAGTAAAGAACACAGCTGCTGTAACAAACAGATTCAGGCAACTCTTTCATTAAAACAAAAAAAAACAAAAAAAATTCAAATTAAACGCAGAAAATGCATCAGCAGCAACACCAACAATTAATGCTTTGCATGACCCAATAAATGTCTGGGAAAATGTAGAAAATTAATGATGCAACTTCATTTTTCTCAATTATGCTCGATAAACTGTTAAAAATATATGCTAGGAAAAAATCTGAAAATTTTATTGTCACTTTAAATAGTTCAACAAATAATTCAGCTATTTTAAAGGAATGTTAAAATCATTTAATTGGCGGGGGCAATAAGTTAACAACATGGTTATTCCGCTGCAACATTGTGTAGAAATGCTACATGAGTTCGATCTTTTCAAGTCTTATATAAATAAAAACAGAAACAACAACAACAGCACGCTTTATAATGAGTGACAACTTAGTTGTTAACACTTGTGTTCAACATGTTTTTGTTGAGTTTGTGTTTTTTTTTTATTTTCTCTTTATCTATCAAAGATTAAAAGTCACTTTCGAGGGAGTGAAAGAAATGCTGGCATGTTGCTGCGAAGAAACTGCAACTTGTTGTCTTTTACTGCCCTTGTTATGCTAAGATGTTGTTGCTTTATCGGTGTAACACAAGTGGAAATGTCATAAGCTAAAACAACAACAACAACTTTGGTCTATACTTATGATAACTTCAAATTGTCAACAATTGGTTGGCAACAACTATGCGTTTAGAATATAAAATAATCAGCTCAGAGTGAATACTTTATCAATCTTAACAGCTTTTAAAGTCACTATAAAATGTATAAAAACAAAAAAAAACCAATTGGCCATTTCAGCCCTTGAAAGGACTTTGACCGAGCTTCTAAGGATCGATTGTGTTGTGTGTGTTATTAAATGTTTGCACACAATTGACCGAGAACTGGACCTACATGTTTTATGCCGACTCCGAACGGCTAAAGTTCATGTTCTCAAGAAGCTTTACATGGCATTATTTACTCTCTGAGGTTTGCCATTGTCTGCAGAGAGGTGGTGACCGATCAGAAAAATTTTTTATTGTAAGCTCAGAGAGTAAATAATGCTATGAAAAGCTTCTTGAGAACATGAACTTGAGCCGTTCAGAGTTGGTATAAAACATATAGTTCCATTTCTCGGTCAATTGTGTACAAACATTTAATAACACACTCAACACAATTTCATCATAAGAAGCTCGGTCAAAGTCCTTTCAAGGGCTGAAATGGCAAATTTGTTTTGTTTTTATTTTTACATCCTTATACTGTACATTAGTGCGGCCGACACTTGAATATACCTCCATCTTTCGATTCCCAAAGTGAAAGAATTCCCATTGTCAAAATTGATTAAAAACTCTAAATTGGAAAAGATGTTTTCTGAATTTAAATGAAATGACTAAATTTCAAATCAAATTTTTGCATTTCAATAAATGTGTTCTAAATAAAAAAAAAAAGATATTTTCGGAATTTTAGTTAATATTATATAAATTTCAAATAATTACACGGTGTGACAGTCATTTTCCACTTTTGAAGTGACCTAGTCAAGATTGTACGCCTGGTGGAGTACACTAGGAAACAGCGAATAAAAGTCGCCTAACATCCTCAAAATGTTGAATTACCGTTAAAAAACCAGTATTGCATACCTCACTCACTTCTAACCCAACAACTCAGTCAGTTATCAACTGATTTTTAATATCTTATCATTTTTGAAAAGCTAGAAAATAGCCCATCCTAAAAATAAATAAAATTTTATGATTCTAATGCTATTGCTACGTGTATTTATCAAGTAATTGGAAAAATTTTCACAATTTCTCGCATTTTCAAAACATTGACAGTTTTTTTTAAGACTTAGTTTCTACAGAATACCAACTTTATAAATTAATATTCTGAAAGAACTTTTTTTACCGAGTACAGTGAGTGCTTGTTTTAAAAAAAATCGGCTAATAATTGACGAATTTATGGAACGTTTTCGAAAAACAAATTATTTTCAAAAAGTCACACGGCACTGTACTTTGTATTCCTCACTTTTGTAAAGGGCTCCAACTACTGTGCGCTTATTTTTGAAACAGTTAAAAGGCTTTATCTTTTTAACGGTGCATTTTTGTCAAGATCAAAACAAAATATTAACGCGTGGGCTCAAGAGTGCGTTCAAGTTATCGACTGTTATATGTATTATATTTTAATTGTCGACAAGGAACATCGCTTTGAATTAAAAAAAGTTATGCTGTTATAGATTATAACAATCTTTTTGAACGCACTTTTGTTGAAAATTGTTGGTATGAACCAAAATTTGCTTGTGCAGAACTAAAAAAATGGAAATCTAAAAACAAACATTCGTTGCCTTTTTCAAGCTCCATGGTTTGGCATCGTCAAGTGATCCATAAGCCAGAAGATTGCTATTTTTGTGCAACAAATAACGAAGGTCATCATTTTTAAAAGTCGCAACCACATACAATATGCTGACGTATCAACTGTTTATAACACAGGTGCAAGAGAAAGTCAGACATGTTTTAAAAAATATAGCAAGAAGTCAAGTTTTAATTTAAGTGGTTGTGTTTTTATAAAGTCAAAAACTTCTTTCGCTTAACAACTATTTCATTTGTTAAGTATAAATTACCTAAACAGTTAAAAAATAAATTTTAAATTTTTTCATATCAACATTCATATCAAACACGTGATTGGCCAGCCAGGAAATCGTTTCAAATAGGAAATTAAAATGTTGTCAACATCCCGTTGGTGTAAACTGATAAAATTATTTTGCCGCCTTTGCACCTAAAGTGAGACTGCATGAAACAGTTTGTGAAAACCTGGACAAGGATGGCGAAGATTTTGTATACCTTAAATCAGTTTTTCCACCAAGAAATCTCTAAGAACGAAACCCGATTCCAGGGAAGAATTAAAGTAAAAACAAGTAAAGAAAGTCCAAAGTCGGTCTAGGCCGACTATGAAATACCCTAAACCCACTTTCAAAAAAAAAATTTTTATTGTAAATGGGCGTGTCCGTGGGCGGATTAAGCCTATATTTTATATGCATTTAAATGTTGATGAAAAATTTACACATACCAAGTTTTATTCCTGTAGCTCACAGTTAATGCCTTTATTGTGTTTTCGCTATGGGAGGTGGGCGTGTTCATGGACGGATTACATCCAATTTTTTAACATACCTTAGTTTTGGTATAAAATACATGCATACCAAATTTAATTTCTCTATGACAAACATAACCTTATTTATTGAGTTTTAAACTTTTTGGGTTGTATGGGAGGTGGGCGTGTCCGTAGGCGGATGACGTCCATTTTTCAAAACCATCTTTGTCTTGTCATAAAAAGCATATGTGCCAAATTTTAGCTCTGTAGGTTAAACAGAGGCTTATTTATTGCGTTTTCAATTTTTGGGTTGTATGGGAGGTGGGCTTGTCCGTGAGCGGATGACGTCCATTTTTCGAAAAAATCTTTGTGTTTGTATAAAACACATACATATCAAATTTCATTGTTGTAGGCTAATTATGAGTTGAGTTATGCAGTTTTCAATTTTCGCGTAGTATGGGAGGTAGGCGTGTCCGTGGGCGGATGATGTCCATTTTTCAAAACCATCTTTGTTTTGTTACAGAAAACATATGTGCCAAATTTTAGCTCTGTTAGTTAAACAGAGGCTTATTTATTGCGTTTTCAATTTTTGGGTTGTATGGGAGGTGAGCGTGTCCGTAAGCGGATGACTTCCATTTTTCAAAACCATCTTTGTGTTGATATAAAACACATACATACCAAATTTTCTATGCGTTAATGATAGCCAATTATTGCTGGTCACTTCAACGGGAAACTGCTGGTCACTTCAACGGAATTATAAAATAAATTTGGGAAACTGATGATTTTTCGTTAAAACGCAGGCGATCAAACAAGCATTTCTAAGTTAAAAAAGTGTATCGAAGTAAAAATATTTATTTTTTTTTTAAATATTTTTTTCTTTTTTGTATCACCGTGTTATTTGTGATGTACACAGAAGAATGGTATGGTTATGAAATCATTCTTGAAGCTATTTATATTTTTTTTAACTTAAATCAACTTCGAGGTTTCAGTTTGCAATCAGCTGTTCAGTTATTTCATTCTGTCTACGTTGTAATTTTAACTTTAAAATTGTCTTCATTACTAACATGATTTCCTTAGGCACAGTGGCGTAGCTCCATAGGTGCAAGATGGTGCAGAGCACTGGGGCCTTGCCCCTTGAACGATAGGGGCCCTTCGCTGATACTACTCACAGTAAATTGTATCGAATCTGATATAATTAAAAATTCGATTACTTTCGAACAAAATACTGTGAAATAGTAGCTAAAATTTTACTCAACAATTCACCAGAATTCACAAGCTGGTGAATTGGACACCGTTAATCAATTGTGTCAAAAAATCATAACAAATTTTGAAGCAATTGAATGTGACATTACAGAAGTTTACCCAACGATGCTGTTGTTCTTCACAGTCCAAGTGATCTCCGCAAGTGCAGACCGGTCATTTAGTAAATGCTCAAATATAGAATTGCAGTACGATAGCTTGAAAATTACAGCTGTAATCGTGTCCACTGACAGACAGACGGATATGGCTAAATCAGCTCAGATGGTGATGCTGATCAAGAATATAGATACTTTTCTATACCTACCACGCCTCCTATTGGCGGTTACACACGTCGTGAAAAAATAAATATACCCCTTACGCAGTACACGTGGGGGGTATATTAATGTTTCCGTATTTCTTTTGTTTTGAAGATGTTTTTTTTTTAATTTTTCTGGTAGGGGCCCTTTTTTAATTTTGCACACGGGCCCTTGATCATCTAGTTACGCCACTGCTTAGGCATCATCTATAAAGTCTTAAAGTATAAAGTTCTTGGAATTTTTTATACAAATTAATTTGGTATTTGCTGTCAGCTGTGCAAAATTCCAGCTTACAGCTATGTGTTTATTTATTTATTTATTTAAATATGGCAGCACAGAGAATAAATATTTTTTCTACATTATCACTTGGTATACATCAACTATGAATGTTCCAGATATGTTATTTTTGTAAATTCTCAAATTTCGCGCTGCACTGTTTAAATAATGGCAGGCGTTGTACTATAACAATACATTTTTTTTTTTTTACAACAGCACTAGACAAAATAACAGAATTCTTATTAAAAAATATTAAAATATAATCAAAACAAACAAGCTGCTGCTGCCACTGTTGGTGAATGCCATATAAGTTAAAAATAAAAATGTTGGCACAAAAAAAAACTGCAAATGGCAGCATAAACTTAAGCCGCGCATATTGTCTAAAACAAATTCACACCAACACATTAACACCAACACATATGCCAAGAGATAAACAAATTGTTATAACAACACTTGTAAAAATAATCAAAAATTATGTTTACAGTATTTTTGCTTAAGGGCACAAAATTGGGCCACATTAAAACAATAAATAAATGCAATACTCACTTCCCTCCATCTATCTTAGTTGTTATGAAAAATGCTTATGTTCTTAAACATTTTGTTTTTATGCTTGTCAGAACGAACAAAACAAAACAACTTGTACATTGCACCAAAGAATGAGCACACAATTTTGTACACTTTAAATATCTACACTGCGAAAAAATTCGTGAGCAAACTATTCTTAATAAGAGGCAACATTTACACAACAGCTGTAAACAGTTTAAAATCATTGTTTATTCCTACAAGTGAAAAGTATAACGTCATTTGTGTAGCTGATTTTTTTTTCAGCGATACGCAAGAAAATGTTTTTCCATTGATAATGGAGAATTTATAAAAAAAAAAAACGGAATTTTAAAAAATTTTTTTGGGAAAAATGAAAAATTATAAAGGTATTGTAGAAAACTAATATATCATTAAAAAAATATTTTTCAAATTTATAGAAGATATGGGGTACTTCACGCAATTTGACTACTAGAGAATTTTGTTTTTCTAGTAGTACTAGTTAACTAGCCTACACGACTATTGTTTTTATTTTTTAATCCATTCAAAAAATAATGCAACAATTTTTCGAAAATTACTTTTTTTAATAACTACATATTTTCAATATGTCATAATTCTGATGATAATTATTATTATCGGCCGAATGATACTTCATTTTTTATATTCTAAATTCTTGCTTAAAAAACTTTTTTCCATAAAAAAATATCGAGAAAAATTTCACATGATATTTTAAATAAAAATAGTGAAATTTGAATTATCACATTTTTTGTTTAAAACTTTTTTTCATTTTCCAATTTTAAGTCTGGTCCGATAATGGGCAAACAAATTTTAGTCGTTTTTCCAGTTTTCATGTATACCAGAGAAATTAATTTTTACATAAAATAATCTTATATCAAAATATGATTTTTTCGAAGACGATTTCTCAGCTGAAAAACTTTATAAAATAGCTTTAATAAATGATTCGTGTGAAATATATGATGAAGCTACAATAGCTTACAAGACAAAAATTTTGAAAAGTTAAACCAAAAGTATGCGTTTCTTAAAAAAAAGCCCTGTTCCTCGCGTACAGGAGGGCTAAAAATACTTTTCGACCTATTCTCATACCTAAGGTGACCATTTATGTCTCATGAAATTTCGTTACACATAAAAAATATTTCACTACCTGTGTAGTTAGTCAGAAATGAAAGGTTTTATATAAAAAAAAAAAATTATATATTTTTTTATATTAAATTCATAAATTAACTCCTTCGATTTATTTCTGTAACAATTTTTAATAATTTCCGTCAAATCCGATTTAACGAATATGGCTGACCAAATGAATATTTGAGAAATTGATTAAAATCGGGGCATGTCATTTTCACGTTGTACCTAACATAGAGAATGTCCCTCAATGTATGAATGTTCAAACGTGATTTATATCGTTAATTAAGGAAAAACACTCTTCACGAAGATGACGTGTTTCCAAACAAAACATGTGAACTTAGGGTGGGACATAACATTTGCGGAAGAGAAAACAAACATTTATCCAAGATTTTTTTTATTATTGTAGAGAATTGAACAAATTACAAAAACAAAAAATTCAAAAAAATATATTCTTCACTGCAACAGGGTTTTATAAAGCTCTAAACTGGCGGCAGAGAAAAAAACGGGGCCTCGTAATTGCAGCGCTGGGAGTCCGATCTGGAAAAAACATGACTTTTTTAAATCTGAACAAAATTGGTTATCGTATGAGAGTTATCGTATCGTTTTTAAATTTTTTTTCAATTTTTGGTGATGTTCCAAATTTGAAAGTGTGTTTTTTCGAAAAAAAAATAATGACTTGAAAAATTCATAAAAAATTTAAAGTAAAATTTAAAAAAAGCTCATGTCATACGACAGCGAATCAAGTTTAAAAAAATACATAAAAAAAAAAAATTTCGTCGAAAAATTAACCCGCTAGTGCCACAACCAGTACGAAACACATGGTTTCGAGATAAACGCGTTTAAAGTTTGTGAACAAACAAAAAAAGTTTGAAAATTAAAAATGCCCTCTCGCTTATCCGGCGGTAACTTTTGAACCCGTAGGAATTTTTCCATGAAATTTTTTTCTTATAATCTTAAGAGTATTTACTAAAATACAAAGATATAATTTGAAAATTTTAGAATTTAAAAAAACGGCCAATGTCATATCCCCACTTAACATTGTTTTCATTTAAACACCGACGTTTTCTAATTTACACTGGAATTAACATTACAAAAGTCTGGTAAACAGAGAATGCATGCTACAATATTGAGAACTTGCTTGTACAGAATGTTCTTTTTTGAAAAGTAGTCAAAGCATTCCATACATCGTTGGTCAATAGGAAACCTATTTTCTTTCCAGGAGTGTATAATTTCTTCCGTGACAAATTTCTTCAAAAAATTAAATTAATCAAACAATTTGATGAGTCATACCTATCAAATACACAAAAAAAATTCATTCAAATCGGTCCAGCCGTTTCGGAGAAGTTGAAACACAAACACCTTGACACGAGATAAAAACTCGTTTTTCTTTTAACTAATTTCACTTATATATTTTTATTTAAATGCGATAACACGATTTAACATAGCCTATGTCCATTCAAGAAAGCTTAAGAATCTGTTTTTGAAATTTTCATCGAAATCCATCCAGTGGTTTATGAGTTTACCGTACACATATCAACAAACTTTTACTCCTTTATATAATAGTATGGAGTTTAGATTAAGATAATGCAACTCAATAATTTTCCATTTCCTTCAGGGAATGTTAACGAATTGCTTCTGCAGTTGCTTCTCTCCCTCTCTTCCTCTCTCTCTCTTTGCGCTTAATTTTTCTCTCTTTAACCAGTGCTAAAGGGATAAAAGAGCACGTTTAGCACGTACAAATTGCACGACTTCGTAAAAATTAACTTCCAAATCTGCCGTTTAAAGTGATCTAAAAAAAAAACAAAATAAAGGGAAAAAAATCTCGTGTTTTTATATTGTATAGCAATTGCAATATATTTTTTAATCAAAACCCTTCATCTGATGGTCCAGACTGCCGATATGATTCCACCAACCGACTTTTATTTAAAAACAAAATGTATTTTTTAATGGTGGTGACCGTGGCATGCAGGTTAAGTGTGTGGCTTAGCATGCTCGGAGCCCGGGTTCGATCCCCAGCCGTGGCGAAAAGTTTTTTCAATAAAAAATTTTTCTGATCGGTCACCACCTCTCTGCAAACAATGGCAAACCTCAGAGAGTAAATAATGCCATGTAAAGCTTCTTGAGAACATGAACTTAAGCCGTTCGGAGTCGGCATAAAACATGTAGGTCCAGTTCTCGGTCAATTTTGTGCAAACATTTAATAACACACACAACACAATTGATCATAAGAAGCTCGGTCAAAGTCCTTTCAAGGGCTGAAATGGCCAATTTGTTTTTTTTTTTTTTGTATTTTTTAATAAGGTTAAGTTTTCAAATAAATTTAATTGTAAATATTGCAAAAAAGTTTTGGCAATAAGCTAAGCAAAATATAAATTATTTTTAAAAAAAAGAAATATCATAATTATGCTTAAAAAAATATAAGAACTTTTGCTTAAAAAATTTTGGATTTTAAAACTTTATAGCCTTTAAATATGGACGTGGGGTCTCAGAGGCCTCAACATATTTGCAATTACCGAGAACCACATCGCAAAACTTCACGTCTCTACTTAAAGGTTAAGAGTTACTTAGGTAATCGTTCTTGTTCACGATAAAGAACCAATTACTCCACACCGTGAATACACCTAGTATTTTGAGAATTAAAACGAATTTTATATACAAAGAAATACTGTGGTATAATGTTCACATTATTTCACCAAATTTCTGAATTAATTAATTTCACTAAAAAGTCTTTAGAACGAATTCCTCTTCAATGATTTTCAAACTGTCCATATAATGCATATCAAATAACATACAAAACTGCATATCTAGAGAAATATTAAAAATAAAAAGGCTTCACTTTGTTTTATAATGAAAAAAAAAGAATCAACCATTTGCATTAATTAATTAGCTTGAACAACGTTTTCGCCTACAAATGCAAATATTTGCTAATGCAAATGCATTAGCGTGCACCACCCAGTGCGCGAGTTGTCATCTCCTGCACCCACATCTTCTACACGCACTCCAGTCATTCGCCATGACACGACATTGCATTGCGAATCATTTCATTCAATCTAAATTTAATTTTCATAGCCATCGTTTTTTTCTTTTCTTTTCTTTTGTTGTTCACAATTCTTCATAAAAAGCTGCAACATGAATACGAAATTCTGAGCAAGCAACAAATAATGCTGCAACGTGTCGAGTGGGTGGACTTATGAATAAAGGAATGTTAGGATTGAGAGGTACAAAAAAAAAAAAAAAAAAACAAATTCAACCTCGAGCTAAGCATGTGCTGAGGATCAAATAAAGCAGAGTTTCTAATAACAGTAAAATAAGATGAGGGACATGCATCAAAACGCATTAGTTTTTAAGCTAAATGGAATGGCATGGCATGAAATCTTAAAGGATTCTTTCGTTATGCTTGATCTTGATTCGCAATTGAATAAATTGAAGTGTTCACTTTTTTTAATGGTTTAGCTTTCTTTAAGTTTCACACTTCATTGCATGTTTTCATTGCTATTTTTCACTGTTCTCATTTTTATATAGAACATTTTTAAGTAGAACGAGTACATCATGTAGTACGCCATCACCTACCCATCCATCACCAACTGTATGTTCTTATGTTGCACTTGATGTCGTTGAAGATTTTGTTGTCAATTTTAATTAGTATGTTTATAAAACTTTAACTATGTAGAACTAGCAGGTAGAAATGTTCTCTCATGTACCTACAAGTTGTTGAAGATTCTTAAAACATGCTTGACAGATTTCTCTGCAGTTGTAGTTAAAACTTGTCACTAAGATCTAAACATCTATTTAGTTGAAAGTTATTCAAATTCAATGCCACCTAACTAACATCACTTGGCTTAATTTTAAAGAAATTTTTTTTCAGTAGATATTAACATACTTTTTAATGAGTTGATTCCTTTGTCAATGACAAATGTGGTATCAAATGTTTTAAAGTTGTGACTCATTTCTCGTTCATGCATTTTTAAGTTATAAATTGAGTTCGAACCAAAATTTAACAAGATTTAAGTAGGTACTCTAATCTAGGAGTACAAATTTTGTGCGGTTTTTAAAGTCTATATATATAAAATTTGTTATTGTTTTATAACTTTTTTAACTTAGAAAAGTTAGTGTTTTTATTTAATTAAATTTATAAATACAAATTTATTTTAAGAATCATTTGAGCTTTTTCAAAATAATTCAAGATTTTTGTTTTCTTTTCCACGTGCCTAAAGAATGTAAACCAATATCTAAAACCACTCGAAAGTATTATAGCCAAAGCCGTGGGTAACGGCTACATCTATATAAAAATCTGCCATTACCAACTTCTGCCTCATTATAAACCAAAAGAAAAAGTTGTTTTATAACAAACCCAGCTTGATTCTGTAGAAATAAAAAATAAAACACCTACACTCGAAAAAAAACACACATTAAACAAACGTTAAATTAACATTTTAGCTTGACAAAAGTCGTGCGATATAATAAAATGTTAAAACGATGTTATGCTAATTTAATTTTTATATTATCCAACTTATGTGTAACTGATATCAGAATTATAATAATGTTATTTTAATATATAGAAAATGTCGAAAAATAACATGATTTTAATGAAGTACCTAATACATTTGAAATGTGAAATTGATATGAGAAAATGAGTCATTAAATGTAAAATTGATATTATATGAAGGTTATATTTATATGAAACACATGTCGAATTTACATATATGTATATCAGTATTGAATTTAATAAAGAAATGTAAGTAATAAAACAGTGAAAAATTTATTTTGATTATTTTTTATTCATTAACTGCTGTTTTCAAATAAAAATTAATGCCATTTGAAAAGACCGAAGTATAATTTCATATTTTTTTCTGGCTACGTAGAATGATCGGCTATGAAAGCAACTTTCTTCTGTGAGCATGACAAAGACGTACTAAAAAGGAAGTACTGAAGTGCCAATATGTATTAATAGTAGACTAGACTATAGTAGAATTTTTTGTTTTTTAAATAAAAAATTAAATTAATAATTTTTTTCAAGATTGTTAGTTTATTTTGACGGTTATTTTTGACCAACAGTTAATGAAACAGAATTAGAATTTCAACTATTAAATTAAAATTTGTTATACTTAAACAGCTAGGATATGAACAACCCACGTCCTCCGCATAACAGTCTAGCACACTTCCGCTGAGTTATTGATGAAGTTAAGACAAATGTAGCTAAGCATATTTTAAAACTCTTGCTAAGAGAAGACAAACATTTCAACAAAAACATAAATATATTTCAACAGATGATTTTCAGAGCACAAAAATACTTTGAAACGTTCATTCAACAAAGAAAATTTTTAACTTAAACGCAAATCAAGGAATCTAACAGTGTTTTGAAAAACAGCGACCGACTGTTAATATAATAGTTGATATTTTTCTGAGTGTATATATCTATGTCGACAAGGAATAACAGCTTAACTCATATTCAAAATTTTAGGAGAGCTTAGTTAAAAACACTACCTATTAGGGTACCCTGACTTTTGCTGTTTAGATTTAAACATTTAATTTTCAAGGTACAACCATAAAAATTTGCGTAGGTACTTGTGTATTTCGATGCGAAAAAATGCAATGAAAGTAATAACCTCACTTTGTCCTAACTCGACTTAGGCGGTTATGACTTGACGCCACAGATATAACACAGATAACTTTGAACTGTTGCAAAACTATTACATTTGTCAGCGTTTTCCAAGTATGGTTACAGAACAGGGGCGCAAAAAGAAATATTTTTTGGGGGGGTTTTATCAAATGTTTGGCTTATATATGAAAAAAATTTTGCGTTATTATTGCGGCTGTGATGTAGCGGTTAATGCGCCCGATTTTTGCACTAATGGTTCCTTGTTCCAATTTCACTAGATTGGACATCAATCCGCCAACCTGTATGTGGAGAGTGCGTACTGAGGATAATATTGTTATTGCATAGACCAGTGTCAATGAAGATCGCGATATGTCAATTCTTTGTCGTTCTCAAAACTTCTCAATAAATTTGAATGAAAATCCACTTTTTTATCAAAAAATTGTCTGCAGTGTTGAAACTCATTTTTGGCTCAATGGGTACGTCAACAAACAGAATTGATGAATTTGGTCTAAAGAGCAGCCAGAGGCTGTTTATGAGCTGCTAATGCACTCTGAAAAATGCACTGTTTGGTGTGGTTTGTTTACCGGCGGCATCACTGAACAGTAATTTTTCAAATATAATGAAAATCGCAACGTAACAGCCAAAGGAGCAAGGTACCGTGCTATGATTGCCGACTTTTTAAACATTTAATGTTTAAATAATTTAATAATTTAAACATTCCCTCAAAATGGAAGAGATGGACTTGTGGTTTCAACAAGACGGTGCCACATGCAACACGGCGCTAGATACCATAGACCTATTTAGAGACAAGTTTGGTGAGCGATTTAATTCACGTTTTAAAGCCGCCACGATGGGCTAGTTGCAGTCTCTCGTATACAGAGACAAGCCAGCCACAATTGCAGCTCTTGAAGAGATATCGGCCGAAATGATCCCTTAGTATTGCCGTCTTACGGTGTTTCTTGTTTCTTATATTTTGAGTTGAGGCCCTCATCATCTAAGTAACCGATGAAATTTACTCCAAAATCCTTATTTTATATCGTAATTTTTTAAACAATTACATACTAACCCAAATTATTTGCGGGAATCAAGTATCCAGTGAAGCCACATGATTCAGTTCCTAATTAATTCCGATTTCCGGCTTACGAAATTGTTAAAAAATTATTACAATTCATTATTTCCTATGGATTTTCAAAATCTGTTTCATGAAAATACCTCTTTGGAAAAGTGTCGTGAAGACCTTTCATTAAAAAAGATATTATTTCGATTGGAGTCAGCATTTGCTAATTCATGCTTATTGGTATAACTTTAATACAACATTGAACAAAAACGGGTGAACAGAAGACAAATCAAACCAACATATTTTTTCTTAAAGCCCTTATTTCTTAAAATTGGATAATATTTGGCAATTTAGAGAAATTTTTATGAAACAGATTCGGGAATGTATAAATTTTATGAAAATTATGAATTGTGAATTTTTTCAATTGTCAAATCTCGTTTTCAAAAGTAAATCGGAATTATTTTTTACTGAATCACATGACTTCACATGGTTTAAGCCCCGAAACCCCTCTTTGGTTGCGCTAATGAACTTAAGGCAAGTCTTTTAACATATTATTGTATTGATCCATAACTTTTATTTAATCAATTTCATTGTTTTAATTTTTAAATATATAAATACTAGTTCTTTCCCGTCCAAAATGACGGGCTCGGTTTTAATAAAGACAAAACATGAAATATTGATTTTCTTCAAGCTGAATTAGACATCAGCGATGGTCACATATTCGTTTTTAAGCTGTGCAAATAACAATTTTTAGTTCTAAATATTTATAAAATACCTTGAAGTAAAAACGGAAACTATAGTAGGTACGACAAAATATGTTTAAAAATTTTTTGTAAAACTGAAAATATCAAAATGAAAAAAACAATAATAATAAGTTTTTGAAGTTTCAAGAAATCACAAAACAAAAAATGCCTAAAAATATGAAATTTAAAAAAAAAAAAATCAAGCGTTCCGCACTCACATTTTACGGAATTATGTTATAGTAATAATAATTTGAAATTTTCTTAGTCTAAACAAAAAAATTATATCGCATAAATTGTGTCCATTGTGAGCTTCGCAGAGTAGCTCTGCTTTTAAGATATTTTCCATAACCTTCTTCAACATTTTAGGAAGTATGGCTCGAATTTGTTCCCGAATATTACCTTTTAGTTGAGGTAAAGTTTTATTTTTTGCCTAAAACTTTCTTTTTCAATTTGCTAAGTATGCGCTGAAGTGATCTTCGCGACAATATAAGTAGCGCAGAACGTATTCTTGTTGACGCAATTTTTCTTGACGACAAACATTTGTGGTCTTCCAGTTCAAGGATGATGAGGGAGACAGAGCCATTGTTGAAAATATGCAATAATTCGGTTTATTGTTGTCTCTGACGGTCCATATCCAACATTAAAAAAGGGCGATATGCTCGGTGCGTTTAAACGATTGACCGTCGATGTTTAAAATAAATTTCAATTACTTTCGTTCGTTGGATCTGGCTGTAACTTTCCATTTTAAATTTCCCGTATCTGAAAAAAAAAATAAAAGAATATATTAAAATAATTAACATTTGGACCATTTAAGTAAACCTCTTCGTAACTTATGCGCCACCCATCAATTTCAAACAAAGCATGTGAACTTAACATTGTTTTCCTTTAAATCAACGTTTACTCATTTACACTGGAATTATCAGTACAAAAAACTAATTTCACATTTTTCGTAATTTCACATTTTTCGTAATATTGCATTTTTTTCTGAGTGTAGTTGAATGTACTACTTGGAATTGCAATTTCTAATAATAAACTATAATCTAAGAATCTGTTTTTTTATTATACCAAGCGACTTAAATGGCAAATTATGTTGATTTTGTTGCCAATACGTGCGTATTTTGCGTATTTTTCGTATTAACTTAAATGTAAGGCATTCATTCATTTCTTGTTTTTTTATTAAGCGAGTTACTGTTACAACGCTCACAGCTCATAGAAACCGCCATTATTGACTTCCTTCCTTCCGCATTTCCTTCCTTTGCTACCAAATGGCGTTTCAACAAATAAATGCTTATTAATTTGTTCAACAATGTTGTTGTTGTTATTGGTGTTGAGGTTATTGTTGCTTTCGTCGTACCCTTGACTTTAAATGCATTCACAATGTTTCTTTTTTTAACGCAAAAAAGTCATAAAACGTCGCATAGACGTCTTGTAAAATGCGTAAACACGACAATTTGCGATTTATTGTAAATTGTTATGATGGTGGAGTCAACAGCAATAACAACAACAACAATGTTGCTTAGCTAGTTTGTTGTTAAGACACAGACAGTTCTTTGTGCAAATGAAGTGACTTTAGTCAAAATGATGTATGAATAATAGAAAACCATACTAAAAATAGCTATATAAAATATTAAATTGAATATTTAATATAATTCATATCATAACCATCAATGAAATGTTGAACTTTGCTTAGAAGTTGATAGTTAAGTGGGCCCTAAAGCATCGTCACCCATGTGAGGAGTTTTTGTGCATGCCTGAAATTAACTATTCATCAGAGTTTCGGTCAAAATGTCCTTTTCTCGCAACATATTTGACAAATTTTTGCCTCTTTTATCCATGCTAAACGAGAAATATATGCAATCGACAAGCAAATGAGCCCATTTTTTGGTAGAAATTCCAGTAAAATTTTCACGGCGAAAGCCAATCATATTTTAAGCGGGATGAATACTACAATGCCATATAGCGGCGTTTCTGTGGTCTAAAACAAGGATATCTGTTAAGAATCTTGCGCAACATTCAGTTCGTTTTGACAACTTTTTCGCCTTTTTATTGGATGTGCAACTTTGTCGTGCCTCGGGAAGAATCCGAAAAAAGGTTGTGATGCCCAATAAACCTCATTCCTTTTTATTCTCGTTCACCGAAACTGTTCTAGCAGTGGTGATCTGTTCAACACTGTTCAACTATATTTTTTTTTTTATTTTTTAAGTACACGAACCGCCTGCCAAAAGTTGATTTTTTTTAAGAATAGCTTAAACAGGGCGATGCAGAATATCTTTTTTAATTTAAACAAAAAAAAAACAAAAATATACGATCTATCTGCTATCTCAGATAAAATTTGTTAGGAAAATTTTAACAAAATCAGCAGCAAATTCAAACAAATTTAAAGAAATGTGCTTCTGGGAAGTCTATATTCAAAAAAAATTTTCTTGGAATATGTTAAAAAAGGCATCATATTTAGAGAAAAACAAAAAAAATTCTCTAAAAATGATTAAAAGCTTCCATGAAAAAGAGAAATATATATAAATATATCGGTTTTAGGGAATAAGCCCGATTTTATTTTTAAGAAAAGATTTGTTTTTTTGAAAAAAATACTACATAGTGAATTTTTTATCAAAATGTAGAAAAAATTGTAAATTTTCAATAAATTTTTCTTTATAATTGAGAATTTTTTTTTACGAAAAAAAATACTTATCCCTATTAGAGACATGAAATATTTCCATTTTCCATAAATGAAAAAATATTTCTTCGAAAACGGTTCTCATTTAAAAAAATTTTATTTGAAAACGAGAAAATTGCTTCTATCGAAAATAGAAAAATTTTTTTATCGCTAAGATAAAGATAGATGTCTTTTTTACGAGTGTAGTGATCAGTTATTGAGATTTTGAGAAAAAATACTGAATTCTTCAATATTGAAATGCAAATTCACATTTGCAAGCACATGTTAGAATTAGAAAAATGTTAGAAGGTTTTTTTTATTTTCTTCCTATAAATCCTTATTTCAGATTTCTTCGCAAATAACTTATTCTCCGAATGCAAAAATAAAAAGTTTTGTGATTATATATTTTTGTTTCTTAAAATTTCTATTCCAAATTATAATAATAGCTTTTTAGCTTCGGTGCTTTCGGCGTTATAGCAGCAAACATGACTCAGCTTTTTTTTACACAAACTAAACCGTATCGGCAAAAAGGGTCATTTGCGACCTGGTCTCCCATACAATTTTGACGTAGAATTACGTCTTACAGCGCGGTTTGTATGGGGTCGTTTTAACAGATTTTTTGAAGGCCATGAAACTTTTTTGACGAATACTTTAGGGTATACCTACAGGCCTTACTACTCATCGTTCAAAAATATTATATATACTAAAATATCAGATATATCCTGCGCTGAATGAATATCTAATTTTGGATTTTGTCACTACTATATTAAAGTCACAAAATAGTAAAATATAAGAAGAAAAATGCATGTTTTTATATAAGAAAATCAATCATCAGCTGCTTATAATGTGCTTCTTTCTTTGCTGCTGCTGCTTTCTTTGTTTTTCTTTCCTTGTTTATGCTTGTATTGCTTTTGTTTTGCACGAACTGATTGGTTCGCTTTGGCAGCATTGTAAGCGTTCGTTCGCATTGGGTTTATGTATGCACTACTGTTCTAGTATACTATTTTGAAACCAGAGGTCATGAACCTCTTTCAACTCAGTCAATGAACTCAGTCTGTCAAATTTAACGAAATGGGTCTATGATGCGGTTAGATTTAACTCTTATGAAAAAAACGAGTTCGATCATATTTCGTTTTATGCTTTTAACCAATAGATGGCGTTTTTGTTTTTAATGCAAATTAATTTGGATTCCACATTCCACTAGCACTAACGAGTGTTGTTCGCAAACTATACATAGAACAGAGATGAAAGTGTAGCTAAATTTCAGACAGAGACGAGAGGAAAGGACATGTGCTCAGCGTGAAATATAGTAACCATACGATTTTTTAAAAATTGGGGTCTTAATTTTAATTTGAAATTAGTAGTTAAACTGACTGAAGTTTGCGAGTAGTTGCTCGCAAACTATATATCAGGCAGAGACGAAAGTGACACCGATGGAAAGTGCATTTGCTTCGCCTTCTTTTCAACTAAGTCAATGAACTCAACTTATCAAACTTAACAAAATGATCGAAAAAATTTGAAATTTTGCTTGTTTCTTTTTGCTTGCTCATTTAATCATACTTACGTCTTAACTTTTTCTTTGTTTTGGCCTCGATAAGTAGTCCATAATTGAATGTAATTAATTTATTTGTTAATTTTCGGAAGATCAATAAAGATACTTCCAAAATGGACAAAACAATCGGACCAAAGAGACAAAGTAGAAGAGGTTACAACTTAAACGGAATTCTACGTCTACATTTACGATACTATCGAAACTGTTTCTTTTTTTCTTGTTTTTAAATAAAGAATTTTTATTTCTTAAACCAATAAAAATAATTTAAGTGGGTGATTGTTTCCGTTTCTTCCGGACCATTGGAGCTTCGACAAAAGTTTGGTGCTGCAATGACAATCCTATTGGCCATCACCTTGATGTGGCTGTGGCCTGTTAGGATTCCCACCAGAATACGGATGTCGCTTTTAGACAAAAGAAGAAGGCTCTTAGTTATGTTCTCGTTTAGTTTTGGTCTGAGCCTTCTAGATGTAATGCAGTCACTTCTGGAAGCCCGGCTTGTGTTAGCATTTTCTCTGTGAGGTCAATGATTCTTTTGACGATGCCTATAGTACACGTCTGTCATGGTTTCGATTGTATCTATAGTAACTCCACTCGCCAGCTCAGTTCCATACTTTTGATTCTTCAGTTCCATAGAGTTTCAGAAGAGATGCATAGTATTTCCATATAAATGTGGACAATTTTTTTTTCGTAATTGTCTTGCACAAATTCGTCATATTTGCTGGCTTACGGCGCACTTTTTTTTTTTGCATAGGAGGTGGTACAGTCTAGTGGACATGGTACAAGAAAAACTTGTCATTGCTTTTCAACTTGCAACTATATGCAAATTAGTGTTTAATAGAAGCAACATTGCCATCAAGTGTCAAATTTAAGATTTGACATTACAATAAGTTTTTAGCAACTATTCTTGTATATATTCTTAACAAGAATCCTGCTATTAGGAAGAAACATTTTGACCTGAAAGAAATATTTGTAGTTCTGATGATAATATAACATTATCTGTATTAAAACGTCAATTAATTGCAAGCGAGTTATATTAAGTATTAATTATATAATAATTTAAATTCTTGCGCATTATATCCTGAAGTAGATCCTTATTATAATTAATTTTAAATTAAGTATCATTTCGACTAAATTTTAGTCAACCCTGTAATGTATACATAACCACAGCAAAATTGTATTAAAATTTAAGCCACGTCAAAAACTAAAACTTAGTTTTAGTCTCGCATGGGCTTAAAATTCAAAACCACGTTAATACTTAGCCTAAGGTTTAATCTCGAGTGGGTTTCAAATTTAAACTTTAAGCCCCTATAGGTTTAGTTTTTAAAATTCGTTCGTAAAAAAAAGCTTTTATATATTTTTAATTGAATTTTAAACCTTAGGTACTAAAATTTAAATTTTATTCTCAATTTATTAAATTTAAGTACAACTTTGACTAAAAAAATGTCTGGTGTTTTGAAAAGTATCATTTCTAATAAAAACACAAAAATTAAAAAATTCATTTTTCCAACGATTGGTTTAAAAATTACTCCAAGATTTTGTACCGTTTAGTTATTTTGCATTAAATTTTAAACCTGAGGTATTAAAATTCAAATTTTATTCCCCATTTTATTAAATGTTAGTACAGCGTGGACTAAACAAATTTCCAGTATTTTGAAAATTATCAATTCTTAAAGAAAAATAATAAAAAAATACGTTAGACCAACGATTGGTTAAAAAAGTAGTCCAAGATTTTCTAACGTGTTTCAAGAATAATTGGTTTCAAGAGCTTTCTTTGGATTTGACTACAGCGCACTCGTTATGCATAGAGCAGCTTGTCACTATGAGATATGTTGATTTATCCATCGCCGGGCCCACATACGATGATTCCGTAGAGTAGAATTGGATGAACAACCATTGCGTAAATTCATTGCATTAGAGAGGGTGAAAGGCCCAAAGGCAAAATACCGATTTTTAAAAGAAAACTGGCAGCCCCAGATACAGTTGGCTACTACAACCTGATTTTGGTATGAAGACCACCCTAGCTGTTCTTTATAGCCCACCGGATTTTGTCTGGTGTTAAGTTCTGCAGAGTCTATGGCGGGATTGTTCAGTTTCGCTCTATGACGTTAGCATTTGAGACTTCAGTATAGCCTGGAAAATGTACTTTTCGAAGCACATTTAGAGATTCCTGATTGCTTTCCGTTAATTCATTATTCTCTTTCTAGACCTGAATGGAGGGCTGTTTTGACCAGATTCCTGAGCCTTGCTGGTCTGTACTTTTCTCCATGCCCGAGCAGAAGTTTTTCCATGATTATATTTTTGCTCGACGGACATCGCTTTTGAAAAGTTTGAACCTGCATTTATGTTCACCCTATATTTCTTCTTAGTCAGCTAATTTAGCCAGTTTGAAGAAATCTTTTAGATCACATCTTTGCTCTTCAAAATCAAGCCTGCACACAACGGTGGTCTGATTTTTGAGCAGAGTGTTAGGCTTTTATTAGTAAGTCTAAAATCGTCTTAAAGGTCCTTTCAATGTCGAGTTCCATATTAATGCGTTTTGTGGAGGGTAATCTGGTCTCAATGATTCTTCTTAACTGGTTTCAGTTTGTGTTTCTGGGGTTTCTGTAAATCTTTTGAGCCGGTGTGAATTTATTAAAACTTATATATTTATGGTCTGAAAAGAAAGACTGTTCAAGCGACCTCCAATCTGTTACAAGTGTATTAGTATTTGACGTTAATGTAAGGTCTAATACGTTAGAGAAGTTATAAGCTTTATTTGTAGGTTCCTAGCCTGTGTTAGCTGCGACTGAGTTAGTTTATTTCTTATGTTTGAAAAACACTTTAGGAAAATTTTAAGGCAATACAAGCGGTGACTCAATATTTTGTGAATATTCGTGCAATAGAGGAATACAATTTTATTATGTATTAGTCTCCCTTCAAAAATTTGTACCGACAGTAATAATGATCTACAGACTTAATAACAGATTAATAACCTCTCAAGAACAAAAAATAGTTCACTTTTCTCTTTTTAATGCTTATTCTTGTTATTTTGCTATACATATTCCTCGTTATCTAGTATTGCCAAAATTTAGTAAATTTTGTAAAATTTGTTATTGATTGTTTTGTCTATACCACCATAACATTAACAACAAGAGTGCAAAAAAATATAAAATATAAATGCGTCTATGTATTAATAAATGCGCCAAAGGGCAACACTTCTGCCAAATGGCTGTCTGACAGGCTAAACAAATCGATAGCTGCGGGGCATTGCCGTGACACGCCACACTCATGGCGAGATCATTATGAAAATTAATGTCTTATGTGTTCACATTGATTAATGTTCTGGAAAGAAAGTGTCTGTCACAAGGAATCCATTGATGGCGATAATGAATGTGTTGAAATAGATGAGTGAAAATAAAAATATAAAAACAAAAATATAAAACATTAACTAGGGCAACAATTATGATGGTGCACGAAAGAAGGCACACAAAAATATTATCTTAACGAACTCTAAATAAACTCTTAATAAAGATATGTTTTGTTTCGACTAATTTTGCTTCATAGAGTCACATATAAGTAAAAAAGTTCTAGTAAGTTGTTGAGACATAAATTAAAAGCTGCAAAATTTGCTGATTTGCCAGCCTATAGGTTGGCTAATTTTTAAATCAACGCCGCCGTCATGCAATCATAACATTTTCATTTAATAAAAATAAAAAATTAATATATTTTTTAACACTTGCTGCTAATAAATTTCCAGCATTTTGACACTTTTTGACGCACTTCACACTTGAGTGCAGCACAACGTCGAGAATGACTGCGTTGATGCAACAGTAGAACGTGTGCGCCTGCTTCAATGCTGCTGACAAGCTTCAAATGCAGCACATGTTGCTGCAAAACCATTTCGGTGCCGCTATCAACGCGAACACTTAAATATCACGTGACGCAATTTATGTTTGTGTTGACAACAACCATGAATGGTGAAAAAATATTTCAATTAATTCGATTGATGGAGGGGTTGCTAGAAAGATAAATGTTGCTGCCTGGCTTGAAACGTGTACATGAATGAGATGCGCCACGTTTAATGCTTGCACTAAATTAAGTCGCTCAGTCGCTTAGTAGTTAGCAATAAGCAGCAGTTAACAGCAGTCAACAACACTCGAAAAGAACAATAAAACAATGTAAGAACCATAAATTATAATTGAGTGAATGCGTGCGTGTGTGTGAACTGAAGGGCAACGAGTAATGATGATGACGCACTTCAGTTCAAGTGGCATGCCGTTTGTGGTCATGCCGGAAAACAACAGATCGTCGCACATAACTTCTTTAATTTCTTTCTTTTTATTGTTTTTGGAGTTAAAAATAAATTTTAATTTTTTAATTGCAATGATTTTTGCATCAAAATGGCGCCAGGCAGTCGTTTCTTTGCTGCTGCTGCAACATTTGCAATAACATATGCGACATTTTCCACATTTTAAGCCAAAACTTTTTCATCATCATGCTTTTTATGCTTAGGTTTTTGCTTTTTAATCAAATAGCATTTAACTGTTCATAAATTATACCAAAGCTGTCATGTGTGCATTTGCTAGTATGTACATATGTGTTTGACTATATGTGTGTGTGTGCACCTTAAAATGGCGTTAAATTTGAAAATATTTGCAACATGCTACAAATTAAACAATTTATCATCAGCAGCTTATTTAGCCAGGCAGCACTAATGCACTTGATGGCTATCTGTCTGTCCTAAATGCTTAGCTATTAGCCTGGTGGTGTCTGTTTTTCTTTTTTGTAACATGCAGGCGCAGCTCTAATATTGACAGTTTTGTTAATTTATTTTATTTAACGACTCTTAATGTGACGCTTGCAGGTGACTAAATTAATGTTAAATATTTTCCAACTTGACAGTTGTATGTTAAAAGTTTTGTTTTGTTGCATTTTTATCAATTAGTATTGATAAGTTGTTTGTGGAAATGACGCTGTTGTTAAAGCGTTCATATAACAGCGCTTTGTGATTCATAGGTGAACTTTGAATGAGTAAAATTAAGCCCTTACTTGGTTTTATCCACAAAAACTTGGACAATATTGCCTTTTGCCTTTCCAATGAAATTTTACGTAGACCTCTTTACTTATTTCATTACTTAATATTTTTAACACTTTTTAAAGTTTTTGTTAGAGTATTGATGAATAAGAATTTGCTTTTCTAATCCTATTGGAACTAAAGTTTAAAACATTGCTTTTTTGGTCTTTGTAGAATCTTTGTTCGAAAAAATTTTTCGAATAGCAAAAGAATAGAAAAACACTGCTTAGATTAAGTGAAAGTGCTTTTTTCCAGTCTGGTCAATTTGTTCTGCAAAACTTTGTTGTTGCAGCTAACATAAAGCATTAAGGCATAAGGCATAAAGCTTTAAAAATTATTCTTAAAAACCTTTTATGAGGCTCTCAAAAAAAAAGACTCTACAATGAGCTTTTAATGCATACTTTATGATGCATGATTAAAAGGACTCATGAAAGAGTCTTAAAAGATTGTTCATGACTCATAAAAGAGTCATTATTGTATCTGCTGCTCTCATAAAAGACACTCATTAAAGAATCCTAAATATAACGGTAATATGATTGTTCATAAAAAAGACTGATAAAATGACTCACATAATCATAAAGAATACTCATAAAAGAGTCTTATATACGAGCGTTTCATGAGAGAATAGAATCGGATTATTAAAAAAGCACCATATCTAATAAATAAATAAGAACTGAATCGAGCATATTTTTTTTAATTGTATAAAACTTTGTAACTGTCTGTTATACGCACATGCTATCCTGGCGTCGCGTCGCTTCTCGGAGAATTGTTTGTTTGAGGCGATATGCATGCATTGAAATTGAACTACAACAAATTTGTGTTGCAAAAAAGAAACTTATGTGAGTCTTAAAAGAGTATTAAATATGAGTATTAAAATAATACAAAATATGAGTCCTAACTACATATAAAGAATACTAAATATAAGTCTTACCGTCAAAACCGTCATTACTATGAGTTCAAAAAGGCTCATAAAACAGTCGTTATTATTAATCGTACTAGTCCTTTCCCGTCAAAAATGACGGGCCAGGTTCTAATAAAGAAAAAACATAAAATATTGATTTTATTTAATCTGAATTAGAAGTTAACGATGGTCACATATTCAGTTTTTAGATCCAAATATTTATAAAATACCTAATCGTACTAGTCCTTTCCCGTCAAAAATGACGGGCCAGGTTCTAATAAAGAAAAAACATAAAATATTGATTTTATTTAATCTGAATTAGAATTTAACGATGGTCACATATTCAGTTTTAAGATCCAAATATTTATAAAATACCTTAAAGTAAAAACGGAAAATATAGTAGGTATGACGAAATAAGTTTGGTTTTTTTTTAAAACTGAAAATTTCAAAATAAAAAATATATAAAAAGATTTTGAAGTTTCAATAAATCACAAAACAAAAAATGCCTAAAAGTATACTATGAAATTTTTCAAAAAAATCAAACGTTCTGCACTCACATTTTACGGAATTATGTATAGTAAAATAACGAGAATGAGCCATACAACATACGAGAATGTGCTCATAAAAGAGTCTTTTTATGACGAAAAAACTTAATTTATATAAGTCTTGAAAGAGTCTTTTAAAAGTCATAATGTTTGCTGGTTAAAATTTAAAAAAAAAAAAATCATTCATTTGTGTTGGAATTTAGTTGTCAGCAAAATCAAAGATTAACAGAATATCTATGAAAGATTTTGTGAAAAATAAGATAAAATTATAAATTTTGATGACTTATGACTCTTATGAACTTTCTTAATATGCGAAAAAATTTTTAAAATTTTTAAATTTTTTGTCATTAAAATTGTGTGTATATTTCGATACTAAAGAACCCAATACTAAGCTTATATTCTTCTTGTATATTCACAAAACTAACATAAAATCATTAAAGAAATATTTTTTTATTAAATTTAGTCACAAAATAGCGACATAATTAATACGCGACCAAGTGATATTTCTTCTTTGTTTGGATCTCATGGGGTCAACGACAATTTCTTGCGTATTTATTTTTACATTTTTGTTTGATGGCTTGTGCTCTAAAAACTGTGAAAAAGTTACAAAATTTTGACATAAGGTACCTGAAAAATCTTCCTATGGCGGCAAAATTTTCAAAAAAATAATTTTGTATGAAGGTTTTTTTTCCTGATTTTTTTCACCAATTTCAGTCCATTTTCGATTCATGAAACATTTAGATAATGTAATAAGATTATTAAGATTATTAAGGTAAGCCGTATCGATTTTGTTTTGTTAACTCTTCTGTGCCTTTGATGGCATTTCAAGCCCAAAACAAACCCCTTGGCTACGAACCTGTCATGACATATGATTCATTTTATTTGTCAAAATTGTTTGAGTTAGCTTCGAACAGGCATATTCAAAAGTAATTTGAATAAATCTTAAATCTTAAATCTTAAATCTTAAATCTTAAATCTTAAATCTTAAATCTTAAATCTTAAATCTTAAATCTTAAATCTTAAATCTTAAATCTTAAATCTTAAATCTTAAATCTTAAATCTTAAATCTTAAATCTTAAATCTTAAATCTTAAATCTTAAATCTTAAATCTTAAATCTTAAATCTTAAATCTTAAATCTTAAATCTTAAATCTTAAATCTTAAATCTTAAATCTTAAATCTTAAATCTTAAATCTTAAATCTTAAATCTTAAATCTTAAATCTTAAATCTTAAATCTTAAATCTTAAATCTTAAATCTTAAATCTTAAATCTTAAATCTTAAATCTTAAATCTTAAATCTTAAATCTTAAGTCTTAAATCTTAAATCTTAAGTCTTAAATCTTAAATCTTAAATCTTAAATCTTAAATCTTAAATCTTAAATCTTAAATCTTAAATCTTAAATCTTAAATCTTAAATCTTAAATCTTAAATCTTAAATCTTAAATCTTAAATCTTAAATCTTAAATCTTAAATCTTAAATCTTAAATCTTAAATCTTAAATCTTAAATCTTAAATCTTAAATCTTAAATCTTAAATCTTAAATCTTAAATCTTAAATCTTAAATCTTAAATCTTAAATCTTAAATCTTAAATCTTAAATCTTAAATCTTAAATCTTAAATCGTAAATCTTAAATCTTAAATCTTAAATCTTAAATCTTAAATCTTAAATCTTAAATCTTAAATCTTAAATCTTAAATCTTAAATCTTAAATCTTAAATCTTAAATCTTAAATCTTAAATCTTAAATCTTAAATCTTAAATCTTAAATCTTAAATCTTAAATCTTAAATCTTAAATCTAAAATCTTAAATCTTAAATCTTAAATCTTAAATCTTAAATCTTAAATCTTAAATCTTAAATCTTAAATCTTAAATCTTAAATCTTAAATCTTAAATCTTAAATCTTAAATCTTAAATCTTAAATCTTAAATCTTAAATCTTAAATCTTAAATCTTAAATCTTAAATCTTAAATCTTAAATCTTAAATCTTAAATCTTAAATCTTAAATCTTAAATCTTAAATCTTAAATCTTAAATCTTAAATCTTAAATCTTAAATCTTAAATCTTAAATCTTAAATCTTAAATCTTAAATCTTAAATCTTAAATCTTAAATCTTAAATCTTAAATCTTAAATCTTAAATCTTAAATCTTAAATCTTAAATCTTAAATCTTAAATCTTAAATCTTAAATCTTAAATCTTAAATCTTAAATCTTAAATCTTAAATCTTAAATCTTAAATCTTAAATCTTAAATCTTAAATCTTAAATCTTAAATCTTAAATCTTAAATCTTAAATCTTAAATCTTAAATCTTAAATCTTAAATCTTAAATCTTAAATCTTAAATCTTAAATCTTAAATCTTAAATCTTAAATCTTAAATCTTAAATCTTAAATCTTTAATCTTAAATCTTAAATCTTAAATCTTAAATCTTAAATCTTAAATCTTAAATCTTAAATCTTAAATCTTAAATCTTAAATCTTAAATCTTAAATCTTAAATCTTAAATCTTAAATCTTAAATCTTAAATCTTAAATCTTAAATCTTAAATCTTAAATCTTAAATCTTAAATCTTAAATCTTAAATCTTAAATCTTAAATCTTAAATCTTAAATCTTAAATCTTAAATCTTAAATCTTAAATCTTAAATCTTAAATCTTAAATCTTAAATCTTAAATCTTAAATCTTAAATCTTAAATCTTAAATCTTAAATCTTAAATCTTAAATCTTAAATCTTAAATCTTAAATCTTAAATCTTAAATCTTAAATCTTAAATCTTAAATCTTAAATCTTAAATCTTAAATCTTAAATCTTAAATCTTAAATCTTAAATCTTAAATCTTAAATCTTAAATCTTAAATCTTAAATCTTAAATCTTAAATCTTAAATCTTAAATCTTATATCTTAAATCTTAAATCTTAAATCTTATATCTTAAATCTTAAATCTTAAATCTTAAATCTTAAATCTTAAATCTTAAATCTTAAATCTTAAATCTTAAATCTTAAATCTTAAATCTTAAATCTTAAATCTTAAATCTTAAATCTTAAATCTTAAATCTTAAATCTTAAATCTTAAATCTTAAATCTTAAATCTTAAATCTTAAATCTTAAATCTTAAATCTTAAATCTTAAATCTTAAATCTTAAATCTTAAATCTTAAATCTTAAATCTTAAATCTTAAATCTTAAATCTTAAATCTTAAATCTTAAATCTTAAATCTTAAATCTTAAATCTTAAATCTTAAATCTTAAATCTTAAATCTTAAATCTTAAATCTTAAATCTTAAATCTTAAATCTTAAATCTTAAATCTTAAATCTTAAATCTTAAATCTTAAATCTTAAATCTTAAATCTTAAATCTTAAATCTTAAATCTTAAATCTTAAATCTTAAATCTTAAATCTTTAATCTTAAATCTTAAATCTTAAATCTTAAATCTTAAATCTTAAATCTTAAATCTTAAATCTTAAATCTTAAATCTTAAATCTTAAATCTTAAATCTTAAATCTTAAATCTTAAATCTTAAATCTTAAATCTTAAATCTTAAATCTTAAATCTTAAATCTTAAATCTTAAATCTTAAATCTTAAATCTTAAATCTTAAATCTTAAATCTTAAATCTTAAATCTTAAATCTTAAATCTTAAATCTTAAATCTTAAATCTTAAATCTTAAATCTTAAATCTTAAATCTTAAATCTTAAATCTTAAATCTTAAATCTTAAATCTTAAATCTTAAATCTTAAATCTTAAATCTTAAATCTTAAATCTTAAATCTGATCCCGTTGTGGGATCTCGTCTAAAACTCTTCGACGCCAAACCTCAACCCGCTGTCTACAATTTTTTTCATAATTCCTGTGGTTTTTAGATCTGAGTTAAAGATATTTGAAGATTTTTGACTTTTGGAGTTATCGTGTGAGTATAATTGTTTATTTTTGTATTTTAATTTCACATTTAATTGGTTAAACTGCGTACTTGTTTTTGTTTTTGCACCGCTGTTTACACTTTTTCCTTTTCTTTATTCTAAGGACTGCAGTTATCAAAATCAATGCCTTGATCAATGCCTAACTCATCAATAGCTCCGTTTTTTATAAATTAAATGGTGCTTAAAACTCAAAGTTGCTTGTGGGCAACATTGGGGTCGAAAAGGTTAACAGAGCTTATATTAGAACTTAACAAAAGCTTACATTACAAAACCTGATCCCTTAAACCTGATCCCTTCAGGGCATTGGGAAAAATTCCGCAGCACTGTCAGTCAAAAAATATTTTCATCATTAAAAATTTTTAACTGATATTTGTACAGAGGCAACAAAAAAAAACACCATTAATATTAAAAGTGTCAAAAACAGCACATTTCTGCCCACGCCAGAAATATTATTAAAGAAATATTTAACATTGTGCTGAGAAGCAATGCAACCAACTCAACGCATGCATGTTGCCTTTTGGCCAATTACATGGTATTTAATGCATACTTTCTGGCGCGCAAATAAAGCTAATCCTACTCGTACTTGTGCCGCTTGTCAATTAAGTTGTTTGACAGCCAAACAGCAACGTAATCGACCCCACCATCCTAGCTAAACAACAAACCAACCCACCAACGAAAAGCAAAGCAACTTATCTGATGACACCTACCTACAGAGCGCATACTTGAGGCAGCAGCAACATTTTTATTGCAACATCGATGCGAGGCGACACAACAACAACAGCAGCAGCAACGAAGAGCTGCAAATATGGCGAAAAATATAGGCCCAAAGGTGCTCGAACACAGCGTTGCCAATTATTTATTACACATTAGACGAAGGTGCCAAATATCAGTAGACACCTGGTCCCGGCACCCGTGAAGCAGTGGCAGCAGCAACGCTACCCACCGCTATGCGCCACCGATACAATCGGTGCTGGTGCGTTAGGCAATGATCGAGGCACCACATTATTGGAGACACGCTTAGTTTTTGTTGGTCTTTAAGCCTGTGCGTGGGCTAGTCGTTTGACTTGTTGTTGTCGTCGTAGTTGTCTTGAGCCCGAGCAATAAATTGACGCATGATTATCATTTGCGCAATTTTTTTTTTTTATAAACTATTTTATTGCTGCCGCTTCTTCTACTTTTTCTGCGTTGCTGTGAGGCGTCAAGTTGTCGTCTGTTACTTCAAGTTGACTTTGTGTGTGCTTATGTGTGTGTGCGTGTGATATTTAGGCCGCTTAGGCTCAACGGGCGCAAATCGAAAGCGACAGCGCAGTTGGCAAGATAAACAGCAGTTTATTTGAATCTGTTTTTGGAGCGTCCGCCATGCATGATGCGTTGCGCATGCGCTGTAGAGCTTCTGAATTATTTATGAAAAATATATTGGAATTTGGCGTGTTTAACTTAATGTGACTTAAGCAACAACAACAACAACAACAACAACAACAACAACAACAACAACAACAACATTACCAGCCAGTATTACCAGCAGTTTCAGTTGTTGGCGTGTCATTACAACAAACAGGTTGGTTGCTTGACATGGTTTCTGTTCGCCTTTTTTTTCTCCGATTTTCAATTTTTACTTCAACTCTAGAGGCTTCATGAAAATTTTACTCCTTTTTTATAGTTTTTTTTTTGTTTTTTTTTTTAGCATAAGTTGTTGATTATCTGAATTTTTAAGGATGTGCGTGTGATTATTTTTTTGGCTACGCTATAATTTTATTGTTGTTGTTGTTTTTGGTTCCCTCCATTGCGTGCTTGATACGTATGCAATTAAATACGAATTGCACACGAAATACGGAATATATTAAAATTGTTTTCCTTTTGTGGGCATGGGTAAAAGTTGCTTAACTGATGTTGTTGTTCGCATATAATGTGCTCAAGCAAGTTCCGCTGACAGTAGCGTAGCTTTAGAGATATTTCTAAGTTATCATGTACAAGTTCGCTTTTTTCGTTGCTAGTTACTTTTTTGCCATGTGTACGGTTCATTGTGTTTTTGCCAAAAAAAAAAAAAAAAACATGGCTTATTCAATTCATATTTAATTGCTAAGAAACCATGAATGGGATTCTATAGAAGTGGATCCTGCAACTTAGCAACTTAATGTATTCAACCTTAAAAGGCAGAAAGCAAAAAACATGCTGATCTACCTTCATGTTGGAATTCAGTCAAATCTTTACCAAAATATTTTGGCTTCATTAAAAAACTTGGCCACTACATTGTTGCGAAAATGCTTTTGATGTAGCGATGGTTGCAGCTAAAAGGATATCGATCTGATATACAGTTCTTATGGTACCTACTGTTTTTAATTCAAGAATATATTCGAATGCAGCTTTTGTAGTGAAACTTCTGTTGGTTGGAAGGTTAGTATCAACATTGTTGCAGACATTAAACGTTTCCAGGATAACTTTGGAATATATTTGCACTATAAAGTTGAAACTTGAATGCAAACTTAATAAAGTTATAGGCCAAGAGTGTGGACAGTGCGCAGTTATTAGGCTGATGTTAAAGAGTAAAACCTTCCAGTTCTGAGTCAGAGGACTATAGTAGTCACTATAGTGTTGCCAGATTTTTTTTTCAGCTCCACGGCTCAAATGCGGGAATTGTTCGAAAAAAAGGGATGTTGAAAACTTTTATGGGATAAATTAATAAATTAAAAATATTTCGATATATAAGATTTTTTTGTTCTTTTATTTTATCAAGCCAAATTTTTTATTTTATCCAAATTTTTGTATTTTTTATCAATAACTTTTTTAAAATGCTGCTATAATCGGCGAAATTGTATGATTTCTTCTTTTTTTGTTTCAAAATTAAAATCTTAAAAATAACTATTGACTTGGCTGATGCAAATTCACCTTTGGAAAAACGCGATTTCTGCGATGAACAAGATAATGTGAATTTGTTCACGCACTCTTACTTGAACAAATGGTGTACTTTGCTTATTTTCAAGCAAATCTCATTCAAATTTAAATTTTTACTCCTTTTTCCACTCATGATATTTTTATGTTCTGACTACTTCCATGATCTGACAACTTTCACATCCAGTCCACTTAACGGTATGTAGAACGATTAATAGCAATTTTTAGATTAAGCTACAAAATCATATATTTTTCATCAGTTATCATACTTATGTGTATCAAAAATCCAGGATGAAAACCTTTGTGTTGATGATGAAAAAATTGGAAATTTAGGCTGTAGAACAGAGACCTGCATCGAGTCGCTTTTTCATTTAACCCTCAACGCACGTCACTCTGATTCAATCCACTAACGCCAAATAGAGCATGTGGGCAATCAATATTCACGACTCTAGGTTACAGAGAATTAAATTGACTTCGGCTATGAGTATTATGAATACTAGAGTGTATCGAAAATCTGACCCCCAATTCCGGTACCAAAATAAAATAGTACATGCAAAGTCCTTTCGATTGGTGTACTTTTTTTTTATTTGAACCAATTTTGGCGTCCCCCGAAATGCATTTTTGTGCATTTTTTATCAACTTTCGTACTGGAGACCCATTAATGGTTGAGTTAAAAAGAAAATCAAGCTCATCAATGAATTCCTTTAATATAAAAACACAGAACTGCAAATGTTCATCCCTGTTGACAAATGCTCTGACGAGATAAAACAGTTTTTTTCAACGTGAATCTACTTGTTATTTAATATTTGATATGTTTTTATTTTTTGTATGAAAGTATTTTTAAACTTTTAGCAAGTTATAGCATATTAAGCTCTTCACATAGGCGTCAGTGGCTTTTGCTTCTGCAGAACGAAGAAAAGGAATAATGTTTTCTGTGTTGGAGGGCCCGTCAAAAAGACTGAAATTCGAAACAAAAAGGGATTTTGAGTCCTTTACAGGATCTAAAAAAATTGTTGTTATTATTTGGTTAACTGTAATAGTTAAAAATACGCTTCTTTTGCAGTAAGCAATAAAAAAAACAAAAAAGTTTAAAAATACTTTCATACAATAAATAAAAACATATCAAATATTAAATAACAAGTAGATTCACGTTGAAAAAAAACTGTTTTATCTCGTTAGAGCATTTGTCAACAGGGATGAAAATTTGCAGTTCTGTGTTTTTATATGAAAGGAATTGATTGATAAGCTTGATTTTCTTTTTAAATCAACCATTTATGGGTCTCCAGTACAAAAGTTCATAAAAAATGCACAAAAATGCATTTCGGGGGACGCCAAAATTGGTTCAAATAAAAAAAAAGTACACCAATCGAAACGATTTTTCATGTACTATTTAATTTTGGTACCGGAATTGGGGTCAGATTTTTCCCATACAAGTCGATACACTCTAATGAATACTCTTCCTCAATTCACGCAATAACTCATCGATACTCATAAAACATTTAAACATTCTGCAGCAAGCCTGTTACTTCATGAATTATTTGGCATTAAGCTCTAAATATAATTCTTAAAGAATATGTTCTTTAAGAATTACAAACTTAATAATTCTTCGGAAAGTTAAATCATTTTAGTACGTTTTCCATGTTCACTCATTTTGTTATTGTTTACTGTGTGCTGTTTGTGTGTAAATGTCAGAACTGCATGGCAGTCAGGTATTGCCACCTAAATTTACGCTTTACGTATAATAAAAACATTTACCTAAATTTTAACGTTTTGAAAATATATTTACTAGCGCTTCAATAAACTTAGTCTAAATCTAGCAACCAGGGCTGCCACCACCAAAAATAAAGATGCTTGCATCATCAAAATATGACTTTACCATTTGTGGTAAAAAAAGCCAATATTTTTTAACGTCAATCTGGCAATCTTGCTAAAGTCAGCTGAAACAGAGAGAGAGAGAGTTATATAAAATTACACTCAGTTACAGGGATGCCAAATGGTGGGTAATTCCCGGAATTGCGGGGAATTTCATGTTGGTCGGGGAATGGGTTCATATTTTCGAGGAATTTTATTATTCATCTAAGTTTTAATGATTATTTGCAGAGAATTTAATATTTTATCTGATATTTACGGGGAATTTAATTTTTCATGAAATTTTCTGATACAATCAAAATGAAAAATAAAATATTTTTGACATAATTTTAATCAGTAAGTTTATAAACATAAAGGGTAATATTTTGTTGCTTTGTATAAAAAGCAATTTTATTTTCCTTGACACAATTGATGGTTCCATTCGAGAAGCAAGTTTTTCAGGAAGACCTCTGAGTTTTTAAAATTTTTCAATACAACCTTTTTGTTAAATTTTAATATATGTTC
This sequence comes from Tetanocera ferruginea, assembly GCA_958299015.1. Classification (NCBI taxonomy): domain Eukaryota; kingdom Metazoa; phylum Arthropoda; class Insecta; order Diptera; family Sciomyzidae; genus Tetanocera; species Tetanocera ferruginea. The sequence goes on along the minus strand of OY282644.1, from coordinate 92,225,945 downwards.
GTTTATAACCTTGAAAAATTAGAACTTACATTTCAACAACTTTAGAATCGGGCCATTGCCATATTAAAATTTTGAATTTTAAATGTGTTTTATTTCTCACAATTTCAAAATAAATGTATACATTTTAACATCCTTCCTAAATTATTGTAACACCGAAAGGAAATACAGTAATAAAATATAAAAAAGTTGGCATTTATTCAACTGTCGAAGCATTTGGATACACTAACATAAGCTATTTATTAGCTTTGCTTGTGTATTTTTCTCGGTGTACGTAAATAATGTGTAACGTGTAATGTAAGTAAATAAATTTTTGATTTGTGGGTGATTTTATAAAAAATCAAGGAATTTTTACTCGGTTATGCCTTACACTCTCTTCACGTGAATCGAACTAAGTTGAGTAGGAATAAACAAATGAGTATGAGTGTAACCCATGTCTAATCCCTACGGACAAAAGAACCGGTTCAGAACCTATCACGTGATAGGTTCCAAAGTGATAGTGACCGGTCCCAATTCTGCCACCAACATATGAAACCAACCGGTCCCTTTTACATGGCGTTGTCATTGACAGGGGTAAATTGACACCGGTAGATACCTTTGGACCAATTCTAGAACCAGTTCTACTGGTTCTAGTACTGACCTAATCAGTAGCCGGTCTATTTATAGAACATGGCACACTTATACGTACGTTGATAATGAAATTGAACCAATCTTTTGTAAATTCATGTTTAGCCGAGCTTGCTAGCGTTCACGTTTAGTACTCGACTGACCTGGGTTCAATCCCCGACAGAACCACAAAAATTTTTTTTTAAATTTAAAATAAATTTTTTTTTTAATAAAAAATTAAATACATATACAGTTTTTTTCAAGGTGTTAAGCAAACGTATTTTGAAGGTTTTTTTGATTAAACAGTTAATGAAACGGAATTAGAATTTAAATTATTAAATTTAAATTGTTGATATATGTAGTATATTTACACAGCCAGGAGGCGAACCCACGTCCACCGCGTGACAGTCCAACGCACTTCCACTGAGCTATTGGAAACGGTAAGATAAATATATCAAAACACATTTAAAAACGATTGGTCCCGTTCTGAGTAAAATCGAACCTGTCTTGTGATAGGTTAAATAAGAACTGCCACAGGACCGGTCACTTTAGGGCAATTGGCCCTGCTTTTGCCGTAGGGATTATATAAATAGAGTTGAATGCGTATGAATACTCGAATCATGAATCGCTCAATGCAGATCTGTGGTGTAGAAGTCCGACATTTACACAAAAATGAGATATTTTTTCATTTTGGCTTAAAATTTATTTCAACCACGAATTGATCGGTACATGAGCATGAAGCTAATCGAGTTATATTTTTTTCATCAAAATACAGTTTTGAATAAAAATTCAAGACAAAGGTAGTGAACTTTGTAATTTTTTTTTTTGTCAAAATAAAAAATTTCCAAAATTACTATAGACTCATCTGGTGAACATTCACCATTGGAAGAACGATTTCTAAGATCAACTGTATAGAGAAAGGATAAATTATACAAATTTATCAAATAAATTCCATGGTTTTTCAAAATTTTATTTTACAACTTATTTGTTATTTGCTACGAATTGAACTTTATAGTATGATTTGCGGCAAATTGGGCAAAATGTTGGGCTGAAATTTTTAGACTATCTCCACAATATTGTATACCCTAAATATTTTATAATTTAAAAAGTATGCTTGTTTTCCTTAAAATTTAAAAATATAATAGACATAAATAAAGATATAATAAATATAAATGCAACTGACATATAATAGATTTCGAACAAATTTTAGTTACATATGGCAAGTGAAAATTTTATTAGGATTAAACCTTTTTTTGTCCCTTGTGGGACTTGCTCGAGACGTGTTGAAACGTAAAATGTTATGCTCAGTAACAATTGCTATACAATTTTTTTGTTAAGTGATCAAATTTTATTGATGATTTATGAAACGAATTGTTGGAGATTTGTTGATCAAATTTTAATGTGAGGTTATTGGTTTGCATGCATGATAAATTGTAAAAGTGGCCTCAAAGAAACCTTGTAAAAATAATTTGTCGAACAAATAAGTCAATAAAAAACACGTTTTAAAAAAATGCTTCACTTTTCTCCACTCTGATTTCTACCGAAATATAAACTGCATGGTATTCTGATCAAAATATCAAAAGTTTGGCTGCGTGGACTTGCGGGCCTCATTTTTAAGATGTTTACAAGGAGACATGCACGCATCGCACACGGCAATTTATTGATACAGAAACCGCAAGACACTCAAAAACTGAACAGAATGTAGATTTGTGTGTGTGATAAAAGATGCCATTCTGAATTTCAAATTTTTGACTCCAAATTCGTGATCAGCAACCCTAAACACTTACATAATACCAAAAATAAAGTGCCGACTGAAGTTAATAAAAAAAGTTAGCTTGCTTATAACCACCATTTTGAAAATGCATTTTGAAATTAAAACTTCATTTGAAATTTTTTTACTTCAAATTCATGATCAGCGATCCTGAAAACCTTTGTAGACCCATTTTTATGCTAATTTGACAACTCCTTGAAGTTTTGTTGTTAAATTTTAACATATTTTGTTTTTATTTTTAACAATTTTCATTTTTTTCGTGCTTAGGGAAGACAAAGAAGCAGGTGGGTCTTGTTGTTTCATTTTGCTTTGGGTCTAACTGAAAACATTTCAACATATGATTTTAACAGCACAAAAATGCATTGAAACTTGGATTTTTCAAGACTTAACTTAAGACTTTGAAAGAAACTCAAAACAGCAAATTTGAATTTTTTTCATTATTTTGCAACAAAAATCATTTTTATACCATATTTTGAAAAAAGATCAAATTTTGTTGTCTCTTTTTAAAAGGAATAATCTATATATATAAAAATGAATCGTGGTTTGTTCGGCTGCTAAAAACTTAAAAACGGCTAGGCCAAATTGAATATTTTCTTTTGCGGGTTTGTTTGTAATTGTCACGCAAAGGTTTAGTAAAAAAGAAATTCGAAAAATTCTCAATAGGTGGCGCTGTAGACGCACATTTAGTTTTTCTGTTCAATTCGAACGTTTCTTCTACCGCACATCTACTTTACAGCGAATGGACCAAATTGGATATGGGTTTGTTCCTAATTTAATACGGTACTGTTCGATGCTGGATGTATTTAGTTGAGTGACAGAAAAGAGGTTAATCGCACGCACACTTTCTTCTTTGGATGGTGTAAAATTACACCAAATCAAATTGATGACATAGTTTTCGCCGAAATTCCTGAGCCTAAGATTGATCCAGAGTTGCACAAAGTGGAGAAGACCAATTTGCTCCACGGATCATGCGAACTATACAATTCTACTACGGTTTGTGTGTTTGACAATAAGTGCACAAAACGCTATTCACGTGCTTTTATTGGCGGAACTCAAACTGGAAACAATGGATATCCACTCTATCGGAGCCGCACACCAAATGAACATTCATCACACAATTCATGCCGATACGTGAATTTCAATGGTCAAAAAGTGTATTTCTACTCAGAGGACGCAGCACAGCGATTGGAAAGACCACAGCAACAACATTAACGAGCTTTTTTCAACTTGCACCAGTGAGCGCCGTTTGCGAGAACATAGCTTTACCCGGAGATGCCTCTATGTTGCACATGGAATGCATCGTCGAAGAAATGGTTACGCAGAAAGCAATGCCAACCAGTAGAATATCCTGGTGTGTTTTCAACTGATGCATTGGGACGACTTTACGCACTTCATCCAATGAACGACGATGGCTTCTACCTCCGGTTGCTTTTGCTTAATGTTCGAGGTTCGACTTCATTTAAGTCATTGCGGACTGTGGATGGTATGGTGTGTGCAACTTTTTGAGAAGCATGTTAAAAGTAAAAGTTGCTTGAACATGCCAATCACTGGAATCAAACGCTAGACAGTGCAATTGCTTCTTATGATCATTTCAACATGACAGCCTTCAAACCAAAAAAATGTTCCGGATATCATTGATATTAGCAGCAATAGGTACTCAAAGTGACATTGCGTTACCTCTCGCATCTACTGGAATCGTTATTTTCTCAAAAGAACTAATGAGAATCGGAAATAGAAAAATGCTGGTACATACTAAGAGTGGTTCAGTTTCGATTCCACCAGCCATTTGCCAATTCACTTCAGCGAAAAATGAACTCATCAATAATGTATATTCGAATATTGGTCTAAATTATTCTAACTACGATTGGTTGAGTGCACGTTCAATCTAAGCAGCAAAAATTATTGTTGTCAATGATTTGAACGATTAAAAATAAAATTCCGGGAGGATTCCGGCCATACAAATCGATCGATCGCGTAGAAAACGAAGACGAAGTCGTCAATTATCCAGTAGAATTTTTAAATCTTTTGGGGTTGCCTGGCATGGCACCTCACCATTTGCGTCTTAAAGTTTGATCTGTCATAATCATGCTACGAAATCTACATGCCAAGAAACTGTGCAATGGAACTCGACCGATTGGGAGGAATGAACAATCTGGTAGTGGCAAGGATTTTGAATGGGTCGTTCAAGGGAAAAGAATGCCAAATTCCGTAAATTCATTTGACTTCAACCGCTATGCCGTTCCAGTTCAAACGCATTCAGTTCCCATCATTGCATTTGCAATGACCATAAATAAGGCACAAGGGCAGTCGTTGAAACTGTATGGCAAAAATCTGTAAATGTCATGCTTTTCACACGGCTAGCTATATGTGGAGTGTTCCCGAGTAGGGAAACCATCCTCATAATTCATTTACGATCCGGAGCAGATAACAAAAATGTTATGTATTTTTCCAGTCTTTTTTATTACAATTCAATATAACGAAATAGAATAAAATGAAATCATTACCTTCTTGATTTATTAAATTTTCGACAAATATTTGTCGGGACGAAATCCGTTGGGTCAGCTGTCCGTATGAATATAGGATATGAATCCAATTGTATGTGAAGTGTTTTATTCAATATATAATTGAAATTATACTATTGTGTCATCTGTTTAGTAACTAATTTTCTACACAAAAAAATTCGGGTGGAATCCTGAATGCTCGACATTAATTCAAACAAAAAATTTATTTTGGGCAAAACGAAGTTTGCGGGGTCAGCTTGTTTAAATATAAGCAAAACAGTGACGATAAAATTTTCATTAACTTTTTTTAAGTAAATTGATAAGACTTAAATACAAAAAAGAAATAAATTAAATATGTTCAGAAATGACTGAGATATTGGCTGTCCCAATTCAGAACATTCAATTTGAGACAGTTTTTTACTCTCTCTTGGCAGTTGGTTGAAATACACGCTAAATATCTAAAAACAATATTAAGAAAATTTATGAAAAATATTTTTAGTTAGAACTTTACAGTGATTAATATCACATTTGAAGGAAAATTTAACAAACTTTCAGAAAAAATTAGAGAAATTGGAAAACCGTTAAAATTCGATTAAGATTTTGACATGGAAAGTCAAGCTTTTGAATTCAAAATACTTTTTTCACAAATTGATTACAATTGATAATGAATGAAACTAAATTTTTCGAGAATATTTTTGCTTTTGAGACAAACTCAAATTCGACCAACTCAACAGCTCCCTCCCAACCAAATTTCAAATTGATTAAAGAGGGGGATTTTTTTATATAATCGCTTTTCTCTCTTCAAAGGGTGTGCACATCTTTGTTACAGTACTCTTCAAATGATATAAGTATATAATTATATGTATATCAGTGGCGTAGCGAGCATAACTGGCGCCCGGGGCAAAACAATTTTTTGGCGCCTCTAATGAAAAAATGAAAAAAAATTATGATATATTATATATATTTTTTAATATTTAGTACAAATAATTATAATACACTTATTAAATTACATTAATACAAATAACACTATGCGTGAAAATCAGAAAAAGGTTCTGTACACGACAGTTCATTATATTTTGTTTCAGATTTAGGGTCTCTTAACACGAAAATCGCAAAACAAGTTTTTATAGTTAAGCCTAGTAGGGTAAACTGGGGTACCCTTGATTTTGGTGCTCATTTGACTATGACGTTTTCGGTATGAACGAACCGTTATTTTACAATAATTTGTTTTATAAATTTTGCATCATTGTATTTCAGTAATCGTCACGAAGTCTGACGATTCTTGCATTACATGAAGAAAAGTAACAGAAAAGTTCTTACGTTTTGCGCGCGTAACTGTTATTTTCCGGCACTGATACGTAACGACTTCTTGACCGAGTTATAAAAGTTAATCAAAGTACCTTTTACAAAAGGTAAAAACTATTTTTTTTTTTGAAAATATAAGTGAATTTCAAAAAAACTAAATATAAACTAAAAAAGTTACAAAAAAAAGATGCCGAGAGCATTTGGGTACATTCGACTTTTTTGATTGAGGTACATTTGACAAATGTTAGTTGTACGAGTACAAAGAAATTGGTTTTAATAAAAAAGGTGGTTTCAAACATCAGAATAGGAGTATCATTAGCTGAAGAAATAAAAGGACATGAAGAGAAAAGAACTTTGGTTAAGGAATGAAGAATGAAAGTCTAAGGATATTAGTAATTCCGAGGTTTGATTATTTTGGGTTGTTCTGTAATGCTAGTCTTATTTTTTCCCAAGTATTCAGCCACTTCACTTTTAAATTATTTTTTATGTAGAGCATTAACATCAGTGGAATTCCCAAAAGCGTTAAAGACACTTGTGGTAATCGTTAACTGGCCCTTAATTACCTAACCTGTTAACTCGTATCCATAACATCTTTGCTAGCAATGTTTATTCCTAACTTTGACAGTTTGTTAAAGATAACTGTTGCTTGCTTAACTACTGGCTAACTGAAATAATAAGTTTATATTTTTTTATTTCAATTAAGTAAATTTTACTATATTTAATTTAGACATCAATTGTATCGAACTGATCATGTTACATTCGATATTTAAACTCTATTCTACTCTTACAAACACAAACTAAAGATATATTGAATTTTTGTATCAATAAGCTGGTCTATTTTGAGAAGTAAAGCATGACTTTCTCAAATTTTTCAATTTCTTCACAACAAAATATTTGTCAGAATTTTCACGCAACAAAAAAATGAATGTTGCGAGTGAAATTTCACGCAAACGGATAGAGTACTAGGATTTACTTTCAAATATAGTCGCATATGTTGAAATATATCTTGTACACTTCTTGTTCAATATTAATAATCACGCTAAGCCGAATAAAATTTCTAATTTTCTTCATGTTTGATCAACAAATTTTTTCATTTGGATGAGTAGTTTTTGCGCTATCATAATTCATAAAAAATCGAAAACTATTTTCAGTTTTAGTGGAGAATATAAACTACCGCCGAAAGAAATGCGAGCAAAAATACGGTCGGGAGATGCATTTGAGTGAAGACGCTAAAATTCGACATTGTACTGTATTTTTCATATTTTATTAAATTTTACACCGATCAATACTAAAATATAAATAATATAATAATATAATAAATATTTGAAGTGCTACTCTCAGGTTTGAAAAAACATCTTTTTCTTTGAATGGAAGTTCTGTTCCATTTAAATCTGTATTATAAAACTCACCCAAATTTTTACAATTCTTTTCAAGATCGTTGTACGGATTATTCTTACTTAATAAATTTTCAACGTCCAGAAAATACCAAAATTTGGAATTAAGGTCCCTTGTCTTGTGAATTGTGAACTTATTTCCTGATGCAGACGACTAAGAACGCTTTTTATAACGCCAGATTTTTCGCTTTCTGCGGAAAGACCATATCTCGAGTCAATTCTCCGCGCATCTGTCGGCGACATTTTATACGGATTGTTGTATCGATTCCCCATTTCTTACAAAGATTTTTAGCCTTTTCGATAACTTTTTCACATATCTCGTTACGAATTTCTGCAAGTTCAGTCGCCAATAATTTGAGATCATGGAACGCTTCTTTAAACTTAATTTTATGACCTTGTAATCTGAGCTGCACACGGTCAATTCTCTTAGAGTTCATGCCAGAAATGGACTAAAGTTATGATATTTAAATTCGGTTTAAGATAAAGATTGCAGCATTTCTGGTGTACCACTTGTGGCAGTATTTTCATCTGCTAATTTTTCTTATAGTTCTACGTATTCTTCCAGTCCCTCGACAATAACGCTAACTGCTTGCGCTCTGGCGCTCCATCGTGTTACAGATTCTTTAACAGATTTTTTAAAGCATTTTCAACAATTTCCATCGTAATATTGAACGTGAGAAAAAGAGACTTATGTTATCAATTCTTCGAAAACATGTTACAAAGATTGAATCTTGGTTAGCTGTCACAAGCTATCACAATGTTGCCTTGTTAGCTTTCACAATTTACAAATGTTGCCTTATTTTTTTCTATTATTCTTTGTTGAACGCCAGATATGTGATTTGACATAAGGGCAGCATTATCATAGCATTGTACCCTACAGTTGGCTTACTTAATTACTGAATTAATTAAAACAAATTTTTTTGCAAAACTTTGTTTGTCTTGAGAATGATTTGGCGCCCCTCAGCGAGTGGCGCCCGGGGAATGATGACACCCCCTGCCCCCCCCTCGCTACGCCACTGATGTATATATATATGGTATACGAAAATTACAAATAAAACATCACAGATTTGTTGAGTGCTTACCTTATTAATACTGATTTTCCTCTCGTTATGTTCAGGCTTTGATTTTTTTCCGCCAACTACTGAAAGTGTCAATTTAGACATCAAAACATTAAAAAAGGAATTAACAGATTTATTTTTTGTTATTGTTTTGCTGCTTTGACGAGTACCCATTCTAATGCACCTCAACCGCTGTCATTGTTTGGTTGCGGTTGCACACAAACGCACCTTTAATTGACTCATTTAAAATATTGTCATGTAGCGGTTAAGCTATTGAAAGCGATAAATATTATTTATATAACAAAAAATTATTTGCAGGGTGTGTTGGTTGTATGATGTTTGCTTTAATAACGTTAAAGAAAAAAAAAAAAAGCACACATGTGTGACTCTAACTACATCATTATAATTATTTAGATGAACTCATGCGAAGTTGCTTTTTTTATTTGTATCAAGCTTGATTTGTTACAGGCACCGCAAGCCACAGACTGAACTCGTTATAATGAATTGTAAGTGATTGACAGGCAACAAAAAACAAAAAAAATGGGATTAACAATATTTTTATTTATAAAAAAAATACATTACACGATTACAACGCCACTTTTTAATCTCTGTACTTTACTATGCTAGAGTTTTTTTCAAAATTTAGCTAGTTTTCAGACTTTTTCACTTCAAAAAAAATATTTTATAACTTTATCAATTTTGTTTCATTTGCGAAAGTTTTCGAAATAGTTTCTAACATTTGCTTTTTTTAATTCATTTTCAGAAAATATTAAGCATTCCCGACGGGATTTAAAACCACACATTAGCATTATTAGCCAAATATGTTTTCATATAAATAACAAAATGGCTAACAATAAATTTTGCCCAAAATTTTTTTGAATTTGCTACAAAACAATTATTTATTTAAACAGTTATTTATTGTTATTCTTTGCGAATAACATGCCAAACACCTCTGAATAAAGTTAAACTCTAGAGAAGAATAGAAGAATAAAAAAAAACAACACATCTTATGAAATTAAAAGGAACACCAAACAACAAAATAAGTATTCCAAGCGGAAAATAAGTTAAATCACCCCAAAGAACAACATGCTCGATACAAAAAATATAGAAAAAAAAAAAAAACAACAAACATTAAAACAAAAACCTTGTGCTATGGAACGTGTCTAGAATTTCATGGTACCGCCAAGATGGATGCAGAAGAAACTCAACACACAACAAGAGCAAAATCACAGACCATTGTTGTTGTTTTTGTTGTGGGATAATCTTATAGCACTTTTGTTGCCATTGTTGTTGCAGCAACGTTCAATTTCCAAACGTTCTATAAAAAATTCTCTAACATTCTTTTCCCTCAAAAAAAAAAAAAAAAAAGAAAAAAATAAAAAAAGAACAATGGTTAAAAAATTTCTCTATATTTATAACTTTTTCCTGTACTCTACACTTTGTTGTTATTATACAAAAGTTTGAACAAAAATTGTCTTCAATTCCACACAAAAAAAAACCAAAAAAAAAACAAATACAAAAATAAGCAAAACAAATTGTTTACCCAGCCAGACAACAAAATATTGAGGGTGAATAATAAACGCAAATAAATTTAAGGATTTCCACCCAATTCTGGCTAGCCTTTATTTTATAGCGTTGATTTTGTGCTTATTATACACAAGCACACATACACATATGCACACATATTTGTTCACCCCCAACACAAAAATTGAGCTTTACAATTTCTTATTCTTCGACATGAATGGCGAATTGGACACGTGATTGCATGTTGTGGTAGCAGCTACACATTTTTATATTGGTAACACCAGTAACAACAACAACAACAACAACAACAACAACAACAGCAATTGCTACAAAATTCTTACCACCGACAAGTGTAGATAAACGAGCAGAGAGTAGATTTATTTTACGTCATTGGAAACTTTGTACACGTTTGTATTACGTTAAACAGAGAAAGATAGACAGACAGACAGACATACAGCCCGAAAGTCAAAAACATAGAAGACATAGACACGAACGCTTTGAAAGTGTGCGCAACCATTTTACGCTATGTTGAGCATTTCTCAAAAGCTACTAAATCCTGAAACACGTGCCTGTGTAAAATCGCCCGACATTACAATAACCAACGTTAATTTAATTTTCTACCTTTTCTTACGTGCGGTAGGAATTCTTAAAGCTTATATTGGACTTTGGCTCTGCACATTTTTTTGACTGCCCTGACCAGACCGGGCAACAAGTCATTGCTTTTATGTTGCTTGTTACAGCTTAATTGCGTTCCGATGAAAGCTGCTGCAGCTTTTGTTGATTGTTTATTTACAGCGAATTTTGACAATCACTGGCAGAATTTCGTTGTTAGTGTTGCCATATATTCCGTTTATAATTTCTATGAAACTGATAATGATAAAAAAAATGAGAAGTATGCCCAAATCAATGACATAGAAGCAGACGAAAAACTGAGAAATATTTGCGGATAAGCAACTAGCATGTCCGGATCCTTAATTGAGATATTGCCTCTATCCAACTGATCGATATCTTGGAATGATATAACGCTGGTATCGGTGCAATCCAGCAAATGCGATGGAAGGTACAGAGTTGCTCACAGCAAGCATACTGTGATATCTACTATAGCGGCCATACGGACAAGCACCTATGTCCGATGTCGGAGGACTATTTTGTGCCGGAGATTGAAGCTCAGAGTCTGAACGATACGTGGTTTCAACAGGAAGGCGCTACACTTCACACAACTCGCCTCAATTTCGACGTTGCAAATTCCCAAACTGTGTAATTTATCAGTTAATGTGCATTGGCCGCCCAGATCATGCGATTCGACGCTTTTATACTTTTTTCTGTGGGGGCGACACGAAGAATAAAGTCTATGTGAATGATCTGAAAACGATTCAAGACTTGAAAAGCAATATTACATCGGTGATTCGGGCCATTCCACAGACCATACTGCAAAATATCATCGAAAACATTGCCGAAAGAGTGATATATCTACCGAATAGTCGAGGTGAAATAATTGTTCACACCTAATCCAAATTGCAATTTAATCGGTTCATTAGAACTTGAGAAATCATATCAGACGAATAGATAAGTTGTTTCGAGAAAAATGCGTTTAAAGACTTAGGCCCGTTAACTGATCTCAATTTTAAACAAAGTTTAGCTTAAACAAAGTTTAAAATTCCTTAACCTCAGTTTAAATTTTAACGCCGATACCTCATCTCAAAGTTTAACTTGGTGAGGCAAGTTTAAATTTAAACACAGAAATTCTAGGTTTAAAAAATTTAAACTTAGATTCTGTCAAAAATTCTCTGAGAACATTGGAAATATTCTCAATCATAAACAAAAAATAAAAAATAAAAAATAAAAAAATCATACTTCAAAAAAATCAAAACAATAAACAAAAAACAAACATATTTTAAGTTTTGAAAAAAAAATATTTCAATGAAACTGACAATTTGCATTATTTTATCAAAAATTTTTGAAATATTTTGATGTTCTACGTCAAAGTTGTAGAATTTTTACTACAGTGCCGCTCAAATATGTTTTTTAATCTCAGTTTAAATTTTTAAACAGAGTTTAAGAAAACTGCCGATAAAAATGGAGATAAGTTACGAAAATAATTTTAACTGAGTTTAAAATTTAAACTCTGTTTACGAAATCTGAGATTAAGGAATTTAAACTTCGGAGATCAGTTAACGGGCCTTATAGATAAAAAAATTTTCTATTTATTTTTTTGTATTGTTAAGATATTTATTGCTATTAAAAAATCTTATAAAAAAAACTAGCTGATAAAAAATAATCTAAATTTTTATTTTATCGAATTTAAAACAACCATAAAAAATTTGTACCCCTAGACTTCAATACTGTCTTAATAGTTATTTTGAATTTCTGAGAACACAATACCACTATGTTTTTTATAAGACTTTCAGCTATGCTCTCTATGAGTTTTATGGCTTTGTAGGATCCAAGCACATGATTTGGCCAGTTCCTGTGGGCGTTATTTTAACTTTTAAGGGTTCTGTGCGTTGTTAGGATAAGAATGAAGGTTCATGTGAACAATAAATTCAACTGGGCTCGACACATATCCTCTGTGTCAAACTTTACTGGATTTAAAACGAATACATGGTGTTTAGTTAGCACGATCAATTCAAATGATCCAAATGATCTCTTGTCATCTATTGCTTTTTATTATCCTAAATTTAAGTTGAATCTTTTGTCACAGTAACCTTCATTCCTGTCATAGGAATCCAGAGAACCCTAAAAAGTCCAAACGATACACTTAGTAACTGGCCAAATCTTGTACTTGGAACTAGGGATGTCGATACCGGACCCTTTTTTGAATCCCGGGATTTCGGAATTTTAAAATTTGAATCCCGGGATCCCGGGATTCAAGAAATAAACAGTTCATATAAAATTAAAGGTTTTTTTTAAATAATTAATATAAAAACAGTTCATATATTTTAGTAATATTATTATAATAGCAAAATGAGAACATTTCTAAAACTAATGCTTAAAACAAAAATATAAGGAACATTTCACATTTTAGTTATGAAATATATAACTAATTAATACAACTCTATTTTTTTTCTATTCAATTATGTTCTGCTTATTCTTAAAATAATATCTAAGTGATATTAATGCATTTAACGTATTATCGCCAAGTCTTGTTCTTATTTTGCTACAAAAGTGACCGGCTGACGAAAAGCACCTCTCCGACTCAACACTAGTCGGTTGAATAGTGGACAAATATCTGAAGCATTTATCTAAGATGACACCCTTATTGCCACCATTTGTAAACAGTTCCAGTTATTTCATGATTATTTCCTTTTTTTTAATCCCGAAATATTTAACGGTGATCCCGGGATCACTTTTCGGGACTAAATTAGGCCTTAATCCCGGGATCCCGGGATCCCGGGATTCCGGGATCACCATCCCTACTTGGAACCCATAGCAGCCATAAAAATCATAGAGAAGCAGCTGGCAGTCTTCTAAACAACATGGCTATGTTTTGTTCTCAGAAACTTAAAAAAACTATTAAAAGTTCGACTCATGCCTAAAGTTCTTGAATACTATTCATGTGAATCATAAATACGAACTTCACGTGTAGTTCATGAAAAAAAATTTTCGAACACGTGTAGTCCAAAGCACGTGTTTGGACTGAATCTCTAGTTTCTACAAGTTGAACTACTGTGGGTTGTATGTAGGGCTGCCAGGTCCCGATCTTCACACGGGTTGTCCCAATTTTCAGCTTAAAAATATGCGTCCCGCAAAGAACTTATGCGGGACGGCAATTGTCCCGATTTGGTATTATTATTTTTACATCTTAAAAATATTTTATATATTTTTATTTATGTATTTTTTCATTTGCTTTTTTAGCTCGAATATTTCGATATTATTATCGTTCACACAATAAAAATTATTCCAAGAAAATTATTTACATTTTCAAGCCAGATTTTCCATTTTCTTAATTTTGACTCTAAGATAATTTTTGACTCTAAGATTGCATACATCTACAAAACATGAAACCGAGCGATATGCCCGATTTTTTAGCTTATGTCCCGATTTTGTTTTTGTCAAAATCTCGATTTTAAAAAAAAAATTGGCAGCCCTAGTTGTGCGCGATCACACTCCTTTTTTTGCACAAGTCTTAGCTTTATTTTTGTAGCTTATATGCAACCATCTATACATTGATTTAAATTTTCTGGTTGTATGTGAGGTAGGCGAGTCCATGGGTGGATTCAAAAATATACAATAATGCTGATCCTAAAGTCCATCTGAACATGTGTACCAAGTTGCATGACATTATCTCAACTCCTTCTTCTTTTCCTTTGTTTAAGTACAGCACACAGACGGACGGACATACGGACAGTTCTAAATCGACTCAAGAGGTGACGCTGAAAAGGAACATAGCAACAAATCACCCGAGTAAAAATTAAAATTGTGTAGCTAAAGTCTAGTATAGCCCGTTTCAAAAGAGAAGAACATTTTTAAGTTTCATTTTTCGATGCGCAGTGAGAAATTATTTCTAAAACTAGAAATTTTTTTTTGAGCGTAATTTATTGCTCTTTTTGTACTGTTTGCTGAACTTTATGTTCTTGTGTGTGTATTTTTTACAGTTTTTTGACACAGAACTTTAAAAACCACCGATAAATTTTATTGTATTATTAGGAAATCTGTTAGGAAGCCTTAAAACCTTTTTCGAACTACTATATATTAAAAAATAAATAATTTTCGTAAGCAAAAAATTGTAAAGTAAAATTTCGGCTGAAAAATTATTTTCTGACACAAATTTTGTTTTCAATTTTAATTGGTTGATTTTGAAAAATAAGATTCAGTACTTCCCATGATAGAATAATTTTACCAGGTAGTGTTGACAAATGTTGATTCTCTCAGCTACAAGTAAACAAACTCTTGTTAAAAACAGCTGTTCGTTGTTATATTCGTTGGCGATATTCAGCTGTGTCAACTGTTGTGACAGCAACACATCGGGGAGTGCTATTATCGGTATAGAAGTTTCAGAAAAATTGTCAAGTTTATGAAATATCAAGCTTTGTATCAAATACAAATGGAAATTTTACCGACAAATTAAAAATGTTATATTTTTAAATGCATTTTAATGCGCAACTTCATATTTATGTGCATCAAGTTTTGACTTAGCAGTTGGCAACTGTTGGGTACGCTGAATGTGACCACACTGAGAAAAAAACGCATACCTTGCTCCGGTAAAAAATTTCTCTAGTTTTGATAATAGCAATTTTCTCTTTTTCAAATAAAATTTTCTTCAATTAGAATAAATTTTCACATTTTCGTAGAAATATTTCTTTACTTCTAGGAAATGGAAACATTTCCATGTCTCTAATAATGATAAGTATTTTTCTCGCACAAAAATTTTCTCATTTATAGAGAAATTTTATTGAAAATGAAAAACTTTTCTTATATTTTGATAAAAAGTTCACTATGAGAAGTATTTTCTTCAATAAAAACAAATATTTTCTCAAAAAAAAAAGTATTTTTCTCTAAAAATGATATATTTTCCTATTTCATGGTAGAATTTTATCATTTTTAGAGAATTTTTAGTATCGCAATTAGAGAATAGCATTCTCTGGAGCAAAGTCTATACCATTTTTCTCTAAATATGTTGCCTTTTTTATCATATTCCGAGACACTTTTTTCTGAGTGCAGTGAAAATTAATTGTATGCTATGATGGATTGTGAGCGCTCTCTTTCTTGTTATATTTTTTGACAAAAGTCCGTTTCCAACAGAAACGTTAATACTACCTTGGAATAATTATATCATGGTACTTCCGCAGCGCAATTGCGATGAACAACATAATTCAGAAATATACAATAATTTGTTTTCATATATTTTGCTGCTCAGAGAATAATAAATTTTATTTTTAATGTCGACCATGATAGAATAATAAGATAGGCTCATATTAATATGGCTGCTCAAATGTCTAGTTTTACACAAACAATGCTATGAGTGCTGTAAACCAGGGATGTCCAGCGCCTAACTTTTTCCACTCTTTCCACTCTTTACAACAACTTCGATGTTTTCATGATTGTTGTAATTCGACGAATTCAGTTTGAAGTCAAATTATTGCTTCTTAATGCTTTGTTGTTTTTTAAGCGTTTGCATGTTGTTTTTTTTGTGTATTCAACAATTTAGCTACTGCGCTTGGGCACTGCCAGCATGCGTGTTGTTGTTTGTATGTCCTTTTGTTATTTTTCTTGGGTGCTGCCAGCATTCGTGTTGTTGTTTTGAACATGTTCCACTCTTTCCACTCTACAACAACTTCAATATTGCAATGATTGTTGTCATTCACCGAATTAAGTTTTCAGCATCAACCTAACTTCTTATTACTTTATTGTTGTATTTGCGCACATTGAAGGATTCGTGTTGTTGTTTTGTGTGTTCAATTTATATGAAGTTTTGCGCTGGAGCGGATGTTGGTTGTATGCGCGTTGTTGTTTTTATGTGTTTTTGTTGTTGGTAAAAATTAGTGTGCCACGAATCCAATGATTTGTTATTATTGTTGGCTTTTTGTTGTAATTTTTGTAGCACTCTTCAAATAATTTTTCTGGGCATCACTGCTGTAAACGTCAAAAGGAAAGGCAACAAAAACAATTAGAACAACTCAAATTCGAACAGCTGATTTTGAAATCTAGCTCACTTCCTCTCCAATATGCGCCTACCTTGTTACTCTATCATGATGTCAACCAATCAGAATGAAGAACACTCTCAAAATTTTTTTTTTTATTCTCAAACATGCCCGAAAAGGTTCTTCTCTTTTGAAACAGGCTATACTGTGTTCGTTTCCGTGAAGTTTCGCTCGCAACATTCATTTTTTTGTTGCGTGAAAATTCTGACAAATATTTTGTTGCGAAGAAATTGAAAAATTTGAGAAAGCCATACAAATTTACGACAACTGACACTTTTCACTTCAAAATAAATAGGCAGTTCAATTAAATTCTCGTGAAAAAATGTTGCAAGGGAAATGTTGCGAGTATTTTTCACAACGGAACAGAGGACTTAAACGAACATGTTGTGAAAAATTTCACACATATATCACAGCTATATTTCTTTGTATGTAGATTCGAGTGAAATTTCACATGAAAATGAACATAGTACTAGGCTTAAGATACAAGTCAAATGAAGTCAAATGAAAAGTTCAATATGAGGAATTTTTTAAACATTTGTATACCCTAAACCTGAAAGGTGAGGGTATATTAACTTTGTGCAAACGTTTGTAACGCATAGAACGAAGCGAGTCCGGTATAGAAAAGTATATATATTCTTGATCAGCGTCACCACGTGAGTCGAGCTATCTATGTCCGTCCGTCCGTCCGTCCGTCTGTGTGTTGTCCGTAAACACAGGATAAGAAGAAGGAGTCGAGATAATTGTATGAAACTTGGTACACATGGTCACATGCACCCAAGGATCTGCACTATTGAATATTTTTTGAATCCGCCCACGGACACGCTTACCTCCCATACAACGCAAAAATTTAAAACTGCATAACTCAGCTCATAATAAGTCTACACCTATAAAATATGGTACGTATGTGTTTTGTATCAACACAAAAATGTCTTTGAAAAATGGACGTCCTCCGCTCACGGACACGCCCACCTCCCATACAACCCAAAAATTGAAAACGCAATAAATAAGCCTCTGTTTAACCTACAGAGTTAAAATTTCGCACGTATGTGTTTTATGACAAATGGACTTCATCCGCCAACGAACACGCCTACCTCCCATACAACCCAAAAAGTTTAAAACTCAATAAATAAGGTTATGTTTGTCATAGAGAAATTATATTTGGTATGTATGTATTTTATACCAAAACTAAGGTATGTTCCAAAATTGGGAGTAATCCGTCCATGAACACGCCCACCTCCCATAGCGAAAGCACAATAAAGGCATTAACTGTGAGCTACAGGAATAAAACTTGGTATGTGTAAATTTTTGATCAACATTTAAATGCAAATAAAGTATAAACTTTATTCGCCCACGGAGACGATCATTTACAATAAAATTTTTTTGTTTTTGAAAAGTAGGTTTAGGGTATTTCATAGTCGGCCTAGACCGACTTTAGACTTTCTTTACTTGTTTTTAAATAACTTTTAACTGTCGCTCTGGCTTCTGTATCCCAGTAATACTTGTCTGATTCGATATAACTACTTTGTACGATTATATTATTACTACTGCATATTTTTACGATTAATATTCAAGTTATTGATAAAAGCCTTAGAATCGGTCTGCAATTCAATGCAATTCAATTACCGTACCGTGTTATAACAACAACAATTTTATATTCTGAAACAAAAAACTTGCCGGAAGAATATGAAATCTTTTGAGTATTTATTCATTGCAGCTCAACAGTTCTAGAAGTCTTCCTAGTCATGCTCGAACTGTAGAGAATTTTTGATTTTTCTGCTTACAAAGAAAAAGGATAAAATAAAATATATCACTAGAAAAGTGCTATACTTTCCCTCACTCAAATCAAGAACTTGCTTGGAATCAGTCGAAATAGGCCCACGTATTGTGAAAATATTTTTTTGATTCTTATCAAACTTGCCAAATATTTGCAGCAAATTAAAATATATCCGAGAAATTTTGTTGTTGAAAGTATTGCTGATAGAGTTCAGTTTCAATATAAAACAGAAAATCATGCAAGAGTACTTAAAAAACATGCGATTTGTTTTATATTTATAATGTTGTCTTATCTGTAATATTTCTGACTAAATTTTTTTTTTCAAGCAACTCACTTACGTGAATTATAAATATTTATAAAGGTTCTACGTAGATACGTAGATACGATTATGCGCTCAAGATAGCTTGTCACATTTATGACGTTCCACCTGGAAATTGTTGTAGCTTTTCAAAAGAGTTGTATTGTTGACACAAATAGTTGTTGCGAGATAAGCACATAACCAACCTTATTTTTTGTTATTAAAGGCTTTAAATTATGTTGTTCCAACACTTAATAAATATTATAACTAATCTATGGAATACCATGTATTAAAGTTGTTATTGTTTTGGTGTTGTTTTGGTGTCGATGACGATAAAGAAAGGTGTTGAATGACTTTGTTTGCCACACGGTGCATTGAACCAAGTTAATCGTTTTGTAAACATGTCTGATATTAAATTGTGTGTGTTTTTATTTTTGTTCGACTCTTGTTGTACTCTCAGTTGTCGGCAGTTAGTCTGTTGTTGTTTGTTGCATGTTTGCTTAAAACAAGCAACATTTTAGTAGCAGTAGCAGCAAGCAACAGTTATGAAGTTGTCAATGCAACGATTGATAAAATTTTTCGATAACACTAGGCAACAAAATTAAAAACTTTTTGGTCAATACACACTTTTGTATATTTTGTGAATGAAAGAAATTAATCTAAACCCACATCTGCAGCTATAATTTGATTATTAACGTAGGTAGTGAATATCTAAAATTAACAGAAACCTATCTGCTTTATTTATGTCAAATAATTGCAAATTGAGTGAATTTAAATAAAGTGCTTTACAAATTTATAGCCGTTATTTTGAGTCTTACATATGTATATCATATACATTAAATTCCAAGCATTGTTAATTGACTCACTGCTCTGTCAACATTTGATTAACCCACTTAAATGTTCCAAATTGATACCCATTAATCTAGTGAAAATTCCATAAAAGTTAAATTTCGCCAAACGAGTCAATAAATAAGTTTATTAAAAACAGTTAAACAGTTAAAAAAACAATTACTTTAGCAATTTGTTTGCCATTACTTGGTCATTACCTCACATCTGCCACAATTCAGGGTCTGTCCCTGTGCTCGGTGTCGTGCTGCAGTGCAGGCGCAGGAATTAATAGTTTGTTTATTTTTTTTTTCAAATTTTTTAATACATTCGAAGTTTATGTTCGGCCAACATTGTGGGTGGGTATTGTTTGCTGTTGCTTGTTGTTGTTTTTTGTTTAAATTTTAATTGTTTTGAGTGGGTTTTTCTTTGCACACGAGCAAAACACTGCGTGTAGCCAGCACATTTATTCCTTGACTGCTAGGGTGTTGGGCGTGTTGTTTTTTTTTTATGCTACGTGCTCATGCCGCCATGAATGTGTATGCGTGCATGGCTGTCTGTGTGCGCGTGGGGGGCATTTAATTTATTTACACAGTTACGCGTGTTAATAATGTTTAAATTGCTGTTAATTGCAGTTTAAAACTGATTATTTTACTATTTAACAACAAGAACATAAATTGTTGTAATATTTTGTTGTTTTATTTTTGTGCATTTTTTTTTATTCTTATTTGTTGCGACATGTTGTTCGCTGTCTACTTACCGCACTATAATAATAACAATAAAAACAACGAAACTAAAACTTATGTTATGTTTTCTGGTTTTTATTTTTTTTATTATCTTTCGCTGATGTTGCTGTCGTCTGTCAATTAGTGTTAATTCAAAATTTATTGCTAAAAGTGCAGCTTAATGAAGTTTATTGTTAAATGTGACAAATTCGTTGTTTTATTGCACTTTTATGTCAATAAATAGTGGTTTATTTTGTTGTCATAAAAAGTGGTTATTTTAACTTGTGTTTATTTAAAACATTAATTAAATATAACAAACAAAAGCTGTCAATAATGACAAAAAACAAACAAAAATTTGAATTAATGAATCGACGAATATTGAGGAAAAATGAAATAATGTTGTGGATATAATTAATGCGACTCCTTTATGTTTTCTCTGTTCTTTTTTTACTATCTGTTCTTTATTTAACTCATTTGCTGAACCGCTGTTGATTCTCTTGTTCACGCGCTTATATTGTTAATGTCCATTCCTTGTTTTCGCCTCAAGCTTTTTTCTAATTCCCCATTCCACCTGAGTTGGAAAATGATGAATGAAATTAACACAGATCTGAATCTTGATTAATTAATTAAAAAATGAGTATTAAGATGTTATTTTTCTTCTTCAAATGCAGATTAAAAATACAAGTACAAGCATACAATTTATTGTTAAATACAAGTACAGAAAACTGAAAAAGTCATAGCGTCAATAACTTAATTCGTGTTATTTTTTTTAATTTGAAGGATTATTTAAGAAAAACATGTAAAAAAGTATTATTCAAAGTATTGTCCATCGTTAGCCACTACTATTTTCCATTTTTCTAGTAACGTATGGACTCCGCGCCAAAAGAACTGCTCCGGTTTTGAGGCCAAAAATGAATCAAGCCAAATTCTCATACCCTGTTCTGAATTGAAGCGTATCCCGGTGAGAGGGTTTTGCATAGACTGAAATAAATGTTAGTCAGAGCATTACTTTGGTCATAAACTTCCACCAAAATACGTTGACTTTCGGCAGCAGTTTTCTTCATATTAATGTAATGAATAAGAACTCCCCGCAAAAACACTTTTTCAGGCACAAAGTTCGATGTATTTGAGTGAAAAAAATATTGTTGTTAACGCTTCAAATGAATGACATATACTGAAAAAGACGCACAATAACAGTAACTTTCCAACGCATGTTCGGAATATTGGAAGCAAGTTTCGCCACATCTTAGCAAATCGCTCGAATTAAGTTATTATTTC
This sequence comes from Tetanocera ferruginea, assembly GCA_958299015.1. Lineage (NCBI taxonomy): Eukaryota > Metazoa > Arthropoda > Insecta > Diptera > Sciomyzidae > Tetanocera > Tetanocera ferruginea. The sequence continues at coordinate 92,204,248 of OY282644.1, read as the reverse complement.
AAATTTCATAACTTGGCTTTTTAGTATAGAAATAACAATATATTTTCGCATTATTTTTTTATTATTTGACAGGATAAGGGACCCTAATCTTCTCGAAATCAAATTTGTTTTTTACATTTCCCAGAGCTGTAAAAGAATGCATTCAATTTGATTGCTTCTACAAAATTTTGAATCAGTGAATAACGAAATAAGAATACATTCAATGAATGCAAAATTGATTCATGAATAAAATTTTGAATTCACAATCAATTTTTAAAAATTGATTAATTATTCATTTCTATTATTCATTTGTCGTTATTCTGAATAATGCATTCATTTTGTTATTCAAATGAATGCTATTCATAAAGAATGCTATTCACAAAGAATGCAATTCACAAAGAATCGTTATTCATTTTGCATTCGTGCAATCATTTTTTATTCATTATTCATTTTTTATTCATTATTCATTTTTTATTCATTATTCATTTTTTATTCATTATTCATTTTCTATTCATTATTCATTTTTTATTCATTATTCATTTTTTATTCATTTTTTATTCATGCGTGTTAATTGGTGTTAATTTTGCAACCAAAGTAGTATATTTTTAGTTTGGTGCAACAGCGCAATTACCGGGGCCTTGGGCTATTTGCTTTATATTTTTAATTGAAGTAAATTTTTAGTTTTAAATTTGCAACTGGGTAGCTTCGCGTGAATTGAGTGAAAATAGTGTTCTCTCATGAATAAAAAATGAATAAATGAATAAAAAATTAATAATGAATAAAAAATGTATAATGAATAAAAAATGAATAATGAATAAAAAATGAATAATGATTAAAAAATGAATAATGAATAAAAAATGAATAATGAATAAAAAATGAATAATGAATAAAAAATGAATGCATGAATAAAAAATGAATGCAAAATGAATAACGATTCTTTGTAAATTGCATTCTTTATGAATAGCATTCATTTGAATAAAAAAATTAATGCATTATTCTGAATAAAGAAAAATGAATAATCGAAATGAATAATAAATCAATTTTCTGAAATTGAATGTGAATTGAAAATTTTATTCATGGATCAATTCTTCAAAGCGAATTTGAAAAATGAATAAATAAAAAATGAATAATGAATAAAAAATGAATAATGAATAAAAAATGAATAATGAATAAAAAATGAATAATGATTAAAAAATGAATAATGAATAAAAAATGAATAATGAATAAAAAATGAATAATGAATAAAAAATGAATAATGAATAAAAAATGAATGCATGAATAAAAAATGAATGCAAAATGAATAACGATTCTTTGTAAATTGCATTCTTTATTAATAGCATTCATTTGAATAAAAAAATGAATGCATTATTCTGAATAAAGAAAAATGAATAATCGAAATGAATAATAAATCAATTTTCTGAAATTGAATGTGAATTGAAAATTTTATTCATGGATCAATTTTGTTTTCAATGAATAGCATTCTTTTGTCCTTATTCACTTGTACTTAGAATTCTGAATATGAATGCAAATTTTACAGCTCTGACATTTCCTAAAAATACATATTATTTTTTTTTAACAAAAAACTCAACCACACAAAAATTTCAAAAATTAGCTTTTCAAAATGTAGGTTAGAAGTTTGACAATTTTTACAATGCTTTCCTAACCCTTTCAGCCTTGAATTATTTTCCGCAAGAGAAAAATTTATTTTCTTATTTTTTTTATTACTTAGAGGCAGATACATAGCACTAAAACGAAATTTCAAATTTTTTCCACCATAAAACAAGAAATTGGGAAACTGTGCCACCAGTAGGACTTAAAGATAAATAAAGCACATACATTTTTGAACAACTAATTTATTAACAATGAAAAGTTTTGAAGCAATTTCTTTGTATTGTCAGGCAAAGAGGAACATTGGTTTTTTTTTACTCTGAATTCGTTAACGTCCTCTACATGATTCCAATTAACAACTTTGTTCATGAACTTCTTCATGTATCGACCAGTGTCCAATGTTGTCAAATCTAATGTTGTTCACAGGTATGACGCTGCGGTTCAGGCGCTTGTCTGGGATGGTTGCAGATGAATTAATAATATTTTTAGAATTATGCAGTGGTCTTGCACCCTTTGATGGAATGCCAAATCCTTAGAATGCTAGACTTTCAACAACTTCTACAGTGAATTGTAACAAATTCTTTCCAAATCCGACAATTCGGTTCATATCACGCTGATACTCAAGCTATGAGTTGAAGTTCGATAAAGTGCGAGGAAGTAATTTTTATCAATACTTTCAATTTAAATATTATAACAGCGTATAACAGATGTACGTGTGACCATACTATATTCAACAGCTTTTCTATCTCACCTTTTCACCTTGTCTTGTGACTTAATTTCCACAAAGTTTGACGTCATATTCACCGCCTTGTTGTCATACCAACGATCGGCAACAATTTTGCAGTGTTTTGTCACGAGTGAGTCAGAACTTCCTTGGCCGATTTTCAGCAAATCCATCTACGTCTTCATTGGGCTATTCTGCAATCTATTATCAATGAATAGAATTATGGACTCGTCGATACAAAGATCTTCTTCTGTTCACAACGATTTTCAAAAGACGAAATTATGTGGCGAACTTTCCATAGTTTATCACGTTGGTCGTGGTCAGCATTGACATCAACAATATGAAGATAATTGCGAAGAGACTCAAAACGGTTGCGGAATAGGTGAAGTCTGACAAAAAGTGAATTATGAATTTAAAGAAAAATGAATTTGCTATAAGATCCCGCGCTAACCCATCTATAAAAGAAAATCAGTAATCTACTGCCTGCAGGTCGCAATTGTGTACATTAAATTGAAAAGGTCATGGTGGAGTGCTAGTATATGTGAACTTGCAAACAAATAGCAACAATTTCTTGCATCATATTGAACTTCACGTTTTTGAAAACGATATGTATATAATTTAACTACTTTGGAAATAACTGACCTAACAGATTGTTGAGACTAGCGCGATTCATTAACGCACTTGTACACGAATGTTTGTAATGCCTACAGCGATACGAACAAAATGGCGAGTGGAAAGCAAAATTCGGAAGAAAAATGTAGTCTGAAAGTTCTAGTAGTGGGTAGTAGAAATATGATGTTGCGCCAGTAATGCAGTCCTCTAAATTTAATGGTGGCAGTTGCCACCGCCAGGGCCGAAAGGGCTAATATAGGAGCAGCGAGTTAAGTATCGCACTTCCCCATTTTGTATAAGCTTTTTTATTAATCAAAACTAAGAATAGAAGCATAATTACACTATGACGCAAAAAACAGTTTTTGGCAAAATAAAAGGATACTGCGGTATAGCTTCGATACTATGACTAGCGATTATTACAGCTAAAATGGTACCATCACTTTTTGGTCAGCTACCAACGGCTCCGTCATACTTGGAGATATCGGCTAGTGCCCTTGGCAAAGTTGTAACTAACACTGTAAGGGTTAAACAAAACACACTTATGAAATCATTTCTTCCCAATAAACCAAACGAATTCGCCTCGAATTCAAGGTAAATCTGAGATCTCGGACATGTATTTCGAAAACGAAGCTCGAAAATGTTTTGCTAATGAACCCAAAGGCGGGAGAAATGCACATTTCATTTTCGAAGCGAGATTTTTTTATCATAATCGAATAATTTTGGCAATTTTTTTCGTGTCTTACGCAAATCGATTATTATGATAAAAGATTATAAGATTATTATTGTTATAAAAAAGAAAACAAAAATGTACATGTTAAGGATTCGTACCCATGTCCCCCTGATGCCAGTCTGCTACGTTATCCACTAGCCTATCACAGTCGTTGTTTTGAAGCGGCGTAATTTGCTTGATTATGAAAACAAACGTTTGAGGAAGTGGGTTCGACTCCCAGCTCAGACAAAAAACTTATCAGTTTTTTTTTTGCTTTTGGTGTTTTTTTCTCTATTTTTTTTAAAAAATCTGAAGGGATCACGAATTTAAAAACAAAAAAAATCAGTGTTGCGATGATTAATTGCAGATCTATAAGAATTTATTTTATTTTACGAGATTGCGGACTCGTTTCGAATCCGAATCGAATACGAGATATCTAATCCGAGTTCTCGGTTTCATTACTAATTCGAAACTAAACCGAGTCCGCTATGTGGTTTATTGGGTTTCAACATTTTTTTTTTTTTAAATGTATTTTGTTGTTTTTTTTTTTTTTTTTGCATAACTTGAACGGAATACAAATTTTCCTATAATATATTCATAAAAATTATAGCAGAAAGTAAAATTTTAAAAATCTTGTCGACATACTTATGTAATCTGAACATGTCAACAGTACTTTACAAAGATCATAAGAACTTTAACATGTTTTTGTTTAAAATATTTAAACGATGATTATGATGACTGATAAATGATGATTATGATGACTGATATATGATGATAGCACTGTACGACAGTCCAAAATACCGGAAGATAATGTTATTGTTCTGCTAAATCTTGTTGAGTTTAAGAAAGTTCCATACCTGAAATTTACCGGAATTCTTCCAAAATCTGAACTTACGGTAAGGAATCCGACTTTGGCAACTTTTGCCCACTTCTCTATTTTCATAAAAAAAATTGAATTTATGTGCCCACTTAAGTTAAAGCGGTCAGAATTGGACCATTGGAAAAATATTGCCTTCCATTATGTCAATACAACTTCTCAAAACCATGTACTTAATTGACTCAAAGAGTCAGTCCGAGGCCTTGGCTCTTAAGTTTCAACGAATCCACCAAATGCATCAGAACACCATTGGTGATAAAACGAACAAACATTTTTCTATAATTCAAAATTATGCGAATTGGATTGCATTTTTTTTTCTGCTTTCTTTACTAACTATATGATTTTATTTTTATTTGCACTACAAAAGTTTTTATCTTTCTGTAAGAGCTTGTCTTTCATTAATACGGTATATCGATCGAACATAGGTACCCTATATCCATCCAAAAAATTAAAAATCCTGTTGGTGTAATATTCTTCGAAATCTATCCAGTAGTTTTTGATTTTACTCTAAACACATCAACCAATTTAAACCGCTTTAAATATTAACATAAATAAAGACAATTACATTTTATTGAATTGGGGAAACAGAAAATTTTTGGATTGCTATTATCTGCGCTGGTTAAATAAATATCATATTTTTTGGCCCCACCTTGGGTTAGGATTTCTCAAATTTTGTCTAGCGGTTCACTATCAGTGATTTAGCGACCAAACACACCCATGGAACAAAATTCAGACCAAAAAATTAATAGAAAGAATAAAAAAGCATGTTCATATAAGATTGAGTAACAATTTACAAATCACTATTACTACTTTCCATATGTTAGGATATCAGGAAGTTGCGAAATAGTGGTTTATATTATGAGCAATTGGGCTAAATATATAAGACAGTATAAATTTTAAATTTTTTGTGTATCTCTTAAAAATTTGCCTTCTTAGTATCTCTGTTTGCGTTTTTTTTTTTTATAACCTTAAATGACGGTTGAGAAAACAAAAATCTCTTTTCTCCACTAGCTGCATTTATTTGACCGCATAAAATTTGAATGCAATGTAAAAATAAACTCGTACATGGCTCAAAAGTGGTGACCTTAACCCATAAAAAAAAGTGGTTTTCATGAAATAAGAACAGTTCTTTTGGCCAACAACGTAATGCTTAATATTTGATTACACAAAATGAGTCAAACATCAGTCAGGAAATAAAACATGCACTCATACACACACAAGCATATCTATGCTTACAGAATAAACCGTGAAGGCACAATTCTTAACAAACTACATGTATACGAGTCTGTAGTTTAGTTGTTGCCGTTGTTTGCACGAGTAACTTTTGTGTGCTTCTTTGGAAGAAAAATACAAAAACGAAAATAAACAGAAGAAAAAACAGGAAATGAAAAATAAAAAAAATACAAAAACCGAAAGTTAGCCAAAGTGTAACCGCGAACTTTTGTACCAGTTTTGTAATCATTTCTTTACCAACGAAAACTGCGCCAAAGTGACGACAAACTGGGGCAAATGTTGCACAAATTGCAGCAACAACAACAACAGCAACAACAACAACAGCAGCAACAACAACAACAACAACAACAACTTCAACAACAAAATGTAGTTAAATCAACGCTAACATAGAATGTTGTTGATACTTTAATGTTGTCGCAATAGTAAAGTGCAGCAACATCCTTTGTCAGTCCCCAATGACAAGCATGTGTGGCGTCCTTGAATGTATATTTTTCGAATTTAAGCTTTAATTCATGCAGCTCGTGCCTGGTTGCCTGGGTTTATTTAATAAAATAAAAGCTTGTTAATTAAGAGGTTAACCCATGACGAGCTAAAATTATCAACTATCTGTGCTGGCAATAATTATGACCAGCATTTATAACCACATTTATTAAGCTCAAAACAGAATTCAGTTGTTGTTGTTGTTGGTATTGTAACAATTTGTTTAAATTTAAATTTGGTCACTAAACTCATGCACTGCACATGCTTACCCTGACCAACGACCAATAGGAACAACAGCACTGATAAGCATCTTTCTTTTAAGAATGCATTTTCAAATTACATGCAAAATTTCATTCATTTATGCCTGCATGTAGTTAGTATTTTTGTAGCTGTTATCTATGTATGTGTGTCTGCAATAAACTGCTTGGCATTTTATAGTCGCCCACTGTAACATGAACCCAACAGAGTCACTGCATCCAGCTTCGACCATACATAATCCGTCGACAATTTGTGGTTTCTATGCATGATGTTCTGTAATAAGTGCGAAAACTGTAGATGGCCAAAATTTTCAGACATACTGTTTTGCAACCATGTTTGGCTACAAATTCCAATTGTTTGTTTGGGGGCTTCTAATTAAAATTTTGTGGTTTTTAGGTATGCAAAAATGCATGTTCAAAATTGGCGATGATAGTTAAAGAGTGCTTTTAGAAAAAAAAAACTAAATATTTACAGTGTTGTAGAATTTTTAACTTCAACTTGAATATTTACTGAAGAAAAAAACCTACCCCGTTGTTTAACTTGTATTATGAATGACTTGATTGATAACCTATGCTAGCATTATTATATGAAGTGCAATATATGTTCCATATTGCAACTGTTCTATTTGTGTGATGAAACTGCTGTTGTTTGTTATTTATTGGCACTCCTGTTGGACGCTCCCTTATTTATGGTTTAAGCTTATTTATGGTTACCTTGAATAAAAGCATTCATTCATTCGAACACGCATTTATTGCACTGCGATAAATGAAATGAGGAGAGGTGCATAGAACATATGACATGGTGATATACAAAGTATATTCCGTGGTAGCTTAAAGCAAAAATTTTTAAAAATTAGAGATTTTCAAGCGATTGATTTAAACTATAGATATTTTTCAAAACATGTCCCTTATTTGCCCTATGATATGATTTTCAAATCGAACTATTTTTCTTTACAAATATTATCAATCCATGATTTAGTTGATTGAACCAGAAATGGTCGTTTTTTAACGTTTGATCCGATAGTCCTCTTTTTTGGAATTTGATCCCTTTTATGAAAATATTGACGTGAAAATCTAAAACAAATGTTCTGTGTTTCATTACGACAGAACAACTTTATTTACTAAAATAAAGTGAGAATTTATATTCGGACGGAGATTTCAGATTTAGAAACAGTTTTTTGTTTCTTATGAATAATTTACGAGATATCCTCAAAACACTTTTGTAGTATTTTTAAGTTAGTTGAGCATCCGATCTGCATATTGAAAAATAATTGTGTCCTCTTTCCAACGGTATGTTAATCAAAGTGAAACAGTGTTATTTGAGTACGTTACAGTGTTACAGTTTACATACAGAAAATGTTAATTTTTTCTTTAAAAATAACTTTATTTAACTTGATCCGCTTATTCCAAAAAAATATTTTTTCATATTTTTAGGATTTATTATGAAATATCATTATTTCATTAAAATGTTAAATAAATTTATAGCTCAAGTCGTATTCATAATTCAATCGTTATTCGTATTTTTATTCATTATTCTGGTGGAAAATCATGGCATAACCAGCAAAAAACTTTTCGACAAAAATCATGAAAATGATCTTTCATCACAAATGTTTTTAAATTTTTAAATTTTTTACCAAAATCATGGCATAACCAGCAAAAAACTTTTTTCGACAAAAATCATGAAAATCTTGAAAATGATCTTTCATCACAAATTTTTTTAAATATTTTACCCGATCTGGGTAAATTTGTGCTAAAAAATATTTTTTAAATGTTGATCTCTCATAAAAAAACATAAAATTACGAAAAATTTTTTGTTTTGGGAACTAAGCGGATCAATTGAAATTTAATCATTTTTACAAAATCAATTTTTCTGACTTTGTACTCCTGCTACTGACTCAAATAAAATTGCTCATCTTTGATCAGTCGGAAATTGTTGGAAGACAACACAATTTTCATGGAAGAGGGCACAGTTATGGTCAAATTAATGAAAAAAAGTGTTTTGAGGATATCTGGAAAAAATTTTTTTGAAAATATCGAACCGCTAGTTAACGGTGTATCAGTTAACAGGTAAAAATTTCGCGATTTTTTTATCAACTCTAATTTTATATAGTTTTAACACATAGTTTTGTCCGAATTGTATTTTACAATACATAAAATAGAAAGTAGAGCTCAATTCCTTTTTATCATGCTAAAAATTATGTAATTCCTACGAAAAATACATTCTTTTATATAGATTGTAAGAAACGTGTTTCTAAAAATGAAGAAATTTTGGATTATTGTGTTCAAAAATCAGTTTATAATTCTAAAATCCAAAACTTTTGTAGGATTTTGTTACTTTACTTGAAAAAAAGGTTAAGGAGACCAAAACGAAATTTATGTAGAAATAGATTTTAAGAGTTTTATCAACTTTTGAGTTGGTAACCGGAGAAATCTTAATTTTGATCCGGGAAACGAACCATTTTACCGGTTCGACTTTTTACAAAACTGGTAATAGTTACGATACGACAAGGTAAGAAATAAATTTAAAAAAAAACAACCACGTTGACCTCTAAAAAAAATTACGCCAAAATACGACATAAGCATCTTACAATTATTTACCCTGAACTCCGAAATACTCGAAAAGGTTTATTATAACGGTTGCCACTCTGAATTTTTATGCGGAACCAAAATTTATCAAAAAAAAGACCAATTTCTTCTGACACTTCACTGGCGCACAAATATTGATTGAAAAATATTTTATCTAACAAAAACATTACATTTACTTATTAACAATTGTGGGTGCACTCAGAAAAAAACACATATCTCTCTCCGGTGAAAAATAACTCTATATTCGATAATAGCAAATTTTCTCAAATAAAATTTTCTTCAATTAGGATAAATTTTCACATTTTCGAAGAAATATTTCTTGACTTCGAGGCAATGGAAATATTTCAATGTCTCTGTACTCAGAAAAAACACATATCTTTCTCCGATAAAAAATTGCTCTATTTTCAATATTAGCAATTTTTTTTTTTTTTTCAGAGACATATTTTTTTCAGAGAAGAAATATTTCTGTTAAAATGTGAAAATTTTCGTCCATTAGAATAATTTTTCACATTTTAAAAGAAATATTTCTTCACTTGTGGGAAATGGAAATATTTGAATATCTCTGATAATGATAAGTATTTTTCTCGCACAAAAAAATTCTCATTTATAGAGAAAAATTTATTGAAAATGAAAAATTTTTCCTTTAAATTGATGAAAAATTCACTATGAGAAGTATTTTCTTCAATAAAAACAAATTTTTTCACAATAATAAAAGTCTTTTTCTCTTAAAACGATATTATATAGTTTTTTTTTTTTCAATGAAGCTTTTTATCATTTTTAGTATTCTCTGAAGCAAACTCTATACCATTTTTCTCTAAATATGATGCCTTTTTTTATCTTATTCCGAGAAACTTTTTTCTGAGTGTTATGAAATTGAAGAGATCGCAGAATAGCAGTTCACCTTCTCAGAAACCTCGTTCATTTACCCATTAACGCCTCACTTGACCAAAATTCTTCGCTAGTTTTGGCATAATATTTTGCATCGAAAAAAAATTTTAAAAATTATTGCATCCATCTTTCCTAATGTTTTTAGATCCGCTCTAACCGAATACGCGATCAGATTGACATACAAAACAGTTTAACAATAGTTTTTTAATGTTTTTCAACAAAAAACGTGAATTTTGCTGGTCTATTTTTTTTCGAAACGTCAATTTCACTTCGATAAAACTGTAAAATAATGCTTTAAACTATCCTATCGTAGTCATCGATAGTTGCTTTTGAGACATACGTGGTTGAAAATTGTTTTCCGGTCTCAATAAATAAATATGGCGGTTGTTTATATGCGATAAAATTTTGGGTCCGGTGAGGCCCAAATCACGATTTTTCATAAAAAATACTCAGATTTCATGAAAAGTAAGTTTCACACTACCCGGAGCTCCCCTGTTGGTGGTCCCAAAATTGGGCCTGATATGAATTGGGCCTTATAGGTCCAATGGTCCAAAAGGAGTGAGAAATCTCATAAATACGAATAGCCCGTACTATACGCATGCACGACTTACATTCTACAACATTCCGGATTAACCGGAAAGATAGAATGCACCTACGTACTAAAAAACACACCCAGTTGGCGAAGTATGAATTTCCACTAAGCACATAACTGGCTTTTCAGCGGAACTTAAAAATTTTATACAAAAACACGAATTTATTAAGAATATTTCAATTTAAAAAAGTAAACAACATCAAATAATTAGTAAACTTTACATAAAACTCTAAAACAAAGAGACCAAAGTAACTATAAATAATATGAATATTAGTAAGTTTGCGGCAACTATCCAACCCAAGATCCTACTTGGAAAAGAGAGTAAACTCTTAAACACCAAACCAATTCCAATTATAACGGAGATATATACGTGTAAATATGTACAAACATATATGTGTATATATATACGGGTCACTATGTAATTTTGGAACACCGTGCTAATGTTATTAATTGGATATGTATTTGGGCCAACGCAGGCATAAACTTGCATGGAAAAGAGATAAACTCTTGCGCACCAAACTAAGTAACTAATAAGTCAAAATGAAAAAGAAAAATTAAAAATTTTTTTTTTTGATTAAAAACAAACAAGTTTAAGCATACATATCATATTCGATGGTGTTTACTTCATCAAACGCAATATTATAAAGGAAAACAACTGAAACGGTCTCGAATATATGGAATAACTTCAGCCAACATTTTAACAGAATATAACAATATTATTAACCGAGTTAATGTTTGAAACAAAAATTCTAAAATGTATCAATTATTTAAATGTAAAATCATTTTCCGTTTCAAGGCATCCACCGACTCACAAAAATTAATTAAGTTGTAGCTATTGTTGAAATCACTACACATACATCGTAAAGGGTCATGAAGGGACCTTGGGCATGCCATCATCCAAATTTGCGCTTCACCACATAACACCCTGTATGGAAGCAGCCTTACCTTTTTCATCACATTGCCTGGATGGCGATGATACCAGCCTTTATATTTCCGAGCACTTTCGCAATTGGTACAGAGGCACCTTCCCTATAAATGGTCCGGACATTTCAGGTGCGTATCCATAAATCATTGAGGCTGAAATGGAACTTCCATGATGTTCCATTTTCAAAATTCCTAGTGGTTTTCACACCGATATAATTGCTCAGAAACTTATAAATACTAGTACGAAATTTTCCCCCCTTTGGTATCTGAAGATACTTGTGCGAACAGTCGAAGCTTATACGAGGAGTCTCTCTGAACTTGACAGCGAATGTATTGTTCACCCTCTATGTTACTTCGAAGATGCTTGTGAAACGTAGTTTCAAATATTTCTTTTTGTGAGTGAGCTTATTTTGTGTGCTTCGATTAAGCTCTCACGAAGTAATTATTGAGTACTAAGATGCTTAGACGAGGAACCTCTCTGAACTTGTCAGCGGAAGTATTGTTCTCGCTCTATGATAATTCGAAGTTGTGAAGTGAAGTATTGCTTGGTTCAAGTGGATATCATATTTGACCAGATTGCTACGAAGCCTGTGTTCGCATCCCAGTAAAATCAATACAATTTAAATTTTAAAAATTTATTTTTTATATCTTAAGTTTTAAATACATTTTCAGTATTCTATTTAATAAAAAGAAAAAATTACAAAAAGAAGTGTATGAATGAATGAGAATATGTCGGCAAAATAATATAAATTTCCATAAATTTAATTTATTTTATATTTGTTTACCTCGTTAGCGCGTGCTTTGAGGTTTTGATGTGGTTTTAGAGGTTTTGATAAAGCGGAAGTTACTTCCAGCAACTAGCACTGTAATACTTGGGAGAATGAGGATGTTCATTTATGAGGGACATCTCGTAAGCGTGCTTCGAAAAGGTTTTGCCGAAGCACCAGTAAGCTTCCAAACAGTTTTTGATAAGCTTGTGCGTGCGAGATTGTTCATGTGAGAGCGAATCATCATTAGGGTTTTCATACAGACATAAGCGAAGCACTAGTAGGCTTCCAAGCAGTTTCTATTTTTCTTGTGAGAGCGCAGCTCTTTATTTGTGTGTTTCTTTATGGTGTTTCTTAAACGTAACAGCCAAATACATTGTCGAAGCTCAGTTAGCTCTGCTTTTCTTTTATTTTACTTGTGAGAGAAGCAATATCGAGAATTTTTAAATTGTTAGTTTCTAATTTCAATTTTCAATTTCTAACAAGACAATTCTGATTTTGAACGATACAATTCCCTAAATATAGCTGAAGTGAATAGAGTTTCATTTTCAAAAACAGCAAATCACACAGTCATAGAACGAAAGGACTCGGCAAGCTGTTGACAAACTTGTTTATGTCACTGAAACTCTATTGATTGCAACAGCAACATCAACAGCAAGTCAAAACAATCAATGCTTGAAACATTGAATGAACTTCCCGTTGGGACGAAATGAGTTCATTTCGTAATTAATGAAAAGAAGTATATAAAGGATTTGATTTTGTTTTTCTTTTTTCTCAAAAATATGAATGTGTTTGAAAAGTTTTTTTTTTAAATTTGTCCTGCTAAATTATCCAGAGTAAAGTTAGCGAAAGGTAAAAGTTACAAAATCAAATGAGACCGTTTAAAACATGCCAAAAACAAAAAAATAAATAATTTGCAATATAGAAAATGAATAGCTTCAAGCACAGACATGCAAAGCTTTTAAGCTTGTTTAATTTTAAAAATATTTGCAAATGGCAGTCCAAAGTTCAGCAAGTCTGAATGCGAAATGCCAAATAGAAAAAAACAAGAGAAAATACGTTACAACAGCTGACGTCAACGACAGACGGTGCCAAGGTTGCAAAGAAAAAAAAAAAAAGGACAAGCTTTTTCACTATGCAGCCAAAGGACATTCAGACGTTTTCTGCTTGCTACTCTGTGCTGCGCCCTGTAACGCCGCCATATTGGCGTCTAAATGTCTGAAATAGCAAAGCGTAGCAAAAAAAGTTCACCACAGTTAAAATGAGATCGAAATAAATTGATGGGTGGAAAAATATTGGGAAGACCAGTAGTGACATGTGGTGAGGGAAGTAGTTGGAGGGTGAGGACTACAGAATGCTAAGTAGTGCAACTGTGAATATGTGATAATATTCGCAATAGTTGGAAAAACCAAATTGAAAAAGCATGAAAAACTACAGAGCTGCTGTTGTGGGATTGTATCACAAAAAAAAAAATAAAAAAAAAAAAACACAAAAAAAAAGGGAAATGCGATGAAATGCGGAAAAATGCAAATCTCAATAAGTGTCAGTTTGTACCTTTGTCGAAGTGTGCGTGTGTGAAGGTATTTTTTGCACTTTCAGAGTGTTTGTCTGTGTGAATGCATCAAATTTATAGCAAATGCTCTGACACACTAGTGCTTCGGACAACCTTGGCATGTTGCAAACTACTTGGTTGGAATGCCTGCATAAGACAGTATTTTTGTATTTTATAAGGCAGTTGTTATTCTTGTGCTGTTCCTGCTTTGCCGTTGCCATGGCTTAAGCTTCATCGACCAATCGAGACACCCTGACTTCTTTTCGCTCCTTAAACGCAATAGGCAAATAAAAAAGCTTTGCAGTGCAGATATTTGCATTCTTTCCAAAAAAATATACGTAGTTACAACTCTGATGAAAACTTTCTACGAATATAAATTCATTTAAGGAACTCACATATGTCATTCCTTATTCAACTTGAGTTTTTAAAATCGCATACGCTTGAATATCCTTTACTCAAAGCTTATTCCTTATGCTCTTTTCCAAACAGGTAACAAACAACATTGCATATTTTAGCAGAAATGCTAAGCAGAGGACGGGCCACTTATTTACTGCTCTGGTGCTTGATTTCACAATCGTGTATACCTTGAAACACACTCACACATACTTATATATATGTTTGAGACATTGTGTTTCTGTTACGGAGAAGTGAGAACATCAAAGTCATGATAAACAGCTATGGAAAAATAAATAGCATACATGTCATATAATTTGTATAAGCTTCTTGACTGACAAGAACAAAAACAAATTGCTCAGAATTTTTACTAAGACTTATTCATAATGTTATTATTTTATTATTTAAAAAAAAAACCCTCTAAAAAAGCTAATAGAAAACCCTATAAAAGAATTAAAAAAATATTAAATTAACCCTCTAGCAATATTCAGAATATTCGATAGAAAATAGTCCGAAAGGTGAAAAGAGTCTCATGAAAGTTCGTTCGGCAGATAGTTCACATTAAAAAACATATATTTTTATCAAAAAAAAACATACATGCGTTTTTTCTACCAAAAATGAATTCAACAATATTCAAAATTTTCAATATACTAATTTTTTATTTTCGATTTTCAATATTTTGATGATAATTTTTTTCGATTTTGAACTCATCAATTGCCGTTTCTAACATTACAGAGACAAAAAAAAAATATATTTATTTATATAATTTGAAGTGGGTTCTGTAAAAAAAGTATCAGGTACTTTCAATCAATTCAGGTTGTTCCACCATTTAAAGTAGAAAAACTACCTGCTTTCGCCGAATTGATAACTAATCTTTACTCGAAACACCCTTTAAAAATAATTTTTCCCAGGTTTAAAAGATATTTTTAAAAAATTCCCTTTTCCAAAGCTACCGAAACCTCGAAATAAAATAACTGCCTTAAAAATATTTCCTTGTCCAAAAATACAGCCTTTTCTAAATCCCCTCTTCAATATTCTTCTTCAAAAAATCTCTACCTTTACAGACTTGCTCTACACAATATTCTTCTCTTAATAACTACACTTTCAGAACGAAACTGAGCAAATAATAAGCACGCCCAAATAATAATTACCATCATGTTAAAAATTTTAAACGCAGAATTTTGTAAAAAAAAATTGTATCCGGAAATTTTCTCTAACCTACTTTTTGAAATTTTTTAATTGAAACTTTGAAATTTCTATCAACTCTTGTTTAACTATTAAATATCCAACGACTTTTTGAGTAAAAAATCTTTTCAGCGGCCTTTTGGGAAATATAACTCCTTTTTTCATTAAAACTATTTAAAAAGAAACTAAAACTTTTTTATTATTATTATTTAATAGCGGTACCCGGCGCACGTGGCTATACTCCTCAACACTCCGTTATCCAATTAGCGGTCAGTTTTTCTTATAGAAAGACATGGCCAATAAGTAACTTTATACTGAGTTTCAATTTTATCCGACATTTAGTACTAAAGCTATTCGATATTAAACATTTGAATAGTATGGATGGTGCCACGCCCCCTTCGCCTATTCCCACTAAATTTTTCCAATGGAAAAACACACATTATATTCGTTCTGAGTTTGATAAGTGACTTATATTTGTCGAAAGGTGTATCGAAAAGTTTGAATGCTTTAAAAGTGCCACGCCTCTTTCTAACGCCTATAAAATGTTACTAATAAAACAGCACGCGTAAATTGAGCTCGAATAACGAATTTTGAGGCTCTGCAACATGGAACTTCAAAGCTATTCGATATCGAAAATTAGGATTGTATGGGAAGTGCCACGTCACAATGTTCTATCGGTCATAAACTTCACAAGAACACTCTCAAGATTTTGCTACAGTTTCCCTGAAAATTCCATAATGATTGGTTTAGCGGCTTTGGAGTCTACTTGTAACATACACATTCATTTTGATATATAAAGATTAAACAAAACAATTACATATAAATTGAAGTGCCTTTTATAAAAAATATGTTATTGTTTTAAAATATATTTTGAATGAGAAGGATGTTTTGTTATTAGTTTATCAATATTGAGGTCCCTTTTTTGTCAGAAACATTCTTAAATCTCCGTGTTCAACCATTTTTAGTAAGCTTCTATTTTTTAAACGGAAGTTACCGCACTAAATCCATTTTCAACTTAATTAGATGATATAAAAGTAATCAAATATTTTTTCCTCCGCACCCTATAAACCAGAATAAAGAGTGGGTATCTTAGTAATCAGAACTCCTGGTAGCCATTTTATATTAATTTGACTTTCAACTTTGCATTTGTTGATATCTCAATAATTTCCTCCTACAAATTAATTTCACATAAGTTTACCGATTTTTTGCAAGATCAAAATAAAGGACCTCCAAATGTTGGCAAATACTAATAGGTCATCATCAGCTTTTTCCACTGACAAAAGATTCGAAAAATGGAAAGAAAATTCCTGGAATCTGATACAAGATTCGTTATCAGTAACCCAAAAATTTGGCTTTGGATATAATCAGTTGATTCTAAAAAAAAAATAAATCCGCCATCTTGAATAACACAATTGCCATTTTGAATCTGACATCTTGAATTTTCCAAATGTGACATAAGAATCGTTATCAGTTACCCCTCCTTACAAAATTTTTAATAATGCCGCACTCCACATTAGATCCGCCATCTTGAATCTGACTTCAGATTCGTAATCTGCGACCTTAAAACCCCTTTTATATCTATTTTGACTGAAATTCATCCAGATTTAAAAAATAGTTACTATTTTTATTTTCGGTTACTTTTGGAGGTTAGGAAAAAACTATTTACGCTACTAAGTTTAAGCGTTGGAATCAAATTCAGCGAATCCGAATCTTTATAAATATTCATGGCTTTTATGAAAAAAAAATTCCAGAATCCCCATTTCTTACCAGTTTTTTGAGATAAGGAAAAAAAAGTTTGACACCACATTCGTGATCAAGAGTCAAAAGTTGTGGATAACATTAATTTTTTTTTGTGTGGCTTTTTTATTATACCTTCCTTTTGAGAAAATTATGGGTGACAGTGTATTTTTCAATATTTTGTGACCATTTGGTGATAGATATTTAATATTTTCCAGGACTTTGGCTTCTGGTTATATATAAAAAAATATATAGAAAGAAAATTAGTTTAAAAAACTTTAAGAACACAACATTTATCATGAGATGGGAAGCTATTATCATACTTTCAATTTAATACTTCTCACAGCCAGTGTTGCTGGAAAAGGGATATATTCCCGATTTGCGGAAATTTCCGACCTAAAAGGCAAAACAATAAAGATAATGTTACAAATAATTCTTAATAACTTCAATGATTGGACTTCCCTGCCTCAATTCTTATTTTGAATACTAAAATATTTATGAACAATCAACAATAGTACGTACAGAAATTAAAATGAATTGTTATGAAATAAGACACCGAAGAAACTTACAAATTCTGATTTTATTTTCTTTTCTATGCTTTTTCTCGGTTTAAGTCTAGGGGTTGGTCTTCTCCTAATTCCGGTTTAAATTCTACTTCTTATTCAGGTTCCAGTTCTTATGGAAAATACTGAAAAAACTTGCAAATTTTGATTTTATTTTCTTATATACACTTTTTCTCGGTTTAAATATAGGGGTAGGTCTTTTTCTAGTTCCTGTTCTAGTTCTACTTCTTATTCAGGTTCCAGCTCTTATGTAAAACATAGAAAAAACGTACAAATTCTGATTTTATTCTCTTTTATATACATTTTCTTGGTCTTAATCTTGGTCTAGGTCTTGTTCTAGTTCTAATTCCTGTTCTAGTTCTAGTTCAGGTTCCAGTTCTAGTTCTAGTTCATGTTCTAATTGTAGTTCTTGTCTTGGTCTTGGTCTTGGTCTTGGTCTTGGTCTTGGTCTTGGTCTTGGTCTTGGTCTTGGTCTTGGTCTTGGTCTTGGTCTTGGTCTTGGTCTTGGTCTTGGTCTTGGTCTTGGTCTTGGTCTTGGTCTTGGTCTTGGTCTTGGTCTTGGTCTTGGTCTTGGTCTTGGTCTTGGTCTTGGTCTTGGTCTTGGTCTTGGTCTTGGTCTTGGTCTTGGTCTTGGTCTTGGTCTTGGTCTTGGTCTTGGTCTTGGTCTTGGTCTTGGTCTTGGTCTTGGTCTTGGTCTTGGTCTTGGTCTTGGTCTTGGTCTTGGTCTTGGTCTTGGTCTTGGTCTTGGTCTTGGTCTTGGTCTTGGTCTTGGTCTTGGTCTTGGTCTTGGTCTTGGTCTTGGTCTTGGTCTTGGTCTTGGTCTTGGTCTTGGTCTTGGTCTTGGTCTTGGTCTTGGTCTTGGTCTTGGTCTTGGTCTTGGTCTTGGTGTTGGTCTTGGTGTTGGTCTTGGTCTTGGTCTTGGTCTTGGTCTTGGTCTTGGTCTTGGTCTTGGTCTTGGTCTTGGTCTTGGTCTTGGTCTTGGTCTTGGTCTTGGTCTTGGTCTTGGTCTTGGTCTTGGTCTTGGTCTTGGTCTTGGTCTTGGTCTTGGTCTTGGTCTTGGTCTTGGTCTTGGTCTTGGTCTTGGTCTTGGTCTTGACCTTGGGCTTGGTCTTGGTCTTGATCTTGGTCTTGGTCTTGGTTTTGGTCTTGGTTTTGGTCTTGTATGTAATATGTGCTATTTATTTTTCCATAGCTGTATCCACTGAGGCACATATGAAAAATCTCAATTAAAAACTCGCAGCGTGCTTTTAGTCACAATTTTATTCAATTACATACAAATTACTTTTTAAATTAATTAACATATAATTAAATTTATTTTATTTCTCTACCATTTCAGGTGCCATGTGTGGCGGTCACTGTTGTTCCAACTCCACCGAAGTTGAATTGAAGCATAAAGCAACTTCAGAGTTCGAGCGTCTTCTGCATCATCACACAAAAAGTTTGCGTGGCATTTTGGAATCAACAGCGAGTTTATTTCAAGGTAAGGGCCAAGCAACCATTTTTATGTTGAAAAAAAAGTAAAAAATAAAAAAGGCTAAAACTAACATAAAACAACATGGAATGCTAATTTTCGTCAATCCTTTTTATGTTATAGCCTACTAAATATTCACTCCTGCAAGCATATTCAAAATTATTACTTCCCGCAAAGTGTAAAAAAAAACAAAAAAAACATAAAAGTTAGGAAACTTCATTAATAATAATCGCTAGTAAGCTGAGTGCTTTTGGTTTTTTGCTGAAAATGGCAAAAAAGGTTTAGAATTTTTGGGCTGGCAGGAGATTGCTCAATTATCACCAATTTATCTTTATGGCAATTTAATATTTTTTTTTATATATATATTTCAATAAATTGTAACTGTAAAATGGCACTTTTTAGTTTGTGCAGAATTATTATTTTATTTTGTTAAGATTAATTTAATAATTCACAAAAAGCTTAGCATGTCATTCGCAAAATGTAATAACTTTTTTGCTCAACGTTTGCAAGTTTTTGTTGCTAATGAATAAATTATTTATAATTAAGCGTTAAAATACGCTGGTAGCATATTTAAAAACTGCAGTGTTTGCATTTTAAATTTTTTGTCCAAATTAAAATTCATATCGATAATCATCAATCGTTTAAATAATGCCCAAAAACGTATTCAGACATTAATTGATAATAAAAATTTTAAAATTAAATATATCACTGGTCAACTAATATTTTGTTTTATCAATTATATGTACTTTTTGGCATTTATTTATATTCTAAGCTTGAAAAGTAACAATAATATAATGAAATTATTTTTGAAGAATGTGTTCACTTGTTTTCCTTTCAGGCAAAAATCTAAAGATTTGGATAATCGTATTATTGTTATAAATTTCGACTGATTCGTGATTTAAAATTGAATTTAATTAAATTAAATTTACTTTTAAAGCATGATTATTTATTAACAATTATATTAACAACATTTTTTAGGAATCGATTTTTGTAAAAAAAAAAATATCAATGAAATAAAAAAGTCGTAGGCAGATTTTTCCTTGGGGATAGTTTTGATTAAAAACAAAATATGTAACTTTTAAACATGTTATAAAATAGTTGCCATGCCTGGTATAGAACTTTCGAAATTTTTTTTTTAATGTGAATGATATGAACTACCATTGAAAAGTGTCTTATTCTATTTTGCTATTATTCTATTTTATTCAATATAAATTGATATTAACCCTTTAGAACATTGCTATCCTGAGAAAAACTAAATTCATTGCTCGCTGATTTGTGTTGAAATTGAAGTGACGAAAATTACGAAGAGTAACAGAATCCATAAGAAAGATTTTGTGCGAAAAAAACATTGTGACAAAGCAAACTATATTCAAATTCTAAAATAAATTTAATTATTCTATGTTTTGGTCTTGTTAAATATAATTGCTGGGTTATATTGTCCGGCATGTTCTCAAAACTCACTTAGAATAACAAAAACTATATTTTCTTAAAAAAAATTAGACATATTCGAACGTCTTATGTTGAAAAGCCAACGAAAAAATTCGGACAAATTAAATTTCTTCGCTATTTATACCTAATGGGGTCCAAGACAATTTTTTCGAATTTTTTTTAAGTATTAAAAATTCTAAAATTCAGAGAAAAGATACAATATTTTTGATTTTTGACCTAAAGGTGCCCAAACCTATTTTCTGGTATTTGATATGTTTACAAAACATTGAGCTTGACCAGTTTTTTTTGTCCTTTTTTTTTGTGCCGGTTTTGGCAGTTTTTTTTTTGTCTTAAAATTTTCAAAAATTCAGACAAAAGATGCAATATTTTGGACTTTTGACCTTATTAACTTTGTTAAAGAAATCTTGCCAAAAAGATAAACTAGATAAATAATTACGTTCCATAAAAAAGAGGACAGTTATAACCTGAAATAATACGTGTGACTATATCGATGTTGGCATATAGCTCATATAGCTCGTGGTAACATCGTATTCGGTACTCGTCATGAACGCAGATTGTATCATAGAGCTTACAAAGGTTTTTTCCTGTTGAACGCTCCAAAAGTCCAAAAGTCCTTTCATCAGTGCTACTCAACGTCTAGGTTTGTGATGCTTACAGTAAAACGAACATGATTATTGACTTATAGAGCTTAAGTTTCTTTCGTCGAGAGAGAGCTCTGCTCCTCAATTGCCTACTGAGAGGGCAAAGTAACATATATTGGCAAGGAGTTATCCTTCATTTAATCTCAATACTGCTATCATTTTAGGAATTTATGCTGAATCCCAGAAAAACGAAGTCCTTCACAACCTCAAAGCAGGTGTTGTCAACAGTGACATGATTTCAAGACGCTGGGGCTGCTCGCTTGTTGACACAAGATACTTCGTTGAATCTGCGTTCACGGCAAGACCCATTCGACTCGGCACTTTTTCTAGCCTGGAGAATGCTGCGCCGACTTTCGGCGTATTATGACCAATGATGTGAATATCATCAGCATTATAGAATATTGTATCACTGGGCCTCAGATCAGCTGCTCGGATGATCTTCTCCATTACTATGTAAATTTTTTCAAATCAATTCCATGGTTTTTCAAAATTTATTTTACAACTTATTTGTTATTTGCTACGAATTGAACTTTATAGTATGATTTGCGGCTAATTGAGCAAAATGTTGGGCTGAAATTTTTAGACTATCTGCACAATATTGTACATCCTAAATATTTTATAATTTAAAAGGTATGCTTTTTTTTTTTTAGCTTTGAACCAAGGATTTCAGGTGTCAAACCTATTCAGTCAAGTCTGCCTTGGTTCGGAAATGGGGAGATAGATAAGTAGGAGAGAAAGGGAAATCAAGAGAAACAAGTGTAGAATGTTCTAGTGTGGTGGAGTGCTATATCAACATTCGAATTTGAATCTGAGGCAAGTCTTATGCCTTTACCTCAGTCAATCCGAGGTATCAAGCAATCTCATTCCACAAACATCTCTACCACCTACTACAACTTCCAAAGTCGTATATATTGATGAAGTTTTAATTTCAGTTGATTAGAAATGAGGAAAGAATTAAAAAAAGGTAGAAGCGTAGGACCATGGCTAGACCGGGATGGTTGGTTGACCTGAGTTGGTTGACGATAAGCTTCAGTCTTTCATTTAAAACACTCGACAGGACCTTATATGCGATATAAAGAAGGCATCCCATGGCTGTTGGCCAAATCGTGGGATCGCCTTTCTTGTGGATTGGGCAGATCTCACTGTTCCAAGTTTCCAATCGTCTGGTATGCATTCTTCCGAACATATTTAGCATAGCAGCTTGTGCATTTCGCATTTCGCCTCCGTTCTTAAAAAGCTGAGCCGATGGCTTCGTTTTGCTCTGCGTTTAGTGGTTTGAATTCCAGAGCATAAAAACAGGATCAACGTCGAAATCACAAAAAATCTGCAAAACTTTGCAAGGACGGTTAGTTTAAAACTATGCAGGAACTTAATGTTTAAACAAAAGCATCATAAACTTACATCAACTTGATTTTCAAATTTAAGTTTTTTTGGATTTTAAGCATATTTATAGATTTTTGTATTTTCATCTTAAATAAGTAATGATTTAAAATAAAATTTATAACCAAGCTTGGATGAAAATAAGTAACAAAACCATATCTCTGGCACATTTTATTGCATCGTTTAAGTAAAATTGAAATAAATTGATTAATTGGTTAAAAAAAAGCTAAACTAAGCACTTGATTGAAACGATAAATCAAAGAAATGATTAATTACAAAAACTCAATTGAAACATTTTAACCCAGTTAATGAATGGTATGAGCCAGCTGTTAAGGCCTTTTTGAAGGCGGAATTGCAAGTTAATCTTTGTGCTATAAAACTAGTTCAAACATTATTAAAGCTCGATTGTATCTTAACTACAATCGTTTAGTTTTAATATAATTATAATAGATAATAAATTTGCTTGTACATTTGTGCCTGCTCAAAATAATAATAAATGTAGCAACACAATTCATACAAATAAAAATGTTTTCATATCTTTTTTGAATTTTGTGTGTGTGTTTTTTTTTATTATTGTATCCAAAGTTCGTCCCATTCAAGCGAATTCAATTCACAGCCAATGTGAAGCTTGGTCACGTTTCGTGAGGCACGTTGTTGTTGCTCACAGTTTATCCAGCCAGTTGCATTGTGTGGACAACTGAGTGACTGTGTGGACCCAAAACTGTATCGGTGGCGGGTGGAACTGAATGCGCCTTGAGAACGAATGTTTTTGGTTTATTATGCGAACGTATGTTTGTTATATGTTTGGCTGACTGGCTGTCTGTTGATTCGACTAAATATCGAATTGTCTGGTTGTACATTGTGTGTCTGTCTGTCTATCTGTCTGTCTGTTTGTTTGTTAGAACACACAAATGCTTTGTCAGTTATTTCTTGGAATAACTTGGCTGAACACGACGACGACGACGACGACGACGACGACCAACGAACAATGAATTTTATTTTATTTCAATTATTATTAAGGCTTGAAATATTATTCCTTTGCATTGTTTTAAAATGTTCTGCTAGTGTGTATCCGTGTGTGTGTGCGTGTTTGTATTTGTGTTATTGTGTGCAAATATACTGACACCCACCCACGCCATAACATATAGACACTTGTAGCTACATAAATAATATCATGTTTTATGGCGAATTATTATTTATTTAATAAAACAGCTCACATTCAATGCTCTCCTTCAACCTCACTCAGCTTGCTCAGAATGCAATGCATGGAACATGTAGCCAACAAATTCGGAGTCGAGAGTTTAAAATGAAATAAATCAACATGATGTCATTCGACATTGAATTAATTAATATTCAAGGGATTAAATCCTAATAATGGCAAACAATTAGAATGCATCCATAACTATGCTTATGTTGGTGGCTATTATCATCAATACACACACACATGCAAACACACAAAAACACACATAGTTATGCATTCATATCAAATTTCATTATTATTTCATTCATTGCAAATGGCTTTTTTTATGATGCTGATGCTTTTTTTGAGCTTGGTTACTACAACGCATACAGCATAAGCTTAATTATTAATACACATGCATTGTTGTTGGTTTTTCTTCTTATTTTTTCTTGTGCTTTTAACATCCTGTCTGTCATTGTAATTCACTTAAAAGCAACACTAGCTTTCTTTGCTCATAAAAAAATAAACAGCATTTTCTTTACCCACACACACACACACACTTGCGCACACATCTAACTAAGCCTTCGAAAGCACCTTGCTTAAGTTACCGTGTGCTTTTTGCACAGCATAATAACGGTCTTAAATGGCAAAAATTTACATTTTCCTAATCTTTTAAAGGAAATTTATGCTCACACGCAGCACGTTGTCGTTGTCTTGGCATAAAGCAATAAATACCCATTTTTTGACACGCGCTAAAGCAAGACGCCAGCAGATTGTCGCTCTTTTCTCTGCCTCCAAAAACATTCGTATATTTTTTTTTTTTAAGGTAGACAATGTGAGGAAAATCTTAGAGTAAAAGTGTCTTTGTCTATTGAATGGTTTTTTTCGCATTTGCTGCATTTTACATAGCTTAATGTGCGTGTCGAAATTGCAGGATCAGAGCCGTAAACAGTGGACATTAATAGGGTTTAAGGCACCATCAACGTTAAAGGCATTACTTAAAATTACTCTTCCATCGTATAAAAGTAGCCTCTGCTTACTTTGGGAGAATGAAAACTACCTATTGAACTTCGACTTTTAAGCACTTTTTTCCTATTTCTGAGATTAGAGTTAATTCAAATGTTAGCGACTCCATCAAATTTTCTATTATTTACAATAAATTTCCCGACACTTAAAACTAAATCCGGGAAAAGCTTTAAATCATTTTTTTATATTTTTAAGCTTAAACCAACGCTCAGGGGGGGCATCCCCTATTAATGCGAAAGCATTGTGTTGATTCCGAAGATAAGCAATAGGCTAGTTGGAGGATGGACAAATGGTGAAGTGACGGTGAAGATTTATTTTGAATTTACACAGGTCAAAACTGCCGAGAAACACATCCGCAGAGAGATAATTCCACAATTATTAATTTATTGTACGACTGCAGAACGAATTATCACGGTAATGCGAGGTTTTGTTGGGCATGAAAGCAATACTGTAGGGACGTGCTATGTGAGCTGCCCGAGTGGTAGTACCTGTATCAGGTTTATAGATCCAATATTCCCCCCAATCAAATATATTGCTCATGGCGTTGAATTTGGTCCAGAAGCTCATAATAATATCTTGCACAAATATACGAATTGTACTCCATTTTCAGCCTAATAATAGGGTCTGCCAATTAATTTTTTTTTTTTGAAAATGCATTAAAAAAAAAACTACTGAATATTTTTTCAAATTTCTTTTTTTATTTGAATGTACAATCCTTCCGGTTAATAATGGAAAATAATTTCATTCGAATGGCTGCCTCGGCTGGCCATGTAGTAGCCTAAACGATCCGTCCAGTTTTTAAGCACATTATCGATTGTGCGCAGCTGTATTTCACCAATGGCTTCACGAATATTGTCCTTTAAAAAATATTGTCAATTGTCTCTGGCTTGTCGGAGTAACACTTATCTTTGAGGGCACGCCACAAATAATAGTCCAACGTAGTCAAATCGCAGCTCCGAGGTGGATAATGCATTTTTCAAAAACTGGGCGCAAAACATCGAGTGTAGCTTCGGCAGTGTGGCACGTAGCGCCGTCCTGTTGAAATCAAATGTTCCCAATATCCTCCTCTTCAATTTTTGTGAATAAAAATTCGTATAACATGGTCCGATAATGATGGCCATTGACTGTAATGGCCACTCCTTGCTCATTTTCGAAGAAAAATGGCCCAATTATGCCTCTGGACCAATATCCGCACCAAACAGTGACTCGTTTTGGGTGCATCGGCTTTTCAATGAATGCGTGCGGGTTTTCTGTGCCCCAAATGCGACAATTTTTCTTGTTTACATACCCGCCAAGATCAAAATGAGCTTCATCTGAAAAGATGATTTTTTGGCAACATCGGCATCTTCTGTAAATCGATCGCAGGCCCACTCAGCGAAGCGAAAACGCATTGGATGGTCAGTTGGCTTCATCTCCTGAACCAATTGGACTTTGTATGGCGTCATACCAAGATTTTTATGCAAAATTCGTCGCAATGATGTCTCCGAAATGTTCAATTGTGTAGAACGACGGTGAATGCAGCTTCACGCACACTTTCTGCCACAGCAGCAATATTCTCGGGTGTATGCACTGTTTTTGGCTTTACACGCTTTGGTTTATCGATGAGGATGCCAGTTTCTTTCACTTTTTTTCACAAGATAACGAACATACGGAGCTGACGGTGCTTCTGTTCTTCCAAAATCCGTACGCAATTTTCGCACACATTCTGCAACATTACCATGATTTTCAAAGTAATATCGCAATATTTCCCAGCGTTGTTCAAGCGAATACACAACCATATTCGTTCAGCGGAAGGATAAAACTAATTATCTGTCAAATCAGACATGTGCTAAGTGTTACCATTCACGAAATAACCACTAGTTGAAAAAAAAAGTTAGATGACGGACCCTTTAAATGTGGTATTGAGTGTGCGAAGGCCAGTTGAAGTGAAATGATTTTTTTTTACCGTTCTAAGAAACCTAGGCACTTGGCCGTTTCTTTTGACACATTGAATATCTGATCATTCCAGTGAAGGTCAGATTGAATCGATAAGCCCAAACCGTCAAGAGCGGCTGACTTCATAATATCTACACCATTCGTATTGAAAGAAGCTAAGGCGCAATCCATTCGCTTGTGACTTAACAAACAGCACTGGGTCTTGCTTGCATTAAACTCTGCTCTATTAGCTCGGTGGTTTTTTTTTTCAAGCCATTAAGGAGTGTGTCATTCATATTTTGCCTCTTTTTCTCTATTACAAAATGATTCTAATATTTTTTAGCATATACTTTAGCCTCCAAAATGGCTCCAAGCCTTCTTGCGATCGACGCCAACAAATTTTTACAAAAATCAGGTGGTATTTTTGCCCATTCCACCTTGATTGCCTCCTTCAGTTCATTTTCGTTGCTATAACTATTATTATAAAGCCTACTGGCTACTTTTCCCACACATGTAGCTATGCTTAGAATAATTTTACTGATAAAAGCAAAATTTCCCAGAATCCAAAGTTTTTCTCTGGCACTCTGTTTAACATTTTCTTTCAAAATATGTAAATATTGGAGCTATCCATTTTAACTGCAGAACAAAGAATGTTCCCTACTCCCGCACTAGACAAGCAGGCGCCTTCTATGACGGATTCACCTCCATGCTTCACAGTCGACCGAGTGTTTACAGGTCCTTCCGTCTGGCCCACGGAGATTAAATTTATATTCTGTAAATAATACCTTAAAAAACAATTTTATTAAACAGAAGACTTCGGTTTTATAGTAGACGCCTAGCGTACAATTTAATTCTACTTGGCCCATGGCGAGAAGTCAAGGTTTTTCGAAATAAATTCTCATCAGACGCGGTCTCAGGACTCTGTGCCATCAAAAAATCATACTGACATCTTTTGAATAATCGGCAGTGCAGGATCAATGGGCTGGATATATCTATTAGGAGTTGATTTCTCGAATCCAAATTTTGTAGGAATATTATAAAAATCTATCAACCAGTTTCCAGCCAGTCAGCACCTGAGAAATCCTTCGTTTCAATTGTTTCATGCGGAATTCAATTGCCATATAAAATTAATTATCTTCCAGGACATGACCTAGGGTAATCCGGTTTCCGTTTATCACATCGGGTATTAAATTTACTCATCTGACGCCCATAGTACCAATTTGTGAACATTTAATTTTAGGTTAAATTCCATTCACTTCCATTGGTAAGGAGCGAGACCGACTTAAAATCTCTAGCTTATAGAATATGCCAGCCTGGTTGTACTGAGACGAAACGCTACGCCGACTCGATGTCTAGTTTGTGATATTAAGCTTACCACAGCTAGCACGAAACTATTCGAAAGTTCAGCCCACGATAGCCCCCGGAGCAAAAGAGCTTCCAACCGGAATGAGCACTTAAAAAAACCGGACATGAATTTATAGTTTTATGCACATATGACTTGATAAGCAAGCTTGCCATAATATCCCAGTATCAAATACTCATGGATACTGTTTTTTATGACTGTTGCAGATGTCTAATCAAAATTAGACCAACTTAGAAAATGAAGAGTCATTAAACATTCCAGTACAGTCGGAGTGGCTACCATCATCACCACAAGGCGGAGTTACTTTATCATACAGTATATTATATGTAATAGCGTTTGCCAAAACTCGTTTTTCTTCAAAATATATTCTTTAAAAAACTTAACTCGAGCAGTTTTGTTTTTTTTTCACTGATATATGACTTTTTCAATTCTACCATGAATGTCATTTTTTTTTAGGTGCATTGCTCACTATCTCTTCACAGACGTCCCTATTCCTGAGAAATGAACTACTTACATGAAACAATGTATTTAAATTTGGCGAATTAAGAACACGCAAAAAATATTTAAAAGATCTTTTGTAAAGGACAAGTTAACTTAAAGTAGCCTTTACTACGATAGACATAAAAAAAGTGAAGCCAGTATCCACAATCCTGAAAATTGGCTGTCCCAACAGATACGATATATACGATACTAGGGATGTTACAGAGCTTCGACTTCGGTTCCGAAAGGTCGGAACTTCCGATTGATTTTACACCTCCAACTCCGACTTCGGCTTCGACAATTTTGAATCGGAGTTATATCGAAGATCGAAATGTATACGATTTTACCTCTCTCACACACGAGCGCAGTTTTTAGTTAAATACTAGGGATGTTACGGAGCTTCGACTTCGGTTCCGAAAGGTCGGAACTTCCGATTGATTGATTTAACACCTCCAACTCCGACTTCGGCTCTGACAATTTTGAATCGGAGTTATATCGAAGATCGAAATGTATACGATTTTACCTCTCTCACACACGAGCGCAGTTTTTAGTTAAATAATTTTAATTTCTTATAAACTCTCTTGTGGAGAGTAAGTTTGAAATTTCGAAATTTGCACTCAATTGCTCGTCCATTTTTATCGTTTCCTCCAGGATCAGCTTATTTCAAGCAAAAACTTTGAAGCTGGGCATTGATTCGTTATCTTGTAACGTAAGAGTTGTTTCTTTTTCTATATTTTACTCATTAATCCCAACACTCTCAATTTCAGTTTTATGTGAGTTTCGGGTGTAGGTCTTGCATAGATGTTTGTTTTCTTCAAAATGCGGCCACGAACGACAATTGAGCAGCGAGAACTTGTCCTCAGTCATTTAAAAAATGAGATGATTGGATTGAGTGACCACAGTCCAGACCATCATTTACCGGATTTTCCGGGAAAATAGAATGCATCACAAGTTCAGAAATGCTGCCAACAAAATTTTCAATTCAACGGACGAGCGATATTGTTCGAAAAATCCGGGAAAATTCAAAACTATCAGCTCCAAAAGTGTGCATTGAAGTAGAGGCAGAGTTGGGTAAGTCATTTCATCCAAAAACTATTCGCCGTGTTCTTCGGAGCATGATTTTAATGGCAGAATAGCGCGCAAGAAGCCCTTTATAAGCACAATAAATCTGAAGGGCCGTTTAAAATTTGCTAAGGAGCACTTGGATAAGGATTCAAGCTTCTGGAATACAGTATTATTTGTTGATGAATTCAAATTTAATATTTTTGGCTCAGATTGAGCCTCATATGTGTGGCGTAAGTCAAATAGAGAGCTGAAAGCAAAAAATTTCAAACCTATAGTCAAGCACAGCGGTGGAAGCGTTATGGTTTGAGCCTGTATGTCGGCGACCGGTGTTGGAAACATGCAGTTTATTGAGACGACGATGGACAAATCTCATTATCTTGAAATTTTGAAGGTAAACTTGGTTGATAGTGTAGAGAATCTGGGCACTCGTGATGTTTTCAAATATTATCAAGACAATGACCCGAAACATAAGTCGGATATTGTACAGACATGGCTGATTTAGAACTCCCCGCATGTAATGACACCACCAGCACAGTCACCGGACATGAACTTGATTGAAAATTTGTGTTCCATTTATTTATTTATTTGGCCAAGCAAGGCAATTACTTATTCTAACTTAAATTAATCTATCTTATGATAGTTTTTTTTTTTTTTTTTTTTTTTTTTTGGTATTATGGATTGAATTACAAAGTGGGCGTATCCGCCCACAGGATTGACATTTCGTTTACAAAACTTTGTCATAAATTAATTCTACTCCTGCTACAATTGGGGTGGGGAGACAAGGACTTGGGGTTATTAGGCATGGGTCGTGCGTATTTAGGGTGATGATGGAGATGACAAAAGAAGGGACATTATTAAAGATGAGATGATTATAAAGGGGAAAGAAGGTTAAGAGGACGGAAATAGGAACTTGTAAAGATTTGTTTTAAAGGAGAATTTCGATATGGATGGTGAATAGCTATCGCTGATATTATTGAATTCTTTACAACATCTATTAATTGGCTCATTATTGGCGTATATTGTATGGTGCTGATACTCATATAACATTCGTGTGTGTCTTGTACGTCTTGAGGGTTCGTTGAACTTTATCTTATTTGATATATATTCACTGTCTACAGCTCCGTTGAGAACATCAAATGTGAAACATGAGGTAAGTAGTGTTCTTCTGGTTGATAGGGGCATTAAGTTAAGCAAGCTAAGCCTATGCACATAGGATGGCAGGGTATTGTATTCACGGGGGTTGTAGGTGTTTCTTAGAGCAAAAAGCACGAATTGCTTTTGAATAGATTCCAGTCTCTCGCTATGTGAATCGAACGCAGGATTCCAAATAATGCATCCATATTCTAGAAGTGGGCGTACTAAAGAACAATATAGCGTTTTGGTAACCCATACATTTTTAAACTCGTTTGCGCGTCTTTTTATGAAACCGAGTTGTTTGCTGGCTCTTGATAGGATTTTATCATAATGCAGATTAAATCGCAATTTATTATCTAAAACGACTCCAAGATCAACAATATGATTGACATTTTTAAGTTCTTTACCATTAAGTGAGTACTTGCAATTAGTTATAAGATTTTTTCGGGAGAAAGTTATTCTATAGCATTTGTTGACGTTTAGAAAAAGCTTATTCTGACTGCACCACTGCTCTAAATCAAGTAGTTTGGATTGTAAAAATGTAACATCAAGTTCAGAATTGATTACATGGTACATTTTTAAGTCATCTGCGTATAATAGATGTGGGATATTATACAAAACTTCGGATATGTCTGATATAAAAATATTGAATAGAAGTGGGCCAAGATGACTTCCTTGTGGGACACCGGATGTGACAGAAATCTCCTTGGATAGGATACCTTGAAATTTGACAAATTGTGATCTACCGTGAAGATAAGACTTAAGCCATTTGAGAAGGGACCCTGAGATACCAAACTTTTCCAGTTTGTTAGCTAGGATATGATGATCAACGCGATCGAAGGCCTTGCTAAAGTCAGTGTAGATTGCGTCAACTCGATGTCCTTTTTCCATTTTGCCTAATACATCAGAAACCATAATCATAAGATTAGTGGTAGTTGATCTACCTTTACGGAAACCATGTTGCTGTTCATTGAGTAATGGATTTATGAAATCTGTCAGTGTTTCGCATATTATTTTTTCGAATAGTTTTGGGATAGAAGATAAAATGGCAATACCCCTATAGTTCTCGACCGACCTTTTATCACCATTTTTAAATATTGGTGTGAGATGAGATGTTTTCCAATAAGAAGGAAAAACACCGTGGTTAAGTGATTTATTGAAGATTATTTGTAAGGGCAAGAGCAGCGAATCTACGCACTGAATAAGAAAATTGGGTGGAATTAGGTCAGGGCCTGGTCCTTTGTTTGGATCTAGCTCAATTATAGCTGCATATATTTCATCACATGTTAATTCTATGTGATTGATTTGAGGTGATAAATTTGTGAAAGGAGGGGGATTGTAAGATGTGTTTGTAGAAACACAGAAAACTTCCTTGAAATGATCTGCGTAAAGATTGCAAATCTCTTGAGTGTTAGAAGATGTAACATTGCCTTTGAACATGGAGGAAGGGTATCCGTTTGATTTGCGTTTGACATTCACATACTCAAAGAATTTCTTTGGCTCTACAGCAATTCTTTCTCCAATGAGATTAATATAAAGATTAAATGCTTCCTTGGATTTTACAGAAAATACTTGTGATATATCTTCATACTTCGTTCTCAATTCATCGGTGACAATTTGGATACAAACATCTGAAAACGTAAAATGTACAACAAATTTCATCTCAAAACAACATTGGTTGAGGAATGGGGAAAAATTACGGCGGAAGTGATTCATAAACTGGTCGAATCCGTGTCAAAAAGGCTCGGATTGGTTATACATCAGAAGGGTGGTCAAACTAAGTATTAAAATTTATTGTTTTGACTCTAAGTTTAATTTTGACCTTTTGCTAGCACATATATAATGTTATACAAATTTGCTAAGAGCTTTTAAAAAGATTAAACAATGTTTATGAGTATTTATTTACTTAAATTTGTTCAGTGCATTTAACGAAAAAAAAACACAAGCAGCTAATATTCTTTTGAGGGATTACTTGCGCGAAAAAAATGGTTGCATCTACAGTTGAAAAAGTTCATGTTTGAAAAAAAAAAAAAAAGTTACCGCAACATTGTAATATTTTACTTTTTCGTATTTTTTTTTTTTTTTTTTTTTTTCACCCAAAGTACTTGGATTACTTGAACTCGCTTATATGCTACCGCTACCACTCACAGCCTGGCCTGGTGAGCTGCTGCTGCAGCTCATAAAAACAACAAAATATAATAAAATTCAAAAAGTTGCCATTTTTCTTATATTTCTTCTGTGTGCTTATCTATGAGCGTTGCTTGCATGAAGAATCCAAGCAGATTCTTGCTCACGCCTGGCTGAAAAATAGAACTAAAAAACAAAAAAAATAAATAAAATATAAAAAAAACAATATATCTTAGGTGTATGCATGCATACAAACAAACAAACAAACAGGTACGCACGCACGCACGCACACAGAATGCAGCCAGAATATGAACCAAAAATAATGGCTGTTGAGCAAGAGCGGAACTCCTGCGGATGTCTCGCACCATAAGCTCCAAAACGTGTTTAAAAACTTAAATTCCATCTTTAAGAATTGAAAAGCTCTGCAAGACCGGTAAAGAAAAGCAAGAAAGCAAAGCAATATAAAGAGCTACCTAGAGTCAGAAAAACATGCAGTTGAAGCAAGTAAAACAAAGTATAAAAAAACAAGAAGAAAAAAAAAACATATATTTTGTTGAACTAGCCAGAGTTTTTGGTGTGTGTTTTTTCATTTTTATTTATTTTTTTTTTTTTTTTTTATTGTCTTAGCAGCAATGTATGCAGAGTTAATGTTTGCATGTTTATCTGTTGTGTTCTAGTTGGCTCAACGCCTCGAGTGCTAGCTAGTGTAACAAGAATTAATAATAAAAAAATTGAGTCTTAAACTGGTCTTAAACACGAAACAAAGACATTCCTAATTTTTCCAAAATTTATAAATTTTGTAGAAAATTCAAGCTTAAAGCAGGCGAATCTACTGGAGGAAATTAAAAAATTAACGTTTTTTTCATAATCGGCTAAAATAGAATTCGCATGCTAGTTGTAAATTTCAAGATTTTTTTATTATATTTTGGAACTTGTTATATGAATTATTTATGTCCTTAATATGACAAAATAATTTTATTTTAAATTTATAATTTTTTAATACTTATCCGATGCTTAAAAAATTGCATATTTTTAGCTATTTTGCAAACGTTACACCAACGAACGATTTAACGATTCAACCAACGAATACAACACTTTAAAATCCTTAACTTTGGAATGAGAAGATTATAGAATTATAGAATAAAATTGCATAGCATTTTACCATATTTCTAACTGCATCATTACATTTTTTCACTGTGATGGCATTTTAAAAAATTACGAAATGTACAAAAATTTCAGGAAAAAATGTAATGCATGTCACCAAAATGACAAAAAAAATTATATAACTTTCTGATTTATGTGCCTTAAAAAAAAGTTTGCACACTATTTTTTCGAAACAATATTTCAAAAACTCAGAAAATGACTGCTTACACATGCTTGAAATTCGAAAAATATCTGAAAAACCTCATATTTAGCGAAAAACCGATTATCGCGATCTCTAAACCTCTTACCTAAAATTTTAAAAAAATCTTAAAAAGGAAATACCCAATAAGCACTTCTTAAATTTAAAAAAAAATTTTTCTTTTGGGACACTATAAACTACATATCTGTAAACAAACTTAGAAAAAAAATAATTTTTGTCGAATTACAGATGATTTTCCTTATGAATGAATTTTCTTCTTTCAAAATTTCAATTTTTCTCAATAATTTCAATGGAAACGTTTCGTGGCTATGAATTGAAATGAAAATTGAGAAGTAGGTCAAAAATATACCCAATTCTATATGAACTGTTTGATGACACTCTTAACTCTTTACGACCCTCTTAAATGTTAACGCCATACGTATTTCGTTATTAAGATAACCTTACAAAACTCTTGGAATTTGTTTACTTTCTCTGGAATTTCAATGAGAATGCAATTTTTAATTTATCTCCATCAAAAATAGTCTCTCGGGAATCATTACTGGGATTTGAGATAAAAGCATTCTTCAATAACAAAATTATCTGAAGTTAAAGACCGTTATCTTCAAAATTTATATATTAACTTAAATAATTAAGTTTGACCAAATTGATTAAATGTCGTTCTCAAGACCCGGTCCAGTCATTTTTAATTGTACACCAATTTAAAAGACCTCAAAAAATAACTTAAGACATTAATGTTCAAAAACAAACTATCTAAATCTATACTTCTATACTATTATATGAAGAGTTAATATTTGTAGACATGTGCAGGGTAGACTCATAAGCCACTGGTTAGATTTCGATGAGAACTTCACTGACACAACCTCAAACCTTCTTGGGTGGACATAGGCTATGTTAAATCGCCTTATCGTACTTAACTAAAAACATACAAGTGAAAGTAATTCCACAGCGAGTATTTTTATAGATGTTGTAATGCAAATACATTGTTCGTTTAATCATTATCAGCTGAAAGAAGTTTTGACGAATGTTTAATCTTCGAGCGTGTTAGAAAATTTAGTCAGTTCTTTCAAGCATTTTAAGTTTGGGGTTGTCAAAGCTGACGCTACGTATAGCATATACTTCCCGTAGACCACCTATTGATGATTCCTTTCAGGGAGAGCTCATTTCTGAGAAATTCGCATTTTGCTAGAGGTATGCCAATTATTTATTCAGCTGTCGATAATTTCTTGATGGAACCTATTAAGGGAGTTCATCTGCTTTGCAGTTTTTTGGAAAGCCTCTATATCCAGGAACGCAACATAGAAATATTTAGAGCTGCTTTGTCTTTTCATTTAAAAATTTATGGGAGATACTGATACTGATACTGATACTGATACTGATACTAATACTGATACTGATACTGATACTGATACTGATACTGAAACTGATACTGATACTGATACTGATACTGATACTGATACTGATACTGATACTGATACTGATACTGATACTGATACTGATACTGATACTGATACTGATACTGATACTGATACTGATACTGATACTGATACTGATACTGATACTGATACTGATACTGATACTGATACTGATACTGATACTGATACTGATACTGATACTGATACTGATACTGATACTGATACTGATACTGATACTGATACTGATACTGATACTGATACTGATACTGATACTGATACTGATACTGATACTGATACTGATACTGATACTGATACTGATACTGATACTGATACTGATACTGATACTGATACTGATACTGATACTGATACTGATACTGATACTGATACTGATACTGATACTGATACTGATACTGATACTGATACTGATACTGATACTGATACTGATACTGATACTGATACTGATACTGATACTGATACTGATACTGATACTGATACTGATACTGATACTGATACTGATACTGATACTGATACTGATACTGATACTGATACTGATACTGATACTGATACTGATACTGATACTGATACTGATACTGATACTGATACTGATACTGATACTGATACTGATACTGATACTGATACTGATACTGATACTGATACTGATACTGATACTGATACTGATACTGATACTGATACTGATACTGATACTGATACTGATACTGATACTGATACTGATACTGATACTGATACTGATACTGATACTGATACTGATACTGATACTGATACTGATACTGATACTGATACTGATACTGATACTGATACTGATACTGATACTGATACTGATACTGATACTGATACTGATACTGATACTGATACTGATACTGATACTGATACTGATACTGATACTGATACTGATACTGATACTGATACTGATACTGATACTGATACTGATACTGATACTGATACTGATACTGATACTGATACTGATACTGATACTGATACTGATACTGATACTGATACTGATACTGATACTGATACTGATACTGATACTGATACTGATACTGATACTGATACTGATACTGATACTGATACTGATACTGATACTGATACTGATACTGATACTGATACTGATACTGATACTGATACTGATACTGATACTGATACTGATACTGATACTGATACTGATACTGATACTGATACTGATACTGATACTGATACTGATACTGATACTGATACTGATACTGTTACTGATACTGATACTGATACTGTTACTGATACTGATACTGATACTGATACTGATACTGATACTGATACTGATACTGATACTGATACTGATACTGATACTGATACTGATACTGATACTGATACTGATACTGATACTGATACTGATACTGATACTGATACTGATACTGATACTGATACTGATACTGATACTGATACTGATACTGATACTGATACTGATACTGATACTGATACTGATACTGATACTGATACTGATACAGATACTGATACTGATACTGATACTGATACTGATACTGATACTGATACTGATACTGATACTGATACTGATACTGATACTGATACTGATACTGATACTGATACTGATACTGATACTGATACTGATACTGATACTGATACTGATACTGATACTGATACTGATACTGATACTGATACTGATACTGATACTGATACTGATACTGATACTGATACTGATACTGATACTGATACTGATACTGATACTGATACTGATACTGATACTGATACTGATACTGATACTGATACTGATACTGATACTGATACTGATACTGATACTGATACTGATACTGATACTGATACTGATACTGATACTGATACTGATACTGATACTGATACTGATACTGATACTGATACTGATACTGATACTGATACTGATACTGATACTGATACTGATACTGATACTGATACTGATACTGATACTGATACTGATACTGATACTGATACTGATACTGATACTGATACTGATACTGATACTGATACTGATACTGATACTGATACTGATACTGATACTGATACTGATACTGATACTGATACTGATACTGATACTGATACTGATACTGATACTGATACTGATACTGATACTGATACTGATACTGATACTGATACTGATACTGATATTGATACTGATACTGATACTGATACTGATATATTATCATTTAAGATGATTGAGATGATCTTGTGTGTAATCGGAGATCAATGTGATCAGAAATAGTGAACATGATCGAAGATGATCAAGATTTTCTTACAAGATCAGAAAGCATGTTGAGAAGATCGATGCAACTGAGGCGAATGAGAATTTCTTAAGGTTACTGATGCGATCAACATAAACCTGACCTTGTTGATCAAGTAGTTTAAGAATTATAGATGCAATAAAATCGTAGAGTTTTCAAGATTTGCGGGGTTAACCGAGGTAGTCAAAGATGACTGAAGAGCAAGGTTGCAAGCAAATATAATGAATGTATGAATCAAGATGGTCAAAAACTATCAAGGTGATCGTAGATGATAGTTGTGATCGAAGATGAACGAAATGATGGAAGATGAACGAAGTGATCGAAGATGAACGAAGTAATCAAAAATGAACGAAAAAGATGGAAGAGAAACAAAGTTATCAAAGATGATTGAAGTGATTTAAGATGATTGAAGTGATCGCAGATGATTAAAATGATTGAAGATGAACGAAGTGATCGCAGATGAACGAAGTGATCGCAGATGAACGAAGTGATCGCAGATGAACGAAGTGATCAAATATGAATAAAGTGATCGCAGATGAACGAAGTGATCGCAGATGAACGAAGTGATCGCAGATGAACGAAGTGATCAAAAATTAATAAAGTGATCAAAGATGTGATTGAACATGAACGAAGTGATCAATCAAGAAGTGATCAGATGAATGAAGTGATTAAAGATGAACGTAGTGATCGAAGATGAACGAAGTGATCAAAGATGAACGAAGTTATCGAAGATGAACGTAGTGATCAAAGATGAATAAAGTGATCGAAGGTGAACGAAGTGATCAAACAGGAACGAATTGATCGAAGATGAATGAAGTGATTGAAGATAAACTTAGTGATCGAAGGTGAACGAAGTTTTCGAAGATGAACGAAGTGATGAACGAAGATGAACGAAGTGATTGAAGATGAATGCTGCGACCGAAGTTGACTAAAATGCTTTTCATAAAATCTTCTGCCAGATGGTAGGATTGAACTTGGTCTACCGCGTTCCGTACGTTCGCATGACACACACTTAGCACGAATGGCCACGTCTGCCACAAGCTGCTGGCAATTTAAATAAATTCTTCAAGAACTTATACGAAACTATTAAGGTACTTGGACTGAAAAGCCGACGAAATTTCTCTAATATGTTGTTTTGAGTAAAATAAAACAGGCCTACAAAATTTTTGACCATAAAAAAACTCATATTTCTTTTATCGAAGGTTTTTGATAGCCAGAATTCAAATTCGGTCTCAGAATGTTTTTACTTATATTTGAGGTAATGAAGCAAAGCTTATTTTGTATGCTTAAAAAAAGTATAGACGGCATTTTCTAGTACAAGTTTTGGCCTATCAAATGACGTTGAGAAAGAAATGCTCAACATCTTTAAATTTGATTAAGCCCAAGATTCTCTATCTCTTTCCATAAAGAATACTACTTTTTTC
Organism: Tetanocera ferruginea; assembly: GCA_958299015.1. Taxonomy (NCBI): domain Eukaryota; kingdom Metazoa; phylum Arthropoda; class Insecta; order Diptera; family Sciomyzidae; genus Tetanocera; species Tetanocera ferruginea. The sequence goes on along the minus strand of OY282644.1, from coordinate 92,164,889 downwards.
AAGTTTTGTATGTATTTGAAATTTATGCCAATTTTGATGTTCTTAATTGAATTTTACTGTACACTGACTGAACGAGAATTTCCTCAAACAATTATGCAAATTATTTTCAAATCATTGCTTTTGATTTAATACAAAAGAGAAGATTTCCCTGGACATCATTTGATCAAATCTCGGTATTGAAAATAAATATTCCTTCTTTTTTCACTCCCCCCCCCCCCAAGTTGAAACTGTGCTTTGTTTAAACTCGGTCAACTCGGGTTGTTTTTTAGCATTTTCATGCTGGTAAAGAAACCGTTACGCTGTACTCAACTTCCTTGTTCTTCATTCAGTCGTTCATTCAACTAGGCCGAGTAGACTCGACCCTAGCTGCAAGAGAGAAACTGAAGTATTCCTTTATTTAGTTTTTTTTTTTTTTACATACTTTCTGTCAGTTAAAAAAGTTTGTTAGCACAACAAGGCATGGCGTGCAAGTCAGGTTCTGACAGGCTGCTGTGTTATCTGAAAAGTTTTTGCCGCCTTCAACCTTCTCAGTTTACTTGTGCCACAGTATGGTTAGCTGCTGCCTAGAATTTGCAATTCAAATTATTAGTGATTTTTTTTTTCAACAACTCGGGGTTGTAGTTTTTTCTGTTTTTTTTTTCGTTTTTGTCTCTTACTTAGATCAATTGATTTGTTTTTGTAAGGGATGCGCTTTTAAGGGTTGAATATAATTGTGGAAGTTTAAGCTGTGCTTTTTTGCACCATTAAACTTTTGCATAAAGAACTTAAACGTTTTTTTCTAATTAATGTAAATCGGAAATGTGTCCCAATGCTTATTAAATTGAAAATATGTAGATTTTAAAGAAAATTCCTTTGGGCATGTACTTTGAAAATGCAATTATAAAGGCAGGATAAGTGAAACTTTATAATTCATATGATTTAAACATGAGCTTTAAGCACAAAGTATTTGTTGTTTGTTATAAGTCGATTTATGCAAAGTGCTTTAAGCACTCTAGTAAACTTTTGCACCAGCTAAGCAACAGCTTTGCTTCAGTTTTAATGCCTTGATTTATTTAGTTGTTTAGTTGTTGTTGTTATTATTGTTGTTGTTATTGTTGTTGTTGTTGTTCATTGCACAATTTGCCCATCCTAAGCAGCTTTGATTGTATTTGCACGCAATCTAAACACCTTTACGTGTGTATCTTAATTAACCCAGTCGTAAATGCGTTACCCAAACAAACCAACACATTGAAGCATCCATCCATCCATCCATCCATGACTTCAATCCTGACCACCAACAACCAACCAACCAACCAACCCATCTTCAAGTGTGCCTGCCACACTCTACGAAGTGTTGCTGTGGTTTTAATATTTAATGCATTTGCTAGTTGCTCGTTTCACGTTGCTCATGGCTTGTTGCTGGTATATAAAGTTGCCGACATGACTTTTACAGTCTTGATTAGGTCAGTATTTGCGTCAAGGTGGTGTACATTAGCAGGAACAGGAATTTGAAACCTTCGCATTTGTGTAGGAGAGTGTTTTCTTGTTATGAGTCTGTATGTGTTAATTAGCACTCATGTAATGCATAGAAAGCAGAGAGTTAAACTGCTAGAGATGTGCTAGATGTGTGAATAGTTAAATTAACCTGGACAAATTCGCTTTTACGTCAACAGCACACACATTCACACAACCAAAAACACTCCAGCACAGTCTATTATGTCACATAATTGACATTTATTTAATAGTTATGGCTCTATTCGGAAAAATTTGAACAATTTGTAGGGGCCTTTTTCACTAGATAAAACTTAAAAAAAGGCTAAGAAAACGATGAAGAAAACGATGCAACAATATGTTCTTTAATATTTGCTTAAAATATATTTTTGCTCAAAAATTAAAAATTAATTTCTCTTTTTTCATGTGAATGAATTTGAATGCAAATATATTTTAAATACATGGTCTAAGTCTTCAAATTGCTAATGAAAAATTCAATGACTTGAGCTCTCATCATTTATCGCGGAAATAATAACACTCTTAGTTCGGAAGTAGTAGTGGAAGTTGTCGTTTAGAAATGATCTCAAGATATCATTTAAGATAAGCAATCGATAGATTTTATTGAACTTCATCAAAGTTATTGAAGATGCTCGAAAATTAATATCATAGAACTCAGCCAAGGTTACTGTAGAAAAGTGAGTTGGTATGATCAAGTTTATAGAAACGAATGATAATTTAAAGTAAACAATCAAATCTGAATAGGCCTAATAAAAAATGTACAAAACTATTAACAGCTATTGAATCTGATCAAGTTTAAAGAAAAGTTCAAGATGATCTAGAACAGTTCTAAAATAGAAAACAATAGAACATATCTGCGATGATACATGTGATTAAAGCTGATATGATAAAAGTAATTTAATATAACCGAAAAATATCGAGATAATTAAAAATGTGATGGAAGATCGAGGCTATAATTTAAATAGAGAGATATCAAAAATGATGGTTATTGTTACAAATTATGATTATAAATTATCGATTTGTTTGGGAATAATTGATCTGATTGAAAATGATCGTGGTGATTGTGACGTGATTTTATCATATATATTTTTTATATAATATAATACATGAATATATTTCAAAATAAAGCAGTGCAGCGTACGTAGTAATCAGTCGGTGACGTTCGGACGTATTTTAAGTTTGTATTCAATATGGATTTCGGTCAAAGACCCCGAAAGCTCATTTCAACTGTATGGTCAGTAGAACTGAGGGAGCGGGGATGGTTCAGAACAGTTTTTTCAATTTAAAAAAAAATTTTGTATTTATTAAAACATATTTTATTGTATAAAAAATGTCATAAAGACGAAAAAATCACAAGGGAATGTCGTAAAGGCTGGTACGGGTTTCGTTTTTGGAGTGTAGTTTTGAACCGGAACAAATAAAAAGGTATGATTATTGGCTACAGCTATTATGAAGAAAGCTATGTTATATTATCATTCATCGTGTCAAAATAAAAGCCAATTTAATGGATTGGACATTTTTAGCCAACAAAAAATTGCCGTATAACTTGGGACACAAAAAATTTTCTCATAAGCGCATTAAAAAAGTTTGAAAAATTTAACTACATTGCAAGTGTGCAGCATGTGTCAACGTGTCAATCAATAGATCAATAGAATTTGAACGGCTGAATTTACGTTGCGAGTGAAATTTCAAGGTCTCTTATTTGTGACGCTTGGCTAATGTTTTAAATTAATATGAAAATTTTGAAAAAATCATTGTGGCAAGCGGAAATTGAACCCAGACTTTCTCAACTGAGCGTCCCATAAGAGTCGGAAGCGCTGCCATTATGCCAATATTGAACGGGTTTTGGTCCGTATCTAGTTTATCACAAATACAAACTATGTCTTTTAATTTTCATCCTAAAAGTATGCACAAAAAATGTATTTCTTTAAGCTTCAAACAAAAATATGTAAGCTAAAAAAAAGTAGCTAAAACACGAGCAGACCGGGTTCGTGAAAATAAGCAGCAACTAATGATGAAGGTATAGGATTGCAACATCGACTGAGTTCCAAAATGCATTTTTACAAAACATCAGTGTGTTTTTCTTTGGATTAGTTACAAATATCAGGTAATTTGTGTTTTTTTAAAGGCCGCTTAACAGATAGAACTGTTGACACCACCGATGAGATGAAAATAATGGTATCAATGATTTTTTAGTCGGTAAAATGATATCTGAAACAATACAAATTGCCTAATATTTTGGACAGAAAAAATTTACTGCAGAAATTAACTGTTATTTTTGAACGATAAAATAAAATAAAAGTCAAAAGTAAGTGTTATTTTTGCCCGAAAAAAAGTAGGCACAAAATAACTTTTATTTTAAACGGAATAAATAAAAGTTAAAAGATAACAGTCAATATGTGACTTTATCGATTAAAACCAAAATCAGTACGGTCCCTGGATATAAAAATTGAATAAACAGAATATTGTTCCATTTCGTATTGATTGAATTTCTTTTCAGATACTTTCTATCTCTATTTTAATCTGTTGGATGAAGACATTTGTACTTAAAAAAAATAGTTGTGAGAGTTTTTTACCAAGGGGCTTGCCACCCTGGCCCCCCACTGCCGGTGCCGCTGATTTCGGAAATTTTCGTATCCGGTGATAGTAATATTACTATAACATAATTCCGTAAAATGTGAGTGCGGAACGCTTGATTTTTTTGAAAAATTTCATAGCATATTTTTAGGCATTTTTTGTTTTATAATTTATTGAAACTTCAAAAACTTTATATTTTTTTTCATTTTGAAAGTTTCTGTTTTACAAAAAATTTTTAAACATATTTCGTCGCACCTACTATGGTGTCCGTTTTTACTTTGAGGTATTTCATAAGTATTTGGAACTAAAAATTATTATTTGAATAATTTAAAATCGAATAAATGGAAACGGACCCGTCATTTTTGACGGGAAAGAACTAGTTATTTAAGAATGCTAGTATTCGGAAAGGACGGTATTCGGTAATATTATTCAGCAATAACGGTATTCGGAGATCTTATTCGGAAATTACGGTATTCGGTAATATTGGTAAAGTTATTGATGACTTTTCTTAAAAACAAGATATAAGTTCTACGAAGGCAACCAAAGCTTCGAATTTTTTAATTCAGCGCAGAGGTTCAGGCAGCGCAGCAAGAAGAAAAACTAAAAGTTCTCTGATACGAAGGCGGCTAAAAAGCTCACAGAAAGCAAGGTTCAGACAGCACAGCAAGCAGAGGTAGAACGATTGCGAGGGTAGACGAAGGGCAGAATACTGCAAGGTTCGAACTGCAAGCTTTCCTGGGTATACCATAGAGCCAGTGTTGTCATACTTCGGTAGAGATCATTCCTGTTTTGTCCATGCTTTTCAAGAAGTGTTCACCGTTTTTTCCTTTGCATTTTACCATTTTTTTCCCTCTTTAAAATTAAAAAAAAAAAAGAAACAATGTCAAAATTTTATTTGCTGAGTGTTTTTTTTTTAATTCTATTCAATAATTATTATTATAATAATAGCATTGCAGGGACGTGAAAAATAAAGACACGTGAAAATGGCGGGCACAATGCAAGAAATTTTTTCTGTTGCACTCAAGTAAAATGTACAATAGATTGGCTTAGTTTCCATTCAAAAATACATTATTGATAAATGCACCTCTCCTTTTAAAGATAACCCCGAAACAGCACCAAAAACAACAAAAAAAATATTTTTTGACCCTCCTAAAAACAGCCAAAATGATATTTATTCCTTAACTTATGAATTTTATGTTCGATCTTAGGATATGATATACCTTTTTAAAAGTCTTAAATATAATATTATTACATTTTCCTCTCTGGGATTTGAACTTTCGAAGCCATATTAGACTGGTCAGCAAAGTTATCTCGATTTAACCTCACCTGAACTCGATTTCTTTCTTCATAAAAAAAATTCTTAAAAATTTCTTCACTTCTTCGTAAGCCAGAAAGCTTTGAGAGGAAAATGAAACTACCCAATAAACATTGTGGCGAGGGGTTATTCGTTGACGAATCGCTTGTAAATAGTTAGCGAATAGCAGATATACTTAGCGGTGAATTAAAAACTCATAACTCACAATCAGTCAAAAACAAACATTTTCCAAAACTTTCTCAAATTTTTCCCAAGAATTAAACAAGTTACAAGAAAAACAATTCAAAAAAATATATCTTTCACTCTAACATGGTTTTATAAAGCTTCAAACTGGCACAGAGAAAAAAACGGAGCCTCGTGGTTGCAGCACTGGGAGTCGCAAAAATTGTTCGATCTGGAAAAAAAATAACTTTTTTAAAGTCTTAACAAAATTGGTTATCTTATGACAGGAGCTTTTTTTAAATTTTTTTCAATTTTTGGTGATGTTCCAAATTTGAAAGTGAAAAATTCAAAAAAGTAAAAATTCATAAAAAATCGAAAAAAAAAATGTAAAAAAAGCTCGTCATATGATAGCGAATCAAGTTTAAAAAAATACAAAAAAAAAAAAATTTTCAAAAAATGAACCCGTTAGTGCCGCAACCAGTACGAAAAACATGAAACAAAGAAAAAAAGGCGAAAATTAAAAATGCGCTCTCACTAATCCGGCTGTAACTTTTGAACCCGTAAGAAATTTGTTATTTTACAATTTTTACTAAAATACAAAATTATCAAAAATAATCGATTTAAAAAAACGTCCTACTACTTTGTTATAAATTTAATTTGAGATTAAAAGCGACTTATTTGAGCAACACTTTCGCAAAATTTCTAAAACTTTGAACATCATGATATAATTACTCCAAGGTAGTATTGACGTTTCTGTTGGAAACGGACTTTTGTCAAAAAATATAACAAGAAAGAGAGCACTCACAATCCGTCATAGCATACAATTAATTTTCACTGGTCACATTCAGCGTACCCAACAGTTGCCAACTGCTAAGTCAAAACTTGATGCACATAAATATGAAGTTGCGCATTAAAATGCATTTAAAAATAGAAAATTTTTAATTTGTCGGTAAAAATTCCATTCGTATTTGATACAAAGCTTGATATTTCATAAAATTGACAATTTTTCTGAAACTTCAATACGGATAATAGCACTCCCTAATGTGTTGCTGTCACAACAGTTGACACAGCTGAATGTGGCCAACGAATATAACAACGAACAGCTGTTTTTGACAAGGGTTCGTTTACTTGTAGCTGAGAAAATCAACATTTTTCAATACTTCTTGGTAAAATTATTCTATCATGTTTGAATATCAAAAACATTACTAAAAATTTATTTTTGTTTTGTTTCAAAAAACATCAAAACATTTCAACAAATTTCAATAAAATTATGAATGTCGGAATGTTATGAACATTAAAAAACCGTGAATGAAAACAAAAACAATCCAGAATTTTCGTGTTTAAAATCGAGATAAGTTGATGGTTGAACAATCCAGAATTTTCGTGCTTAAAATCGAGATAAGTTGACGGTTGAGATGAGTTGACGGGCAAATATATATAAAACTTCCAGATTTTTTATTTTTGTTGTTTTTTTGAACTTTGGTGATTCGTTTAAGAATTGCTTTTTTTTTAAATTGGAAGATTTGTTAACGAATTGCTTATTTGAAATAGGAACATTCGTTAATGAATAAATTTTCTAAGATTTGGCGACTCGTTCACGAATTGCTTTTATCGGTTTGAACGATTCGTTAACGAAGGAGGAATTTCTCCCGGTCACGATATTATAAATGAATTGTATATGATAATTGCTATTGAATGAAATGAACGAAAAAGCAATTCATAAACGATATCATAAGTGAATCATATTGTTTGTTGGGAGGTAGCAGTTACTTCGTCATGCCTCATAAATTGTAGTCATGCCCAACTACTTATAAACAAATAAAATTTTTAAATTAATGAATTGATTGTTAAAGCTTTTTAACAATCAATCAACAATAATTTTTGAATTATCAAGTTCGGTTGTCCAAAAATTATCTTCAGAGTGCACATTCTGCTGCATTGCGGTTTATGTTTCTCAATTACAGTCAATGAAGTGTGGCGACGCCAAACTTGGCCACATTTTGTCTACTTCGTTCGGATTATAAAAACGTTTTATTTTGACTCAGAAACAATCAGGCGCTGTCTGAATATTTCTGTACAGAAAAAAAAATCAGAGAACAACAAAAATAAAATATAAGAACCAACAACAAACATGAGAAGTGAATGCGGGTAATGTGCGTGTTCTAGTAAAATTTTCATTTTTTACTGTATTTTCTAACAGAAAACATTGGTTGATGTTTCTAATTTTTTTTCCAACGTACATATTTATAACCTAAACCTTGAGTGTCCTGAAGATTTTCACTACTGCTAATACGTGTATTATGCAAAGTTCAGCAACATTTGTTTAGAGAAAACAGATGTTCAAATCTTTTGTGAATAAAATAAAAAGAGTTAAGAATATCAGTAAAGAAAAGTTACGTAAAAATATGCGCTTTTCGAACTTCTTTCTCTCCTATCAATTCAACTATTGAAATCCTTAATTTGACAATTTCATTATCATTTGTCATTTCACAATATATATCTTGTTAACCCATTTAAATTAGTTTAAACTTGTTTTAAGTTCTCAACCATTCTATATTCTGACAAAAATATTTATCAAAAATCATATTAAAAAACAAAGTAAAAATAAACATGCTGTTTCAATTAGTTTTCAATTATAAATTATTCGCACACTTGTGTAGCTTACATGTTTGTATTCTCCATCACAAGTTCCAGCTTTTGTTGGCTTAATTTTCTCAAAACATTACTATAACTGCTGCTCTTAGAAAAACACTCATTAGCCGGTGGCTTCGTTTTTATTTTCTAATTTTCAACAAAAACAAGCACAACAACTACAACATGCCACAATGAAATATGAAATTTAAATTGATTTAGAACTGACTTTTATTTGAGCCTTCAAACCATTTCACACAGCCCACTAGTTAGCTAACATGTTCATCGCATTGTTCAGTCTGTCCAGTTTCTTGAATAGTAACCACAATAAAATTGAATTAGCCGTTGGCAATGAAATATCAAAATTTATTTTAAAGCACACACACAAGTACGCACATGTTTCTATATCTCTAATGGATAGCAGATACGATATGTGGTATCCGACATACATACGTATTGTTTGAACACTCCAAGCAAAATTGCATTTTTCAACCCACATCAAATGAACTGGAAAGCTTTCGGTGAGTTTTTTGTTCTCACAGTTTTTGTTTATAAGAATGATGTTGACTTATTTTTGTATGAATAACCTTTACTTACAAGAGACTCGGACCTTGACTCCGTTGTCATACATGTAGCAAACGTGTAACCTTTACAGTTTTGACTCAAAATATTTACATTTAGGAACTGGTTAAATGTACTGTTTTCTTGTTATTTTTTTTTAATTTTATTTTTTACTGAAAAAATCAAACTTATTTTAAGTTATATTTTTTACTCAGAAAATAAAACTTATTTGTTGAGTTTTATAATTTTACTCGGAAAATTAAACTTTTTTTTTTAAAATATGGCACACAAAAAGAGCCATAATTATATTATAATTAAACGAGAGTCCAATTTAAGAGTTGATATAAAAATTACAAGAGTCTTATTTAGTGAGTAAAAAAATAATAAACTCAAAAAATAATTGTTATTTTCTGAGTAAAAAATAAACCCTAAACAAAAAAGTGCTTTATTTGAGCGAAAAAATATAACTCAAAAATAAGTTTTATTTTCTGAGTAAAAAAATAAAACTCACAAAATAAACTTTATTTCAGAGTGAAAAAATAAAACTCAAAAATAAGTGTTATTTTCTGATTAAAAACAAAAAAACTTAAAAAATAATTTTTCAGACCGAAAAAATAAAACTCAGAAATAAGTTTTATTTTCTTACAAATAAAATAAATCTCAAAAAAAAAAAAAAGTTTAGTTTCAGAGCGAGAAATTAAACTCAAAAACAAGTAAAGAAAGCTTAAAGTCGGTCTAGGCCGACTATGAAATACCCTGAACCCACTTTTCAAAACCAACAAATTTTTTTTGTAAATGGGCGTCTTCAAGGGTGGATGAAGCCTATATTTTTTACACATACCAATTTTTATTCCTGTAGCTCACAGTTAATGCCTTTATTGAGCTTTCGCTATGGGAGGTGGGCGTGTTCATGGACGGATTACTCCCAATTTTTGAACACACCTTAGTTTAAGTATAAAAATCATACATACCAAATTTAATTTCTCTATGACAAACATAACCTTATTTATTGAGTTTTAAACTTTTTGGGTTGTATGGGAGGTAGGCGTGTCCGTATGCGGATGACGTCCATTTTTCAAAACCATCTTTGTCTTGTCATAAAAAACATTCGTGCCAAATTTTAGCTCTGTAGGTTAAACAGAGGCTAATTTATTGCGTTTTCAATTTTTGGGTTGTATGGGAGGTGGGCGTGTCCATGAACGGATGACGTCCATTTTTCGAAGACATCTTTGTGTTGATATAAAACACATACATATCAAATTTTATTGTTGTAGGCTAAATTTGAGCTGAGTTATGCAGTTTTCAATTTTCGCGTTATATGGGAGGTAGGCGTGTCCGTAGGCGGATGATGTCCATTTTTCAAAATCATCTTTGTTTTGTTATAAAAAATATATATTCCAAATTTGAGCTCTGTAAGTTAAACAGAGGCTTATTTATTGCGTTTTCAATTTTTGGGTTGTATGGGAGGTGGGCCTGTCCGTGAGTGGATGGTACCCATTTTTCAAATACATCTTTGTGTTTATACAAAACAAATACATACCAAATTTTATTGTTGTAGGTTAATTATGAGCTGAGTTATGCAGTTTTCAATTTTCTCGTTGTATGGGAGGTAGGCGTGTCCGTGGGCGGATTCAAAAAATATTCAATAGTGCAGATCCTTGGGTTTATGTGACTATGTGTACCAAGTTTCATTCAATTATCTCAACTCCTTCTTCTTATCCTGTGTATACTGACAACACACAGACGGACAGACGGACGGACGGACGGACGGACGGACGGACGGATGGATGGACATGGATAGCTCGACTCACGTGGTGACGCTGATCAAGAATATATATACTTTTCTATACCTGACTCGCTTCGTTCTATGCGTTACAAACGTTTGCACAAAGTTAATATACCCTGACCTTTCAGGTTTAGGGTATAATAAGTGTTATTTTCTGAGTACAAAAATAAAACTCAAAAAATAAGTGTTTTATTTGAGCGAAAAAATAGAACTCAAAAATAAGTTTTATTTTCTGAGTAAAAAAATAAAACTAAAAAAATAAGTTTTATTTCAGAGCGAAAAAAAATCATTGTCATATTGTGAGCAAAAAATAAAACTCGAAAATAAGTATTATTTTTTGAGTACAAAAAATAACACTCGAAAAATAAAAGTTAAAAATGGATTTTTTTTCAGAAAACTCATAACAGTTACGGTCCCTGCTTTATTCACATTTAAATTTTAAAATTTAAATGTTTTTTTTAAATTTTTGACCTAGAGGACCCTTCACAGAATGCACTTTCAAATATATTTTTTAAGGATTCTCCCAATTACATTACAGCTCTAGTATTCCTTACCGGTGACCGAAACTATTACTGGTTTTTTTATCGTTTTGAAACGAAGTCAAGTTTAAATTTTCCGGGTCGGAATTTTAGCTATTTAATTGTTTTTTTTTTACAAAATAGTTCAAGACTTTTCCGTAACTATGCATGATGTTGTTATTTAAAATTTTTCATTTTGTGGGCTTTAGAGGATTTTTTCACATAAATACTATATATAAGTAGAGACCATGTCCTCCTACCTTTAAAAACCTTTTAAAACGATCTCGTAGATAGTCTCACTGCGTCAATGAATAAAGCTCTTCACACCACGTGTCCACTGAAAACACCAAAAGGAAAGAAAAAGCTGTCTTGGTAGGGCACTTAACTAGAAGAGCTCCGAATTAAGAGTCGAAAACTTTTCTATAAAGCTACCACTTTAAACTTTCTATAAAACACCACTGGATCCACCGATGCGGGGTTAACCTATCAAATGGCTCTAAAATAATACAAGAAAGAATAACGAAAAGCACAACGACAATCTAGAGAACCTTCTATGAAGAAATATCAGAAACCTCTGAGGCCTCAAGACTTGGCAAAATTCTCGCAACCATTCCTCCTAACCAACCAACAAAGCAGTCTTGAACTGAATCACACCCCAAAACACTACCGATACGTTGAGGTAGTTTTCATACCAGGAAAAAGCTCACATGTTAGCCCATCAATCCTTCCACCAATCAGCTTATCTTCTTAAAACTCTCGAGAACTTAAATTGAGACTAAAAATATAAGTAAACCCTGTTTTACCAGCACAACCATTCCTTCAAAACTGGAATATACAAGACTAAATTTCTCGAATCAAGCAAAATACCTGCACAGAAAAAAAAGAGTAGAACTTTTGCCTAAAAATGTATAAAATTCAGCTTAAGACTTTCGGTAATTTTCACTACAAGAATTTGTTTAGATGTGGTACATATTTCTAATTGTTATTGTACTACAATTGTAAAATATTGTTTTTTTTTAAATTCTTTTTTAAATAGGAAAAAATATTCTATAAAAGACAACAAATTTTTGATTCAGATGAAAGCACAAACTTATTTCGGAGGTCGTTTCTGTTCGAGCAGCCAATAACTTATAGAATTAGAATCGGAATTCGAATAATAATTCAATTAAAAATTTTTAAAGTCGGGATACGAACCAACGTTCTCTGCATGCCAGTCATACACACTTCCACTGAGATGTTGGTGACGTTAATTTAAGTGTAGCAAAACATATTCAAGTGCTGCTCATCTTAAAAACTGTCAGAAAATTCGAACAAAAACTTATATTTTTTTGTATTTGTTGTTTAATATTAATTTTAGCCCAGCTATGAACCTTTAAAAAGCTTTAAAATAAGCTGAATTTTATAAAAAAATTTGACTTTTAAATTAAATCTGTGAATTGGGAATTAATTTTTAAAAATTTTTCTCAAGATAAGCATGTTTTTATTTTAAGAAATGTAAACTTTAAAATACATTTTTTTTTCCACCCATAAACAACTGTGCGGTGGTATGACTTTAATAATATTTACTTGCCCTATAGAGAGTACATTTTTCAAGCATTTTATAATATTTAATTGTTAATAAATATTTATGAACAGTCAGTATTTAGTTATCTTTACCTAAATCTTCAAATTGCCCATTATATTCAATTCCCACATCCTCAATTCAGTGGCGTAGCTAGGGTTGGTCGCACCCGGGGCGGAAACTAAATTGTGCACCCCTATAGAAGATTTTTTTTATAAAATAAGGCGATGAATCTTACTACATATTTTCGAATCAACCTCAACCAAAATGACATATTTTAGAAGAGATTAAAAAAATAAACAAAACTATGCTATGCATGAATATTTGATAAAAGAAGTAAGATATAATTGTCCCAATATTTTTGTCTACCGGGCTTATAAGTTGTGAGAGAAAAATTTACTATCAGTAACCCACACAATATCATAATATAAAAACTTAAGTTAGTTTAATATAGAAAACTTTTAAAAATTTACGAAAAATTTTGCATAATTGAAGAAAAAATAGAACCTAGAAGCAAACCGTTGACAAATTTTCGATAGTGACCCTGAATAACTATTAATATAAATATTTTTTCGAAATCAACCCCCATTTTCTACATAAAATTTAAATGAAAAATTAATATAAAATAATAAATTCATTTATAAAAAGTTTTCATAATTTTTATCAATTTCTTTATAAAGGGTCCGCCATCTAACGTTTTTTTTTTCAACTAATGCTTATTTCGTGAATGGTGACACTAAGAATATGTCTGATTTGACAGATAATTAGTTTTATCCTTCCGCTGAACGAACATGGTTGTGGATACGCTTGAACAACGCTGGGAAGTATTGCGACATTACTTTGAAAATCATGGTAATGTTGCAGAATGTGTTCGAAAATTGCTTACGGATTTTGGAAGAACAGAAGCACCGTCAGCTCCGTATGTTCGTTATCTTGTGAAAAAAGTGAAAGAAACTGGCATCCTCTTCGATAAACCCAAGCGTGATAAGCCAAAAACAGTGCCTACACCCGAGAATATTGCTGCTGTGGCAGAAAGTGTGCGTGAAGCGGCATCAACATCAATTCACCGTCGTTCTCAACAATTGAACATTTCGGAGACATCATTTTATAGCATTTTCAAAAAAAAAAATAGTACACTGAAGGAGAAATGTGTTAAAATGAATTTTTAAATGAATTTGTGTTCATATCTAACGAATTTGTTTTTGAAATAGAGCTTGAAACAAATTCATTAAAATTAAACAGATTTAAAACGAAAATTTTAAAATTCAAAACACATGTTTTAAAGCATATTTCGATGCCATTTTTTTAACTTTTCCGAGTTTTAGCACCAGATTCTCATCCAGCTACCCCCGGGACCTTCCGAATACCAAATGTTAACTCCATTCTATGAAGTTTGCATTTGAAATATTTTAATATTTATAATATTAATTAGTTTTTATTTTATCATGTGTTCGATATTTGTCAAACCAATTCAAAAATTTTCATTGAATTCAAATTTTTGTTTGTTTTTTCAAAAACATAATAAGAGAAAAAAAAAAAAGGAAGGAGTTTATAGGTAGGTGAAAATTAAACAAACTTGTTTTAAATATTGTTTTGTAGAAACGCAAAGGCCTTAAATTTTTATTTTAATATTTTTTTGTTTTATTTTAAGGTAAGTTTTTTTTCTCAGTGTATCTATATTAATCTCCGCTTGGACTTTTATAGACAAGATTGAGGTCTGTAACATTTGACTGCTTTATATATTACAATATTACAGTGATACCAAATTGATATCAGAATTTTTTTTCATTCTCATTATCTACATAATTCCCAAAGCAAACTTGCCCAGGTTGAACAAGAAATCAATTCCAAGAAATCTGTTGATTCTTCATATTCGGTGATTGAGAACAAAATTTAATTTTAATAATTAGAATAATTTTTAAGGAACTGTGCATCTTATCTTCTCTTAAAACTGTATTTTTGATAGTTTTTGTTGGATGGTTCGAACGTAATAATAATTATTTTAGTAAAATAAAGGATTCAGAAAACCATCTTAAAATATTTAATAGACATCTGCAAAATAAAATAAAAAAAAAGTCAGAACGCAATAAATTGTCATAGAACGCCATTTATTTAATTTAAATAAAAAATGTAATGAATTTAAATCAATTTAATTTTTTAGAAATTTTTAAGCAAGTAAAAAGTTTAGTAATGATTTTTAAACTAGTAGTTTTATGTAACAGTGCACCCAAAACATATTACTATTCAAAATTACGTTCTAGCAGGTTAAAAGCTGTAAATGAGGTTTGTTTCATAATATATAGTCTCAGAACTTAGTAATCACAAAATCATAAAGTATATTTTTATTTTTGACATTTATGACATGAACATGTTTTTCTGAAAAGTTCTGGAGAAATGTATTGCTTACAAAACAACTGACGCCTCCATTCATCATACTCTGAAAATCATGCAGGTTTTCGAAACTTAATGGTTTTAGAAATGTGTACTATGCTAGCAAGTTTGAACACTTCTTAACCAGAATATAAGATGTAAAAAAGTGCTTTTTTATAAAACTTAATGGAATATAAAAAAATGTTTTTAAATTTTTACTTTTGTACTCCATCTTAATATTATGAAAATTTAAATATAATTTG
The DNA here is from genome assembly GCA_958299015.1 of Tetanocera ferruginea. Taxonomy (NCBI): domain Eukaryota; kingdom Metazoa; phylum Arthropoda; class Insecta; order Diptera; family Sciomyzidae; genus Tetanocera; species Tetanocera ferruginea. The sequence goes on along the minus strand of OY282644.1, from coordinate 92,149,657 downwards.
TTTGTTAATTGCACCCCTAACTAACGAAAAGTACATATGGAATTGACTTGGGTTTAAGTGTGAGCGTTAATATTGAACAAAGTTTAATATAAAGTTAAAGTTTGTTTCAATAAAAACCAAGTCCTGGTGATGGTAAGAAATATTTTCATTCACTTTTGCACCCTCTTGATATTCAAATATAAAACCGAAGTCATTGAGGTGTGTTCTTTTTAGTAAAAAAAATCAAAAATTATGTGGTAAAAAGTTCTTTTGCCAAATTTTACACCCCATTTTGGTGTGTACCCGGGGCGGACCGCCCCCCCCGCCCCCCCCTTGCTACGCTACTGCCTCAATTAAAACATTCAACAATTCATAACTTCTAAAACTGATTTCAATTCTCAAGGTGAACAACTCATTGAAAATTAAATGAAATTCCTTCCAGATGCCAAACCGAATGGAACTCAAATAAAATCATAAGAGATGCAAATTAAAAATAAATAACATAAGAATTTCTCACACATCAAGCAGCAATTTAAGCACAGAATACAGAACGTAATGCATGCAAGTCGGTCGAACTCTTTCTTCCTTGCCACAAAAGGAAAAATCAGCAGCAACGATACCGCTCTGAACCAGTTTTTCACCACTGCAGCCACGTTGGCTTGTCTCCTGCAAACCACATGAATCATTGGTGGGTCCATCAACAACTGCACACACATAACGACGTAACAAGTTTGAAGGATTAAGGGCTACAAAGCGGCGCTGCTTCGTAATACCTAACTTCCAATGGTTTCTTTTAATCTTACTTGTTGTATTCTTATTACTTTGCTTTGTCTTTGCTTTGGTTTTTTTTTTTTTTAAATCTTGTACTGTACTGGATACTATTTCGCGTCTTCTTTCACTGAGATGCCGGTACAGAATGGGATGAGCACACGTTTTCTTATGAGGAGCAAGAAGACATAAGTACGAGTAGGGAAGAGGTGGGCAAATGTACCTTTGGAACTGCCCTGCAGCAGAGCAGTTTTATTCCCACGCTTTAAATGCAGCCCACAGGTTTGGCATTCCTTTGGCATTTTTTTTTTTTGTTTAACCACTCACCGCTCCTCTTGCGCTGCCTACCTCCTACAAGCCACTCCTGTTTCCAGCACTTTGTGCTTTTATCATTTTTTTTCCTTGTGGCTTCTCCTGCTTGTATTTGCATTTTTCAATAGCTTTTTATCACATTATTTCTTTTTTTATCTTTTTTTTTATGTGCTTTAGATCCTATTGCGTTGTGCTGCTCTCTGCACAACACCTCTTAAGACTCAGACTCCTGCCCGCTTTACAATCGTGGTCATCTGCGAACGTCGTCTGTCCGTCTGCATTGAAGTCACGCGCGACCAAACGTTGATTTTTGCAATTCTCATAAAAGTTCTGGAACTATAAATGAACTCCTGGCCGCGTTGAAGGCTCAATGCAGCCACACCAACCTTAAAAAAAACACACACACACACACACACACCATGGCTAAAACATCGCGCATTTGTTGCCTAGAAAGTACATGTTCATGGTTGTTTGTATGTCTGTCTGTTCGCTGATTTTGCAGCTCCTGCGGGAAGAGATGGGCAGTCTCTTAGTTGTTGTTGTTGTTGTTACCACCGGATAGCTTGGCTATTGAGTGAGTTAGTTAGTCGTTAGCAGCAGCCTGTTAAGGAATGCGGTTGGTTTGAACCAGCCAACCTGGAGTTGGAGTTCAATGAATCCGGTCGGAAGATGCAAATGCGTTTTAATTTGAATGAGAAACTTGCGAGGAACAACAAAAAAAAAACGAGAAACACACACACAAAAACTAGTTAGATGGAATCCGTTGCAGAACGCTCCAAAGCAACCGGAAGCTTCGATTGACTTGACTTGGTTGCTTTGGAAAACTTGAATTAATTAAATAATCATCTGCTAGATCTTTACGTGGAAGGCATAGCTCTCAATAATATCAGGTTTTTATTTTATTTTAAACACGTTAAGAAGTTGAATAAAAAGGATGTTGAATAAAAAAAGCGTTTGAAAAGAATACAAAGCCGTAAGAATTTTCTTCGTGATAATCTTAAGTTTCTAGAATTCCAGGTAATGAAGTTATGTTTGTTTATTTTGTGTAATTTAAGTCTTTTATGAGAAAAAATACTTAACATAAATTAATAAAGATTTTGTACAGATTATAATAAGTTAGAACTTAATTATATAATTGTACAAGTAGTTAAGTTGAGTTTTTAATATTCAAACTTAAATCATGACATTGATTGCAAAACAAAGAAAATACAATTAACCGCGTGATAATTTATTTTTCTTAACTAGAAAGTTCACTTAACTCAGTTATAGTAAAAAGTGCACAAACACATATTTAGACTAAGTTCATGTCGAAAATGTTTACTTAAAATATTTAAAAAAAAAAAAACATCTCATGGCTCGGATGAAAGCCATACTTTTAGCACCTCGGTTCAGCAAATTTAACGGAGGTGCTAAAAGTATGCCTCGATCTATACTTACTTACTTAGGTGGCCATGATAATCCGTGGTCGGGTTAGGATAACTTAGGGTTAGGGTTAGGGTTAGAATTCCAACTTCATCAGCTCTAGCCAGACGGTTCTGCTTTGCATCCATAGGTGGCAAAATTTCCACTCCATCATCGTCAATTGGTGGTGCCATACTGCTTTCTCCAAGGGCGGAATTTGAAATCGCCCGCAAGCAGATTGAAAAAATGCTCCAGATTCAAAAATCAGATCACCATTTTTAAGTCTACAAATGGATGTTCCGGGCTTGAAACCTTGGGTTAAACGCCTAACCTGTTGGTAGAATTTTCAAGCGTCCTTCTTGTCCTGGTACGCCTCACTTTTCTCTCGGTCATGATTCTCCTGCTGGCGTCTGAAAAGGCGTCTCTCTTCTTTCCTCTTTACGCGATGGTTTTAGCAGTGCTTTATGGAGTGGAATAATTGTGCCCTGAGTTCGCCAGCGTCATCTAGGTAAGAGTTAGGTTGTCTGAACTTAATAGAGATTTGAGCGGAGTAGGCCTCAGCGGTTCGTTGTGATAGCAGCTTATCTACATCTAGCACACCTGTGCGTATATTCTTTGCACTGCACGATCACATGCGGATCTTGGCTGAAACAAGTTAATGGTCGGAGTCAATATTAAACCCCCGAAATGTGCACATTGAAGTACTTGAAGAGTTCCGTCGATCACAATATGATCAATTTGGTTTCTCGTTTTTTGATCTGGGAACATCCAGGTGAACTTCGTGATATTTGAATCTTGTGCTGCTAACTACCATGTTTCGCGCCATGGTGATGTCGATCAGTCTTAGACCATTGTTCGAAATGGTCTCGTGGAAGCTGAACTGATCGATAATAGAGCCAAAGATCGCCCAGGACTATTTTCACGTCGTTGGCCAGGCCATGATCATACACGTCCTCTGGGCTCGCGTAGAAGGCGTCCTTGACAGCATTGTTCTTTTCCTACGTCGGCTTAAGTGGAAGAATTAAACCTTAATACGGGTTGTGACCAGCCTTTCGTTCACAGGTTTCATGCGGGAAACAAGATGGCGTAGTTTCCGGCATATTACGACGAATCCGCATCCGAATTCGCGCTTCACCGCATGGCAGATGTAGTAGATATTGCAGTCTGCTCTCTAAGAGTAGCCTTGTTCTTTCTTGGATAACGGTGATGTCAGCCTTTATTTTTACGAGAGCTTTTGTCGGTTGGATAGAGGTCCGGACATTCCAAGCGCATATCCGTAAATCATTGTTTGTTTTTCATTTGTTGTAGTCGTCAACGTAGTAGGGGCTCATATAAGAGGCTGGTTTAGTTTTCATTGGGCAGTTATACTGTGGAGGGGACCCAAACCTAACCCAACGCACATTCCAATATATAAGGTCTTATAGAGACCCCTGAAGTTTAGAGTCTAGAGGAGACAGGGAGTTTTAGACATACAGCTTTTGAGGCGGCTCCCACTTGCACTGACATTGCTAGTTTCGGACTATGTGGTTTTTTTCTATCAAGACGCAGTACCTGTTCAACACAAGGCCCTTTCACACCCTAGCTAGTCACCCGTTATTTGTCAGGAACCGCTTGAAAGTGGTTAAACTCTATATCTAGAGGCCGTCCAATATCCGCAACCTATATTCGGCGGCTTGTAGCTCAGCGCCCGCAGATTTCTCATAGTATCCACGGTACCGTACCGGTACAAGTAAACCGGCACCGGTACCGGTACAAGTAAATGAAATTGTTCAAAGAAAAAAAACTACGTCATGAAAAAATTAAAATGTTTGGTGTTTTTTTTCGAGGAAATAACATTGAAAGTTGAATTTGTTAACAAACCTTATTTTTTGATCATAAGTGCGCGTAACTTTTTAGTTGTGACTTTATGGAAAAAGTTTATTTTTTTAAATTTTGTATGTTTTGGTAATTGTTGTAGAGACACATGTGTTAATTATGGATGAAAACGTGTTTTTTCTTTTTTCCCCTCCTAGCTTCCTGGGAGGACGTTTGTAAACACACCCACCCATACAATTTTTTGATCGCATCATGACAGAGAGTCACCCCCGCATTATTGTCCCATAGGTCTGGGACACCGCATATAAGAATGGTATGAAAAAGGAAAAGTAATTCATCAATTAAGAACGGCTGGGCCGATTTGGCTAAACAATTTTTCAGATGTTAACAATTGCCAGGAGAAGAAAATTTTACTAAAGAAAATTTTTGAAAAACTTTCCGGAATAGTCGGACAATTGAAAAAATCGAAAATTGATTGTTTTTGTATTGAATTTTGTGTGCATTCGTTTTTAAATGGCTTTTTGAATGGAAAAATAGAAAATTTTAGTGGAAAATTCGGAAAATTTCGGAAACACTCAAAAAATTTTAATTTTTTTTTTTTTTTTGCCGAAATTTTGCATTTTATCACATGTTTTGATGATTTTGAACGATGTTCGTTATGAAAAATTTCGCATAATTGTGAAATGCATTGTTATAAAATACGTTTTGTGTGAATTTTAGGTGGAGGAGTTGACGATATAAATAAAAGATGGCGCTGTGCTTACAAATCCGTTAACAACGTGGCCGATGAGGACGAAGCGACCAAATATTCGACGGAATTTGTTAACTCGCTTGATGTCACAAGAACTTCGCCGCATAATTTACAGTGGAAGGTGGGATTGATCATTATCATGTTGCGGAATCTGAATCATCCGAAATTGTGAAACGGTACATGGCTGTCCGTCAAGAAGCTAATGAACAATGTGATTCAAGTGATGAACATCAAAGACAAATTCAAAGGAGAGGAAGTCTTTATCCCACAAATTTTGATTATTTCCACTAATCTTCCATTTTAATTCAAACCCAGCAAAATCTTCGCTTACATGTTATCGAAAAATTAATCCAGAAAATTTCATTCATCGCCTGCTAAAAACGGTTGGTTAATAACTGATTTCACGAAATAAATACTTAAATAACAACTTTCAAGTTGATGGTGAAGGCATTGCCGTGAATTTATTATAGATTAAATGTAAATTCTTGAATTCGCATTTATGTAATGCATTTTAGAATCGAATAAAAAATAAGGTCTAACGAAAAATTTTGCTGGGAGCGGTTTCAGTCCGCCGTTTAATTGGCTTTTGCGTTGAATTGCAAGGTCTATCGTTAGAAGTCTGTGGGAATAATCTCAAATTTCCCTGTTTTTCGCACGGTCAGCTGTACGTTGCCTGTTCACGTGTTGACAAACAGTCTTCGTTGTTTGTTTTTGTGCTGGAAAACAAATCGAAAAACATTATTTATCAATGTGAACTATCCGTGTTTTATTATCACTCTGGAGTTTTTCTGAAGGCGCTCAATTGGGGCGAGACGAAGTTATCCGTGTTGGCTAGTACAGCCGGTTTAGTAAGAGCGTGTACGGCATAATTTATCCAAAAATTGTACTTCGCCATTTCAAATTATTTTCACGGAAGTGGTTACGAATAGTTACGTGCAATATATGTAGACCTTTTTGTCTAAATTTTGCTTGAACTTGACGCAAGCTTAAGCCAGGATTCCACGAAAACAAACTTTCGTGAGTTTGATTTGATTTTCAAATCCTTCTGGATCACTTTCCATGTTGAGCCACGATCGGGAAGATCATCGACTTTTTAGATTCCTTGAAGCGTTGCCACCCACTTCTGGATAACATTTTTTTCCAAACTTCTTCATCATAACTTCATCTGATGACTTTTCAAAATTTGTACAATTCTTATAATTTTTTTCTTAAAAACTCTTTTGTACGAAGAATTCCACACAAGATGAGACTTTCCAATTTGTTTCAGGTTTTTGGTTTGTTCATATTTATTTAAGATATAGGAATCCGGTGTACCTGCTTAAAATACTGCCCAAAACATGGTTAACTGCTCATATGGCAACACCGTATGCGGGAGATTTTTAACGGAATCTTGTCCGCGTTGCATTCGCATTCAATGTACTGAATGTGGCCAGATCGGCCAGCGATCGTGGTGGCTCGGGTTGAAATCCCACGACCAACAATTATTTGCTCTAACAATTTTTAATTATTTTTATCAATTTGAATCCTTGTTTATATTTTTCAATTTATTTTCTTATTTTTTATATTTATATTTATGAATAAAAAGCTAAACCACTTCATTGGACAAGCAAAAAAAATAATTTTACTTATTTTTAAAATACTTAATACTTTTGCTATATTTTGTAGTAGATTTATAACTTGTTTTAGGTTTTGGTTGATCCAATGAAGCTTTTAATTCATAAAAATATATAAAAACCATTAAAAAATGATTTCAAAACTTATCAACAAGAATACAAATAGATAAAAATAATAAAAAAATGCTTAAAACAAATGTCGACCGTGGGATTTGAACCCAGCCCGCCACTATCTTTTCTTTGAAAATTTGTTCATTGGCAAAAAATTTAATTTTTGGCGAATAAATAGAAAACAATAATAAAATAATTTTAAAAATTTAAACAATAATTAAAATGAATAAAAAATCGTACAAAATAATAAAAAAATTGCTGCAAGGATTCGGCGTGGTATTCGAACCCACGCCGCCACGATCGCTGCAAAAATTATTGCATGGTTGCCATTTAGATTAAAAAAATGCCTTCTCTCGCTAAAAAAATCTTTCTTTCTATGAATGCATATGTCTTTAGCCTTTACATTCAAGGCACTATGAATTAGTTTAAGGCTCAGATGCACAACGGAATCAAAAATTTTTAATTTCATGTAGCATGGTAAGTAAATTATCGAAATTATTCCGTATTTGTATAGGGATAAAAATACAAAAAAACCAATTTCGTTAAGTTGAAAAACGAAATTATGACAAAATAAAATTTCGTTTCAAGTTTATAGAAAAATAATATCTTTTATGTTGTTTCTAAGATAAAGTTGGCTGTAAATTTTTCAATAAATTTTTTTATTTCGTGGCTCAGTTGGGTAAAGGACCTATTAATGTGATTTTATAATTTGAGAAGCCCAAGTTCGATCCTCAACCAATCGTTTTATTTTATTTTTTAATGTTAAAATTTTAGATTCGCACATATCTGCATGCCATCAGTGGTGACCGTGGCATGTAGGTTAAGTGTGTGGTCAAGCATGCTCGGAGCCCGGGTTCGATCCCCAGCCGCGGCGAAAAGTTTTTTTCAATAAAAAATTTTTCTGATCGGTCACCACCTCTCTGCAGACAATGGCAAACCTCAGAGAGTAAACAATGCCATGTAAAGCTTCTTAAGAACATGAACTTTAGCCGTTCGGAGTCGGCATAAAACATGTAGGTCCAGTTCTCGGTCAATTGTGTGCAAAAATTTAACACATTATTGAAAAATGCTTGAATTAAGCATGCTGGAACAATTAACATATCAAATAGTTACTTTTCTTAATACAGAATTTAAGCTTGCATTAAGAATTGGTGTCGCAATTCATGTATTGTTTAATTACTATAATCAAGCAAATCATTCTCATTTTAATAAAGCATCTATATAATTAATAGGCTAAGGTTTTTTTTGTGACTTCAACTCCTCCCAGACCAATGGACCGATTCTATCGATTTAGATGTCATTAAATCAGGTTTAGGCTGTATATGTGCAAACCACTTTTAAAAATTGTGATTTCACTTCAGGGGGTTCCCAACCTTTTAAAACAGAAATAAAATTTTTGTACAAAAATCCGTTATTTTATCGATTTAGTTTGAGAAGAGCTCATTTAGTTGATGAAATTTAGTTTGAGAAGAGCTTATGAATTGATCGAATTTGAATTTTTTTCAAAACTACAAATTTTTAACCAAAATTATCTTTTATGCATTCCTCAAATGTCAATTGTCCGAAAAATGCAGTTCCAAAATCAAAAAATTCCACTTTCCGAGCAAACAAGTCAGTCAAATTTTAACAGTTTTCAAAAAAAAATTTTTTTTTGGGTTTTTTGGTGTTTTTTCATCGAAATGTGTTATAAATCGATGTTGTAGGTGTTCTGTTTGTATTTTTTATTAATTTCTGAAATATATCTTATTATTATTTCTTAAATCTATTTTTTAATGCGTTTTTTTTTTTTAAATTAGTTATTTTTTATAGCTGGAAGAGTTAAGCTGCGATGTTTTCGAATAGTAATAATGTTTTTCTCAGTTGTTATATTAGTGTAAGTCCGTCTTCGTATTTTGACAGTTACATTAAAAAATTAAGTGTCAGATCATACGTTTCAAGTAAAACCATTCAGATACTGATATTTTATATCATTATTGAGACTGAATATATCTTTATTGAGTATAATAACTTCTTTAATAGAATATCATATAATAAACGTCTATAATGTTTTTAACACTTAATTTTTATTGGATTGCTCGAATTCGGGCAACAGGTTTACTAGTATATCATAAATCATAATCATGCTCATAATAAGCATTGTTTTCTAACAGGTAGTTTTGTAATGCTTGAATGCTTGATTCAAGTAAAACGGATACTTTTCATTAATACTTCAATCAAGCAAAGTAATTTCTTAATATGAGAAAATTTTTTTCTCTGTGTAGTTTACAAAAAAACCCCGGTTAAAATAATGTGGCATGAAATTAGAATTCCCTCAAATAAAACCTGCCTTTAACAAAAGATCCGTTTGATAAGCAAATTTACCTAAAAGCCAAGAGACAAACTGCACAATTTCGATTACTTTAAGAAAGAAAAAGAAGCTATGCACCATTTTGCTAGATTTCTGCACTATAAAATTATATGAAGCAATTAAATTTTAAGTAGCTCATTAAACCAGAAAAAGCCATTAATTTTATTAAAATTTGTTCCCACTCTCAAATGAGGTAAGACTGCTTAAATTCAGATGAGTTATAATCACATAACTTAAAAATTAATCTATCATTAAAAAATAATATTTCTCTAAATTCATAAATTTAAATTATTGCCTCCCAAAAAATGCCAATAAAATCTAAAATGTTGTTTATCTATAAAAAAGAAAGTTAACTCGTGCTGTTTTGTCATCAACATCAAAATATTTTTTTTAAAGTACCGACATTTCTGAGCGATGAACTTTTGCTCGTGTTATTTTGTCATCAACAACAACATACTTTTTTTTAAAGTACCGACATTACTGAGCGATAAACTTTCATACAACATTTTTCTCTATTGTTTTTTTTTTTTTGTTTTTTTAATTTTACTCACTAATCATAATAATCATTAAAATTTATTTTTCAATAATCTTTAGCTGATATTTTCTGCCATAACACTCAGCATGCTGCATACAGCAGAAGATAATGTTTTCTATCAAATATTTTTTTTTATTAGCCAAGACATTTATATACTAAATATCTATTAAGAGAAAAGTTAATGAATTTCATAATTTTTATTATATGCCCAGATAATACCCACCAAGATAATACAAATCATTTCATTAAGGCGTATGTTATGCAGCTTCAATAAATTATATATTTTATTTAAACACCATTTTTAATTAAAACAAGCTAAGCTTATCTCTCGCGACTCTTCAAGTTGTTTGCTAGTACAATAAATTCCAGAACTTTAAAGAGTAAAGGTCTGAGCAGATGCAACTCTTGAGTATACAACGCACTTGTAAAATCAAGCTGCTTGGCTTAATATTTGCATAGGTTGGTTGTGGCTTTAAAAATTCTCAGCTATTAAAATGATAAAAACTGGTTATAATGCTGAAGCGAACGCAATGGCTGTAAACTATGCGCACTGGTGAAAGGATTCTGCAGAGATGAAGATGGTTTTATATATATTTTTTTATTTTTTATTTTTTTTTTTTGTTAAGCGTACAAAATGTGGAAAAATGTAGAACCTGTTTAGCTGGCGCTATATTTACTACCAACTTAATACTAAAAAGCGATGAGAGCAAGTGTAGCCAAGCAGTGACTTAAATATTTGTGTGGGTTGCAAGGCAGTTAAAAAAACAGGCAGAATAAAAAATCAATCAAGATAAGGCAGCTGAATTTTAATTTTTATATATTTAAATATTAATTTATTTCAGATAGCTTTACGATGACAAACACACAACGCACACTGGGGCGGGCTACTTGTATGGGACTGCTTGGCCAAAATTCAAATTCTTTATGTTTCTTCGTCAAATTTAGTATACTTTCATTTAAAGACATTTATGGACTTGCACTTTATGGACTTGCACTTTATGGACTTGTTAATAAAAAAATTTTAACAAATGAACTTTTTTTAAATGAAATTTTTTTAAGCAGGATAGCATCATAAATTTTGTTCTGATTCGATTGTGGGGCGCGATACTTTTCTTATATACAGTGGTGGCCACGAATTTAGCACACTTACATTTAAATGAAAACAAATAGTCGACTCAATGATTGCATTGACAAAAGTTAAACTTATAAATAGTTTTATAATATTTATGTTAAGTAAAGATTTTTAAGTGACCGCATTTCAATATTTAATGTTCCTACAATAGAAAAAAAAGACAAAAAATTAAAATTTTGTTTGGACACCATTTAAGCATATAATGTATAACTCAAGTGGTGACCGTGGCATGCAGGTTAAGTGTGTGGCCTAGCATATTCGGAGCCCGGGTTCGATCCCCAGCCGCGGCGAAAAGTTTTTTTCAATAAAAAATTTTTCTGATCGGTCACCACCTCTCTGCAGACAATGGCAAACCTCAGAGAGTATGCCATGTTAAGCTTCTTGAGAACATGAACTTTAGCCGTTCTTGGTCATTGTGTGTAAACATTTAATAACACACACAACACTATTGATCATAAGAAGCTCGGTCAAAGTCCTTTCAAGGGCTGAAATGGCCAATTTGTTGTTTTTTTTTTTTTTTGTATAACTCAAATTAAAACAAAACTTTCTTTGAGTAAAATGAAAAGTTCTTCAATATTTAGTTGGAAATCCTTTGTTTTTTATAACAGCGGCAAATCTTCTGCCTAAACTTTTTACCAAAATCTCACAACGTCTTTTTGGAATATCATTCCAAGCGATTTGGATTTCTTGCCAAAATTCTACTATACTACTGGGTTTTTTTTGCTCCACGTGATGTTCAATGTTATTTTACAGATTCTCAATAGGGTGGAGGTCGGGTGACTGTACGTGCCATTTCAAAACACTGACATTATGAACTTCTAAGGTACTCTTCACTAGCCGAGAAGTGTGCTTAGGATCATTGTCATGAATGAAATTCCATCTTAATGGCAAGTTATTTTCAGCAAATGGTATCATGTGATTTTCAATAATATCTATATAATTAATAGGCTAAGGTTTTTTTTGTGACTTCAACTCCTCCCAGACCAATGGACCGATTCTATCGATTTAGATGTCATTAAATCAGGTTTAGGCTGTAGATGTGCAAACCACTTTTAAAAATTGTGATTTCACTTCAGGGGGCTCCCAACCTTTCAAAGCAGAAATAAAATTTTTGTACAAAAATCCGTTATTTTATCAATTTGAAATTTGGTTTGAGAAAAGTTTATGAATTGATCGAATTTGAATTTTTTTCAAAACAAAATTTTTAACCAAAATTATCTTTTATGCATTCCTCAAATGTCAATTGTCCGAAAAATGCAGTTCCAAAATCAAAAATTACACTTTCCGAGCAAACAACTCAGTCAAATTTCAACGGTTTTCAAAATTTTTTTGTTTTTCTTAATTTTTGTTCAATTTTCTGTGAAATGTGTTGACAATTACAGTAATTATCCTGCCAAATGTATTTTTAATGAATTTTCTTCAAATTGTCTTTAGTTGTTTAACGTGTATTTTTATCAAACGCCAAGGCAGAGAAAAAAACTGTCTGAAATTTAAAGTTCTATATTTGGAAGCGAATATCTCTGCCACTTTTTAAAAAATTTCATTTATTTCTTTTTTATATTTAATTGCAATTAATTGACTTTAAAATAATTACAAAATTTTTACCGTTACTTTATTATTTTTATTTTAATCATTGCCTTTAAAAAGAGTCCAATAAAAAGAATGTTTCCTCAAAAAATGTATTAAAAATTGTTTTTGTTGTAAAAATAAAAAAATTTAAAATTTGCATTTTTGATTTTCTTTCATTGTTTATAGTTTATTTAAGACGAATTTGTTTTTGTTTGACAGAAAAATAAATAAATACTATGTGTCATCGAAAAAACAAGGCTACCCCCTATGGTTTTTTGCTCGAAATTTTTTTTTTATTAATGTTGTTCTTATATTTTTTAAATCTTCAGCAAGCTTCAAAAACAATATATTTTAAAAAAATTTCATTATAGCTACAACGAATTAAAAGTTATAGCCACGAATCTGTTTTAATCATCCTGCTTATCTACATAATTAATAGGCTAAGGTTTTTTTTGGGACTTCAACTCCTCCCAGACCAATGGACCGATTTTATCGATTCAGATGTCATTAAATCAGGTTTAGGCTGTAGATGTGCAAACCACTTTTAATAATTGTAATTTCGCTTCAGGGGGTTCCCAACCTTTTAAAACAGAAATACAATTTTTGTACAAAAATCCGCTATTTAATCAATTTGAAATTTGATTTGAGAAGAGCTTATGAGTTGGTCGAATTTGAATTTTTTTCACAACTACAAATTTTTAACCAAAATTATCTTTTATACATTCCTCAAATGTCAATTGTCCGAAAAATGCAGTTCCAAAATCAAAAATTCCACTTTCCGAGCAAACAACTCAGTCAAATTTCAACGGTTTTAAAAAAAAAATTATTTTTGGGTTTTTTGGTGTTTTTTCATCTAAATGTGTCATAATTCGATGTTGTAGGTGTTCTGTAAGTACCTTTTATTAATTTCTGAAATCTATCTTAGTATTATTTCTTAAATCTACTTTTTAATGTTTAGATTAACATGTTTAGTAACATTAGTTATTTTTTATAGCTGGAAGAGTTAAGCTGCGATGTATTCGAATAGTAATAATGTTTTTCTCAGTTGTTATATTAGTGTAAGTCCGTCTTCGTATTTTGACAGTTACATTAAAAAATTTTGTCTCAGATCAAACGTTTCAAGTCAAACCATTCAGATAATGATATTTTATATCATTATTGAGACTCAATATATCGTTATTCGTTATAAGTTATTGAATAGAATATCATATATTAAACGGCTTTAATGTTTCTAACAATTAATTTTTATTGAATTGCTCGAATTCGGGCAACAGGTTTACTAGTTTTTATAAACATGCTGGTCCATTTTACTGTCAACTCTGATGATAGGGCGCACACCATGTCAAGAAAACGCCCCCCAAACCATCACGTTGCCACCACAATGTTTGACGGTTTTTATTGTGTACTTTGGATTGTGCTGCATATTTTGTGGTCGCCATAAATATCTTTTTCCGTCAGACCCGAACCAGCAAAACTTGGATTCATCACTCCAAAGAACATTTTTCCAAAAACTAATTGGTTTGCCAAAATTCTCTTTTGCAAAGGCTCGTCTGGCTTTGAAGTTTTTTTTTTTTTGATACAAGTGGTATCAAAGATGCATTGAGCTATGCATCCACGTTAATTAAAAGCATTTAAACGACGCCTCACCGTTCTAGAAGACACATTTATGTTATAATCTGTTTTTAATTCCTTTTGTATAGAGCTGGAGCTGTGATGCGATGTATTATTTTATCTTCTTTTGGCGTAGTTTTTAAAGGTCGGTGAGCTTGTTTCACATTTTTGATACCACCAAAAATTTCCACGTGTCGTACAGCATTGTATATCATCTTTCTTGAAAACTTAAATAGGCGAGAAATCTCTGTAATTGTCATGCCTTGGGCTTTCATTTGCATTATGACATCTCTTTTTTCTTCTGAGCACCACTGACTTTTTGCCATCCCTACTTGAAAATGTGTAAATTTAAATAATCATACATTCTATGACATTAATAGATACCTTAAAAATTTATTTTCAGAAACTTAAAACAACGTAAAACAAACTTTTTTTTTATGATGTGCAAAATTCGTGTCCAGCTTTTAAATCACATTGATTGCAACGACTTCAAATATGTTAGAAAATGTGAGAATGATTAAGAAACCAACTAACGGTATATTGAGTTAACTTCGTAAACAACACACAACAAAAAATGTTTGTTACAATTCTTAAGCTAAGATGTAAAAAATTTCATTTTAGAGCTACTGATACAGTGTGTGCTAAAGTCGTGATCACCACTGTATAAGCGAAATTTTGGTTACCTGAAACTACGAGTTAGGGAAGTCTTACTGTTTAATAATACATATAATTATATATATATTATTTATATATTTATTTTTTATTTTTTTTTTAATACTTTTCCATTAAAACTGATATGATTTGACATTTGGTTGTGTTCAATTAATTGATTTTATAATTTTTTTCAGTGTATTCAAAATTTTTCTTAATTTTTGGAAAGTTTTTTTAAAAACTCGATTTTGGCTTTTTAATTTGCAATTTTTAAAATCCTTTATTTAATTTTTTTTTTTTTTGGTTTTATTAATCGATGTTTGCTTTTTAATTTTTCAATTTTTAAAATATTTTTTTTTTTTTTGTTTTTTTTTAATCGATTTTTGCTTTTAGTTTTTTTTTCAATTTTTAAAATCCTTTTTTAATTTTCGCAAAATGGTATTTCTTCGGATAAAATTTTCCAAATGTTGACGCTTCCTATTTAGATACTTTTGTTTATAAAATTAAAAATTTCCTTTTCTTTCAAAAATTACTCTTGGCCAAGCCTCCTTCCCATATAGGCCGCCGGCACAGTGTGCGGCGTTACAAACGCAAGTTCAAAGTAATATTAAAATAAGTTCAAATTCAGTTTTTGAACTTTATTTTTTCTTTTGTTTTTTTGTTATAAAATCAACTTGCTGCAAATGATTGAATTTTTTTTCTCAAGCCCGAGTGAATTAAATAAAATTTTAGTCTTAATTTGAATAACGAAGAGGTGGTCACACATACCTATATGTGAACTAGTTATAGATTCTCATTTGCGCTCGCAAATATTATTTTAAACATTAACATGAATTCTAACATTAATATTAACATTAATATTAACATTAAGCTCTCGTAGATTGACTTTGACTCTCGAATGCGATGATCTCATGTTTCACTCTCAATTATGTTTTAAAACTGATCAGTCGTGCTAGTCTTAAAGTAATGTTAAATAATAAATGTATGTAAAAACTTTGTTGTTACAAAATCACATTTTTAATATGGAAAGTGCTTTTACTTACTATTTACAAAATAATATGTTAAAAGATATTTATGTAAATAGCACGTCTATGAATGTAGATACCCGTTCAAAAAATAAAGAATATAATCATAATTTTTTCAGTAACTCCAATGTGTTGCATAATAAAAGAAATACAAATGAAAATAATCACGACAATGGACATTTCTATAGGAATCACTCGAATATTTCTACTAATTGTCATAAAAATGCCGGAAATAACCAAAATAATGAATATTATAATAGAAACAAAAATTATTCTGGAAACTTTAATAATAATTATAACAAAAATGACAACACCTACTGTAACAACGGTAGTAACTATTTAAAAGATCATGCCAGTGGAAATATTCGAAGTAGATCAAATTATCAGGGAAATTATAAAAATACAAATAAATCCGGAAGGATTTCTAATAATGTAAGATTCAATAGGCAGGCGTCACCTGTTCCAATGGACGTAGACAATATTGAAAATTTTCAGCTTTCTCCGCTTCGACCAACTTACCCCTAATAGATTTGACCATTGAGGGTGTTTCGGTAAGATGTCTAGTCGATACTGGATCGGCTACCACATTAGGTGATTTTAAGATTTTTGGAAATTTTTACAGTCGTAGAGCATTAGCAAAACCTATTCTCATAAAAACACTTTTTGCATCTGAAGTTATTTTAGAAGAAGTCATTGTTAGAATTCCAGCAGAGTTTGAGAAAGAAAAAGAAACAATGTCTGTTAAATTATTAAACTTTAAAAACAAACCTTTCCAATGCATACTAGGATTAAACATTCTCGAACCTTTCAAAGTATTAATAGATTTTTCAAAATATGCAGTTTATGTGGACAATAAAATAATCCCCTTTGTTAATAACAAGGTTATAAGTTATTTATCAACCAATGATGAATTTTATACTTATTGTTCTCAAACCGACACATATCCTGATAATTTTTCAGTAGATAAAAGTAATTTCAATATAGATCCATTAATGAATAAAAATTTGAATGTCGAGGAAGGGAGCTTATTAAAAAGATTTCTATTGAAGTATAAAAAAATGTTTTTTCAAGAAGGTCAACACTTACCAGCATCAGAAACGGTTAAACATCAAATCATAACGAAACCTCATGCTCCTTTATATAGTAAAAATTACCGATATCCATACGCGTTAGAAGAGGAAATAAATTCCCAGTTAAATTCTATGTTAGAAAATGGTATTATTAGGCCTAGTAAATCTCCATATAATTCACCGTTATGGATTGTTGAGAAAAAATCAGATAGCAATGGTAAAAAGAAATGGCGGTTGGTAATAGATTACCGGAAATTAAATAGTCTTACTATTGATGACAAATTTCCTTTACCAAATATAGAATCACTCTTTGAAAAACTAGGACGTGCACAATATTTCTCAACAATTGATCTGGCAAAAGGATTCCATCAAATATTGATGGATGAAACTGATATAGAGAAAACTGCATTTTCTGGTCCAAATGGACACTATGAATTTACGCGCATGCCATTCGGATTAAAAAACGCGCCTGCCACGTTCCAGCGCATGATGAACACGATTTTATGTGATTATATTAATAAGATTTGCATAATTTATATGGACGATATTTTAATATTTTCTACATCTATTAGTGAGCATTTTGAGAGTTTAACTAAAATATTTAATCGGTTGGCCGAAAACAATTTAAAAATACAGTACGATAAATGCAATTTTTTGTCTAGATACACCGAATTTTTAGGTCATATAATAACACCTGAAGGGATTAAACCAAACACTGAAAAAATACAGGCTATACAAAAGATACAACTACCTCGGACTTTAAAAGAGATTCAATCCTTTTTAGGTCTGACTGGATATTACAGAAAATTTATTAGAAATTATTCTGTGATAGCTGCTCCTATAATCAAGTATTTAAGGAAAAATGAAAAAATTAATTTAAACGACATAGAATATATTGAAGCATTTGATAAATTAAAACTTATAATGACCTCACCTCCACTACTAGCTTTTCCTGATTTTTCAAAAAAATTCATTGTGACAACAGACGCCAGCAATGTCGCGATAGGTGCTGTTCTTAGCCAGGATAATAAGCCAATTTGTTTTGCTAGTCGCACATTAAATGGATCTGAAAAACGATACCACACATTAGAGAAAGAGTTATTAGCAATAGTGTGGGCGATAAGGCATTTTAGACCTTATTTATTCGGGCGTTCTTTTGTAGTTCAAACAGATCACCAACCTTTAAAATGGCTGTACTCTATGAAAGATCCAAGCGCACGTATTTTAAGATGGAAAACCTTGCTAAGCGAATACGAGTTTGAAGTTGAATACATAAAAGGTAGGGAAAACAATGTCGCTGACTTTTTAAGCCGACAAACAAATGATGATTTAATAAACGAAGAAGTTAACTTAGACATTAAGTCTCTGTTTGAAAACTCTTTAGAAACGGTGCATTCAGCATGTGAAAATCTAAATGATCATTTCCCTATTTCTGAGTCAATAGTGAACAAATATACCACCCAAATTCGAATAGTGAAAAACAAAACCGTAGAAAGCGAAGTATTATTTAAGAAATACAGGATTGTCTATGTAAATAAATCAGATTTACAAAAAAACACTTACCTAACAGATCTATTTAGAAAATACATAAAGAAGGGAACAACAGGAATTCATTCAGAGTTACCTGATAGCTTATACAATATTGTGCAAGAAAAACTAATATATTTATTTTCAAACGATAATAACATTAAATTTACTAAATGTTGTTATAAAGCGTTAGACATGAGGACAGAGGAGGAAATCTTAGAAGTAGTGGAAAAAATTCATATGGAAGGTAATCATAGGGGGGTGTTAGAAAACTACGAGCAACTGAAATTAAACTTTTTTTACCCCAATCTTAAAAAGGTGATAAATAGATTCATTAATAAATGTGATGTGTGCAATGAGAACAAATACGCGAGGAAACCGTTGAAAAAACTTTATAATTACACTGAAACCCCCAGCAGTCCTAATGAAATAGTACATGCCGACGTATTCTATTGTTTTCGCACATGCTTTTTAACGACTATTGACAGATTCACTAAATTAGCTTCCGTGCATAAATTGCCTGATAGAAACATGATTACAATTAAAATTAAACTTCAAGAAAGATTAGCTTGGTTGGGAAAACCGAAGAAATTAATAATGGATAACGAATTTAATAACTCTCTTATTAAATTATTCTGCCGTGAAAATAATATAATTCCCCATTTCACTACCCCGAACAGCCATACTGGGAATGCTGACGTTGAGCGATTGCATTCTACGCTTTTAGAACATATCCGTATTTTAAAAACTACAGACAACTCGTTGGAAATGGAGGAAATTATGATTAAAGCAATCGGTTTTTATAACTCTACTATTCATAGTTCAACCAATTTAAAACCTATAGATTTTATCAATAAAAATAACATTAATTTTGAAAAAGTAAAAAATTATGCTTACAAAAAGAAAAAACAAGCTATAGATAACATAAACGCAAAAAGAGAAAATGTTCCTAATTTTGATAACGACAAAGTTTATATTAAAAACCCTCTTGCTGTAAGAAACAAAACTGCAAAAAGATTCATAAAAGTATGTAAAAGTTTTCCAAATAAAATTGACATAGCTCAAATCAAGAGACCACACAAAATATTGTAAAATTTTAAATACTCAGTATTGTAATGTTTATGTGTATGCTGTATAGTTTATTTAAATATTATTTATATGTAAAAATACAACAGAATTTGTATTTACGAAAAAAAAAACAAAAGAAAAAAAGAAAACACAAGTAAAAAATTTAATTAATAATATCGTTATTATGGTTTCGATGCCAAACATTAAAGTTTATCTATTTAATGCCTAAGCATTTTTCGATTTATAATCTTATGTTCATAAGAAGACTATTTCGTTTATTTGTGAATCGCAGGGACGCGAATTCAATTTGCAGAGGGCAAGTTATAGATTCTCATTTGCGCTCGCAAATATTATTTTAAACATTAACATGAATTCTAACATTAATATTAACATTAATATTAACATTAAGCTCTCGTAGATTGACTTTGACTCTCGAATGCGATGATCTCATGTTTCACTCTCAATTATGTTTTAAAACTGATCAGTCGTGCTAGTCTTAAAGTAATGTTAAATAATAAATGTATGTAAAAACGTATAAAATTAACAACTTGTTGTTTTAATTATTCTTTTAAATAAAACTCAAAAGTAACTCGTTGTGAAGAGTGTGCGCTCTTGATTTTGGTTTTTGTTGGTGTTGTTTTTGTTGGTGTTGTTTTTGTTGTTGTTGGTGTTGTTGTTTGGACATAGTGATGTGCGTATGAGTTAGTGTTACCACAAATTTAAGCCACATTCACACAAGCATACAACTTGTTCCCCACTTTGTGGTCAATTAATTCTGTTCTGCTCTTCATTAATGTTCTGGTCGAAAATGCGTGAGAAATAAAAAAATAACTCGGCGGCGCCAGTGTTAGTCAGCGTTTTAGCAATATAAATAAAATAAAAATAATGTTAAATCATTTTCTTGCAAAAATTAAGTATTGATTTGAATACATTGATAAATGATTATAAATCGAATTGCACTATTGCATGGAGTGAGGATAGCAGCATTAAAAAAAGTAAGCAAACTTTTAAGTCGGTCTAGTCCGAATATGGAATACCCTAAACTTTCTTTAATATTTCAATATATATTAAAATACTAGAGTAAAAATAGAACTAATCTCTGTGTGAAAAAGCTGTAATAGCTGAACTCTATTGTTATTGCATGATGTATTTCTTTAAAATTTTATACAGGTTCAATTACTGTATGTTTAGTGGTAATAATCTCTAATACATGATCTAATACATGAACTTCGATAAAGTTAAGAAACTGGAATATTCAACAGCTGTAGCTTGGTTTGAGCTTCTATAGAGATTGCGACTAGAAGTTTATTTGTTAACGAAGGCATAGCTTACATAATAGCTGTTGTGAGGTTTTGAAGAAGTTAATGTAAGAAGTTTTATAAAGGCTTATTTCAAAGTTTCAAGTAAGCTTGAAAATATTTCTTTACTAAAGTTTAGAAAACGGAAGTTTTAACTTCAAAAAAGTTGCTGTTAAAAGAACAATCCAAATTGCTGTTTCTAAGTCTACAAACGATTTGTTTAAAACTTTAATTGAAGCATTATCGAAATTACGTGAAATTTTGTTTGAGTAACTCTTTAATGCCTGCAAAATATTATTAATAAAAAGCTGTAGGACGTAGCTCATGTTATCGACCTCATTCGACTTTTTAGATGATGACACAACAATAACACTCGCATTTATTGACTCTTAACTTTTTAAAATCGTTGAAAAAATCACTTAAATTAACATAATTGAAGGTGTATATTTCCATTGAAGCTCTAATTTGAAGCCTCATGTATGTACGGAACAGAAGTTATAACTACCTACCATGTACGCTATAGAAGCTGTAACCTTCTATACAAGCTCGGTTTTTTATGTACCGAATAGAAACTATTGTCTCACACGTCTAGCATAATGGAAGCTGTAACATTCTTTTCGAGTTAAAACTGAAGTTAAAACCTCTCAGCCTGAGAAAACAACGTTATCAAAATTCAAATATATTAAAAAATGAAAAGTGCAGACAAATATTGGTAACAGACACAATGTTTGGGGTAGATCATAAGCGTTGTGCGATAGAAAATATAAAAATGTAAGCGACCAATCGATTCATTACTGAATCAGGACTAGAACAAACTAACTTTTGGCCACCATTTCCAAAGTTTTAATGGAATTATAAGAAAATTATTTTTTGAAATTAAATTTCATTAATTTGAAACCGACAATAGCTGCCTTCTATTCGCCAGTCTATACTCAATTAATGTCGCTTATTTTAAAATTTGTATGAGAAAACAATAACAAAGTCTCCAGCTGGTTAAGAATAGAGAAAATCAACTACCGATTGAGTTGAGTAAAGTTGCGTTGCCAAGTTCTTATTTTTTTATGTTGTTGTTATTTTGCGTGAACTTTGCTGGTTATATTTTATTTATTTTAGGAGGTTTTTGACCAGTGCTTTCTTATTGCAATTTTTATATTAAAAACAAAAATTCAATATTTTCCCGACGTTTCGTCTATTTTTTGTTGACATCTTCAGGGGATTATTTAATTCAATCTAATAACACAATAAAAATTATTATTTCACAAACAATTAAACAATAACAACATAAAAACACCTACTTAATATCTTAAATCGCATTCTAACTTTAACTTTTAAACTTAGTACTATGACTAATGTCCGTCCAATGCTGCTGCATAATTGTTGTTGATATTGTCAGTGTCTTCTTTAAAATTTATTGCTTTGTTCCCTTTTTGTTGTATTCTTAAGCTTTCTAATGTCAGTCTTTTGTTGGTTTTGTTTTCAACGTCCAAAATTTTGACTAAATCAAAATCAGCTGTATGGCCTGTAGTTGTTATATGCTGAGCTCAAGCTGTTGTTGTTTTCTTGTTTCTGATGTCTAGCTTATGTTCAGTCATTCTTGTTTTTGGCGCTCTTTTTGTTGTGCCATGTATATTTTGTATATTTTTTAGTTGGTTTGTGTACGGGATGGGGTAAAATGTCATAGATTCTGCCAAAATGTGATGTGAGTAAAAAAACAAAATTGAATTCCTGTAAAAAACTGTTTTATTTTCAAAATATTTCAAAATGTCTTATGTCGACTATTTATTGGCATTTAGAAATAAATTAAAAAAATTTTACTTTTTTCTAAATGTGGTCTGTCATATCAAAAATGTTGCCAACTATTGAGCAAATAAAAGCAAAATGAGTAGACTTTTTCACAAGCGAGTTGAGCACTGGCGAATCGAACTCAGCTATTATTTAAGTTGCGTTACTATTCTTACTACTAACTACTCAACAAAGAAGAAAAACAAAACAAAATGAATTTTACAGTTCCATTCTTGTAGTTATGAACCTTCAAATGACCTTGAAAATTACGTTTTAATCGACCTCGGCATCAGAATCCACGATCACGAAAACCCCTGGTTAGAGTCAGGTGATTTTTTAAACAAATTCTGACCAGTGATAAAAGCTATATAAAGCCGCCACTACTTTTCCCATCTTTATGGCAATTTTCGAAATACCATCTCGAAAAAACGATGCGTCTTTTAATGCGATCCACGAATCGATACAATTTTTAAGTATCGACGAAAACGAATAGTAGTCGAAAGGCGCAATGTTTCGGCTTTGCGGCGGTTGGGGTAGAACGTCCCATTTCATCGTTTCAATGTATGTTTTGGCCGCATTTAAAATTTTGTAAACTTATTAAAAAAAAATGTGAATAAATCAAAAAAAAATTAAATTTTTTAATTTTTTTCCAATTTTATGGATCAAAATCACGTGTGAGGTCTATATTATATACATAAATAATTATTAATAAATTATAAAATAAAAAACTCATTTAGCCATCGTTTCTTAAAATAACAAAAAAATAAAAAAAAAAACAAAAACAAAAGTTTACAAATTACATTGGTTTCCAAAAATTTGGTAAATCTGGCATAAGAATTACAAAAATATTTCATTTCTTTGAAGTGAACTTCATTAGCCGCGTAAACAACATACGGCGAACTAAACGGGGAGTAAGGCCGATGTAACACTTTAATGAAACGCAGCGAAATCTTATTATTAAATAACTCACCATAAAACATGGTGAAATGGTTTGAGTCCAAACTAATGAAACTAACCAAGCAGACCTAACGAAGAAAAAGATCTGACGAAGTAAAGTTTGCGAACGAAATTGAAGTGTTAAATTGCTTTAGCCGCGTATGACGAATTGAGCAATATGACGAATTGAAACGGGGAGTAAAACCGAACTAAAAGGTTTAAAACCTCGGAGTTTTTGCTTCTATTGCCAAGTATAAAGCACTTTAGAATGGTGATTGCATTGCATTACAGCTAAATGCATTGAATCTGCTTTTAATTATGCCCAAAATTGTCTCGTCAAAATTAAATCAATTTAACATTTTTTCATTACAACGAAGCTTAACTTGCCGAACACCACTGTAATTTTTCTTTTCTTTACAAAAAAATTGGGCGTGTTCGTGATTGTATGACGTACATTTTATTTAACACAGGACAAACATTTATACAAATTTAATATACCTAACCTTCCTTAAAGGACTATAAAAAGAGACTTCAAATTTGCTTCATGATAGTCAAGCATGTTGCAACTCTTTTTGCTCGTATGGAGTGGGACCTACCTTAACCATACTGACAATGATAAGTAATACACTTGGTTGAAAGTGTCACATCTTGCTTTCTAGTACTGCACACGGTGTTAGTATTAAACTGCTCCTTAAGGCACCATTCCAATAATTAAACCTCGCGATGTTATCGCACAATTCAACAGCCAATGGGATGCATGCTCGAACTGAAATCTTAAGATTTATCAATTGTGACGTGTACGTTTGTTGACCAACTGTGAGTCAGCTATAGTCATGGGCTGAACCCGAGAACGATCAGTCAGCATTGAAATCTCATGAGCAATGAGTGTGCGTGTTCGTTTGCTTTGTTTACAAATGTTTACAAAGCAAAACTTAATACAACCAGAAGAGGTGATGATATAAGACGGAGAAACAAAATATCAAATAAATCCGTTTTAAAATTAAATACTATTTTTAAAAATTACGAAATACAATGAAGAAGAGATATGATTATTAGAAATCAGGAGGTCATAAAAAAATCTCTTTTTTTTAAATTAAAATCCTGCCAAAATATTTAGAGCTCCACTCAATACACTACTAATTAACTCTGATTAATTTTGCGTTAATTCCTTACGTCAGTATTTTTTATTAACTATTTCCTTACATTACAAATAATTGAACCTTTCCGTTGAATTCTCCCAGGAATTTTAACTATTATGATTGCTCATTTAAACTGTTATAATTAAAAACAAAACACGTCCAATTAAATGTGTTACCATTCATTCATTCTTTCGTTCATTCATTCTTTCATTCATTCCTTCATTCATTCATGGATGTTGCATCTATCGATCAATGTTGCAACATATCTCACACTTTCTATCGACTACTGAATAATGCATTTCTAATTTACAACAATCACTCAATTCAATGTTAGTGCGTCCACTCGAACTCATAACAACGTCCTGATGATTTTCTGCAGACAACTCTCTACTGTCGTATGTATTTATAATTGATCACTTCCGTTTGTAATAAATGTGCAATTATTGCACTTTATTCACATGATCCAGTGAAACGCCTCACTCTGCCCTAGACTTAACTCGCCTCGCACGAAATGTCTTGATGTCAGACTGTTGCTTGATGGTTTTTGCTCTACTCCGTGCCATTATTAAGGCTCGGTTCGTTCCAACCATTACAATTACAGCGTTGTAAATTATATCGATAATGTCGATGACAACTATATCGCGGCGAATTGTTTTTTTGTTGTACAACATTTCCGTTCAATCTTGCTGCTGACGTATTTCCTTTATTGCACTATTAACAGTTGGTTAATTCCCGAGCTTTTTACAAGAATTTTAATAACATTGACAACGATTTATGCCAAGGAAAGCGTTGAGTCAGAATGTTAACTCAATGACAGTTCAGGTGCGAAAATTTAAATTAAAACGTCTAATAAAATTCTAACTTCTAAAAGATAGGAAATGCAATAAAGTTGCATGGAATTATTACTCGCTTCAGATGAGAAGTTAAATGTCTGCTTTTACGCAAGGTACATCTTAGTTCTTTGGCCTCATCACGAAAATAAAAAAAAGGCCTGTGACAAGGATTAGGAACAGGATTAAGAGAATGATAAAAATAAAGATTTTAATAAGAGAATAATAACAGAAAAATTGGGCTAAATTTTAGGATATAGAAAGAGAAAATATTTAAATTTTTAAATTAAAGTATTAATTTAAAGGATAAGAACAAGAAAAACGGTTGGTACCGTGACTAACAAAAGAATTTGAGAAAGCATTACCACAAATATTAGAACATGAATTCCGAAAAGAATAAACCACAGAAAATAAATATTACCAATAGAACAAGGATTTCAATTTGTTTTGCTTTTTGTTTTACAAGGATAAAGAAAGGACTGGATAAGGATTAGAACAAGGATTTGGAGACGGATACGTACATTGCTAAGTATAAGGATGAAAACACAAATTAAGACACGAATTGGGATAAGGAATAGAACAAGGATTAGCACAAGCTTAAGGACAAGAATAGGATCAAGCATTTAACTAGCACAAGAACTAAGAATAAACCAAGGAGAACAAGAACAAGGCTTAGGACAGGAACTGAAACGAGGATATTGTCAGGAATGAAGTTAAGGATTAACATAAGGATAAGAATAAGGATAGAACTAAGATAACTAAGGACAAGGATAAAGATAAGAAGATGGAGATGGAGATTGAGATTGAGATTGAGATTGAGATTGAGATTGAGATTGAGATTGAGATTGAGATTGAGATTGAGATTGAGATTGAGATTGAGATTGAGATTGAGATTGAGATTGAGATTGAGATTGAGATTGAGATTGAGATTGAGATTGAGATTGAGATTGAGATTGAGATTGAGATTGAGATTGAGATTGAGATTGAGATTGAGATTGAGATTGAGATGGAGATTGAGATGATGATGATGGTGATGATGATGATGATGATGGTGATGATGATGATAATGATGATGATGATGATGATGATGATGATGATGATGATGATGATGATGATGATGATGATGATGATGATGATGATGATAGTGATAGTGATAGTGATAGTGATAGTGATAGTGATAGTGATAGTGATAGTAATAGTGCTAGTGATAGTGATAGTGATAGTGATAGTGATAGTGATAGTGATAGTGATAGTGATAGTGATAGTGATAGTGATAGTGATAGTGATAGTGATAGTGATAGTGATAGTGATAGTGATAGTGATAGTGATAGTGATAGTGATAGTGATAGTGATAGTGATAGTGATAGTGATAGTGATAGTGATAGTGATAGTGATAGTGATAGTGATAGTGATAGTGATAGTGATAGTGATAGTGATAGTGATAGTGATAGTGATAGTGATAGTGATAGTGATAGTGATAGTGATAGTGATAGTGATAGTGATAGTGATAGTGATAGTGATAGTGATAGTGATAGTGATAGTGATAGTGATAGTGATAGTGATAGTGATAGTGATAGTGATAGTGATAGTGATAGTGATAGTAATAGTTATAGTGATAGTGATAGTGATAGTGATAGTGATAGTGATAGTGATAGTGATAGTGATAGTGATAGTGATAGTGATAGTTATAGTGATAGTGATAGTGATAGTGATAGTGATAGTGATAGTGGTAATGAAAGTGAAAGTGATAGCGGTAGTGATAGTGATAGTGATAGTTAAGATAGTTGTCGAAAATTGAGCCCACAGAGCTAGTCGTGGGCAACATTCGAAGGAAATAATTTTTATACATTGAGTTGTAAGAACCAAACTATCATTCTTTTAGTAATTTATACCTTTTTAAACTTTATTTATTAAAGTTTTGGTCAATGATAACTGTATGTTTTTATATAAAGAACATTACATTATATCGGGTGTTACTTTTGCACGCTTTTATATATCTATATCTTAGCAAGCATAAAATAATTTAAAGTTTTTACAGTTATAATAATGACTTTTATGATGGTCTATCCATATGTGAAAAAAACTTTTAAAATCGTGGTCAATTTTGTATAATTTTTATTAGCGTTCCCATGTGATGGGTGTTACGAGTACTTATTGAAAAACCTGACATCACTCTGAATTGCTTATAAAATTCAGCCAAACTACAATAAATAAAAACAAAAATAAATTATGGTCTATTCAGAAAAGAAATTTTGAATCGTATTTTGAAATTAGAAATACATTTCAGAAAAGTTTTTATTAAATATTTTAAAGTGTGACGGGTATTACATAGATTGTGACTGTTGTGCAATTATTGTGACGGGTGTTGCACCGGTTGTGACGGGAGTTTCACAGGCTGTGACGGGTGGTACCAAAGAAAAAAATTTATTTAGAAGTAGAAGAGCTGCATTGCTAACCCAAAAATTTGTCCATGAATCGTGGTTTTAATGTTAATTCAACAAATCCAGTAAATTATATATACAAAAAATAAATAACATTGCGTTATTGTTATAGTCGACAATACAATAGAATTCAATAGATTAGAATATAAATTTTGTTCGTCTTTATACAAGAACTTCCTTTATTGTTTTGACGTCAGCGATAACAACGTCTACGTAGATAGGTATAAGGTTAATATTGGGAGTATGGTATAGAGCACAACATAACTAGGACTGAATCTTTGACAGAAATAATAGAATTTAAAGCAATTTCTTAAAATATAAGATTTTGCCTTGGTTACGAGTATCGTGGAATGTTCCAATATCAATTAAAATTAAACATTTTTAAGAAGCTAAAAAAAATGCATGTCAAAAAATTCTATTTAATTTTTTTTTGACAGTCTAGCCGCCGAAGATTGTACCTTACCAGGGTAAAGTGAGGTCATATAAGGTTATGTTGTTTGAAGACATTGCGTAGAATTTAAGAAATCCTTTTGACGTAGAATTACGTCTTACAGCGCGGTTTGTATGGGGTCGTTTTAACAGATTTTTTCAAAGTCATTAGGCAACGTTTTTGGCGAATACTTTAGGGTATACCTACAGTCTTTAATACTCATCTTTCAAAGATAATATATATACTAAAGTATCAGATATATCCTGCGCTGAATTAATATCTAACTTTGGATTTTGTCACTATTATATTAAAGTCACAAAATAGTAAAATAAAATAAGAAAAATTCATGTTTTTATATAAGAAAATCAATCATCAGCTGCTTATGTGCCTACTGCTTTCTTTGTTTTTTTTTCGTTGTTTATGCTTGTATGCTTTGGTTTTGAACGAACTGATTGGTTCGTTTTGGCAGCATTGTAAGCATTAGTTCGGGTTTATGTATGCACTTCTGTTCTAGTATACTATTTTGAAACCAGAGGTCATGAACCTCTTTTCAACTCAGTCAATGAACCGAATCTGTCAAATTTAACGAAATGGGTCTATGATCCGGTTAGATTAAACTCTTATGAAAAAAACGAGTTGGATCATATTTCGTTTTATGCTTTACCCAATAGATGGCGTAAAATTTTAATTTTTGTTTTTAATGCTAATTAATTTGCATTCCACATCGCACTAGCACTAGCGAGTGTAGTTCGCAAACTATACGTCGAATAGAGACGAAAGTGTAGCTTGCAAACTAAATATCAGACAGAGACGAGAGGAAAGGACATGTGCTCAGCGTGAATTATACTAACCATACGATTTTTTAAAAATCGGGGTCTTAATTTTAATTTGAAATTAGTAGTTAAACTGACTGTAGCTTGCAAACTATATATCGGGCAGAGACGAAAGTGGCACCAATGGAAAGTGCATTTGCTTCGCCTTCGCCTTCAATGAACTCAACCTGTCAAACTTAACAAAATGATCGAAAAAATTTGAAATTTTGCTTGTTTCTTTTTGCTTGCTCATTTAATCATACTTACTATTTAACTTTTTCTTTGTTTTGGCATCAATAAGTAGTCCATAATTGAGTGTTATTCATTTATTTTTTTAATTTTTGGAAGATCAATAAAAATACGTGCAAAATGAACAAAACAATCGGACCAAAGAGACAAGGTAGAAGAGGTTACAACTTAAACGGAATTCTACGTCTACACTTACGATACTATCGAAACTGTTTCTTCTTTTTCTAATAAGCCATACATTTTCTTTCACAACCCAAGTAAAGATATCTTTAACAAAATGTTATAAATCTTAAAGAAAAATAAATAAGAATAATAATAGATAAGAATAGATAACATAGCATTCTGATATCAGAATATCTATTCATTTCTATGACAGTCAACATTATCTGTTTGAAGATTTATGACATTTTTTAAAGATATCTTCTGTTTTTGATTGGTAGCCCTGTTCCAATCAAAAGTCTTACTTTTATTTGACTGTGCCATTAAAATAGGTTAAGGTTTTAATTTTTCTCGAAATATGCTGCCTGCCCTTAACAGATACTTTGTTCTATCTGCTGTTTATGCAGCGTAATCATGACATGAAATTATCTCAACAAACAGAAGGTTAACAAGCCAAACATATGTAAATAAAGTAACTCCAATCTATAAATAAATATCTTTTACACACAAATATATTCAAATATATGTTTATAGTATATAAATAATCGTATAGTTAAACTCACTTTAATATAAACACGTACGTTTCTACAAAAAGATATATGGATATTAGCTTGCAGATTGTTTAAACAAGCGCTTTAAAAATAAACATTTATCGTTTCTGCTATTTGCTCACAAAAAAACAAAAAAAAACGCTGGTAGTCAGCAATAAATCTGAATAGCGCGCGCTTTCCAACCTAGTCTTCCCAGCCAAGTCATCAAATTAAAACTCTACAAATATCCCAACCCATCTAATCCGTTTGGCTTGTTTCGCATTGTGCTGCTCTATTGTGCTCCAACTGTGAGTCATCATCATCATCCATCATTATTTTTGCACAACATTTGTTTGCAATCTTGTACACGATCGCATCGCATCGATCTCGATCTCGTCTTTCTACAAATTCACTAACAATTCGTAAATAAACATCTGCTGCTAATGTTGCTGCTGCTGCTGGAGTACATTTTAGCGTATCGATCGTAACTGGGTGCTCTGTTCTTTTGCAGGCTAATTCGTAAGAGACTCTAGTCATGGGTTACGGCGGTGTACATCTATGGATTATCAAAAAACAAAAAAAAAGAAGTCAGCAGCGGCTATGAGCAAAAATCACAGCGGTGTTTCCATAAATATACATTGATATATGAGCTCGCATTTGTATGCAAAAAAATTAAACCCAACTAGACTCTGGAACTACCAAGAAATTGTTTTGTTTCTTTTTTTAAACTTAGTTTGAAAGCTAAAATTAAACACCAATAAAAAAAAACATTTAAAAACAAACAACTGAAATGAAGGTATTATTTTTGCAAAATCTAGTTCATATGCAAATTTTTCGCTGCTCAATAAAAAAATAAACATTCATCAAATTAAAGCATTAGTTCCATCAAAAGGGGCAGACTGACAATTGGCGGATTTAAACATTCTTTCATCAGGTTTTAAACTCATATCAGAATAAAAAATTAACTTCAAATTAAAAAACCATCTATTTGGAATTCTTTAAAGATATTTCAAAAACTTTCTTTAAAAATGTAATAAAAAAACACCTTTACATAAACAACTTCTCAAATGAATCATAAATTATACTGTTTTGTTAGTTCTTCACTATAAGATTCTTCAAAGAAAACCTATGTTGCTGGAACACGACAAGTGTAAGAATATTTTATAAAATTTAAAAATGTTTCAGGATTATCTGGGTTATATAGAGACATTTATAGTTCTCAGTGCATTCCAGATATACACATTAACGGCTATCAAACGTAACAAATGTAGGATGCCTTTATATTTCGGAAAACGTATCGTAAAACGTCCACTTCGTAATTTATGCATGATGTGCGATAATATATAGAAGTCATTGTGACTTTTGGTGTCAATTTGACCTATCAAAAGTCAGCTCTTTGAGCCAATGCATAAGAACTCACTTTGTCATGTGCCGGCTTTGGTTGTCTTGCTTCAAACTCAAACCTTCGGGAAAAGTTTTTTTTTATAAGGGTCTTGAAAGATCCATACAACCGACTTGAATTTAGATCCAAGACACGTTACCTTCCAAAACGAATTAACACAGGCCTTTTTGGGTAGTCACACAAGTTACGTGAGATCCAATGCCAACGACTTTTTTTTAGGGTTAAATGTTCATGTAATCTCGGAATGCCTCAATAGCAAGGTAAGTCACATGACGATTCTGCAGTATCAGTTGATGCACAGTATAAATCTTTCCCGAAATAAACAATTTTGGGCTGCCGTTATGAAATTTGTCGTTCAACAATCTGCGAACACGATAAAGGTCGGTTAACCGTCCATAAACATTTTAAGGAGGGACATGCCATTGGCCGTTTTTTAAATCGACTTTTTTTATAATTTTGTATTTTAGTTATTAAATATTCTTAAGATTCTAAGAAAAAAAATTTCATGGAAAAATTCCTATGGGTTCAAAAGTGAGCCGGATAAGTGAGAGCGCACTTTTAATTTTCGCGCTACTTACGTACGACAGCTGTACCTACGTACAAACTTTGAACGCGTTTATCTCGAAACCTTGGTTTTCGTACTGGTTGCGGCACTAGCGGGTTCATTTTTTGAAGAATTTTTTTTTTTTTTTTTTATTTTTTAAACTTGATTCGCTATCGTTTGACCCAAGCTTTTTTTCAGTCAATATTTTTTTCGAAAAAACACACTTTCAAATTTGGAACATCACCAAAAATTGAAAAAAAATTAAAAAAAAAAGATCCTGTCATACGATAACCAATTTTGTTAAGATTTAAAAAAGTCATTTTTTTATCCAGATCGGACAATTTTTGCGACTCCCAGCGCTGCAACCACGAGGCCCCGTTTTTTTCTCTGCCGCCAGTTTGGAGCTCAGCAAAACCATGTTGGAGTGAAAAATATTTTTTTTTAATTTTTTTCTTGTAATTTGTTCAATTCTCTACAAAAATAAAAAAAACATTTTGGAAATTTTGGAAATTCGAATTGATATGGTTTTTTTAAAATAACATTATATTTTTGATAGATCTTTAAAAAAGTACCGCTTACTTTCGCTTATTTTGGAACGCGAGTTTGACACCCTAAACCAGTCATGAGCAGGAAAATAAATTTAGTGAGCCAAGGTTATTGTTTTTTAAAACAAACACAAAATTATCCTCATATTTGCTTTTGCTCATCGTTGCAAAAAAAAAAATTAACCAGCAAAACAAAAACAAATCATGTGCGTTTTGTGCTACACATGTACAAATATTTCAAGCGCAGCACAAGCGAGTAACGCTTGCTTGGCTTTGCATGCATTTGTTGTTGTTAGCAAGTTAGAATTTTGGTGAACGTCATTTTTGTTGCTATTCTTTGTACGTGTTGTTGTTATTTTTTGCACGCGTTGTTGTTTTTACAAATGTGCAAACACAAAGCTAAAAAACAAAACAAATTTGTAGCTGAGCCAACTGAGCTAAGTGAGCTACTGGAAGCTCATGTCTGCCCTAAACCATCGATTGAGCACATATAAAAAAAATACGTCGACCTTAGATTTTTGTCTTCTATCACATATCCGAAAATCATTCAAATCGGAGACTGTCACCTGGAGACCTTTCCTTGTGAGTTATGAATTTTTAAAAAAAGGTCTGTTTTCTCTGCCGCGAATGTAATGTCCCTCCTTAAACTGTTTTGAACGTGCTTCATCGTCAAATCAAATTAATTAATTTGAAATTAAAAAACATCAATTGATATTTAAATATTCCATTTCAAATTCAGAAAGAATCAAATTAAATTCAGAAATTCCATTTTTAATTCAGAAAAAAAAACATTTAGAATTCAGAAAAGATCAATTGGATTTAAAAAAACATTGACTGAAATTCAGAAAAGAACAAATGAAATTCAAAAATTTCAGTTCAAATCAGTGAACATAAATTGAAATTCAGGTATTCCATTAGAAATTCAGAAAATATTTAATTGATATTCAAAAGCATTATAAAAAAATTTATAAAAAAATATACAACATGTAAGAAAAAACAATATAACATACCATCATTACACCATCACCATATCATACCATCAAAATACCTTTGATATACCACATACCATATACCATCGAATTCGGTGTTTCAATCAATTGAATTGAACTCCAAATTGAAATACTGAAACTCAATTGACCTTTTCAAATGGAATTTCAAAATTTCAATCGATCTTTTCAGAATTTCAAATGATGTTTCTGAATATTAAATGGAATTTCTGAATTTCAAATGAATTTCAAATGAATTTTAAATTTCAACTAAGTTTTTCTGAATTTCAATTGATCTTTTTTGAATTTCAAGTAGAAGTTCTGAATTTCAAATGATCTTTTCTGAATTTCAAATGGAATTTCTAAATTTTAACTGAGCTTTTCTGATATTCAAATAGAATTTCTAAATTTTCAAATATTTAAAATTTAAAATATTTCAAATCTGTAGGAGCCTTTTCTACACAGATGACCTAAAACTTTATCACATAATAGAATCCACAAGTGACTGCGATGACTTATACGAACAAATGGAAGACAAGAAGACATAAGTATACGAATAAATAGGTCGGTGTAAAATTACCCACCTTAAAAAAATTTTCCAAGTGCTATATTGTTTCATTCTTCCGAAAAAGGCTTCCTATGGTTATTCCATGGTAACTCGCGTTACATTCAGAAAGTTTTATGGAGTTTAATAAAGCTTTCAATTCGTTTTATTTAGATTAACAAATACAAATGCACTTTTTAAGGTTAGTTACTCGCGTTACCATTTTGGACAACATATTCCAAAAGTAAATTTCTTTCATATTCTTCTGCTTAATTTGTGTGTAGATTTTTTTCACAATTGGCATACAAAAGCAGCAGGATTTCAATAATTTTATCTTTATAAAGATCAGAAATACTAAATCAAAGTATTTAAAATAATCCAAAAACTATGCGGTAACTCGCGTTACAAAAAATTGGTAACTCACATAATTTGCTACTTTCATATTAAATAAATAAGCTCTAATCAATATTTTAAAGCTCTAATGTTCAAAAATTAAAATTTAATAACGAACCACAGTTCTATATCAAAATTTTATTATAATAAGGATAAAAGAATCTACGTCAGGCTATAATGCATAAAAATTTAAATAATTATATAACTATTACATAACTAATTAGTTGCAATTTTAATATAGATAATGGTATATTATCGTCAGCAGAACTAGAACAACCACTCCCATTACCATATATTTCTTCCCAATAGTATGATTCTTCTTAAGAACATATACTAGAAGAGTCGCTAAAAACTAATCTTAAATTTGACACTTGATGTTAATGTTGCTTCTATTAAATATTAATTTGTATATAGTTGCAGTTTGAAAAGCAATAACAAATTGTTCTTATGCCATGTCCACATTTACTTGGAAATACCCCCTATAGAATATGACTATATAGGAAGGCAGTACAGCATTCACAAGAAATACTCAATGCAAAGGCTAGGTGTCTATTTCAGAACATAATATCGTACATAATACAGTACATAATACACTAAATAATATCATACATAGAGTACATAAAATCGAAAGCAAATTCAACTTAAGGCTTCGTGAAACGAAATTTCAAAGAATTTGAATGTGCAACCATAATAAGGGACCCAATTTTAAAAACTATCAATAAGGATCGAAATATATAAATGTTTTACACCGTCAATGGCCTACCGACTGGTCGGCCTTCATACAATATCACAAAGGCGAAAAATTCTTAACATAATCTTTATCAAAGATATAATTGATGGTAGAATCCTCAAACTCCTTCTTGCATTCCACATTCCCGACCTTACTATCCGAACAATCGAACTATTCCACATACCAAAACACAGAAAAAATTATGATCTCAATGAACAAATGACGAGATGCCTCATAGATAGTTACTCTTTCGCTGACGGTTTAGACTTTAATGGAAATAGATACATCTTCAAGAAGCAGTTGGAAGAAAACATAAAAATACAAGAATACTTAAGTTGTTTTTTAAAATATAATCTATTTGTATCGTTTATTTTTATATATAATTTAGAATTAACAAAGTAATCTGTAAGGGTAAAACACGGTAGTGTTAACTCTCTGACACAAATTCCTGTTCGGATTACATAAAAAGACTTTTACAATTTCCAAACAATGAAATCTTAAAAATTTATGATTTCTCTTATTGCTATAGCACAGCTCAAATTGCTTGCGTACACGGTGTTGTGTTTTTATACAACAATCTTCTTAATCCCCAACTTAAATAAGTCCCAACAATTCCTTATCAAATTGTTTTATCGCACAACTCCGGATGTCGAACTTTTAGATAATGTCACACGTTGACTTTAACAAGCATAGCATGTGATAAAATAAGCCAATTAGTGACATAACATTTTGTCGTTTATTAATAGTTAAGTTCTTTTTTCTCATCTGACTTGTTTGCAGACTCTTCTGGTTTTATACTTTATCGTATATCAATTAACAAAAAATATGGACACATTCAAATCTGTTTATTCTTCTTGATGGTTATGAATGCAATAATGTTTTGAGTCTGTCCAATGCTATGGCTGAGTGTTTGATTGTCATGCTGTCAGTCAATTAGGAATTAACATAGATTTTCACAAAAGTAAGTAGGACCTTTTTTCCTACTCGCTTTAAAACCATCAGTTACTGCTATTTTGTCAATATTTGAATATTATTAAAACTGTATCGAAACCTAAAATTATACTTTTCGTGTTAATCAGCTATCACGGCAATAAATCTGAAGTGGAAATTTTTGTTTCATAAAACTAACAATACATTAGCATAATTTAAAATATGCTTAAAAAATGTTGTCATGTAGAATGAGTAATGTTTTCAAACGTGTTTTCAACATGTAAAAGTTAAAAACATATTTTAGATCACTAGTAATGGCTGTAAATAGAAAAAAAGATAAGTTGAATAAAAAAAATCATGCCTTCGCACATTTTCCGCATAATTATTTTCTATTCTTGGCTCATAAGCTTAAAACCTAAAAATTGCTATTAACATTTATGGTCTAAGGTATTTTTTTAGCCCATTGAACTGAAGATAAAAATCATGCACCTCATCGAAAAGAACCTTTTAATATACATATTCTTTTTACTTCTAAAGATGTGTTGTATTTGTTATCCTGAAATGTAGTGTGACTTTATTGTTGATATCAAATAGATTTCCATGGAATTTAAACCCGACTGGCTGTGATTTGAAAAAAGTAGTGCTTCCCAAAGCAAATGTGCTTGAACAGCAACATTCCTTGCCAAAATAGCTTTAACTTCACTACTCGTGTGCCTTAACTACTCTATCCTATCACATGTCCTTGAGCATATTTGTTCACCATGAATGGCATTAAAATGTTCTTCAGCATGCTATTTATTTATTGAACTATTAACGTGTTTTTCATGTTTC
The DNA here is from genome assembly GCA_958299015.1 of Tetanocera ferruginea. NCBI lineage: Eukaryota > Metazoa > Arthropoda > Insecta > Diptera > Sciomyzidae > Tetanocera > Tetanocera ferruginea. The sequence continues at coordinate 92,112,861 of OY282644.1, read as the reverse complement.
TTGTGCTCATCGTTTTAGCAAATCTTGTTCGCATTAAGATGTACAAAAAACAAAAACACCAGACTTCACTCCTTTTTCTTTTTATAGCAACTCATTCCAACATTCCACTTACTTTGTCATGAAGTTAAAATTATACACATACATATATACTTACATTTTTTTTTTTAACAATTCTATCTTCTTCTTTTTCATTTTAGATCACGTGCTGGAGTTGGCAGAGCAGTCGGAGAACAAGACATTAAATGTTTTCTCGCAGGTGTACAGAAGAATGGCTCCATTGTCGAGAAAATTGATACACCAACTGTATTCAGAGATTATAAGGTAAGCAACTTAATAACAATAGCATTAGACACGGAATAGCGTGTGAATGAAATGGCACGAAAAAGAATTCTGGAGTTTATTGGGGTAAAATCAAATTTCACACCCAACTAGCTCTCATTTACACAAAAAGTCCATGCTAGGGTTGACTTAACAATAAAAATTATGAATATAGTAATCAATGATGAAAAAAATTCAATTGACTTTTCAATTGTTATACTCATATTTTCCAAACCATTCCAAAAATAACCGAAAATGTACTCATATTTTTTATGACTTCACAACTTTACTTATGTACTTTATCTTAAAGAAAATGCAACGACGTTGCATGAAATTGTTACTTGCACGGTTAAGAAGTTATTGTTAATAGTATAGAATGAAAATGTGGGTTGGTTCATTGGCCTCATGACAATAATCCAATACTAACTAATAACGTTATCAGGACGTGGAGGCATCGGCTTAAGCAACGAAACTGCAAAATTGTTGCATGAAATTATTAAACACAATAAACAGCCGTGGACAGTTAATAGCACAAAAATAAAATAAAATACATCAAGGGGAAAACCAAAATTTATTTCATGGTATTTGAGTTTAAACATCAAAAACTTAAAATCAGTAGGTGTTTTGTAAATACTAAAAAAACATTAGAAAATTAATCCAAAAAACTTTAATTGCTCCTTTGCTTAGGTGGACGTATAAATTGCACAATTTGGATTCTGCATAAAAAAAAAATATGGCAAACAAGTACTTTATACTGACATCTTCGTCTCAAACTCTCCACAAACTTTGTACTCTATCCTTCAAAAGAGAGTAGCCAGCCTTCTCAATTCCACTCAACAACTCATAAAATTTCTAAAATTTTTATTGCGTTTGCTTACCTTTACATCATTTAATAAATTCTCTATAGGGCTGGCCTTTGAACTGGCCAATCCAAAATATTTATTTTTTTCCTTTGTGTTGTGGGTCATGACCCAACGCCGTTCCAGGAATAAGCTCGACAAGTCATAAGGTTGTATCCTTCATGCTTTAATGATTTTTTTGTATACTTCTGATTCAAGGTTTGGCATTTGGGGCGCCGAACAATTGTTTTCCATCCGGTCCAAACCTATTAAATTTAGTTTCGTCAGTACAGAGCACATCTTTTCAAAATTGGTCGTCTGAATTAACAAGGGCCCCTGATAATGCTAAGTGATCCTTCATATTTTTGACGTAGAATTACGTCTTACAGCGCGGTTTGTATGGGGTCGTTTTAACAGATTTTTTGAAGGTCATGCAACGTTTTTGGCGAATACTTTAGGGTATACCTACAGCCTTTAATACTTATCGTTCAAAGATAATATATATACTTAAATATCAGATATATCCTACGCTGAATGAATATCTAATTTTGGATTTTGCCACTATTAAATGAAAGTCAGAAAATAGTAAAATATAAGAAGAAAAATGCATGTTTTTATATAAGAAAATCAATCATCAGCTGCTTATGTGCCTGCTGCTTTCTTTGTTTTTGTTTCGTTGTTTATAATTGTATTGTTTTAATTTTGCACGAACTGATAGGTTCGTATTCAGCTTCAGAATGATTCTATGGCCAATCGGATGCAGTGGGATTATCTGAGGTCATAGGCGGGTCATTGGTACTATGATGGGTTCCATGGAACATTTGGACCAAAATGGATGATTCTATGGCCAATCGGATGCAGTGGAATTATCTGAGGTCACAGGTGGGTCATTGGCACATTTATGGGTTCCATGGAACATTTGGACCAAAATGGATGATTCTATGGCCAATCGGATGCAGTGGGATTATCTGAGGTCACAGGCGGGTCATTGGTACTTTGATGGTTTCCATGGAACATTTGGACCAAAATGGATGATTCTATGACCAATCGGATGCAGTGGGATTATCTGAGGTCACTGGTGGGTCATTCCCACATTTATGGGTTCCATGGAACATTTGGACCAAAATGGATGATTCTATGGCCAATCGGATGCAGTGGGATTATCTGAGGTCACAGGCGGGTCTTTGGTACTTTGATGGGTTCCATGGAACATTTGGACAAAATGGATGATTCTATGGCCAATCGGATGCAGTGGGATTATCTGAGGTCACAGGCGGGTCATTGGCACATTTATGGGTTCTATGGAACATTTGGACCAAAATGGATGATTCTATGGCCAATCGCATGCAGTGGGATTATCTGAGGTCACAGGCGGGTCATTGGCACATTTATGGGTTCCATGGAACATTTGGACAAAAATGGATGATTCTATGGCCAATCGGATGCAGTGGGATTATCTGAGGTCACAGGCGGGTCATTGGTACTTTGATGGGTTCTATGGAACATTTGGACCAAAATGGATGATTCTATGGCCAATCGGATGCAGTGGGATTATATGAGGTCACTGGTGGGTCATTCCCACATTTATGGGTTCCATGGAACATTTGGACCGAAATGGATGATTCTATGGCCAATCGGATGCAGTGGGATTATCTGAGGTCACAGGTGGGTCATTGGCACATTTATGGGTTCCATGGAACATTTGGACCAAAATGGATGATTCTATGGCCAATCGGATGCAGTGGGATTATATGAGGTCACTGGTGGGTCATTCCCACATTTATGGGTTCCATGGAACATTTGGACCGAAATGGATGATTCTATGACCAATCGGATGCAGTGGGATTATCTGAGGTCACAGGTGGGTCATTGGCACATTTATGGGTTCCATGGAACATTTGGACCAAAATGGATGATTCCATGGAAATCGGATGCAGTGGGATTATCTGAGGTCACTGGTGGGTCATTCCCACATTTATGGGTTCCATGGAACATTTGGACCAAAATGGATGATTCTATGGCCAATCGGATGCAGTGGGATTATCTGAGGTCACAGGTGGGTCATTGGCACATTTATGGGTTCCATGGAACATTTGGACGAAAATGGATGATTCTATGGCCAATCGGATGCAGTGGGATTATCTGAGGTCACAGGTGGGTCATTGGTACTTTGATGGGTTCCATGGAACATTTGGACCAAAATGGATGATTCTATGGCCAATCGGATGCAGTGGGATTATCTGAGGTCACAGGCGGGTCATTGGTACTTTGATGGTTTCCATGGAACATTTGGAACAAAATGGATGATTCTATGGCCAATCGGATGCAGTGGGATTATATGAGGTCACTGGTGGGTCATTCCCACATTTATGGGTTCCATGGAACATTTGGACCAAAATGGATGATTCTATGGCCAATCGGATGCAGTGGGATTATCTGAGATCACAGGTGGGTCATTGGTACTTTGATGGGTTCCATGGAACATTTGGACCAAAATGGATGATTCTATGGCCAATCGGATGCAGTGGGATTATCTGAGGTCACAGGCGGGTCATTGGTACTTTGATGGGTTCCATGGAACATTTGGACCAAAATGGATGATTCTATGGCCAATCGGATGCAGTGGGATTATCTGAGGTCACTGGTGGGTCATTGGTACTTTGATGGGTTCCATGGAACATTTGGACCAAAATGGATGATTCTATGGCCAATCGGATGCAGTGGGATTATCTGAGGTCACAGGCGGGTCATTGGTACTTTGATGGTTTCCATGGAACATTTCGACCAAAATGGATGATTCTATGGCCAATCGGATGCAGTGGGATTATCTGAGGTCGCAGGTGGGTCATTGGCACATTTATGGGTTCCATGGAACATTTGGACCAAAATGGATGATTCTATGGCCAATCGGATGCAGTGGGATTATCTGAGGTCACAGGCGGGTCATTGGTACCTTGATGGGTTCTATGGAACATTTGGACCAAAATGGATGATTCTATGGCCAATCGGATGCAGTGGGATTATCTGAGGTCACAGGCGGGTCATTGGTACTTTGATGGTTTCCATGGAACATTTGGACCAAAATGGATGATTCTATGGCCAATCGGATGCAGTGGGATTATCTGAGGTCACAGGTGGGTCATTGGCACATTTATGGGTTCCATGGAACATTTGGACCAAAATGGATAATTCTATGGCCAACGGATGCAGTGGGATTATCTGATGTCACAGGCGGGTCATTGGTACTTTGATGGGTTCCATGGAACATTTGGACCAAAATGGATGATTCTATGGACAATCGGATGCAGTGGGATTACCTGAGGTCACAGGTGGGTCATTGGCACATTTATGGGTTCCATGGAACGTTTGGACCAAAATGGATGATTCTATGACCAATCGGATGCAGTGGGATTATCTGAGGTCACAGGTGGGTCATTGGCACATTTATGGGTTCCATGGAACATTTGGATCAAAATGGATGATTCTATAGCCAATCGGATGCAGTGGGATTATTTGAGGTCACAGGTGGGTCATTGGCACATTTATGGGTTCCATGGAACATTTGGACCAAAATGGATGATTCTATGGACAATCGGATGCAGTGGGATTACCTGAGGTCACAGGTGGGTCATTGGCACATTTATGGGTTCCATGGAACGTTTGGACCAAAATGGATGATTCTATGACCAATCGGATGCAGTGGGATTATCTGAGGTCACAGGTGGGTCATTGGCACATTTATGGGTTCCATGGAACATTTGGATCAAAATGGATGATTCTATAGCCAATCGGATGCAGTGGGATTATCTGAGGTCACAGGTGGGTCATTGGCACATTTATGGGTTCCATGGAACGTTTGGACCAAAATGGATGATTCTATGACCACTCGGATGCAGTGGGATTATCTGAGGTCACAGGCGGGTCATTGGCACATTTATGGGTTCCATGGAACATTTGGATCAAAATGGATGATTCTATAGCCAATCGGATGCAGTGGGATTATCTGAGGTCACAGGTGGGTCATTGGCACATTTATGGGTTCCATGGAACATTTGGACCAAAATGGATGATTCTGTGGACAATCGGATGCAGTGGGATTACCTGAGGTCACAGGTGGGTCATTGGCACATTTATGGGTTCCATGGAACGTTTGGACCAAAATGGATGATTCTATGACCAATCGGATGCAGTGGGATTATCTGAGGTCACAGGCGGGTCATTGGTAGGTACTATAATGGGTTCCATGGAACATTTGGACCAAACTGGATGATTCTATGGCCAATCGGATGCAGTGGGATTATCTGAGGTCACAGGTGAGTCATTGGCACTTATATAGTTTCCATGGAACTTTTGGACCAAAATGGATGATTCTATGGCCAATCGGATGCAGTGGGATTTTCTGAGGTCACAAGTGGGTCATTGGCACTTTCACGTGAATACGAACTTCACGTGTTGTTCGTGAATAAAAGACACGTGTAGTTGAGTTTTGTGTTTTTACTTGATTTTTTTAAAAACACGTGAACACGTGCTTACGTGAAACTGGAAGTTCTAGTTCGTATTGGTAGCATTGTAAGCATTGGTTCGCATTGGGTGTATTTATGCACTTCTGTTCTAGTTTACTTAGTGCTCTATTTTGAAACCAGAGGTCATGAATCTCTTTTCAACTCAGTCAATGAACTCGAACTGTTAAATTTAACGAAATGGGTCTGTGATCCGGTTAGATTTAACTCTTATGAAAAAAAACGAGTTGGATCATATTTCGTTTTATGCTTTTACCCAATAGATGGCGTAAAATTTTAATTTTTGTTTTTATGTGTTTAATTTTTATACAGTGTAGTTCGCAAACTATACATCGAACGGAGAGGAAAGGGTAGCTCGCAAACTAAATATCGGACGAGAGTGGCACTAATTGAAAAGGCATGTGCTCAGCGTGAAATATAGTTACCATACAATTTTTAAAAATCGGGATTTTAATTTTAATTTGAAATTAGTAGTTAAACTGACTGTAGCTCGCAAACTAAATATATATCGGGCAGAGACGAAAGTGGCACCAATGGAAAGTGCATTTGCTTCGTCTTCTTTTCAACTAAGTCAATGAACTCAACCTATCAAACTTAACGAAATGATCGAAAAAATTTGAAATTTTGCTTGTTTCTTTTTGCTTGCTCATTTAATCATACTTACTTTTTAACTTTTTCTTTGTTTTGGCCTCGATAAGTAGTCCATAATTGAGTGTTATTAATTAATTTGTTAATTTTTGTAAGATCAATAAAAATACGTGCAAAATGAACAAAACAATCATACCAAAGAGACAAAGTAGAAGAGGTTACAACTTAAACGGAATTCTACGTCTACACTTACGATACTATCGAAACTGTGTCTTTTTTTTTTGTTTTTTTTGGTAAGAGCGGCTTTCTTCGGCAGATACATCCGTAAAGATTTGCTTCACGTATAGTGGTCTCTGCATGCTAGTTTTCTTGATTTAGGTTACTTTCTTCATTAATTTCCCTCATAATTTGCTTGGCTGACTGGATCAGCCTGACTTTTGCGAACTATAAGTCTATCAAAAAAAGAAAAAATGAATCATTTGAATTAACCAACATGACAGCATTATAGTCTATTTAACGCGTAATATTGAGAATATCCGAAATTTCAGCCGGTTTTACCTTTTCGACTAAGTTCGTGAATAACTGAGCGTTTTCCGGAGTGTAATGTATTCAGTCCATGGCTGTATGTGTGCTACTGTATATAAATCAAATAGTAATAATAGAGTGGAAAAGCAAATTTGAAGGTTGACCTCGATTGAACTGATTTAAAAAAAAATTTTGAACCACAAAAAAACCTACCGAAATGGTCTTTCGGTAAAAAAAAATTTTGAACCACAAAAAAACCTACCGAAATGGTCTTTCTTCCATAACTTAAGCATAGCATTTCCTATTCTAAATTTTATTATCTTTTCGTTTAATATCTTAATAGTTTTTAATTCCACATCATTTCTTTAATTTTTACGAGTGAATCGGTTTCTTTTCCATTTTGTTTGAATTTAAAAAATGTAACAATGTTTGTGAAAAATTAGTTACATCAAATGGTTCAAACTATTAAAACTTATTTTCTTAAAACTAAATAAATCATTTTATGAACAAAAAGTAAAAAAAAATAAGGTGTTAAATTTTATGAAAAAAAAAATATAATGTACGGGAATATATCGGTCTAACCTGTCTTGCTTGCTAGTCGAATTTCGGGTAAGCCTGTTGCCCCAAAACAAATTTATTTTGGAACTAACTCGAGGTCTTTTTTGAAATGTTTCTTCAAACTTAAACCCAAAAAAAATTTACTATGGAACTATTTCGTGGTATGCTTTGAAATGTTTCTTCAAACTTGTTTTATCGAGTTCAACCCGCTCTAATTTATAGTAATAAATGATACCTTGCCCTTGTAAGAAAAATAAACAATATATTTATGATGTCATGAGAACAAAATGCAATAAAACTATTACTCGGTAACTAGGAATGCTACAATTTTACTTTTCTCATCGCGAGAAGTCGAAGGTTTTCGAAGTCAACTGCCAACAGACGAGTTTTCAAGACCAAGTGCCATAAATAAATCATACTAATGTCCTTGTAAACAATTGACAGTGCTCAATAAGATTGGACCGTACCCAGCAAAATTTTTGATACAAACTTGACATGTAATCTTAGATTCTGGAAGCAGACATTCTAAAAATCCAATTGTGCTTCTTCTCAACCTTATCGACAAGTGCTTTCAGGAAGCGTTCTCATGAATTTCTAAAAGGCTTTTTGAATAACTTCCAAGAATGCTTCCATGGCATGGCTTGTGCAAGGCAATGGTTAAATATTTTCTTTGGAGCATTTTGTCTTATATCTTCTGAATTATGGAATGTCTTCTTTAAGTTTTCCTGGTAAATACCTACAAAAATCCTTTTATCGAAAACCTCAAATCTTCCATTGAAAAATTCTAGAAGCACTTCTAGAGAAGACTAAGGAAAGCATTTCTCCCAATAACATGAATGTCGTCCCCTAAGCGCCCAATTATCGTAAGAGCCAAAATGGAAATTTTGCAGAAAACGGTTTTTTTTGTTTTTTTTTTTAATGATTGTTGTGAATTTGTTTTCAGCACCCATGATTTTACTGAATGCCCTTCGTTTCAACGATTTCAAGTGGAATTCAATAGCCATTATCGCGATATAAGATTAATTATTTTCCAAGACATATGCCCTAAGGTTATATATTTTCAAAATTAATACCGACCTTACTTTGGTATGGTACCGTTTACCATTTCGAGTACTTCAATTGACTAATCTGAACCCCATAATACCAATGTGGTCTATTGATCTGAAACGAATCCAAACGGGCCTAAAATCTCTTATATATAAATAAAGAAAAGGATTAAGAAATGAGTTCCAACAAGTATCTAGGCTCTAGGAATGGTACAATCATAACGACAAGAGTAAGGACGAGTATTGAGCAAAAAGAAGAAGAAGAAGTTTTAGGTAAAGAACTGGAGAAAATATAAGGGCAAATATAAGAAAAAGAATATGGAAGAGGATAAGAACAGGGATAACGACAAGGATAAAGAAAAATTTTGAAAGGCATTACAAATTAAGGACAAAGTTTTACAAAAAGGTTAAAAAAACAAGGGTTGGGAGTAAAACTAGTACAAGAATAAGAATATAAAATGAAAGTATATGAAATAAAACATAAACTAAGAAATTGACAAGGATATTTGTTACGACAAGTATTAACATGAAGATTACGACAAGAGTAATAATAAGAATAAGAAAAAGGATATAACACCAAATCAAGTTTCATTAGAGCTTAATTTCTACTGAGTTCTATTATAAAGAGAGAGTTGAGAGGAAAGTTTAGAACAGGTGAAAAAAAATGAGAGGTACTCGATAGTTGCTCGATACAGGCTTATTTTAGCATACTAGTATCGCCTGGGGTAGAAATTCGACCAATTCCTTTTGGTTATCTCCGCACTCTGATTCATTTAAAAAACAATTGTCAAAATTGTTTGAGAAACACGGGAGAAAATAGTTCTTAACTTTTTTCCCTACGCCTAATTATATGGATAATCTTCTATACCTACCACAACTCCTTATGGGTTTTACAAAATACAAAAAAGTTACAAAGCTGATAGACTTCTTACCTAGCATGCATGCACCCAGCGAAAAAATGCTGTTATATCTAACAAATCATGGGTTGAAATAACAGATTTCACTGTTAAATATAATCCACCAAATTAAACTTTCAAATCAACTGTGAAACTATAGTTGGCTGTTGGTCTGTAGAACACATAACCCATATTAAAACGTACTTATTGAAATTTTATCACTTTTTTGAAAGTTCATGTTTAGCCGAGTGTGCTGACGTGTGCGTCTAGTACTCAACTATCTTTGGTTCAAATACCGGCAAGATTAACAATTTTTTTTATTTAAAATATTTTTGTTTTAATAAAAAATTAAATTTGCAACTTTTTTTTCAAAATTGTAAGCAAACATATTTTGAAGGCTATTTTTATTATTATTTCAAATATTAAATTACAATTTTTGATACTTACACAGTTAGGGTTCGAACCGACGTCCCACGCATGATGGTCTAGTGCACTTCCACTGAGCTATTGGCAACCATAATATAAATATAGCAAAACACATTTAAAAACTATTGCTGACAAAAAAATAGACAATTCAACACAAGCACAAAAATATTTCAACAGATGATTTTAACAGCACAAAAATACTCTGAAGCGTTCATTTAACAAAGAAAATTGTTAACTTAAACGCAAATCATACAACCTAACGGTGTTTTTAAAATAACAGCGACCGACTGTTAATATAACAGTTGATATTTTTCTGAGTGTGGGGCATAAGAATAACACCAGATCCTTTGGAAATTTGAGTGGCACTTTTGAAATCTTTTGTGCACAACATCTGTACACAGTTACGTCTGGTGGTCATCAATCTTCTAGTATTCCATATTCGAGGCTGCTTTTAGTTTTTATTTGAGAGTTATAATGTGATGGAACCCTGCGCACATTCCATCTTTAAAGTCGTGTAGAGACGCTTCAAGTTTAGAGCCTAGAGAGGACAGGGATTTTCGGACAAGGATATTTTAAGGTGGCTCCGGCTCGCCTTGACATTTCCAATTGTGGGCTATATGGGGATTTTATTCAAGACGCAGCGCTGCCCAACACTACGCCCTTTCCACACCTTGGCTAGTCACCTGCTCAATGGCACCACGTTATAATATATTCTTAAAGTAATCCGAAATTTTAGTCCCTCTTGATCAACAAAATTTCAACTACGATAGCGTCGGACGGGTTCAACGGGTCTAGTTGAAGATGTTTTTGTCTATTTACTAAACCATTCAATTTTGGTACAGTACGATCTCAAAAAAAAAAGTTTTCTTCTAAAACGCCTCATTGTAAAAAATAGCCCGAATTCGTTTAGAATACAAAGGTAACTATTAATCTTAATATCAAAAACTCTTCTATGCGGAAAAAAACCGAAATATGAAAAAAAGTTGAGATGATGTATATCGTAACAATTTTAGACTCTTAAAGAACAATAGTGCTACTTTAAGAGTAAAAGGGTGTGATTTGATAGAATGATAGGAAAGCCAAATTCTTGGTTTGCCTGTCCCTCTTAAATTTATTGGGACTATTCTGCCATCTATGTCCAAAAATAAAAACTAAAACCAATGCATTTAATTTTTTGACAAAATACTCTTAAATTGACAAAAAGGAGTCATCAAAGTTAACTTTAAAGGATTCTTTCTAATAATTTTGCGACAGGATTCAAGGGAAATTTATGTAATTATTCAACATTTCGCCTGCTTCATAAGAGCTTCTGTTCAAGCAATAAAAGTATTTCCACATGCCAAAGTATGTATGTCGCTGTCTCTGTGTGTGTTGCCAACTTTAATAAAACTTTCTCCGCCAATTCGTCGCTCTGCTCCACTGTTCACTGCGCAATCCGCATTGTCTTTTGCATCATCATTATTTTTACATGAATTTGCAATAAAATTGAACTCGAATTCTAACTAGATTTTATATTTTCACTCTTTCCATATCTACATCTCGCTCTACGTCATCACTATGTTGCTGCAGCCATCTCAAAAATTCCAACAACAATAATCTGAGCAATCTCGATGCTGCCATACACAAGTTCTTCGTCAACCTGTTCCCGGTGGCATACCATCAGGCGGTGCATTTGAACAAGGACAATTACGGCGAACTGCACGAGGACTACATCAATTGTCTGAAGCACACATACGATGATTTGCAGCCATTTGGCACAATACCCAAGGAAATCACACACAATCTACTGCAGAGCGTACAGACAGCGACAATATTCATGAATTCGCTGGTACAGAGTGCTGAGGTGCTGAGTGAAACGGATGAGCTATATGCTGTCTACCTGACGGATACCTGTCAAAAGCAGCTGCTTAAAATGAGCTACTGTCCAAGCTGTAATGGACTGCAAAAGACCCAAGTGAAGCCCTGCTTTAGCTACTGCATGAATGTGCTGAGGTAAGTCAACGTTGTAATCTGCTGTGATGAGTAGATGTGATGGTAGAGAGATGATTCTTTCATCGCCTGATATCCTAATTCATTCAATCATTCACACTTATTGGGAAAGTATAATTTTTTTATTTTTACAGAGGTTGTTCGGCACAATATGTGGGCATTCTGGACAGTCCATGGTCGAATGTGGTCGATGCTGTGGATAATTTGGTAGCCTCACACATACGTTCCGACAGTGGTATTGTGACCACAATCAAGCAACTCGATGGCAAGCTATCGGAAACAATAATGCGTGCAATGGAAAATGGTCCAGAATTGGAGAAAAAAGTAAGTAATTTAAATGGCATGAGATTGTGTAGCAGAGTTTTATAGACTTTGGAATTCTGGATGCTTTGAGCAATCCGGTAAATATCAAACAATATGTTACCAGAGTTTCGGTTCGTTACTAGGTTGTTAAAAGAACAATTCAGTTCATTCGTTTTGTACACTGACTTCTGGTAAGTTGGTTCACATTTTATAGCAAAACTATTCCCTCAAAGCAACTTTAAGTTGATAAACAGGCCTTAATAAAAATATACGAATTTCATTAAGAGATTTATTCATTCCTTTTCTCTCTCTCTATACGAGTAAGAGTACTTCTTCATGCATACAATAACTGACCTAAAAATGTCGATTTAATTGAATTTAAATAAGGATACAAAAACAAAACCTACACTTAGCAGAAGCCTTAAAATATATTTTAATTTTTGCCATTCCATGTTTGCAATTTTCTTTCAATTTGCCTTCTTCATGCACATATTTATATTATTCATTTTATGTATGTACGAGTGAGTATGTTTTATTTTGTTACCAACTTAATGCCTCCATCATGACTTAATAGCTCTGCCATCGCTGTGGTTGCTTCTAATTAAAAACGAATTTTGTCAGTATGTCAGTAAAATGAGAATTGAATTAAAAAAAGGAATTCAATAAAATTTATAGCAAAAACTATCTGTTCCAGTTTTACTTATCGAAGCCAAAAAAAAATCAATGGATTGTTTTTTCAATAGTTAAATAAATACAGGTTCCTTGAAATGTTTAATTTCAGTTCAAGATTATACACAGGAATACTTAGAGTGAGACAAGTTAATAGTCCATATAAAAATCTGAATAAAAAATATGCATACGGCGTACATTACGTCAGATCGGCTGAGAAAAAATAACATGTCTCAGATTTTCACAAAATTTGGAGGATTTTAAAAGGGAGCCAAACAATGACAAAAACTGAATTTTTTAATATTTGTTTTATGGAACTTTGTGGATTTTACAGTACAAACAAAAAAATTCCTTCCTTTTGAAAAAAAATTAAAATAAATGAAAAAAGTGTTAAAAAAGTGTTTCTGTTATCTAAATTCTAAATGTTTATGTTTATATTTATTTTAATTAAATATTAAAATTAAATTAAATTATATTTAATTTAATAAAATATGAACACAAACATTTAGAATTTCGATAACAGAAACACTTTTTGAAGAATTACCCTTTTAATTTTTAATTTTCCTTTTTTGGAAAAACCTTTGTTTTTCTAAATTTATTTTGAAAACTTGATGCCGTTAAAAAGTGTAATTTGTTTCAATATTTTAACTCAATTTTTTTTTTTAATTATTTGAAAAAAGGATATATTTTTGTGCTGTAAAATCGATAAAACTCCACAAAAAAAATTATATTAAAATTAAAAAAGTCAGTTTTGTGATTGTTTACTCCCTTTTAAAATCCCCCAAATTTGGTCAAATCTGAAACATGTCAAGATTATAATTTTAAAAGAATACTGAAGATATTAAACGAAAAAACTATATGTAGCCATAACTTATATTTTGAAAAACATTGCCTCTTGTAAGGTATTTAAAAAAAAAAAAGTCATGAGAGTAAACTGCTACTTTGTGCCCCAAATGGTTAAGACAGAATTTTTTCTTAAAAATTTTAAGTTTGCTTACATAATAATGCAAATATAGAATTAAAAAAAAAATGGTAGAGTAAAGACATTTTTTTGCGATTATTTCAAATCTAATATAAGCTAAGATTATAAAGGTTATATTAGTTTTTATCTTAAAAAATTAAAAAATTATTTTCATCACACGTTGTTGATTCTATTCGAACATAAATTAAGTTTTTTCGCCTTCTTCACGAAGAAAAAAAAAATCTGCTAAAATCAAGCTCAAAGCGTTCGTAACTGAAATCAGCTCAATATAGATGAAAACCATCTCAAAACATGCTATTCTTGTTCGCAGTTTATGCCAGAAACTGGGCTTGAAATATTTTTTGAAAAACACGTCAATTTGTGCTCAATACGTGTTATCTTGGGCTTGTTTGTAAAAAAAATAATTTTGTTTTTGTTTATGCACATCAAAAATATGAGGAACCGAACGATGTAATTCTCAATTGGTTGTTGTTCTTGTCAGTAAAAAAAAGCAGAGAACAAATTAATAAATTATTTTTTCCTCTCCGGATTGGATGAAACATATCTAATTTGGACATTATTAGTAATATCTTTATAGTAGACACCTACCTTTCGGCTTTAGTACTTCTTGCCTCATGGCGAGGAGTCATGGACTTTCGAAATCAACTCTCAACAGATTGACTTTCAGAATTCAGTGCTGCAAAATAACCGTACTGAGACCTATTAGACTGATCACCTAATATATTTCTCACCAACAGACTTATAAATTGGCAGTGCAATATCTTGTACCAATACATCTCTTGGGAGTTGTTTTCTCAAATCCAATGGTTTTTGGAATATAATTAAATTTATCGACCAGTTTCCAGGCACTCAGCACCCAAGATTCTACTGAGCAACACTTCTTTTTAATCATTTCATGCAGTATTCAATCGCCATTATTGCCATATAAAATTAATTATTTTCCGGACATGACAAGTGCGCTGGGTTTTGCGTTTTCAAGTATTTATAGCTTACTATGGCGAGGCGCCGTTTACCAGTTCTGGTATAAACACTTTAGGTACTCATCCACCGATTCTCTTGTACCAATTTGTGAACATTTAATTTGAGGTTAAATTCAATTCACTTCCATTGGTGAGGAGACCGAACTAAAATCTCTTGTATATAGGATATGCCAGCCTGGTTGTACTGAGGCGCAGCGCCACGCCGACTCGTTATCTAACTTGCGACATTAAGCTTAACACAGCAAGCTCGAAGCTCTCCGAAGGGCCAGCCCACGATAGTCCCCCGGCAAAAAGGTTTCCAACTTGCAATGAGCTTCTAATAAAACCGGACATGAATTGATAGTCTTAAGCACACATGACTTTATAAGCAAACTTATCTTAGTATCCCGGTATAAAATACCGATAGAAACTCGTCGGGTATTTGCTATGACTTCAAAATGTCTAATCAAAAATTAAACCAAATCGAGACATAAAGTATTACCAGTACAGCCACTCCTGTTGAACACCTAAGGCATTACCAGTAAAGACAACACTGTTGAACACTTATTTTGGGTATTCCAAAACTGACCGCCTCATCTTAATCAAATAAGAAAACTTGGTCAACCAGCATACAACATTTCCAGAATGATAGCATGCTCGAACACAGAATCATATTATGCTCCTTGACCATACTCCTTGACAATACTCCTTGACAATACTCCTTGACCTCCTTGACCATACTGCTTGAACAATTTTTCCGGCATAAAGACCCTATTCTTGGAAATTTATTTATCATCACTTATACTCGTATACTCATAGAGATATATCAGATTTTATTCATGCCAGTAATTATCAGTTGCTAAACCAGGTTTCTTGACAATCCCCGTGCTAACAGTATGTTTTGTTTCATTTGCTATAGATACGCAGGTACAATAACCAGATTTTATTTCCCACTTCCATGATTTTCCATCTGAAAGCGAGGGCTAATGGCAACCTATGTTTTTAAGGGACATACATAATTGAACCGTAGTCCAAATACGCATGCCACAACCCTACTCCTTTTCACTGGCTTGGAACAGGCTAGTGGCTTATCATTATCCCCACTACACGCAAAGAAATTTTTCGTTTATCGTAACTGAAAAATTCACCAACTATACTTCGTTTGCGAACTGTATTTGCTGCAAACGAGTATTCAGTTGTCATCAACTTAAAAATATTCTTGCTTGAAACGAAAAAACATCGAACTTAATGAAATTTTATCATTGTTTTGGAAGTTCAAGTTTAGCCGAGCGTGCTGGCGGTCAAGTCTAGAAACTTGAGTGACCTGGGTTCAATTCCCAACAAGAACACCAAATTTTTTTTTTTGTTTTAATTAATGTTTTTTATTATTATTTTTATTATTCTTATTTTGACGGTTCCTTTTGACCAAGCAGTTAATGAAACAGAATTAAAATTTCAATAATTAAATTAAAATTTTTGATACTTACACAGCCAAGAATCGAACCCACGTCTCCCGCGTGTCAGTCTAGCATGCTTTCATTGAGCTATTGTGAGATATTGTCTAGAATGAATTTTTTATTTATTTAAGCTGTAACACATTCTTGTTTTTTCGTTAATGGCAAATATTTAACATTTGTCATCAACGAAAGCGAGCTGTGTAGCAGTTGTGTGACTGCGCTTGTGATTCACAGTTGTGTGTATGTTTGTTCACACTCTTAAAATACTTCCTTTTCGTTGATGGCAAATATTAAACGCTTTTCATCACCGAAATCAAGCAACTTTTTTGGTCAGTTGGGAACTACTCGCTTATAACAAATTAATTTATTTTCCTGCAAACGAAGTTTTCAGTTGGAAAAAATAAATTTTTCGGTTGCTGCAATTTAAAAATCACTGCCGTTTATGACAAACAAAATTAATTTCTTGCAACTAAATAACGTGTTTCCCGCAACTAACCATTATTATGCCAACTGTTCAAAAGTTTACAAACAATGATTTGAAGCATGACAAACGAAGTTCGTTTGCAGCAAACTGGCGATAAACGTTTTTTTTCTCTGCGTGTAGACGGAGTTATCTAACAGCAGAAATCATAGCAAAAGTACATGATGTGGTACTAGACGATTGACGAGCAGAAGTGTTTGAATAGGTGATGCCATAGGCATCTCAAATGATGGAGCATATTTTATTTTGCATCAAGATTTACACATGAAAAATTTTTACCGTTATTTTTATTGTTAACATCCGAATATTATTGTAATCTATTGCATCAACTGAATGTGCAAATTCGAAAATACATGCTGGAACTTTCGTATTTGAAGAAGCATTTAATTTGCATGTAATTATTTCTGACACAAAATATGACTGGCAGTGACCTTCAGTGCAGTGACCAGTATGACCTTCTACTACGTTAACTGTCCGATAAGCATTTCATAAGCGATTGCTTGGTGCACTACAGTTGTTTCCGACTTTTTATCTTAATCGGTAAATTTCCATCAGTGCAATTTTTTAATATCAACAATTACCACAGTTATGAACTCTGCTGAGACGCTGTGAGCAATATTAACAATAAATTGTAATAATGTTTGATACACTGCAAAAAATTATTCCATACAGTAGCTGATAAAAACAGTTGGACGGCATTAAGATTGATTTAAATTGATATCAAGAACGTTACAACTCAACAGCATCAGACGTCAACTTCATCATCATTAAAACAAAGTAAACACATTCATTCATTCGTTGATTCATTTCTTCATTTAGTTATTCACAAATCATCATCTAAATCATCAACAGCCTGGAATTGAACAATGGATTTTCAAGCAGCACCAGAATTTGCAAAAATAATCATGTATGCAAGAATGTGATTATAGGCTCGTAATGCAAAATGTGTTCAATGCACATTTCTAAATTCAACTTGATGATGAAAATGTTGCAAAGGTCAAATTAATGTATGACTATATCAATCATTTTAATGGCTTAGAATCAGTGCGCATTTCGTTTTCATCGTTGTGTGTACGTCTGAATGTGTGATGAATGTGAATATTGCTTTCGAGAATGATTGCATTCACACTACAAGCTATATATTTTACTTAGTTTGCTTTTATACAATCATTGAGTGATGAAAGTGTAACGGTTGCTTTGCAATAACATGGAATATTTTATTTACAATGTTTAGAAAATTTATTTAGTATAATTAATCGACCACTTTCAACCAAGTTTGGTACGCTTGTTTTATACAGTAATACTGTTGGCGAGTTTTATACCTCCTAATAGTCCGATTGATTTTATAATCAACCCTTTGAAAATAGTAGTCCTCTGCTAGATAATCTTAGCAATAATCAACATGTAATATTCGTAGGTGACTTCAAATTATACCTAGGAGATATTGAATGAAAACCGGTTTGTGATGAGTTTCACCTTGTGCTTCTCAATAAAAATTACAAAGTCGAAGTCGTATTTTAGATCCGGTTTATATTGATAAAGATTTCCAAGTACATCTGGCCTTACCCTCGTGCCCAATTTTGAATGAATCTCATCATCATATACCTCTACAAATTGACTTCTCCTTATATCGTTTGCAAAAATTTAATAGTAATATAATGATCTCTAGAGATTACCGACATGTTAACTTTGACGGCATGAATAGATTCCTATCCTCGGTCCCTTGGGACTCCCTATTATTTAAAGGCGACATTTTTTTCAATGTAGAATATATTTTCTAATAGTTTTATGAAGCATTTCATTCCCGCTAAACAAACTCAGTGTAATGGTAAGCCGCAATGATTTAACAGAAGACTATCTTATATGAAAAATAAAAAGATTAAAGCTTTCAAACGTTTGAGAGATAACTCTGCAAACCCGATTTTTCGAGTATCTTTCTATCAAACAAAATTTTAATGCACTGAACCAGTTCCTTTATCACAATTACTTAATTTGTACTGAGACTAGTCTAAAACAAAACAGTAAATATTTTTGGACCTTCATCAACAGTCAAACAAAGGAAATCAAATGGTGTTCCTATTAGGATGTCCTACCTAAACGATATAACTGACGATAGACGCGCTGTCTGAAACCTGTTTGCGTATTACTTTACATCGGTGTATACTTCCAGTCCCCCAGTCTATGCTTCTCCCATTCGTTATCCACTTTTGGATGTTGGCTCCATTTACCTTGATGAATCGGAGGTGTTTGCCGCACTTTCATGCCTTAAAAACAACTCTGTAGATGGCCCTGATGGCATTGCCCCAATTTCACTAATAAATTGTACGGCATCGATCGCACTACCACTTTTGCTAATCTTCGCTAAATTCTTATCATCTGATGTTTTCTTTGATACCTGCAAATTATCGCACATACTGCCAATTCACAAATCTGTCCCTAAAGATGATATCGTAAATTAAAAAAAGACCCATTTGCAAATTAGCCGCTATTCCGAAATTATTCGAAAAATTAGTAAACTGTAAATTAATTTTCCTGGTAATACATAATTTTTTTTATATTATGTTTTCCTTCTCACATGGCTTCATGTATGGGAGATCCACAACCACCAACATGGTCCTTTTCTTAAGTTATTTAATTCATAATATGGAGAATCACTTACAAACAGACGTAATTTTTACTGATTTTGCTAAAGCCTTCGATAAGGTAAACCACAATATTTTCATATCAAAGCTCTCGGCTATTGGGTTTCACTCCAATGTGCTCAACTGGATTAAATTTTATTTACACAATCGTCCTCATCGCGTTCAAATTAACGACATTATATCTTACCCCATTAATGTAACTTTTGGTGTGCTTCAAGGGAGTCATCTTGGCCCATTACTATTTATGTTGTTTATTAATGATCTCCCGCTAGTAATCAAATATTCCCATTGTCTCATCTTTGCTGATCTTAAACTGCTTGAAGAAATGAAATGCACTGCAGTATTCTACAGACTAAAGTAAGTGTCGAATAGACTGTATCTTGCAGTGAGCTCAGATAAAGCGAAGTATATTGCATCAACAAGCAAGCAGTCCTAGTGCTTTGGGACCGATATCACTGTTAACAACACCTCCTTAGAGATTGTAAAGTCTTCGTTTATCTTTGACGCAGCATGAGTTCCTCCAATTTTATGAATATTTACATCAAAAGAAGCATAACTTCAGTAAAGAAGCGGGTGTAAGTCCTTGGACAAGGCTAAAACCAAATTAAACGATGAAAGCGCAATTCCCGAAAAATTTCAAAATCTTCCTTCACTCACTCCGGCGATCGTTGGATGCGTGATTCAAAAAATTTTCAAAATCTTCCTTTATTTTTTAGGAAGATTTAAAAGTTTTAGAAAAAATATAATTGGAATAAGAAGCAGAGTCGGAAAACTCGTTAAAATAATTAAAAAAGTTGATCTTGTAAAAAGATTCATTGAATTGGGATAAGACAACTTCTGTCGAGCTCGCTAGTTTAAACTTATAACAATTTGTAACGTTCAACAAAGATGTTTCGAAACAAATAGCTGAGGATCCCTAAAATCGATTTGTTTGGCACTCTTGTCGGCGAAACGCTTAAAACTCCTCTTGGCGATTCGTCGGCGAATCTTACCAGCAAATCGCTTAAGACTCCTCTGGGCGATTCGTTGGCAAATCTTCCCGGCGAATTGTGTCTAAAGCCTCAAAAGAGCTGTGTGGTGATTATATCATCTTCCAAACGATTCGCTGGAGATGCTCAGGCGATTAAAAATGCTTGCAGTGATTCTTTTCATTTCATTGATTTTGTATTAGAAGCACAGACACGGAGCTTGGATATTATTATTCATTTTCTACTTTCTATTTGAACATCTTTTTTAAAGTCTTATTTAAATACCTTGAAGGTTTTTCTTTTCTGCAGACAGTAACATATGAACGGTTCAGAGATCAGAGTTCAGAGTTGAACTGGACCAAGTCAAAAACATTTTTTTCGTTTCCAATGCGATTCTATGTAGAATTATGCCGAAAATTCAATACTGTTTAAAACTTAGTCACACCAATTTTCTTAAGGAAAATAACTGAAAAAATATAAGTAATTTTTCTAAAGGGCTTTATATAAATCATTAACCATTTAAGTCGTTCTTTCTCAAAACAAGCATTTCATGACTTGGCTCACTTCATCTGTGAACCGGCTATATTAAAGTTTCTAACATTTTATATGTACCACGTACACTTCTCAACTTTGTTACACCTAAATAAAACAGCAAAACCACTCTACGTTGCGTATATCTAAAGAACACAGATTTTTTAAAAATCGTCTATCCTTTGACGATAAGAATATCGTGTATAAAAATAATACCTGTGAATGTTGGCTTGCTGAGTTTGTGGCCAACAGTTGAGAATATTTTGATTAAAATGCATGCCTTTTTTTCTGCAAGGATCCTCAGGCGTTTAAAGCATATTTCTCGTTTGCTTCTTGAAGTTACTGCGAACTGAAGTCGCTTTTTTTTCATGGCCTTGACTGAAGTTTTTTTCATTATCATGCATGTAATTTCTTTTAATATGATCAATTCAAGGACTCTTCAGAGGACATGCATTAAGCGAATGCACAATACATCATACGCACAAATTTGCACAGTCCTACGCACACAATAGAAAACGGAAATTGCTTTTATCTTTATGGTTGGGGTAGAAATTTAATTATAACTATTCTTGTGTCAAGTGCTTTTCTCTATAAAATATTTCTTTGTTATTTATACGAGGAAAAACAATAAAAGGCACACAAGAAAACATCAGCAGTAAAGTTAAAGTTTTTGTCTATAGGATACTATGTAGAACACCTCTTTGTCGAGTGCAGTGACAACTGTAACACTCATTTTTATAATATCTCCCGTATCCATACACAACCTCTCCAAACTCTACGACTCGAGCTCTGCAAAACATTGTCTCCTGCCTATGAAGCATTATTTACCTCCAGAGATACATACATGCTCCAGCTCATGTTTATTACATTTTAATTGTTTGTATGCTGCATACTAATGCAGCTCCACTCAACGCTTCCAATATGATTTTTTGTTGTAGTTGGTCTGTCGCTATTGTTGTTGTTGTTAACTTCGCTGCATTGATAGCTGCTTGTACCAACAACAGCCCAACCCATCTAACCTAGCCTTGCTTGCCCATCAGCCTTCCATGGTTGCCTTTAATGGATTCGCGCACACTAATTATGCCTGCCTTGCATTGGCTGCTCGCTGTACAAACTTTAATGGTTCCAGTTTAAGTTTTTTTTTATTCTTGTATACTTTCGGAAACTAATTATGCAAAAGTTTGGTTATCTTTCCAAAACATTGCATTGGTTGTTCGATTTGGAGTATAAAAGAGGTTAGTATCATTTAAGCCACGTTCTGTGGGTACATGTTCTTTAGGGGAAGAGTTTAGAAATGTATTTCTGCAGACAATGATACTTGGTTTAACTTAACAGGACTAGAATTTTCATTTTCAAATTTCAAAATCGATATCATAGATTTAAAATTTTCAAATGAACACGTTCCGTGGCACTCGTGTAAAGGTTGAAGGTTTAGATCCGCATTATCTTTGGTCCCACGAAAAACTTAAATTTTTTTAATGCCTTTTGAAGAACTTCTTTATTACTGCTATTTATGACAGTTTTTTAATGTTAAACTACAAAACCAGCCAATATTTTTACAAATAACTTGATTATTAGACGTTATTGAAAACCATTCCAACTCACGGATGGCAATAGCTAGAGTCTAGATATTTGAGGCATCACCAAATCATAAACCAATAATTATTTTGAGAAACTGTGCCGAACAAATTTTTCTATGGATTTTTCTATGGAGCGTGAGGTGCCATAATATTTTATATCGTCAAATCCTTTTTTTTTTTTCTGTTAGAATACCCTCCATAATTTCTACATTTATGTGACGATGTACAAATATATTTTTTAATGGCTTGTTCAGGCATTGCTATGACAATATTTTCTCACAGAAAAACTACAAAAATTTCTAAACTTTACTTTCAGGTGAAGAAAACTTGTGGTACACCAAAACTGTTGCCCGCGCCTAATGCCGATACCGACATGCGTCCAGGTGCACAACACAACATCAAGTGGGCCACACCACCAGATGCCGAAATTTTGCGTTTCCTGTCAACCATCGATAAATCCAAAGAATTCTACTCCAACATTGTCAACAAGTAAGTAAAAAACCATATAAATAGGTGTATAAGTATATATAATATTTTTTAATGTTCTTTCTGAATATCAGATAATGTTTCCAAAAAAGCACAAAAAGAATTTGTATTTAAAAATGGTCGTAGATACGCAAGTTTCCAACATAATGCGACGAGAGGAGATCCGTAGAACGAACTGCATCTGTGAGAATGAGAAGTTTGAATTAATAACTAAATTTTAACAAAATGAGAAAAGAAAGAATTTTTGATAAATAGGTTATTTAAGAAAAAATAAGCTGTAAAGAAATAGCCAGCTTATTTGGGAAGAGAAAGATTAAGAAAACTTATTACTCCTTAAACTCTGAAAGACTCAAGATTTTCAACCAAATATTCCTAACATAACTTTCTGCCATATTCAACATGGTTCAACCAATCAAAATTTTCAAATTTATATCAACTTTTTACCATTTAATAATCATTTCCAACTTTATAGACAAACATAAGTATTTCTGCATATCGAGGGTCTGATGTCAGAAGAACATGTATTAATTCCAACATTAACTTGACTTTCATACATGTTCTTCTGGCATCAGTTCTGGCCCTCGCTATACATGCAAACATACAAACATTTACACTCTTACAATTTTATAATTTATGCCGCGTATTCTGCGAAAAACATCTCTGATAATGGTAAAGTACATGGGTGCAATAATGCCGACAGCAAAAAATAATACGTTGCTAATAACTTCCGCTCTTTCAGAGAATTGTGTGTGCTGCAATAAATATAACAAAATTACTCTTAATTTTCATTCTTAGTTCAAGTTCGAATAAATTTACCGGTTTTACGAGAGTAGCGGGTTTTAATGAAAACAACTGCTTTGTTGTCTCACGTGCTGTTACTATCAGGGATGGCAGCATAATTTTAATTATTCTTAAAGCAATTTTAGCACAAAAAATTTTCTTTAATATAAGTAAATGTCTTCGCAATTGAAAAACATACAATTTGAATGACAATAAAATATTTTTAATTTTTGTTCATTTTAAAAATGTTTACATATTTTTTTTTTTTATATTTTAAACCTTACAGTGCTAAAGTGGGTTGGGCATTTGCAAAATATTCCCACTTTGACATTCCAACAATTTGAACTACAACCAAGCAGTACCATGGCACTATCGAGCTGCTTTGTCGTGTCATCATGACTCAACAAACTAGCTGGACGGTGTATGTTGTTGTACTATTTGTATCCTGTAGTTCATATCGCGCACATGTTTTTCTATTTCAACGCACAATCTCAATTTGTTTGCAACACACATATTATCTTTGCATCCAACTACTTTAGAGTGAAGTACACCGGAGCCAAAATACCAGCTGCATAAAACATAAAACCACCAACGACATCCTTTATATGTGATGGTCCGCATACATTCTGAAACATTTCAAAGAAAGTTTTAAATTAATATTAGCTAAAAGCACACAGATAAATTTACCGGTCTTGGTGACTCTGGCACGGGCTTCATTGAGCAAAAGTTATGTATGTTTCGTTGTGCGTTTTGTATGAAAGATGACAACATTTTGTAATATTCAATCACAATAAATTTAATTAAAGAAATTATATTAAAATTTTGAATTTAGTTTGTTTTTTTTTCTGAATATAAAACAAAAAATTATTAATTTTTTATAAAAAAAAAACATTTTCAATGACGTCCTAGCTATAGTTGACTATATAAAAAACTTATTTTAAATTAAGCTAGTCAGTTCAGCCCACGCAAGGACTTCAAACATGCTTCTTACAAGTATAATCAATATGGTTGTATGTGAAATAATGTTTTTATACAAACGTCACGACCGTACAGTTTATAAAAAAATTTCAGCGACTTAGACGGCTAACGGCAATGATCTTAGGATGCTTTACTTAGTACTAATAACGCTCTGGGTTATTATATTTAAAAAAAAGGAACCAACCTTGTACAAACCAATGATAAATACACGGTTGATCGACTTCACCGCAGTGAGAAACATGTTAGTAGCATCAGTTTCAAACACCTCGATATCCACAAGGCCACCTGACTATTAAGTTCCCTAAACTCTAAAGTACAATAACACTACTGCGGATTGTATGGGTGGTGGACGTGTTCGTGGTATCCTTTTTTAGCCACGTATTTTTTGTAAGCATATTAGTTTGATGTAACATATTCACACACCAAGTTGTATCCCTGTTGCTCAAATATAAACCTCTTTAAAGAGTTTTCACTATTTCAGTGTCTCAGTTGGAATATGAATCCTCAAAGACGAAGTCTTCAATGCCGTCTCGATGACCAAGAACGCTTACTTAGACCAAACACTGACGTTCTGAAAGACAAGTCATTATATTGTCTTTATATGGACACATTCCGTCTTTGAAGACATTTCAACGACATGTCTTGCAAGCCAAAGTAGAATTTTGTTTGAAAATGTCTGAAAATGTTTGAAAATGAAATGGATCGATCCGTCTTGCAATAAACTGACATGTCTCAAAGACGTGTTCGAAAACGGATCGATCCATTTCTAGGTGGGTTGTATTGGAGATAGACAGAAGTAATAAGAGCCATGAGATCTAGGCCACAGGAGAGTCTAAAAATTATGCTACATCTTCTTTCTATAGAAGATTTCCTTAAGTTCGGCAACCAAGAGTGCGATTCGTCTTAGTCAGTCATAATCCTGGAAAAACAAATCAAAAAGAACAACCAACTTCTTCCTACCTAGTATGAAATTCGTTACAAAATACTCCACATCCATTCCCAGCTTACAAGAAAATCTACTACTATGGTAACCTACCATAGTAATCTTCAATTCTACACTGATAGCTCCAACATGTAGAACGAAACAGGTGTGTACTATGAAATGCTACAGATCAAAGAGTCTTACAAACTCCCTGATCACGGCAGTGTTTTTCAGGCAGAGATTGAAAAAGCCACATAGGTTCTTCACAGCAAAAGTCTCAACATAATAGTTGTATAGTATTTTTAGATCAGTATTTTTAGGATAGTATTTTTTTAGATCAAAGCACTGGAATGCAAAATGGCAAAAGCCCGAACGGTAATTAACTGTAATCAAGTTCTGAACAGTGTCAATAATACCCACAATGTCACTTTCTGCTGGATCCCCGGTCACAGCAATGTATCATAGAAGGGTATGACAAAGCAGTCACGCTGGCAAGAAGTGGAGTAACGATAGACACAAACAGAACCATGACAGACGTATACATTCCAATAGGCATCGTCAAAAGAAGCATCGACCTCAAAGCCAGAGATAATTCCAACACGAACTGGACTTCCAGAAATGACTGCATTATATCTAGAAGGCTCTGGCCAATACTAAACGAAAAAAAAACAAGTAGAGAAAGTCTAAAGTCGGTCTAGGCCGACTATGAAATACCCTATACCTACTTTTCCAAAATACAATAATAGTGGTATTGAAAGTGGGCGGATGAAGCGGATAAAATTTTACACATACCAAGTTTTATTCCTGTAGCTCACAGTTAATGTCTTTATTGTGCTTTCGCTATTGTGTTCATAGACGGATTACGCCCAATTTTTGAACACACCTTAGGTATAAAATACATATATACCAAATTTGATCTCTATAAGACAAACATAATCGTATTCATTGATTTTTCAATTTTTGGAATGTATGGGAGGTGGTCGTGTCCGTGAGCGCATGATACCCTTTTTTGGAAAACATCTGTGTGTTGATACAAAACACATACATACTAAATTTTATTGTTGTAGGTTAATTATGAGCTTATTTATGCAGTTTTCAATTTTTGCGTTGTATTGGAGGTAGACGTGTCCGTGGGCGGATGACGTAAATTTTTCAAAACCAACTTTGATTTGTTATAGAAAACATACGTACCAAATTTTATCTCTGTAGGTTAAACATAAGCCTATTTATTTTGTTTTGAATTCTTGGGTTGTATGGAAGGTGGGCGTGTCTGTGAATGGATGACACCCATTT
This sequence comes from Tetanocera ferruginea, assembly GCA_958299015.1. Lineage (NCBI taxonomy): Eukaryota > Metazoa > Arthropoda > Insecta > Diptera > Sciomyzidae > Tetanocera > Tetanocera ferruginea. Next base: position 92,086,125 of record OY282644.1, on the reverse strand, counting down.
TTCGAAGACATCTTTGTGTTGATACAAAACATATACGTACCAAATTTAATTGTTGTAGGTCAATTATGAGCTTATTTATGCAGTTTTCAATTTTTGCGTTGTATTGGAGGTAGGCGTGTCCGTGGGCGGATTCCAAACATATTCAATAGTGCAAATCCTAGGGGCTTGTGTACAGAGTTTCTTCCAATTATCTCAACTCCTTCTTCTTATCCTGTGTTTACGGACAACCCACTGCCGGACGGACGGACAAGGATAGCTCGACTAACGAAGTGATGCTGAACAAAAATAAATGTACTTTTCTATACCTCTTCGTTCTATGCGTTACAAACGTTTGCACAAAGTTAATATGCCCTGACCTTTCAAGTTTAGGGTATTACCAAGAGTCTTCTGCTCTTGGCAAAACGGGAAATTCGAATACTGATCCTAACAGTACCTAACAGAATTCTAACAGGTCACTGCCCTTTCGGTGTGATGGCCTATAGGATTGGCATTACAGCACCGACTTTTGTCGAAGCTGTAATGATCCGGAAGAAACTGAAACAATCACCCACCTTCTGTGCGAATTCCCAAATTTATAGAATCGTCGACAGCACCGACTTTTGTTGAAGCTGTAATGATCCGGAAGAAACTGAAACAATCACCCACCTTCTGTGCGAAAATGATCCGGAAGAAACTGAAACAATCACCCACCTTCTGTGCGAATTCCCAAATTTATAGAATCGTCGACTCGGATCCACAGGAAACAGATTTTTAAAATATTTGGAGGAGCTAATGGACCAATCGAACTTAATGGACCTAAAGGTTAATTTTTCATGAAAATACCTACCCCCTATCCTCACCTCCTAAAGGGGCTTCCACACAAAATTGATGTTTTTAGGAAATTGGACCCACCGCTTGAAAAACATTCCAGGGACGACTACAAGGAATTCCTTGAAATGGTTTTATTATTTCTTGGTGGGGATTGCTCTTATTACCATTAATAAAATGTTAGAATAGAAAAACTACGGGGTCTGCTTCACATTTTTCCCCAATTGCCGCAACCCAGCTGGGTGTGATGGGGTCCAATTTCCTAAAAACATCAATTTTGTGTGGTAGCCCTCTTAGGGGGCGGAATAGCAGGTAGGTATGTTGCCAAAATATTTTGGGGAAGAAAATTGAATAGAGGTCGGTTGAACATTTTAGCGCTCTAGGGGCAACACTTTGGTAGTTATGGATAATTTTTCGTTTTCGTAAAATTCTTTCCCAACCTTTTACCCCGATAAGGCACAACTTACCAACGCCACCCCGAATTTCTTTTCAAAAGCAATTTTTTGTCGAACCACCACACCAGTCTACTCGGCTGACTCTCGATTGGACTCTAGAGTATAGTGATGAATACATGTTTCATCTATTGTCACACATCGATGGAAAAATCCGTTATTATTACGGTTGAATATATTTAAATAATGCTCCGAATCAATGACATGTTGTGGCTTTTGATCGATTGTGAACTCAAGACACCCACTTTTCACACACCCTTTGTATTTCCAAATTTTTATTCACAATATGTCCATCACGCTCTTTTGATATCTTCTGAGACACAGCTATCAAGATCAACTTTACTTAACGATCCTTCATTCTAAGTATTTCTATTGTTAGTGTGTAAAAAATCTATATATGTATATGCATTTTGAAGTCTCAATAAAAATTTACCTACTTACTTACGATCCTTCATAATTATTTTGTGCACTTTTATTATGTTTTGTCCGCGGTTTTTCTGGGGCAGACGCCGAAAAATATTTATCAAACAAAGCTTTGACTTCAACAGTATGTTTTTGTTCACCATTTGCTTCATTTACACACGAAATGTTTTTTGGTTCATTTTTTTCACAATAATAAAATGTTTACTTCACTCACAATGTCAGATCCCACGAACCCATGGTATAATAATTTACAAGATAGTATTGATATTTCTGTTGGAAACAATCATCTGTCAAAAAATATAACAGAGAAGAGAGCGCTCACCATCAACCATTACATACAATTAATTTTCATTGGTCACATTCCGCGTATTCAACAGTTGGCAACTGTTAAGTCCAAACTTGATACATATGAAGTTGCGCATAAAAATGCATTTTAAAATAGAATATTGTTTATTTGTCGGTAAAGTTTCCAACTTGACAACTTTTCAGACACTTCCGTAGTGATTACTTCGCTCCCCGATGTATCTCTTTCACAACAGCTGACACAGCTGAATGTAGCCAACGCATATAACTACGAACAGCTGTTTTTGACAGGAACTAATTTACTTGTTGATGAGAAAATCAACACTTGTCAATGCTACCTTGTAAATTATTGTACCATGACAAGAATCAATTGCCCGAAAACTGTCAAATTTTTAAACGTGTCGTTTAAAGGTCGGTACTAACTGCAAATCATGCGCATTTTTAGTAGTGCCATCTATTTGCCAGCCCTACGGATAAAAGAACCATCTCAGAACCTATGACGCGATAGATTCCAAAGTGATAGTGACCAAGTCCAATTCTGACACCTCATAGTTATCTTTGGACCTTATCATTAGCGTATCTTTTGGAAGTTCTTGTTTAGTGGAGGTTGCTAGCGTTCACGTTTAGTACTCGACTGAACTTAAATTAAATTAAAATTAAATTCACAATTTTTCAAGAATATAAGAAAACTTATTTTAAAGGTTACTTTTGCCCAAGTATTTAGCTAATAAAACAGAATTAAAATTAGAATTAAAATTATTAAATTTAAATTTTTGATTCTTACACAGCCAGGATGCGAACTAAAATATAAATAGTTATATCGAACCTTTCCTGTGATAGGTTAAAGAAGAACTGTCACTGGACCGGAACTATTATAACATACACTGTATGTAGTCTCGCGAGTAACTCACAAACATTATTCACACAAATTTTTATACAGAATGATAGAAAATGGGATTGCGCAGTTTGCAAACCAAGATTTCTTACTTTATGCGCATCACGTCACACTTGTACATAATATAATAAAAAGTGAGGTTAAAAGAATAAATTAAGTAGAAAAATATAAATGCATTAGACATTTTACGCATCACATTGAATTGTCACAATTTTACAAATTATTTTGTTAATGAAACTTAAAGATAATACATACTACAAATAACTTGTAAACATAGAAACAAGTGTGACGTCATGCGGATAACTTAATTATCTGCTGCAACAGGCGCAATCTTCTTTTCCATCATTCCAGAAAATTTTATTATTATTACACATCCCAATCCATAACAGCCAACAATAAATCGTTGACACAAACAGCAATAAGAAGAAATTGAATGCAATAATTAAATAAATTGAATAACAAATGTTTTTTGGCGTCATCAATAAAGTTGGAAAAGTTAATATACGAAGGATGCTGAAAAGAAAAAGGTCAGAGATGTTATTAAAAAACAGCATAAAAACCGATGGAAATCAATAAAATAAAGCAAAAAGTATACGAAAAATTTATAGAAACTACATTTGTTATTGTAAAAGACATTACAAGCTGTTATAATGCAAACAATAGCTTCGCTAAGGTCTAGAGAAAAATAGCCTAAATACGAATTAAGTTTATGTAAAGCAGCAACAGGGCTTTATAGGTTATGGTTTATGCCAAATCAAAATCAAAATCTTTTTCGATACTACCAAGTCCATGAATATAACAAACTTCAATATTGAATTTAAGAACCTTCTTGAAGAGTTTTTTTATTTACAATTTTATAATTAACATTCCGCATTCGGCGTATAAAATCTCTAATAATGGTATAGTACATAGGTGCTAGTATGCCGGCAGTAAAAAATAGAAAATTAGCAAATATGGACGAGCTTCTCGATTTGTATAACTGCAAAAAAAAGGCGAAATTAAACAAGCTACATGACGAATATAACTTAAATTCAGAGCTTACCGTTGATTTTGGCGGACTGTAGGGCTTATATTTCAGAAACCCATGTATGTTGTCCCGTATAGTTATTATAAGACAAGAAATCATAATTTTGCAGGTCAAATGAAAGAAGAAAGTTTGAAAAAAATAAGATAAATTGTTGAAAATTGCTCTGTTCAAATAAGCGTTGTTTTGATCGAAGCTCTAAAATTCAGACTGAAAACAAAACAATAGATTTTTGAAACAATAGATATTTTGAGCTTTTAAAAAAAATGCTAAAGTTTTTTATAATTTTTTTTTTTTCTCTCTACAACTTGTAGTGTTTGCGAGGATGAGGATATACAGCGTAATGATCATCACTGCTGGACCGGTGATCGTGTTGGTGACTATACACAGCTGGTGATGACCACTGGAGTGGATACACAGCGCTATAATCCCGAAGTGCCACTTGAGGTCAATTCACAGTCGATGAAACTGAATGAGCTGGTGGACAAATTGCTGAAAATACGCAAAAATATAGGCAGTGCGGTTAGTTATACTAATAAAATAACGTTAAAATGAAATGGTGTTTTAATGTGCTTACTTCACAGATACCTTCCACGGTGCGTTCGTATTCAGATATTCAGAGCGACATGGCGCGTCATGATGAAGAGGGTTCGGGTCGCATGATGCCCGATGATGTTGACGATGAAGAGTACGGCAACCTGCATGGCTCCGGTGATGGTTCCGGCGATAGTAAGTTACAATTGTTTAAAACATTCGCGCATAGTAACTTAATACTAACTTAATACTCTTGCAGGTTCCACCTCATTGCCCTACGATCCGCTGGGTCCCACACTAAACGAGAACAACGAAATTGAGCAGCGCTCTTCGGCGACGCACAATCAGCCGCTATTCAGCATAACAGCCACCTTTAGTACAATCCTAGTCACAACACTACTTTTAAAAAGTAGTAGTTATGCGCTTGCGCATTAAATAAAATAGCTGCTATTTTTTTATGTAGAATAGCAGTGCGAGCAAGAGCCGAGAATTAAACGACTATTTAGTGGGTACAACTCTATAATTCAAGCTTAGCAAGAGAGAAAACAAAAAATAATGCAACAAACAAATTCATTTATTTATCTAACATTAGAAGTGAGTAGATAAGAAACTGAAAATAATAGCAAGCAATTCTAGAGATGTGAGAGTAAGAAAACAAAAACAAAAACAAAAAACAAAACGGTTGACATAATAGCAGTTAGATATTATCATTACAAGCTAAGAATTATTGAGTAATATTACCATGAAGCACAAAGCCTAGACTTAAAACTATTCAATCATGATGCTGATGATGTTGTTAACTTGTTGACCCCGCCTACATTGCTTGCGAATTGTAAGCAAAAAACATATTTGTGGCGCGCTCGTTCCAGATATAAAACTACTTTCCAAAATTAACTAAAAACAAAAGCTTTAATTTGTTAAAAAAAAACTATATATATTATATATATAAAAAAATTTAGCGCATCCATTCTGTAGCTCGTAGCGAACAGTTTCGTATTTTTTAAAAAAAAAAATTTTGCTGCTTTTCTTAGAGCGTACGAAAATGTGCGTTTCGAGTGAGCAAAAGTGACTTCAGAGAAGGCTCGATTCGCGTTCTATGAGGTTATGAGTTTAAAACAGGTTTTATAGGGTTTAAGATTTTATCACTCTGTTGCCGCTTCAAAGCCTTTCAAGCAGACACTCCCTGATAATTCATTCATTAAAAACTTTATAAAATTTTCTATTTATGGCTTCACATAACGCGAATTGAGCCGCAGGTAAAGAAACGATTTTGTTGGTCTGAATTTAGAAAAGAGACAATTTAAAACTTTGAAAAAGCATTTACAGCAGTGATGGGCAAACACAGGGCAAATCACATTCACTTGTGCATAAAGCAGAGAAAAACGCAGATCAACTTTACATATTTTCTCTCTATATTTAACAAAAAATTACACTGCGAGATATTATTTCAACAAATGCTGAACAGCAACCAAAGATAAAGTTATCTTTGACAGCAACTGACTTGATTTGCACACGAGCGAATGCCACACGAAGGAGCTTAAACTCAACCTGTGTAGACGTCGCGCAAGCAGCATTTTGTGACCAAACACGCGTGTTTCAGTATTGAAAATGTGGCCATTCCTGATTTACAGGCTTATTCTGGTGATTGAAAATTGAAAATTATTAAAATGATTATATTTTGTAAGCTTTTTTTATACAAAGAGCTCAATAGTCCAAAATATTTTGTGATCCTACTCATGATAGAATAATAAGGTAGGCGCATATTAGAGAGGAAGTGAGCTAGATATCAAAATCAGCTGTTCGAATTCGAGTTGTTCTAATTGTTGTTGTTGTCTTTTCGTTTGACGTTTATACCACTCACAGCATTGTTTGTGTCAAAATAGACATTTGAGCAGCCATATTAATATGAGCCTACCTTATTATTCTATCATGATCCTACTGATGTCTGATGTTGACAGTTTATGTCTAAGAATGAGCTTTCGATTTTCTTCCAGTATCAAGATGTATTAAATAAGGTGGAAGAATTAGGATGATGTCTATCAAACTGACAACGTTGTTCTGTCAAATTTCATTGCAGTGATGTTACTTTTTATTTGTATTTTTTTATGTGGGACAAACACAGGGTTTTTTGCTATAGCACAAAGAGATTAAGTTACGAAACATCATAAGAGAGGATTTATACAAGTCGAAACTTGTGGCATGAGATTTTCACAAATTCTCTTCAAGTTTCATCTTTAAATTACCTATTGAAAGTATGTGAAAGATTTAAAAATTCAACTTATAGCAAAAATTATGAAAGAATAACGACAAAAAAGTAACACAAAGCACAGCCCGAGAGACTTTTTCGTTCACTTACCTTTCTACTCCAGCTGGAAAGTTAAGTGACGCAAATTGGTGGCCTTTTTTTCTTGGCTCCAGAGCTGCTTTCTTGCACAATGGACGGACCTGGAGCATTCCATTCCGCAGACTGACCTCGTCTGCTTCAGCTCGAAGCCGCAACATTTATCCTCTTCCTATTTTGAAAGCCGTACAGCTTTTCGAAATATTTATTAAAGTGTTTATATTCATCACAAGAAAATGTAACACAAGAAAAATACATCAAAAAATCTCTGAAAACGCGTCTTGTTCACTCAAAGCCGTAACACCAAGTAACAATAAAAGGATTTTCCATAGGTTCAAAATATAGGTTCAAACACTATATTTTTCTTTTTATTTTGACATTTGGCTTTATAGACGTCAAGCTATTTCTTCAACCTTCTTTAATATATCTTGTCCAGTATAAGAATTTATACGCTTGTCAAAAACTCTGCAATTGTCAATTACCAGAATAAGCCTCTCTTATTCTGTAGATTGATTTAGCTTTTTCTAGTTTTCTTTTGCCTCTTCTTAAATTTTTGGTTCGAAAAAATGCCTTTGCTAGCTATAACACTTCGATAGTTGCTCTTGACAGTCACTCGGTAGTCGTTACGATAACGATTTTCGTTGTTATTTTTAACTAGAATAACAAATATAAGCCACTAGTTATTTGTAAAATTCAGATTATATAATATGTATTCAGTTTATCTACGTTTGCAACTTTTATTGTTTTCTTTTTGCCTTTGATTATATTTTATGTTTTAAGCATGCATCTTTTTTCAGTTATTTCCTGAATATTGGCACAGAGATTGCGACTCATTTTTGAAAAAACTCACGAAATTCCATTTCCGAAATGAAATCGAATGCTTACCAGCATTTTACATCAGGCAAGGTTTTGATAACGAAAATAAATTACTATGTACAATACTTTTGAGTTTTCAAGCCTATAAAAGATTGTCTTGTAAATAAACTTCTAATTTTCAATCACCAGAATAAGGCTGTTTTTCTGAAAATAGTCATTTTGAAACTTTTCACAAATACTAAATTTAAGAGAGCTAATATACCACATCGTGAACACCTAACAGGTTTTTACTCCACAGCTTTTAAAACATTCCCTGAAATTAGCATGAATTTTTTACCATTTATCCAAAACAGCACACATGACCCTGTCTGTATTTCTACACTAGTCTCATTTAACTTACTCATTTCCTGCAAACATTGATTTTGCGATGCACTTGCGATTCATTGCTTTTCGATTGAATGATTTGCTCATTTCGGCAATATGGATCGTTTTTCGTTTGCCCGACCAAACGATTCACGAAAAATTTCAAAATCTTATTTCGCTCATTTCGACGATCTTTCGAAGATGAATCGCTTTGCGATTTCCCAAACAATGAATTCGGGCGATTCACGAAAAATTATCAAAATCTTAGTTCACTCATTCCGACAATTGTTAGACGATGGCTTTTTAAAAAATTTTTAAAATCTATCATTGGAATATGAAACAGGCTCTGAAGAATCGTTAAAGTTACTCAAAAAGTTCAACTAGTAAAAAAATGCATTGAATAGGGCCAGAACAACACCTGTCAAGCCCGCTTAATTTAAACAGTACTACAACTTGAAGCTTTCGACAACGATACTTTGTAACAAGTCACTAAGGAACCCTAAAAGCATATGTTGTCATGATTCTCGGCAAATAGCTTAAGACCCCATCTGACGATTCTTTCTTGCGAATTGCTTAAGACTCTTTTTGGCGATTCATTGGCAAATCATTCTGGCAAATTGCTTAAGACTCCTCTCGGCGATTCGTTGGCGAATCTTCCCGGCGATTCACGTAAGACATTCTCGGTGATTCGTTTGCGACTCTTCCTAACTAATCGCTTAAGATCTCTCTCGATGATTCGTTGGCAGATTTTACTGGCAAATCAGCTTTGAGCTGCTTGGCTTGTATTATGCAATGCCGGGATGACTCGCAAAAGAGATCGCCGGCGATTGCCTCATCTTTCAAGTAAATCGCTGGTGATTCTGAGGCAATTGAAAATGTTTGTAGAGTTAAGATGTGTTGCCAACTAAAAGTGCAAACAATGATTAAAGACTCTGCAATTAAAGACTTAGAAGAAAATATAAATGAGTCGTGAAATTTTTCTTCGAGTTTCGAAGTTTCTGAAACTCTTGTAACATTCCACCTTCCCAATTCCTGGTCTTTTCTATAACCGTCAAAGTAAGTCAGTGGAGTAAGACCAGTGTAGACAGGGCGCATGATGCAATAACCCCGTTAGCATTGACATCATTTTATTTTCTCATGACAACAGACTTGTTGCTGTCGAAAATATGCGCTATGCTTTGGCCACATTCAACTGTGTCCACTATTGTGGTTGCAATACCTAGCAGAGCGATATTTTCTCTGAAGTGATGCCTACGAAAGCGTCAGAAAAGTTGCCAAGTTGATATTTGTGTAAGGCTTTGTATGAAATAGCTGTGCAGACTTACGATAAATATAAATTTTTCTATTTTTTAATGCTTTTCTATGTGCATCAAGTTTTGAGTACGCTGAATGTGGCCAATGAAACATGAAAACTATGCAGTAGCCCATTGTGAACGCTCTCTTCTTTCTTAAGGGGTAATTGTCATACTTGATTTTTTGTTTTTTGGCGCAATCATGATAGAATAACAAGGTAGGCGCATATTAGAGAGGAAGTGAGCTAGATGCCAAAGTCAGCTGTTCGAATTTAAGTTTTTCTAGTTGTTGTTGCTGGCTTTATTGTTTGACATTTATAGCACTCACAGCTTTGTTAGTGTAAAATTAGACATTTGAGCAGCCGTAAAAATATGAGCCTACCTTATTATTCCGTCATGGGCGCAATAAGTTTTTATAGAACTTTTGGTACGATATTTTTGGTTCATATTTTTCTCCAACTACATCTTTTTTTACAAAATCTCAAAATACTTTCATTTTACTGACAGGTGCTGTTTAGAAACTAAAGTAAAAGTTGTTTAAGAATTCCTTGTTCACATAATCCTTAAATTAACATATGTTTGGGTTCTTTTGTTGAGTACTCCGGTGTTTTATCTTTGAATTACTGACACAGATGCTTTTTCAAGTGATTTTTCAGGGTAAATTTTTCCCAGCAAGAGAGTGTTGGTGAAATCAGAACATATGATAATATGACGATGTTATGTCTGAACTATACGGTGGTTCAAGCCTCTACGCTGAATGTTGGTGAAATCAGAACAAATGATAATATGACGATGTTATGTCTGAACTATACGGTGGTTCAAGCCTCTAAAGACTTCCCAGCCAAAGATAATTAGTTTTTGACAGGTCAACAAAGATATATGAGGCCTAGAGTTGTCAGGATAAAACACAACACCTTTCCTTTTGATCAATTCCGGCCTCTTTTTTCAGTTTTTTACTTCGACGACCTTAAATTCTGGCAGTAGAAATTCAAATCAATCGTTTTGACAAGGCAGTAATGGACATTAATGGATGATACCCTTGAAGTAACACCAAATACACAGCATAACCTTCCTTGACGGACGTTCTTGGAGCCTCATCTTTTTCGACTAAACCCGTTTTCGAACTATATTAACTAAAGGGTATTAAGGAGTGTGGTACTTTGATTTTGAATAAAACGCAAACTGTTCGGAATTTTTCCAAATATTTTATTCGTTCAAAAGGTCGAGTTATAGGACTATGTGTGAAAAATGTATTTAACGGACATGTTCACCGCAACTATTCCGTAGATATCGCACTCTTTCGTCCATGTTTTCGTTGACATTTTACATATGGCCTCTGGAATGGCCCCGATCACCGATGTAGTATTCTTTCTTAAGCCTGGAATCGTCTTCGGATCATTCACATAAACTTTATCCGTCGTGTAACCGCACAGAAAAAAGTCTAGCGGCGTCAAATCACATGCTCTTGCGACGCTAAAGTTCAAATTGAGACAAGTTGTGTGTGGTGTAGCATCGTCCTCTGGAAACTACACATCTTCGAGACCCTGAGCTTCAACCTGCGGCACAAAATAGTCCTCCAACATAGCATGGTTTCGCTTAGAGTTGACATTTTCGGTGTTTCCGTCGTCATTTTCGCAAAAAAAAACGGCCCGATTAGGCCTCCGACCCAAAAACCGCACCAAATAGTAACTCGCGGCTTTGGCATTCGCTTCTCCACGATTACTTGTGGATTTTCCGAGCACCAGATATGGTAATTTTGCTTGTTAACATAGCCGCCGAGTTGGAAATCCCCGCCTCGTGCTAAAAGATAATTTTTTGGAAAAAATCATTATCTTCAGCAATCATTTGCAGGGCCCAATCAGCGAATGTACTCGAGGTATTTTAATTTGCTATTTTTTCAAACTCGGATAAAACCATGCAACTTAAATATACTTTATATAACTCTTAAAAATAGTGCTTATATAAATTTCTTTAAAGAAAAACAAATAACTCTGCATTTACATAGCTAGTTTTAAATAAAATATTTGACTGGTTAAGCTAGTAGGAACATTACAAGTGCCATAGAATGGAATTTAACGTGCTCAATTAAAAAAACTACTCCAAAATACACAAATGCCCATCTTTTAGCTCAACAAGATAGAAAGATACACCTATGAGACGGCATCTTCAAAAATATATATGAAACAAGTATTTCGCAGAGAAAACTTAGCACAAGAGCTAAGTTTAGCCCTTAAAATGACAGATTGCTTGAGACTTTCTTCAGAAATTCAATATTCATTACTTAACAATAAAAGTAGGCGTGTTCTTAAACTGTTCTATAACATCTAAATAGCAACATAAAGTTCTCGACAGCATAACTCTTAAAGTGTTCATAGTAGGCAGAAAGTAGTTTTATAAATTTTCTTCTACGTGCTCTCTTTAAATGTAACTCTTTGACAGCCATGAACTATTGTTCGACATTAAAAAACTATTTTTATAGTTGTGTTATAGTTGAAATTTACAAAATAATAGAAAGCTTTTTTGAACGAAAAAAAAAACCAATTGTTCCTTTGCCCTTTGAAATAGTGAAAAAAAACAACAAAACACACATAAAAAAACTTTTTATGCTAGATATGAAGAAACTAGAAATAAAACTAAACTAAACGAGGTCTTGAAAATTAACTTTATATACGTAAATTTGAATTTACAATTACTGCAAGCGGAAAAAGCAATTTAGTACCAATACATAAAACAAATTAAAAACAAAAAAAAATTAAAAAAATTTACGAAAGGCTTAAAATTCTTTCAAAAAGAATTCAAAATTGCACAAATGTGAAGAGAAGAGAGAAGCAGCTTTTTAGGCTTAGGAAACAATTTATATTAAGTTGGAAATATATATACATATAATTAAAATTAAAAACAAAAACAAGCAGAAACAAAAATAAAAACAAAATATATAATAATTTTAGCAACTAACTTAATTTAAGAAAGTTGAAGGAGCCAGGCTTAAATGCGAAAAATATAAAAGAAAAATAATATTTTTTCTCTAAACAAGCAAAATCTGCTTTATGTAAACTACGTAAAATTGCTTACGAGCACCAACAAAATAAACAAAAAAAAACGATTAAAGCAAATAAATTTCAGTTAAACTAACAATTGTAAAAATTCTGCTAATAGACACAAAAAACTACTACTACTTGCAAAAACTAAAACAATTTATAAACATAAATAGCTGACAGTCTTCATTATGAATGTCAAAAATTTTTTCTTCAGTATAACTTTATATTATTTAAAAACAAAAACAAAAAAAAAACCCAAAAATCACAAAAATTACTAATATTTAAATAGCATTAAAATGTATAACTGATCGGATTAATTGTAAAATATTAAATAATAAAAACAAAACAAAAATTTAGTTCTTAGTCTATTTTTGAAATAATGTAATAAAATTTATATAATTATAATTATTATTATATTTTATTAACTATTATTATTTATATGATGAGAAACAAATAAAGTAAAAATAAATATCTTTAAATAAAATCGTTAAAATATGAACTTATAAAATATTGCATGTGATTAATAACGTTTAAGTAATAATATAAATAAATGAAAAGTTATCATAATAAAAATAATACTAAAAATAATAAACACAAAAATATAACAATAACATTAACAATAGTTATCATCATTATTATTAGTGTAACGAGTTATTACTTAAGTAATTCATTTATGTTGAATTAATTTTGTGTAAAAAAATTTATAATTTAACAATTGAACAATTGAAATGTATGTATACCACAAAACCACACACACACACACACACACACAGACAGAAAACACATACATATGCGTCAATATATGAATAATTTAAGCATATGTATTTATTTTTTTGAAAGTGCTCGTTCTTTAAATGTTACCACAGATGAATTATTATTCGATAACAAAAAAAAATAATGAGTTAAAAATCAAATTCAGTTTTATTTATCATAAATTACAATTTTATTTAAAAGCCCATTATTCAAATCCAAAATGGCAATTTTTATGTAATTTTGTAAAATTAATTTTAATTAGACAACAAAAGTGAATTAAAATAAAAATTCAAAAATAAAATGTTAATTAAATAATAAACTTGTTGTTTTCATTACTAAGGCAATATTTTTTAATATACAATTCATTTTTATATACTCCAATAGTCGGTTCAAACTGCATAATATCAAAAAAATACGTATTTCTGCAGCAGGATTTATTTTTTGTGGGCTTCGGAGGCCCACATGTAACGAGATTTCAAACTGAAAACACGATTTCAAGCAAAAACTTGACTTGTCTATACTTAATTTTGCCCAAAAACAATTGTTCGTTATATTGATAATTTTTGTATAACTGTAACAAAGTATAAATATTTTATATTTAAACAAGCTGTAGGGTTTTCTACTACAATAATTTTAATTTCGTAGCTTTCGGGTCGTTAATGGTGAAACGAGAGGCTCTCTAGTGGTTATATCTTTAAAGATAGAGTGTACATTCAAGGGTTGAGGTATTTGTCACAATTTACTAATATTTCATAAAGACACAACTAAAAACGTTATGAGCACTCTGTATATTCAATAAAAAGTTTATATTTAATTAGAACCACAGAACTATTTTCAAGTATTCGAACTTTTCATATAGACTTTAACCTTCACTTTCCCCCAAACAGAAAATGTTGCGCACGCTCTTGGTTACAAAATTTTAGTTCGATGAAAAGGACTTTTATCCAAATGAAATGCTATAAAAAAGGAAACATTTGTAAAATTCAGTCTTTTTTAATACTTATTCATTTAAGTAAATATTACATATTTAAATAACAATTTTTGCAGTTACTTCATAAACAAGAGTTACAGTTACTTGTATTCTTATTTTTAGTTAACTTGTTTTTGTATTATTATTTTAAAAACTAAATGTAAACGCAACTTAGTTAGATCTCTTCAAATTACTTACTAAACAAAATATATGAATAAACTTAATATAGCAATATTTATTTCCTCAGCGTGAAAAGTACATTTAAAGCGAAAATATAAGTATCGTCGGCCTAATTCTAATACGACGAATGTCAATAGTTGAGAAAGTAACGGTTATAAGCGATTTTGGTAGATTGATAAAAACTACATCTTTGCCTTTATTTAGTTTTTAACATTTATATGAAAAAAGAAGGAGTTAAAACGTGTGAAACAAAACATTAAAGTATGATGATCAAACGTATAATAAACAGTTTTTACGCCTACTAAACATTAGATAATTTTGGTTGACGTCTTTTTAGAATTAGGTGTATTATTAGATATTCTACTATGAAAGTATTTTTAATAAAGGATATCAAACAAAAGTTGTTTTGACCGCTTCGTTGCTAAATATTCGAAAGTTTTAGACAATATATACTTCAACGGGTTAAACACATTTTTATATGCTATAGTTTTGTAACTTTGTTAATATAATTGCACTTGACACAAGCGAGATATTTTTTTTTATATGCATGAATTTGAACAGTTAGGAAACAGTTAATATCTTTGTTAAGAGTTTAAATGCAGTTTCAATCACTTATTCGATATGAAAGAAAAACTTGTTAAGGCAAAGTAAATAAAAAAGTAAATGTCAAGCCATACATACGGCCGAAAATATTCTAAAAAGTATTAATCAAAACAGACTACTCATAAAAGGCTTGTACTTTGCAAGTTATGCTGATAGCTGCTTTGCATACATTTTTTTCTTCATTTTAAACAACAATTTTAAAGCAAACAATGCAAACTTTTCAATGTTTAAAAAACACATTACGTTAAATAATTATTCCTTGGATATTGAAATGTTCAACAAAACGACAACGAACGTATTGCCAGAGATCTTTACTTGATTTTGTAATTAAAGCATAAAGTTACCACAGCAGTGGTAGTTCTACAGCTTGATCCATCTCGTCGATATCAACATTTTCCAAATCATCTTTCAAGTTGCCGGATTGTTGATTTTCTGTTTCATTTGAAAAAAGTTCATTTATTGCTGCGTCGAGCTCTAGCTGCGTGAGATTTATATTTTCATTTATGTTGTTCAAGCTTACGTCTGTAGATAAATTAAGCCAACTTGTCTCGTCAACATCGGAGTTCCTTGAATTACTCAACATTTTTATATTTTTCGCTGTATAGTTACCTTAATTTTTAAACAAAATTTTTAATAAAAAATATATATTTTTCATAAGCAAAACATTTACCTAACATGTGTTTCTGCAATCTATTTTTAAATTGCACTGGTGTCGCATCTTCATATAGGCCTTCTGTGCTGCGCATAGCACTAAAGAAGTTCTCTAATATATCTTGATTGCATCTAGAGGATAGCACGTAAGATAGGCCATATCGGTCGGACACATACTGATGCAACATACGAAGTGCCTTATTGGACAGTAATATGCCCTTTTGAAATGGAGCATGTATTGTTTTGCCTGGCAACAATGGTTTTCCCATTATAGCATCCATGCGATCCAAGATTTGAAATTGCTGTGGGAGATCGAGGCCAAATGGTATTTTGCCTGTTGATTTAGAAGAGAAAATATTTGATTTTAAACTATTCATGATACAAAGCGGTAACATTTTACCTGGAATATCAAATGTTGTCATTTTAGCATTATGAATATCAAACCAGTCGTTGACTAGTTTGATAAATTCAGACGTTTCCAGTGGAAGATAAATATACATTCCAAGCTCATGGCATCTACGAATTGCTGCAGCTGTTGAGTTTGAAAACAATTGCGCAGCTAATTCTACCTTCTGCCTGCCTGTTGAATAAGATGTTCCTGAATAAATATTTTAGTTTAAACATGAGTTAAAAAATGTGTACTTTACCTGATTTCCGTTCTGTAAGATGTTCATCAGTTAGTTTATGTATAATTGAAACATCTGACACTTTAGTATTTTGAATAACTTGCTGAATAGTTTGTGGTCTTATATGTTTGTCATCAAGCAGCAGTCCGGTATCTAAGAAATGATTTCTCACGAGTTCTATAAGATGCGGAACATCGGCAAACACAAAGACTTTCTGCAAAATGTCCACAGGATGTTGAAACCATGGTTTTTCTGTGTAAGATATTATGTAGCCATTAAGTTAATTTAAAATATTATCATTTATACCAATTGATGCCTCAAGTTCTGTCCAAAGTGCCTCATTTGTTTGACCTATATCCGAAACAATTGCCACTACTGGAAAGCTCGCCTCGTGTAGTGCTGATATTATTTCGTTGAGAATCGTTTTAGTTATATTACTGTCAAAACTAAAGTATATAGGTTGCTGCCAAGATGCTTGCAAGCCACGTACAATTGCCATTTGAACATACTTGCTTGGCTGACTGACCGTCTCTGTTGATGTATCCTGCTCATTCGTCTCCTGCAGTTTTAACTCACCAAAAGAAATAACGCAGATTTTCTCTTCAAGGGGCAAATTTCTTTGTGACTTCAACCAATCAATAGAGTAGCTAAGAATTCCTTCGTCGACTTTTATTTTGCGAATCCACGCTTGTAAAGTTGCAAAATGTGGTAACGGAAAGCCTTTTTCATAATAATATCGGTAAGCTTTGGGCCCAGCTGCATGGCAACAAATAGCGTTTAAAATATCCTCCCAAGTCCAGCTAATTTTTGCATCTGGATACATCAACTTTTTAACTTGACCTTTAGTGAAAATTGTGCTTAAGGATGTTTTTAGCCTTTCGTTTTCCAGCAAAATCTTAGTATTTTTCGCTTTAAGCATCTCAATTTGCCTTTTCAAGCTGTCAATTTCCAATCTGTTGCTGTTTTTTGGATTATCACTACAAAAACTTTATGACAAAATACAATGTAAGTAATATAAGCTAATTCTAATATAAGGTCAGAATTAAATTCCCTTACTCTGTTTGTACACCGCAATCGACCATGTTCATACAAGATTGACTGAGCTCTTCCATTTCCTCCACATCGTCATGTTGATTGTCGTTGAGTTCCTCGAATGTCTCTGCACACAATAAAGGTACTGAACTAGGCTTCAGCTTTCTTTGCGGGCCGATGAAGTCCTGCTCCATAAAATGTTTTTCGCAAACAAATGCATTTGGAGTGATCACTAAGCCACAGGTATCCACCCACCGCTGGCGTTTTACATCACAATTAGGCACTTCATAAAATTTAATTTTGCTGACTAAATAGCGTTTGCCACAGATAACACAAAATTTTGATTCGTTGCCTTTTCCCATGGTTTTTGAGCTAAGTAAAAAAAAAATAGTTTATTGTGAGAAAATAAGCAGCTGTCATTTCTATTTTGGGTTCCCTATGGTGGAATTAATTTTTGTTTATTCCTTTTCAATTTATTTCAGCTTAAGCCAAAACTGACAAAATATAACAATACCTGGTAAAAGCTGTGACTCTTATTAAGCTATATGTGAACACAGTGATGTCACAAGCTACCAAGGCAGCTCTGCATCCAAAGTAGAAACCTCACATGGGAGATAGTGCAGGCATCATCCTTCCTGATGCTGCCTTTGTACTCTATTATGGCAAATATCAAACATCTGCAACTAAGATAAGATGCATTTGCAACTTGTAGAAGCACGCATACACAAAAGTCTCGAATATGAGCAGCTGCTCGATGAAATACAGCAAAACTATTTAAACAAACGTGCTGTGCTGCCCTCATGTCGCCAGCTGTAGACTAGGCCATTAAGGACCTGAAGACAGCACACAAAAGTGATATGGGGCACTTGTGCTTTCTCATAAATGTATGTTTATAATAAACATAAATCATCTGAAAAGCCTGGCTGAAATCTGCTCTAAGCCCTAGCAGATGCTGCGTGTGGACTTATGGCATTGGAAATGTCTTCCCAATCCCAGAACACTTTCTTCACAGGATTCTTCAGTTTCTTTATTTGAACTTTTGTGAACATTTAGCGTATTGAAGAGTAAAGCATTATTTTCTAGTTCCTTACAAAGGCTGGCGTTACAACGTCAAGTTGTACTTAAGCTGTACTTTCTCTTTCAATAGCATAATTTGCACTCTAAAACTTTGTTCCATAGTGCAACAAATAATATAGCTGGAGCAATAATACTAGACATTAAATAATTAATCCTGTAACGAGGGACGCCAGTCGCTCTCGTGTTTGTTATACCCTAAACCTGAAAGGTCAGGGTATATTAACTTTGTGCAAACGTTTGTAACGCATAGAACGAAGCGAGTCCGGTATAGAAAAGTATATATATTCTTGATCAGCGTCACCACGTGAGTCGAGCTATCCATGTCCGTCCGTCCGTCCGTCCGTCCGTCCGTCCGTCCGTCCGTCCGTCCGTCTGTCCGTCCGTCCGTCCGTCCGTCCGTCCGTCCGTCCGTCCGTCCGTCCGTCCGTCCGTCCGTCCGTCTGTCCGTCTGTGTGTTGTCCGTATACACAGGATAAGAAGAAGGAGTTGAGATAATTGGATGAAACTTGGTACACATAGTCACATGGACCCAAGGATCTGCACTATTGAATATTTTTGGAATCCGCCCACGGACACGCCTACCTCCCGTACAACGCGAAAATTGAAAACTGCATAACTCAGCTGATAATTACCCTACAACAATAAAATTTGGTATGTATGTGTTTTATATTAGCACAAAGATGTCTTTGAAAAATTTACGTCTTCCGCTTACGGACACGCCCACCTCCCATACAACCCAAAAATTGAAAACGCAATAAATAAGCCTCTGTTTAACCTACAGAGCTAAAATTTGGCACATGTGTTTGTTATGACGAAACAAAGACGGTTTTGAAAAATGGACATCATCCGCCTACGGACACGCCTACCTCCCATACAACGCGAAAATTGAAAACTGCATAACTCAGCTGATAATTACCCTACAACAATAAAATTTGGTATGTATGTGTTTTATATTAACACAAAGATGTCTTTGAAAAATGGACGTCATCCGCTCACGGACACGCCCACCGCCCATACAACCCAAAAATTGAAAACGCAATAAATAAGCCTGTGTTTAACCTACAGAGCTAAAATTTGGCACGTATGTTTTTTATGACAAGACAAAGATGGTTTTGAAGAATGGACGTCATCCGCCTACGGACACGCCTTTTTCCCATACAACCCAAAAAGTTTTAAACTCAATAAATAAGGTTATGTTTGTCATAGAGAAATTCAATTTGGTATGCATGTATTTTATACCAAAACTAAGGTGTGTACAAAAATTGGAAGTAATCCGTCCATGAACACGCCCACTTCCCATAGCGAAAGCACAGTAAAGGCATTAACTGTGAGCTACAGGAATAAAACTTGGTATGTGTAAATTTTTCATCAATATTTAAATGCATATAAAATATAGGCTTCATCCGCCCTTGGAGACGCCCATTTACAATAAAAATTTTTTGTTTTTGAAAAGTGGGTTTAGGGTATTTCATAGTCGGCCTAGACCGACTTTAGACTTTCTTTACTTGTTTTTTAAATAAAAAATATTCTTAAAATATTTAATTGAATTCAAATTTCCTTTTCAAATTCAAAAAACGTTGTCTCCTCTTTGAGATAAAAATCTGAATGAAAATTTTATTTTATATGTTTTGAAATATCTCAAATAAACATCAATGAATACAAATAATATTTTAAACAAGTATTTTAAGCAAAGTTTATTAAATAATAAAAAGCAAAAATATATTCATATACATATTAATAACATTAATAAATAACAAAGAGTATAAGAATAAAACATTCGTTACAATCCTGATTTTAACAATTTTTACTCTGAGAATTAATAGCCCCGCAGCTACCTTGTTCATTATACCATGCTTTGCCATGAAATTTTCACCTATAATAAAATAAAAAAATTAACTTACGGTGTTTGGGTGCTGTAACTAATATGGCTAGACCCAGTTTCCATATGCAAACTGTCAGGGTTGGTTTCTATACACATAGGCAATGCGCCTGGCTGTAATCGGATCTTTCCTAAAGAACATCCTGGTTCATTAATGAAGTCTGCCGCCGTAAAATGGTTTTGGCAAATTAAATCGCTCTTTTGAAAGTTAACTCCACAAGCCTCAACCCAACGTTGAAGCTTTAGTTCACATTTTGGAGTTTTAAAAAATTTAAATGTTTTATAATTAAATCTGTGCTTGCACAAAGCACAGCGTCTAAGTAATTTATTACTTTGTTCCATTATAACAACATACTTGCACCCAATCACACTCAATAAATTATGTTTCAACTTTTGCTTAAAATCTGCAATCAGCTGTTTTTGACAACGCTAGCCAAACATTTTTTTTTCAAAGAGAGGTGAAAAAATCGCGCTCACATTATTACACCATGGCATGGTATAATAATTTGAAACATAGTATTGACGTTTCTGTTGGAAACGACCATCTGTCTAAAAATATAACAAGAAAGAGAGCGATTGAAAATAGGCCATGGTTTTTCTTTTTCAGTAAATAAACATTTGCTTATTTATTAACTTCATGGTTTATTTTATTCAAAAATTATGAATTGTGTTTAGATTTGTGTTGTTGATAAAGTGAAGCAGCACAAAAACCAATCTCAGCAACTGCAGATGCATATGGCCGAAGTGAAATAAATTTCCATGAAAATTTTTGTTTTTGAAATGTAAGGTTATGTTTGTTTGTGCCTTTTCTTTGCTGACAAAGATTTTATTAACATTTTGTCTTTGGTTTCAGGAAAGCTGATGATTGATTATCAGAAGAAAAAAAACTGATAAAGGAAGAAAACTATTCATTAGCTTCATCCACACAGCACGTCAGTGCTTTGGCGAAGTTCTATTGGGAATACTATCATGCAGATCTGCTGTTGGACTTGAGCGATTAGTTGTAACTATGTCAAGAACAATAAACTTAACATCAATAAATAATAATAAACTTAAATCAAAGAGGTCTTATTACAAAAAGGTCCAAGCACTTACACTTTTTGGACTACACAGTCAATCATGTTTGAGTCAGATGATAGCAGCTCTGGAATTGTTTCCATACCGTGATCGGGCAATTCCGGCGTCTCCACCACTCCCATTGATGGCACTGCACCAGGCATCAACGATCTTAAATGCTGACTTTGGCAAAAATCGGCCTGCGTAAAATGTTTTTCGCAAACAACAGACTTTTCTGAAAATATCGAGCCACAGGCATCAATCCACCGCTGGCGACGACTTTCATTTTTGGGCACTGAATAAAACTTAACACTACACACCGGATAGCGTTTAGCACAAATTACACATAGTTTTTTCACAATTTTCATTATTTTAAATGTTTATTAAAAGCGCAGTTTTCCAAAAATTTATGTTTTTCGCATTCGCTTCACTTTTGCTTTGTTGCACGAACAGCTGTTTTTGACAGGAACTACCAGAGATAAAGAGATGGGAAACTTCCATGCGAAAGGGATAGCATTATGTGCGCCTTATGTCAAAAATCGTCAATACTAATGCAAATGCTTTAACTGTAGTAGTAAATTTTTCACCACAATTCTCAAAGAAAAAACTTTTTCGCGTAAAATTTGACCACTAAGACGTAAAACTTCCACCATGGCTTGAAGTAGTGACTACATTCAGCAGACTCGATTGTTGACAGCTTGTCACTTGTGTGTAGGATTTTTATGTCGCTGTTGCCATTCAATGTAGCAAAAAATATATACTATTAAGCCATATCTGCTTAAAGATCAATAAATTAATTATGTTTTAATATAATAAAATAATTTTTCACCTTAAATTCTATGATTTGCAAATAAAATATGCTCTTAAACTGCAAGACCATATGCATTTGTTGTTAATATCACAGCAAATTTGACACATGGTCCTGTATTTTTAACTTCTGGCGTTTTACTAAGAAACATTATCATAGAATAACAGCGCTAACTTAAGTTTCGCTACTTGAACAATTGTGTCCCTTGAATGCGGCCACTGTATTTGAGTTTAATCTACCACGGTCTGATACCTGAGAGCAGTGCTGCATAAAAAAGTAGTTTTGTGTAATTTGGAGTAGGCTTTTATGGCAAAAGTACGAATTTATGTATGTTATGTATTAGTACTAAATACTGATTTGAGAAACTTCTACATAAGTCGTGTTTATATTTAGGCCAAGCGCAACCAAGCGGTACATAGAATTTTATTTGCAAGTTGATAGCAATAACAATGATATGCGTGAACATTAATTGGGATGTAAAAAAAGGTTTGGTTTTTAAAAGTTTTTGAATATAGCATTAATACTACACTCACTCCGTAAGATTACAAAGTTTAATACATTTAAATTATGAAAATTAAACATTCCACTAAAAATAATTATAAATGCCCTCTCAACGCTCTTAAATTTAAAAAACTATCATTTTACGACTGTATTTTTTCTCATATAATAAATTATATTCATAATAATGGTATTCATGCAATTCCATATATTTTATATTTTTCAAAATATTTCCCTTGTCATATATGGGAATATATTCGCTATTTTTGCTTACGATTTCAATGCTTTATTGAAATCAATGAAGCAACATTGTTTGTTCCTTGACATGTTTGGAAACTCTTTGGATAATTAAAATTCAATAAAAATGAGCTCGAAACAAATATTTAATTAACATTTTCTCTAAAAATTATTAAATTTGTCACCACGATTTCATAAAAATCCTTATTTTAATTTTTTCACAAATTCTTACCACAACGTTTGTCACAGTGGTGTGTAACATATCTATTCGCCTCTTTTATCCACATGAAATTTAAGTCTTAACCACATGAAATGTTATAAAGGCATGGTGTTCAACTTATGGACCTCTCCCCTTTGTACCGATTTTTTGTGTTTTTTATGGTGTTTTTTTATGAATAAATGATTTACCCTTGTACAGAATGTTCAAAACAAGCTTCAAATGGTTATATTTCTGAACTTTTTACGAAATTTATATCCTATACCTTACTGGTTTTTTATTTGAGCTAATGAGGTCCAAATACATAAAAAAAATATGAAAAAAATATTGAGGCTTGTCATCTGAAGTGTTGTTGTTAATTACTTGTTCTTTTTTTGTTTGTGTACATCAGATCAGAAAATAAAATTGATTTCGTATAAAAATGATCAAACAATTCGTAAGTTTAAATAAATTAATAGCTTTGTGGGAAAAATCCCTTTGTGGAAATTCTTAATTGCTGTGGGAAAGGGAATTCCCGTGGTATTTTTTAATTCAGCGTAGTATTATTCAATTCGTGTGGGAATTTTATATGAAAAAAAATTCTTTCTTTCCCTTTCTGTGTGCTTATACGAACTGACCACGACATATGACATAAACAAGTACCAGAGATCACTAAAGTGATAAGTGAAAAATATCAAATGTTCAGGAACGTCGATTTTGTTATTAAATTTCAATAAATCTCATTACAAAAAATTTATTTTAACAGTTTATGGACACGCATTCACTGGGTATGCATTTTCAATAAATTTACACAAGGTAGATATTATATTGATGGATTGAAAAATGCAGTAAACCTATTTTCGTCAAAAGGTCATTTATCACTTTAGTGCGCTTAACCATCGATATATGCAAATAGTGATCGTCACTTGCACGCATACCGCCTTAATACCAAGTATTAAGATTCGTTGGTGTTTTTAATTCGTGTGGGAATTTTTTTCACACACATTTTTTAATTATATTCGCGTGTATAAAAAATAGTTTTAATCAATAATTTACAGTTATATTTTGTTTTGCATTCAATTATGGTTTGCATTTTGAGTAAATCGTACGTAACAAGGTTGATTTCACACTCTAGACGCATTTTTACATGGAATTTTTAATGTTTGTGGACAGTTTGAGGCATTTTTTTGGTATTTTTAAATTGCTGTGGTATATTTTTAATGAAAAAAGTACCGTGGGAATTGGTGTGGTAATTTTTAGTTTACTTGTAGGAAAAATGTATTTTCTGTGGGAATATGGGTTGGCAGCTATGGAAACATAGCATTTTTATTAAACTGGATTAATCAATTCTGTTCTTAATCTGAATTGACTCTGAATTCTGTTCTGTTCGGAATTAATAAAGAAATACGGGCATTATATCAAAGCAACTCTTTTTTTAATAGTACTTTTTTTCGGAAACGCAACCCTTTCTGTGTGCTTATACGAACTGACCACACATAAACAAGTAAAAACATATGTTAACAATTTTATATTATATGCCAATGTCCATTATATCCTATATGATTATAAATTTTATAGAGCTATTTATATTTTTCTTTTATTTAAATAGTTTTTCTTAGATAAAATACAACATATTAACCTTTAAACATATTAAAACATATTGCCTTAAAACAAAATTAATAACCTGCCAGAATTTGACAGATAATGGGGTGAATTCATATACACAATACGTGAGTGCATAAAAAAATGGGTAGAACAAGCACAGCTATCAAGCAAAATTTTTTTATTTTCATTTAAATCGAAGTTTCCCATCTCTTTATCTCTGGGAACTACCTTGCATTTATTCGATTAAACATTGGCAGCATTCAACGGAACGTGAAGTTATGGTCTGTGCCAATTGACTATAGCCTTCAGTGCTGCCACAAATTTTTGAGGTTGTAGCTAAAATTTCTGAAACATTAGCTAAATAGAGCTAAAAATTTTATGGCAAGCTTAAAATAAATGCTAGTTTTTCAAAACACAAAGTTCTTATAATTTAATATAATTTTACATTTTTTATTTTTGTTTTATATACTTACATAGATAAAAAAAAACAATAAATTTTGAAATTGTTTAATTCTTTCATCGTTGTTCTTGAATCAATTACACTGTGCTCGAATCGGACATTTTTTTTCTCATCAAACGAGGGACCCGGGGGCTTACTTAATTCGAGTATGCTGATTCTAATGTTGCTATGCGTTTTTTTAGGTTAGCTCTTGTTGTCGAGTGTGTCGAAAATCAAAATCAACCCACGAAGAAAAAAATTTTTAATTGACCATTTATTTAATTCCTCTGTGAATTGTAACGAAAAATTACATCCATGTACTTAAACAAAATACTCTTTGTAATACCCACCAATCAGATTAAATTAAATAAGTTTTTATTTCAACCAAACATCTTATTTAGAAAAATCTTGGAGTAATAACATAAAAATATTCGAACCTGTTAAGCCATTGGCTTTTTTTAAACAATAACGTTGTATATATAACCTACATTATATACACTCAAAAAAATACTGAATTAAAATTTACTGCACAACGTGTATTTATTTCATAAATATGCAATTTTATTTATTTTTAAATACAAATGCAGTTGTTCAATATCTTGTTACTGTATTTACATTTGAATAATTAATACTACACGATGTAGTTATATGTAGTAAGTATTTACTCAGATGTGTTTGTTTTGAATACAAAAATATTTTAAGTTTTTTAAAAAAAAAAGTAGCAATCTTTGCCTTAGCTTTTATATTTTTAATTTTAAAAATTAAAAATAAACAACACACAACAAAATTAAAAATTTTATGTCCTGCTGGTAAGAAATTAGTGTTAAATGTGTTGCTTTCTAATGTAATTCTTCTTCCAGCGGATGGTGTTGTATTGAGAGCTGCTGCACCAACTATTCTACTAGCTATTCTTATTATTCTATTCCGTGTACAGAGTGCAAGCTGAAGATGTTCTTGAAGATGTTCTTTTGCAAGCTATATCATGACGCTTCTTCGTGCTGTTGCTGTCTATAAGGCGCGCTTTTTGCTAGCAGCAGTTGTTGCAGGGAGGGAGGTGTTAATTTTTATTGTGTGTAATGTGTTGTAATGGACGTGTTGTATTATTGTAAATTTTTCATTCTTATAGAATTATAAGCAAATTCATATCATATTTTGCAAAAATTGTTAGTTGATTTTAATACAATATGATTTAAATAATATAAATATTATGATTAATACATATTATAAACTACAATAAAAATATAACATCTATTTTATTAGTTTTTATTCAATGCAGCAAAACTTATTGCATATGTAGTAAAAATTACTACACATGTAGTAAAAATTGATTAAATACTGCAAAACAAAAAAATTTTATTTTCAAATTTTTTAAAAATGATGTAGTAAAATATACTACACTTGTAGTAAAATTTACTGCAATAAACAGTTTTTATCTTATGTACTAAAAATAAATAAATTTATTTAGTAAAACCAAATACATTTTTATTTGGACGGTGAGCTACTACTTTGCATTTACTTTTAAAACATTTTTATTTATTTTTACTACAGAATTTTTTTGAGTGTATATATTGTACAAATTGTTTAGTACCTTATAACAACAGTGCTGACTCTTAACCAGTAGCTCGTTCTTGTAAATAAATCGACAAGTTACCGATTTTTATGACGTCACGTTGTATAGATCCTTATTTACCGATTTCGTGAGAACTAGTGTTTGTGTAAGTTCAAATCGTTAAAAATTCGGTCCGTGATGAAAAAGAACACAAATCAAGAAGAAATGATGCGAAACTGAATCAAATGACAAACAGCAGTTCGTTTGTTTTTATTTTATTTTTCAAGCTGTAAATTTTTATAATATTACTATTATTGTTATTATTTCTTTGTTATTAGAAAGTGAATATTTTAAATTGAGATGAATGAAACTTTTGTTTTTATGTATGCCATAAGACATACTGTGACTTGAAAACTCGCTCGGACTTAACTTGCTATCAAATAAATATACTTAACCTTAATATAAATATTTATACATTACTTTAGCTTACCTTCTCATTATTTGTATTCAGTTCTTCGGTTTTGTAAGCGGTTTTTACTTGCACAAAGTAAATAAATAACAATCGGCAGTGTTCTCATTTTCCTCAGAGTCAGTGATAAAAACTTAAATTTTTATCGATTCACTTTTCTTACACAAACACTACTTTGAAGGATTCTATTGAAGTGGAATCGGAACAGCTGACAGTTTGTCGATGCGGAACAAAAGAATTGAACAGAAATCGATTCAGATTATTACACGAACACTGTAGGTGAGAATTACGTCTGAGTGACGTCAAATCGGTAATATGGATCGGTAACTGCGATCGGTACGAGTTACAAGAACGAGCTACAGTACTGTTTATACACTAGAGTGTATCGACTTGTATGGGAAAAATCTTACCCCCAATTCCGATACCAAAATTAAATAGTACATGAAAAATCTTGTCGATGGGTATACTTTGTTTTTATTTGAATTAATTTTGGCGTCCCCCGAAATGCATTTTTGTGCATTTTTTATCAACTTTTGTACTAGAGACCCATTAATGATTGATTTAAAAAGAAAATCAAGTAAATCAATTAATTTCTTTCATATAAAAACACAGAACTGCACATTTTCATCCCTGTTGACAAATGCTCTGACGAGATATAACAGTTCTTTTCAGAGTTAATCTACTCGTTATTTAATATTTGATGTTTTTATGTATTGTATGAAAGTATTTTAAAACATTTGTTTTTTTTTTATTGCTTTGTACAAAAGCCGCGGCGAAAAGTTTTTTCAATAAAACATTTTTCTGATCGGTCACCACCTCTCTGCAGGCAATGGCAAACCTCAGAGAGTAAATAATGCCCTGTAAAGCTTCTTGAGAACATGAGCCGTTCGGAGTCGGCATAAAACATGTAGGTCCAGTTCTCGGTCAATTGTATACAAACATTTAATAACACACACAACACAATTGATCATAAGAAGCTCGGTACAATCCAAAAACTGATATAAAATCTAATGTCAAAGACTGAAGTGGAATTTATTTGTCAAATGATTGCCATACTGTTTTCACGTTCGTTGTTATTTGAAATGATATTTCAAATTATAGAATCGCAAAGCAATGAACCAGAAGCGGACAAAGTTATAAAACGTGTAACTTTGTTGCGCACCTTGGAACCAACGGAGGATAAGAATATCACAACGCTTTATGTGTGTCGTCGACAGTGTGCCTTTGGGTAGTCATTCAGCGGCAACAGCGTTTTTGAAAGCAATTCCAGCTGCGAGTTGAAAGCTACTCCACCAATAACGGGTAGTGGTGGCGTTGTTATATTTTTATCCTCCAGTGCACAATGTAGCCGTTGTGTACATTGAAAAATTTTAAAACAAAAAACAAGTGCACAAGTCCTTAACTACACTGGAAAGTGCACTAGATTTTTTCAGACACTAGATTATTGCTTTTATTTACCATGAACATGATAATATTGTAACGATTTTTAATTTCATGGGGGTTGAAGGTGGAAGAAAACAAAAGAAGAAGCTGATAAATGGTTTTGACCAGAAAATCATTTTGTGTCATTTGATGTATATTTAACATGTATTATATTGTCTATTATTGATTTTGTCTTTAATATGTTGTTGTAAATACATTTTAATAAAATGATATTATTTCTAATAAAATTTAAGGGAAAAAAACACCAATTTTAATTTTATTGCAATGTAGCAAAAATTACTACATATGTTGTGAAAATTACTACAGGGGTAGCATAATGTTTTGAAAAATACTGCAGGAACAGTTTTAATAATTCGTATTTCGTTTTAATACAAAATGTAGTAAAATATTCTACACTTGTAGTGAAATGAAATGAAATGAAATTCCTATATGGAAGTTTGCTAAACATAATTTAGACGTTTCAGCTCTTTGATATGATAGAAACATTCAAAATCATTAGCCAACGCTATCTTTAATAATACACTTCTCCTAAATCTTCAAAGGCATGAAATGATGTCGTTGCTTAAGGGCCCATTAAAGTTTTTTTGTATTAATTTTTTTTTTGCTAACTTAAAAAAACGCATAGCACCATTAGGATCAGCGCACTCGAATTATGTTATCCCCATGAGTCCCCCATTTGATGGATTTTGCAACTAGCATAATGTTATTATTAAAAACAGATAAGTTTTTATATTAAAATGGTTCGACTTGATTGGTACCACCACATTTTATTTAAACCGTCTTTGGAATGATTTGACTTTCATTTGGCTGTATTAATTCACATATATTCAAATATACTAATACAAACGAAAATTTATGTAGTTAGTCTCTCTTTGATAAGGGGGCGATCTTCACATGGCAACGTGTCTGACTGCCTCAACTTGGCGAGGCCAGCATTATCCATGTCGGAATCGTCTCAAGTCGACTCAAACCCCCGCGTGGTGTCTCCTGGAAACGTCAAAAAACTATCACCCGATATACTTTGGCGGCGAATCTGAGCGGCGGGCTTCCTTTGGCCATCAAGCAAAGGTTGTGCGTTGGGTTTGAAGCCCACCATGTAATAAAACTATTTCAATGAAAAGTACAAGAATTAATAAAAGAATGATCCCCAAATCTGATGACGACTACCGCAAACGAAAAACTGATAATGATTTACGGATATGCACCTGGAATGTCCGAACCCTAAATTGGGATGGTGCTTCTATCCAACTGATTGATATCTTGAAAAGATATAATGCTGATATCACAGCAATCCAAGAAATGCGATGGAAGGGACAGGGTTGCTTACGGGAAGCATCCTGTGATATCTACTACAGCGGCCATGTGGAGAAGCACGAGTTTGGATGCGGATATGTAGTTGGCAAGAGAATACGGCATTATGTCCTGCGATTCACTCCTGTGAACGAACGACTTGCCATAATCCGCTTCAAGGCAAAATTTTTTAACATAAGCCGAATATGTGCGCACGCTCCGACAGAAGAAAAAGATGACGAGACCAAAGAAAATTTTTAAAAAAATCGTGCTGTCATGACTTAAAAATCGTGCTTGGTGACTTCAACGCCAAGGTGGGTAAGGAAAACATATTTGGTCCAACAGTCGGAAAGTTCAGGCTCCACGACAAAACATCCGAAAACGGAATGAGGTTGATTGACTTGATTACGTTTTGATTGACGGAAGGCACTCTTTCAGTGTACTAGACGTACGCACGATTCGTGGTGCCAACATAGACTCGGATCGTTATCCTGTCGCAGCCAAGATCCGCACACGTCTGTGCGCAGCTAAGAATGCTCGCAATCCTACACAAAGAAAGCTAGACGTCGACAAGCTGCAGTCAAAACGGACGGCCGAAGCCTTCGCTACTCGACTCTCACTCCTGCTTCAAGAAAGCACTCCTCCGATCGACAATATATGCGGACAGTGGACGCACATATCCCACTCTATGCGTACGGCTGCCGAAGAGGTGATAGGCTACCACCGCCCTCGCCGAAACCAGTGGCACGACCAGGAGTGTCGCGACGCCACTGCAGAGAAGGACGCCGCCTACAAAGCCACCCTGCAGTCGGTTGTAACGCGTGCTGTTATGGAGCGGTACCGAGAGAAGAGGAGGGAAGAGAGACGCATTTTCAGGAGAAAAATCGAGAGGCGGAAATGCGTGAGTGCGAGAAAATTGAGATGCATAGCGACAGGAATGAGACTCGAAAATTTTTCGAAAAAAATAAGATGCCTGGCCGATGGTTTTAAGACCGGAGCCTCTTCCTGCAAGGACGAGAATGGGAATCTAGTGACATATCCAGAGTACACTGATGTTATGGAGGGAGCACTTCTCTAGACTTTTAAATGGCGACGCTGACAACAATCCCGCCAGCGGAGATGATATCCCGGAAACCCCAATTATGGATGACAGCGTTTAAGTTCCGCTTCCCGACTATAACGAGGTCTTAACAGCTATAGCTCGGCTTAAAAACAACAAAGCCGCAGGAGCCGATGGCCTACCGGCTGAGCTGTTTAAGACCGGTGGCGAAGCTCTGTTTAAATGCATTCACAGACTTCTATGCAGAATATGGGCGGAAGAATGCATTCCAGATTATTGGAACCTCAGTGTGCTCTGCCCCATTCACAAGAAAGGCGATCCCACCATTTTCGCCAACTACCGTGGGATTAGCCTTCTTAATATCGCATATAAGGTCCTGTCGAGCGTATTGTGTGAAAGACTGAAGCCCATCGTTAACCAACTGATTGGACCTTATCAGTGTGGCTTCAGACCTGGAAAGTCCACCATCGACCAGATCTTCACGCTCCGAAAAATCTTGGAAAAGACCCTCGAAAAAAAAATCGACACACACCATCTTTTTGTCGATTTCAAAGCCGCCTTCGACAGTCCAATAAGGAGTCACCTATATGCCATCATGTCTGAATTTGGTATTCCTGCGAAGCTAATACGTCTTTGCAGGATGACACTGAACAACACCAGCAGTGCAGTGAAAATCGGGAAGGACCTCTCCCTTCTTTTCGATACCAAGCGAGGTTTCAGACAAGGTGATTCCTTATCGTGCGACTTTTTTAATATAGTCATGGAGAAGATCATCCGAGTGTTATGCTGCTGGCGTATGCTGATGATATTGACATCATTGGTCAAAATACGCGCGAAGTCAGTGCAGCATTCTCCAGGCTAGAAAAAGAGTCGAGTCGAACGAATGGGTCTTGCAGTGAACGCAGATAAAACGAAGTATCTTGTGTCAACAAACAAACAGTCCCAGCGTCTTGGAAACCACGTCACTGTTGACAACACCTCCTTTGAGGTAGTGAAGGACTTTGTTTACCTGGGATCCAACATTAACTCCTCCAACGATATCAGTATTGAGATTCAACGAAGGATAACTCCTACCAACAGGTGTTACTTTGGGCTCAGTAGGCAATTGAGAAGCAGAGCTCTCGACGAACAAAACTGACGCTCTATAAGTCAATAATCATGCCCGTCCTACTATACGCATCACAAACCTGGACGTTGAGCAGCTCTAATGAAAGGAAGCAGCTCTTTGGAAGCGTTCGAGAGAAAAATCCTTCGCAAGATCTATGGTCCAATCTGCGTCAATGGCGAGTACCGAATACGATGAAACCACGAGCTGTATGAGCTATGTGCCGATATCGATATAGTCAAGCGTATTAAAATAGAGCTGCTTCGCTGGCTAGGTCATGTCGAGAGAATGAACGACGAATTGCCAGCGAAAAAGATATTGGATTCGGTACCCAGCGGTGGCCAACGCAGACGAGGAAAACTGCATCTCCGTTGGAAAGACCAGGCATTGGATAACCTGACAACGCTTGGAGTTTCCAACTGGCGCCAGCAAGCGCACGACAAAAGACGCTGGCGCAAATTCATAGACCAGGCCAAAACCGACCAACGGTTGTAAGCGCCATCTAAGTACAGTAAGTAAGTCTCTCTTTGATTTAATTTTAGCGTTGATATTCATATAATTCTTTCATGGAAACAACTAGTTGTTACGAAAAAGGAACCAAATCGGACAAAAATTAAAAATTAGTCAATTTAACACTTGAAAATGTTTTCTTTCACTATTTTAAATAGAGCCATTCTTGAAAAGAAAATATTATTGGAACAAGAACCTCCAACAAAAATGTATTTTCAATGAAAAAATTGGCAAAAAGAACAAATTGTAGCAACATATTATATAGAATTATAAAATTTGAATGTTTGCTGATGGAACTTCATAAAATATTTGCTTGGTCTCACTTGAAAGCAAACTATCCTTACTTTTTCAGAAACACAAGATTTTTATATGTATATTAAAGCATTTATTTCACGCGACTTGTAAAAATTAGTCGCAACTTTTTTTAATACTATATTTTTGAAGAAATTAAGTACACATTTGATGCTTACTTCTTAAAGGATTTGGTTGACCATGCTTTGAATTATGAAGATATTGAGGTTACATGGAGACATGATGCAATACCATTAAGATCTTACAGACCCAAGTCCTTGCATCGCTCTTCCACGCATGCATGATTGCCTTTAAAACTATGTGCAAAATTAAACAGGACAGAGAGGAAACAATCTTCAACAGCTACACCTACAATCAACACCAGCAATATCAACGTAGTAAGGGGATTCAAGTCACTGCGTAGGTTTGCGTATATTGAATTCGTATAATATTGAAGATCGTATAATCTAACAATAAACAAACGATCTTGACAGTCCAACTGCTTAGGAAATCCAATGAACGCAATACGCATAAAATTTCATGCGTCAAAATTTACGTAAATCGCTTAAAAAAGTTCATATAAAAAAAAAATTACATGAGCCATTAATTTAATTTAAAATGTAAACATTCATACAACTTGATGCCTGAAGTTCTGTCCAAGTGCTTCATTTGTTAAAACAAGTCCAAAGAACCTCATTTGTTGGAAACGAGTCGAAAAACGCCTCATTTGTTCCAGTCAAAATAACGACTAGACCATGATACAATAATTTTATAAGGTAGTCCAGACCAGGGCTGCCGTTTTGGTAAAATATTACCAAATTTGGTAAAAAGATTTCGACTTGGTAAAATGGTAAATTTTTTTTTGATTTGGTAAATTTAAAATCAATGAAAATATAAAATGAGTTGCAATTCAAAAAATGATTGTATAAAAATGATATCAATCATGCTCATTGTGCAGCACCTTCCTTAGGATTAAAAATAATTGAACATATATAATTGAACGCATCAAGTGAAATTACACAAATGAACGCAAAGTAAAATGTCAAAAATTTGAATTTGGCAGTTGCTTAGATGGTCGGCTTAGGAAAGAAATTGATGGACCGCTAAGATCATGATACAAAAATACAGGTAGTATTGGCGTTTCCGTCGACTACTTCAAATTGCCTAAACATATATCGAAGAAGAGAGCGCTCATAAGCAAACAACATAATACAAAGGGCACATTCAGCATACTCAATATTGCCAAAACTTGAATAAAATTAAATTTTGATAGCGTTCAGTAAAACTGATGAGGTGGGAGACGCTAAAATGTAAGCTATTGTCTCAACTGTTCAGAAATTAAAACTTCAACTTTGAATCTGTGTTAATTAATTACATATACATCAATCTGAGATGGTGGGAAATAATTTTCAACACATAGTAAAATACTTATAATTTCTATATGATTTTTTTAAAATGCAGTTTAATATTAGATATTTTTTAGGTACTTAAAAATCAAAAATATGCACATGAATTACATATGCACTTAAAATAGAAAAATTATAAATAAATAGTATGAATTATTGTAATAGTATAATAGGCTACACATAAAAGGTACATGATTAACATTTCGTCAACTTGACAACTTTAAGACGCTTCATATAGCAACCCATTCAGCTAAAACATAGCTCACCTAGGTACACTGTCACAACAGTTGGCTACGCTGAATGTGGTTTTTGGCAGCAGCCAGTTTCCTTCTGAAGAGAAAATAAGCAGCTGTCAATGCTATCTGTATTTTTGTATCATGGCTAAGATGGATAAGTAAGTTTTTATTTTTTATAAATTGATTTTCTTAAAATTTATATTCTAAGCGATTATGTTATTTCTGTTTAGATATGTTATTAGAAAGAAAGCGACCAATGTGAAAAGCGATGAAACATCTTCAAGCGTATAATAAATGTTAACTTAATTAAAAAATTTGTAAAAAAGTATTGTTTCTTAACTCAAAAAAAAATTTTTTGTGTGTGGTAAATTCTTTTTCATTTTGGTAAATTTTTGGATGAAATTTGGTAGAAAAAAGTGTTTGAGAGTGGCAGCTTCTCCCAAAAATGAAAGTTCATACCCTTAGTTGACAATTATTACAAAAGAGAGAGTTTTTGACGACATCACAGGCACTCAGTTGTACAAAAAGCATACTATTCCGTAGTACAATTTAGAAAAATGTACTTGCGTTCACTACGTTTTATAATACTTTTTTATTACGAATAAAAAGAATATACGTATTCGCGATTCAGTGCAGTTGCCACTGTAGTTGAGAACTTGAGGAGTTGTACAGTTGTGTACATTGAAAAGTTTTACAGCTTTGAAATAGTGATACAACATTTAAGGCCTAGTACATGTTTATTTGCGTGGAATTCCGCTGGCAATATCCATTTATTTGTTGCGTGCAAATTTTGGCAGATATTTTGTAGCGAACGAACAGCTGATGATCAGCTTAAAAATTTCAACAAGAATTAAATAAACAGCAAGAATTTATTAAGGCAAAGCTGCAAATCATTTAAGCTCTTTAATTTGTATTATTTATGATTCTAACAATACAAAATAAATATTATACGAGTATGCATATGAATGATGTCTTTTGTTGTGGAGCAGGACAAGTCACTAGTTTATAGCAGTCAGCAGCTGCGAAGATTTGAAAGCGCCAATACCACGGAAAGGTGCATCCGTATTTACAATTTCCAACAACTGCAATTATTAATTGCAAAAATTTAGAAATAGTACAAAAAATATAATTGCAATTATAAACTTTGTTCTTTTGCTTGCACTTTTTTCACTTTTTTTTTTCTTCTCTTTTCTTTTTCTTAAACTTTACACGACAAAATAAATGGTCGGTTCAATTAAATTGCCGTGAAAACAATGTTGCTAAATGCATGTTACGGAATATAGTAGTAGATTTTCCGCTGTGAAGCATAGTACAGCTTTGTCGAAAAAGTTGTGAAATGTTCACGCTTGTTTCACAGCTGTCATTATTTGTATGGAGATTTGAGTGGAATTTCACGTGCAGCCGAACAGAGTACTATGCTTAAGAGTTTAAGGATCAGTTTCACCAACTATACTAAAGTTAAACTTAAGTATAAGCTCTGAAAATGCATTTCATTAACCATACTTAAGTTCAACTTAAGTATGAAAAATGCGTAACTAAAGTTATACTTAAGTCGTCGACAGCAAAAAGCTGATTATAGTTTGCAAAACAATTTTGAAATTGTGAAAATTTGCAAATTGCGCACGTAGAAGTCATAATTAAATCACACAATATTAATAACACAAAATTAATAGCACAAAAAAAAAATTGCGAGTTATTTAATAACGAATTTGGCCAAATTGAAAGTTAAAAAATATTTGAAAATTTATAACAACTTTTATGGCCGTAACAAACTTACATCGAAAAAGTACATTTTAAGCTAAAAAGACGCAACACAACCCTAAAAAAACGAAGTCAACACAACTCTGCTTATCATTATTTTTTGAGAGAGAATATTTTTTGTTTACAAAAATTAAGGGTATGTCAAATATCTGGACTACCTTTCTCTAATTCTATCATGGACTAGACCAGTGATGCCCAGAAAAATGATTTGAAGAGTGCTACAACAATTACAACAAAAAGCCAACAACAACAACAAATCTTTGGATTCGTGGCACAATAATTTTTCTAACAACAAAAACACATAAAACAACAACACTCATAAAACCTACATCTGCGCCAGCGCAAAAGTTCATTAATATTGAACACACAAAACAACAACACGAATCCTTCAATGTGCGCAAATACAACAATAAAAATATAAGAATAAGGGTGAAGCTGAAAACTTAATTCGGCGAATTACAACAATCATTGCAATAGTGAAATTGTTGTAAAGAGTGCAAAGAGTGGAGCATGTTAAAAATAACAACACGAATTCTGGCAGCGCCCAAGCAAAAAAAAAAAGACATACAAACAACAACACGAGTGCTGACCGTGCCCAAGCGCACAAGTTAAATTGTTGAACACACAAAAACAACAACATGCAAATGTAAGAAGCATCATTTGATGGCTCATAAAAAACAACAAAGCATAAGAAGCAATGATTTTTCTTCAAACTGAATTAGTCGAATTACAACAATCATGAAAACATCGAAGTTGTTGTAAAGAGTGGAAAGAGTGGAAAGAGTTAGGCGCTGGGCATCCCTGGACTAGACTAGTGATGTTCAACTCAGCTCCTGCGAGCTTTCTGCACTTACGAGCTGACCGCGTGCACGGCGAGCTCGCTGTGTGTATGTTTTATTTGAACAAAAAACCCAGTCAGAAATTTATTTCAATGTAGTCAGCTGTTATACAAAAAGCGTTCATATTGAAATTTTTTAGTTTAACAATAACCTTTTTCCTAAAATATAGTTAATTTCAACTTATA
The DNA here is from genome assembly GCA_958299015.1 of Tetanocera ferruginea. NCBI lineage: Eukaryota > Metazoa > Arthropoda > Insecta > Diptera > Sciomyzidae > Tetanocera > Tetanocera ferruginea. The sequence goes on along the minus strand of OY282644.1, from coordinate 92,049,083 downwards.
TATGTAAATATATAAGTCAATGCAAAAAGTTAACATATAATTTTGGTTTTGATTTTGAAGTTTGATTCTGTTAAGTTTAAGGCAGTTTAAGCATGCAAACAAGAAAAAGCATTATTTTTGAAATGTGCACGCAATTCAGCTGCACAATAAATTAAATAAAGCATTATGCTTCATGTAAACGCCTATATAAGCATAAGTAATCAAATTCATGTACTCGGTTACAGTTAATATTTCTTGCTGGGATGTTTATGTGTGTTTGCTTTCCTTACAGTGGAGCAGTTTTAAGATTTGGTTGTTGAATTCGATACCAAGCAAGTACAGAGGAAATTTTGTTATTTCTCAGAAGTTCAGACCATGCAGCTGCGCAATAGATTTCGTTGAAAAAAGTGCGATTTAATATTATTATTTTTATATGTGAAGTCAGTTTGAAGTGTGTTGTCATAAGTGCGTAAGATAAAATTTTGCTAATTGAAATAAGTTTTAAATAAAATTGAAGTGAGAATATTGTTAAAATTAAAGTGTTAAGAGCACTTAATACATTTTTTACCAAGCATGTTACCTGCTATAACATAAGTTTTGCACTTATTTTATGAATCTGCAAAACTATAAGCCGCATATTTTCGCTTTTGTCCACTGTGCAATGTCGTCGAATACAAATTTACGTACACGCTTCTTTGTTATTGTTTTATGTGATGAGCTGCTGCTAGCACGAAGCTGGCAGCGCGAGCCGATAAGCTGAACATCACTACCAGTGTTGCCGTTTTGGCTATTTATAGCCAAAAGTGGCTATTTTTTTTTATCGTGATCAGTTTTGGCTATTTGGCGATTTTATTTTGCATTTGGCTATTTTTTTTACACGGCAATGGTTTTGCATTCCGGAGAAAATTAATTTTTTATTTTACATATAACATTTTCAATTGCCTGTGAATCGCCAGCGAATCGCTTGGAAGATCAAGCAATTGCCTTTGAGCTCATCTGAGAATCATCCGGGTATCACCGACTGTAAGCTGCTTAGGCTGATTCGCCGAGAGGAATTATAAGAAATTCGCCGAAAAGTGTGGCAAACGAAGTTCTTTTAAGAGTCCTCAGCAATTTGTTCTAAAGCATTGTTGTTCTGTCCGAATTCAATGAATTTTTTTGTGAATTTGTTTTTATTTCGCTTCGATATAATGCGACGTTGTTTCCTTACTATAATAGTTCAACTTTTTGATTAATTTTAACAATTTTTCAGAGCCAGCTTCATATTCCCTGATAGATTTTGAACATTTTTCAAAAATCCATCCTCCAACAAACGCCGAAATGAGCGAAGGAAGATTTTGAAAATTTTTGTGACTCGCGCATTCATTGCTTAAGCATTTGAAAAGCGATATATTTTCCCAAAAACACTTGGGCGAATTACTGGTGCATCGCAAAATTCACTTCTCTGCCAAACGTCTTCCAAATGTTTGCAGGGAAATGATTTAAAATTTGAGAGTGAATTCTCTCTTCATTTTAACACGACCTGCCAGTGATGCTAATCGTGCAGCCAATCGCAAGAATATCCAATAATTTGACATGTGACATCTCGAATCACGTGGCACTTAAGAGTATGCAACAATGTATATAATTTTGATCATTGAAAGTAATTGTGGTTTGTTTTCAAAAGTAAAATTAAGCAAGTCAGCATGGAAAAGTAAGTTGACGAGCACTCCGCCACACATAAAAAATTCTTCACTTGTTTCACTTCATTTCACTTTTTCACCTACTTATCTTTCTCCCATTTCTGAACCAAGGCAGAGATGACTGAATAGGTTTGACACCTGAAATCCTTAGTTCGAAGCTAAAAAAAATGCAATACTTTTTTACTTCCGAAAATGCAAGCCTTTTACTTTTATGAAGTTTTCTCTACTCTTATCAAGTATAAAATAAATGAGCTAAGGTCCGTCTATTAAAAGGATATATGCCCTACATATGTTTAGAGCATGCTCTTATATTTTTAATATATAATTTTATATAACATACTTAAAAACAAACATGTTTGTAAATCTATTTCCAGTAAAAAACGGTACTATGTTGTACAAAAAACAAGTTAGTTAAAAAAGGTATGAATGTTAGTTTTGTTTCTTTTTTTCTAATACAATTAATAAATCTTTTGGCTATTTTTTTTACATTTTGGCTATTTTTATTTTGTGTTTTGGATATAAAAATAAATTTACTCCGGCAACACTGATCACTACACCATGATATAATGATATTTCCTTATATCATGCACTACACTAGACAAACGACTCATCGCGCAATTTCATTAGCACTTTAAGCTTGCTTGAACACGACCTTACAAACAGTGCTGCCAAGCTTCAATTGCACTCAGCTGTCACTTTTTGTTGTTTTTGGCGCGCAATCAACAAATAAATTTGCGGAAAAGCGTGTCGCATCTTTTGTATTCAAGTTTGTAGAAAATAATTTTCAATTCGCAACGTTATATCAAGCAGCACAGACAATTTCTATATTTAAATCGATTCAAGTGAAATTTATACAAATTTTGGAAGTTAAATGGCACGCCGCGATTACGCTCAAGATAAAGGTAAAAGTGTGGAGTTTTCGTAACCAAAAATTAAACATTTTTTAAACTTTCTGCAGATGCTATTAAAACATTCCTCGGTGAGTTTTGCAAACAAGATGACGATGGCAAGAAGCATTTTATCTATGCCAATCAATTGGTAAAGCTAGCACATCGTGAGCAAGTGCTGATCACCATCGATCTGGATCATCTGTCTGAATTTAACGATGGCATCGCTGAGGCCGTCAATGCAAATTGTCGACGTTATGTATCCATGTTTAGCGATGCTATAGCAGAGTTGTTGCCGCATTACAAGGAGCGCGAAGTGCATGCAAAAGATGCGCTAGATGTTTACATCGAACATCGTTTGTTGATGGAGTCGCGTACACGCAATCAAATGGAACAGCACGATCAGCGCAATGCTTTTCCACCAGAGCTGATGAAGCGATTGTAAGTGTTTGTATATAGATATTTTTTTTGTTGGTGTTAATGGCATTTGTTCCGCAGCGAGGTTGGCTTCAAGCCATTGTCAAATGATAAAGCTTATTCCATTCGTGAAATCAAGGCTATGCACATTGGCAAATTGGTAACTGTGCGCGGTATTGTAACGCGCTGCACCGAAGTTAAACCCATGATGGTTGTTGCTACCTACACATGTGATCGATGCGGCTCCGAGACCTATCAGCCTGTTAATTCATTGACTTTTATGCCAGTGCAGGATTGTCCTTCAGACGATTGTCGCGTCAACAAAGCTGGTGGGCGGCTCTATCTGCAAACGCGTGGATCCAAATTCGTCAAATTCCAGGAAGTTAAAATACAAGAGCATAGCGATCAAGTGCCCGTCGGTCATATACCGCGCACCATGACAATTCTATGCCGTGGCGAAGTGACGCGTCTAACACAACCCGGCGATCACGTGCTGATCTCTGGCGTATTTCTGCCGCTTATGCGTAGTGGTTACAGACAGATTGTGGCGGGTTTGTTGTCTGAGACTTTCCTGCAAGCATACGTGTGTATTCTTTTTTTTACATCTTTTTTTATGTATTTTTAATAAAAATAACTTGTTTGTTCTTATTTCAGCGCATTATTTGCCTCAACAAAAACGACGAACTCTCTGAAAATGAAAGCGAACTGACTGCCGATGAACTTTCCGAGCTGGCACAAGACGATTTCTATGAACGTTTGGCAACAAGCTTAGCACCCGAAATATACGGTCATCTAGATGTTAAGAAGGCTCTTTTGTTGCTCTTGGTCGGTGGCGTTGATAAACGCCCAGATGGCATGAAAATACGTGGTAATATTAACATCTGCCTTATGGGTGATCCTGGTGTTGCCAAGTCACAGCTGCTACACTATATCAGTCGTCTAGCTTTGCGTTCTCAGTACACCACAGGACGGGGCTCTTCGGGTGTGGGTCTTACAGCTGCAGTTATGAAAGATCCACTTACTGGTGAGATGACACTCGAAGGTGGTGCTTTAGTTCTCGCCGATCAGGGTGTTTGCTGCATCGATGAGTTTGACAAAATGGCTGATACAGATCGCACAGCCATTCATGAAGTGATGGAGCAGCAGACCATCTCAATTGCCAAGGCTGGCATTATGACTACGTTAAATGCGCGTGTTTCCATTCTTGCAGCAGCCAATCCTGCTTTTGGACGTTACAATCCGCGCCGCACAGTGGAGCAAAATATTCAACTGCCTGCTGCACTACTTTCACGTTTCGATCTGCTCTGGCTTATACAGGATAAACCCGATCGCGACAACGATTTGCGCCTGGCTAAGCATATTACATACGTACACAGTCACAGCAAGCAGCCACCTACGCGTATTCAGGCTCTGGACATGAATCTGATGCGTCGCTATATAAATCTGTGCAAACGTAAAAATCCAACTATACCTGATGAGCTCACCGACTATATTGTGGGCGCCTATGTTGAGTTGCGTCGCGAAGCACGTAATCAGAAAGATATGACATTTACTTCAGCTCGTAATCTGCTTGGTATACTACGTCTATCTACTGCACTGGCACGTCTACGCTTGTCAGACAAGGTCGAGAAAGATGATGTTGCGGAGGCATTGCGTTTATTGGAAATGTCAAAGGACTCTTTGAACCTCATACATGAGCATCAACGTGGACAGTAAGTTGTTTATATGCGAGTATTATGTTGGTGATTAATCAAATTTTTAATTTTTCATTTTAGTGTGCCCAATACGTCTGACAAAATCTTTGCCGTTGTGCGCGAACTTGCAGGCATAAATAATACCGTAAAAATTTCCGATGTCATGGATCGCAGCACAACAAAAGGCTTCAAACCCGATCAGGTGGACAAATGCATCGAAGACTATGAAGAGCTCAATGTGTGGCAAGTCAACATGGCACGTACAAAGATTACATTTATGTAATTCGTTCTTTTTTTTCCCCCAATTTTTTATTAACAAATATTTTTCATTATTTTTAAGTATCAGCACTTATTTTTGCATTCATAGTTACTATCGGTTTTTGCCTTTTATTAAAATAAATGTGTTGAAAAGTTTAAGTAGCCATTATTTGCCACAATTTGTTAAGGAAGCTGTTTTATGGTAGAAATTATTTTATTTTGATTTTGTACTATATCTCATGTGAAAAGAAATAATCTATATTCACAAATGCTGAGAAATAACTTTAAAGCGAATATTTAAACGAGCCAGCTATTTGAAGTATCTTCCGGTTGAGTCCGTAGGCATCTTAGACGAACGGGTGTGGCACATTTTGCAAAATCATTTGGATATGAAAAAATTATCCGCAAGATGGGTACCACGTTTGCTCACTCTCGACCATAAACGCGATCGTGTGACTGATTTAAAGGCGTGTTTGCGATGTTGAACAAAGATAAGAAGGATTTTTCCGTCGGACGAAACATGGATCGTTGCAAACCATCACGAACAAATAAACTTTCACATTCGGCAGTGCATTGGAGACGAAATTCACACTCGAAGATACAACATGGATGCTGAAACACCAATAATCAAAGTAAAAAATACCAATAAAATAGTTTAAATTCGTACGTGTCGCTTACGTCACACAGTATGTCGTGTACGTCACGCTTGCTTTTTATACATTTCCACATTTTTCTTAAGTTTAATTTCCAAATTTGACTTTGTATAGATATCTTCAAAGTGCATATTTTTATTATTATATCCATATTTTGTTTTTATATTTACGGTTTAGCTGAATTTTCGTGATAAATCGTTATAACATTAAAACTGGTTGATTCATTGTCGGGTACGTCACTCAACATTTGATCGTTTTTCTTTTAACCATCAAGAGAAATTTGCTTAAACTTATTTCTAAAAGTGTAAGAGGTCTTAAATTATTAAAGTAATGCAAAAGAATAATGCATAATTACTTAAATTTTTAGCAAGATAATATAATTTCCCTTAAGAACCCGTAAAAATTGCTTATTTTTGGCCTATCTCGCTCCGTTTACGAGATATCGCACTTTTTCTATTTTTTAATATTTTGGTACAGTGCGATTCCTCTCGATAATATAATTTCCCTTAAGAACCCGTAAAAATTGCTTATTTTTGGCCTATCTCGCTCCGTTTACGAGATATCGCACTTTTTCTATTTTTTAATATTTGATACAAAAATTGCTTATTTTTGGCCTATCTCGCTCCGTTTACGAGATATCGCACTTTTTCTATTTTTTAATATTTTGGTACAGTGCGATTCCTCTCGATAATATAATTTCCCTTAGGAACACGTAAAAATTGCTTATTTTTGGCCTATCTCGCTCCGTTTACGAGATATCGCACTTTTTCTATTTTTTAATATTTTGGTACAGTGCGATTCCTCTCGATAATATAATTTCCCTTAAGAACCCGTAAAAATTGCTTACTTTTGGCCTATCTCGCTCCGTTTACGAGATATCGCACTTTTTCTATTTTTTAATATTTTGGTACAGTGCGATTCCTCTCGATAATATAATTTCCCTTAGGAACACGTAAAAATTGCTTATTTTTGGCCTATCTCGCTCCGTTTACGAGATATCGCACTTTTTCTATTTTTTAATATTTTGGTACAGTGCGATTCCTCTCGATAATATAATTTCCCTTAGGAACACGTAAAAATTGCTTATTTTTGGCCTATCTCGCTCCGTTTACGAGATATCGCACTTTTTCTATTTTTTAAAAATTGCTTATTTTTGGCCTATCTCGCTCCGTTTACGAGATATCGCACTTTTTCTATTATTTAATATTTTGGTACAGAGCGATTCCTCTCGATAATGTAATTTCCCTTTGGAATCCGTCAAAATTGCTTATTTTTGGCCTATTTCGCTCCTTTTACGAGATATCGCACTTTTTCTATTTTTTAATATATCATACAAAAATTGCTTATTTTTGGCCTATCTCGCTCCGTTTACGAGATATCGCACTTTTTCTATTTTTTAATATATTGGTACAGTGCGATTCCTCTCGATAATATAATTTCCCTTAGGAACCCGTAAAAATTGCTTATTTTTGGCCTATCTCGCTCCGTTTACGAGATATCGCACTTTTTCTATTATTTAATATTTTGGTACAGTGCGATTCCTCTCGATAATGTAATTTACCTTAGGAACTCGTAAAAATTGCTTATTTTGGCCTATCTCGCTCCGTTTACGAGATATCGCACTTTTTCTATTTTTTAATATTTGATACAAAAATTGCTTATTTTTGGCCTATCTCGCTCCGTTTACGAGATATCGCACTTTTTCTATTTTTTAATATTTTGGTACAGTGCGATTCCTCTCGATAATATAATTTCCCTTAGGAACACGTTATTTTTGGCCTATCTCGCTCCGTTTACGAGATATCGCACTTTTTCTATTTTTTAAAAATTGCTTATTTTTGGCCTATCTCGCTCCGTTTACGAGATATCGCACTTTTTCTATTTTTTAATATTTGATACAAAAATTGCTTATTTTTGGCCTATCTCGCTCCGTTTACGAGATATCGCACTTTTTCTATTTTTTAATATTTTGGTACAGTGCGATTCCTCTCGATAATATAATTTCCCTTAGGAACACGTAAAAATTGCTTATTTTTGGCCTATCTCGCTCCGTTTACGAGATATCGCACTTTTTCTATTTTTTAAAAATTGCTTATTTTTGGCCTATCTCGCTCCGTTTACGAGATATCGCACTTTTTCTATTTTTTAATATTTGATACAAAAATTGCTTATTTTTGGCCTATCTCGCTCCGTTTACGAGATATCGCACTTTTTCTATTTTTTAATATTTGATACAAAAATTGCTTATTTTTGGCCTATCTCGCTCCGTTTACGAGATATCGCACTTTTTCTATTTTTTAATATTTTGGTACAGTGCGATTCCTCTCGATAATATAATTTCCCTTAAGAACCCGTAAAAATTGCTTATTTTTGGCCTATCTCGCTCCGTTTACGAGATATCGCACTTTTTCTATTTTTTAATATTTTGGTACAGTGCGATTCCTCTCGATAATATAATTTCCCTTAAGAACCCGTAAAAATTGCTTATTTTTGGCCTATCTCGCTCCGTTTACGAGATATCGCACTTTTTCTATTTTTTAATATTTTGGTACAGTGCGATTCCTCTCGATAATATAATTTCCCTTAAGAACCCGTAAAAATTGCTTATTTTTGGCCTATCTCGCTCCGTTTACGAGATATCGCACTTTTTCTATTTTTTAATATTTTGGTACAGTGCGATTCCTCTCGATAATATAATTTCCCTTAGGAACACGTAAAAATTGCTTATTTTTGGCCTATCTCGCTCCGTTTACGAGATATCGCACTTTTTCTATTTTTTAAAAATTGCTTATTTTTGGCCTATCTCGCTCCGTTTACGAGATATCGCACTTTTTCTATTATTTAATATTTTGGTACAGAGCGATTCCTCTCGATAATGTAATTTACCTTAGGAACTCGTAAAAATTGCTTATTTTGGCCTATCTCGCTCCGTTTACGAGATATCGCACTTTTTCTATTTTTTAATATTTGATACAAAAATTGCTTATTTTTGGCCTATCTCGCTCCGTTTACGAGATATCGCACTTTTTCTATTTTTTAATATTTTGGTACAGTGCGATTCCTCTCGATAATATAATTTCCCTTAAGAACCCGTAAAAATTGCTTATTTTTGGCCTATCTCGCTCCGTTTACGAGATATCGCACTTTTTCTATTTTTTAATATTTTGGTACAGTGCGATTCCTCTCGATAATATAATTTCCCTTAGGAACACGTAAAAATTGCTTATTTTTGGCCTATCTCGCTCCGTTTACGAGATATCGCACTTTTTCTATTTTTTAAAAATTGCTTATTTTTGGCCTATCTCGCTCCGTTTACGAGATATCGCACTTTTTCTATTATTTAATATTTTGGTACAGAGCGATTCCTCTCGATAATGTAATTTCCCTTTGGAATCCGTCAAAATTGCTTATTTTTGGCCTATTTCGCTCCTTTTACGAGATATCGCACTTTTTCTATTTTTTAATATATCATACAAAAATTGCTTATTTTTGGCCTATCTCGCTCCGTTTACGAGATATCGCACTTTTTCTATTTTTTAATATATTGGTACAGTGCGATTCCTCTCGATAATATAATTTCCCTTAGGAACCCGTAAAAATTGCTTATTTTTGGCCTATCTCGCTCCGTTTACGAGATATCGCACTTTTTCTATTATTTAATATTTTGGTACAGTGCGATTCCTCTCGATAATGTAATTTACCTTAGGAACTCGTAAAAATTGCTTATTTTGGCCTATCTCGCTCCGTTTACGAGATATCGCACTTTTTCTATTTTTTAATATTTGATACAAAAATTGCTTATTTTTGGCCTATCTCGCTCCGTTTACGAGATATCGCACTTTTTCTATTTTTTAATATTTTGGTACAGTGCGATTCCTCTCGATAATATAATTTCCCTTAGGAACACGTTATTTTTGGCCTATCTCGCTCCGTTTACGAGATATCGCACTTTTTCTATTTTTTAAAAATTGCTTATTTTTGGCCTATCTCGCTCCGTTTACGAGATATCGCACTTTTTCTATTATTTAATATTTATCTATATATATTTATATATTTATATATTTATATATTTATCTCGCTAAACGATTTCCGAGCGCCGCAGAAGCAGTTGAAGCTTCCAATAACCATGTTTTGGAAGTCTCCAGAGAAATGGAAAACTGCTGTGACAAATGGTTTGAACGAATGCAAAAGTGTTTTGATCATCAAGGGGAATATTTTGAAAAACAATAAAGCCATTTTCATTTAAAAATCCTTGTTATTATTTGCTATTCCCGAATTATAAATAGTACCGTTCGTTTTTCAACCAAATGCCAAGATAGAAAAAACTGTGTCAAATTAAATGTTCTGCATTGGGCTGCCAATATCTCTGCCATGTTTGAATAGATCAGTTAACTAAAAAGAATTTAAAAAAAACTTTACTGTTTTGTTTATATTTAAAGTATGCCTCTTGAAAAGAGACCACTAAAATGGATCTTTTCTGAAAATATGGGGTAAAAATTATTTTTGTTGTAAAAAGAGAAAAACTCAAATTGCATTTTTGATTATCTTTCCAAGCCTATAGCGCATTTCAGGAGAATTATTTTGTCTTGACACTAGATTAATAAACTTTCCATACAATCAAAAAATCGAGGACATCTTATTTGATTGTTTTGACAAAATTAAATTTTTTTTTTTATATGTTTTTATATTTTTTAAAAACTTGATAAAATTCAAAAATAATTTCTTTAAAGGAAAAAATTTTATATCTCCAATCAATTAAGAGTTATAGGTTTGAACATTTTGTAACCATCTCGCTTATTCTTCATATCTTCTTATATATTAATACGTGAACATTAAAGTTTGTCGTACGCTTTTTTGGTATTAATTAAAACTCAAAATAAATGGAACTTATATCATTCGAAAGGTTATGTTGCCCAGATGTGCAGAATGTATATATAAATGATATATCTGATAGAGGGGATTCCCAACCATCTCAGTTAAATTTTTGAGAAAAAACCCCCTCTTTTATTAATATGAAAATTGGTTGGGGTAGAGTTTTTGAGTTGGTCTGGAATTTGAATTTTTTTTTAAAGTAACAGTTAAAAAATTTGTAAAAAAATGTGTTTTGAATTCAAAAATTTGACTTTCCTTTCAATTTTATATATTTTTTAATAATATTTTATATATTTTTTAATAATATTTAATAAATATTTTTTCTGAAAGTCTGTTAAATTTTCTTTCAAATGTGATATAATTTACAGCAAATTTCTAACTAAAAGTATTTTTAATGAATTTTCTTAATAATGTCGTTACTTATTTAGCGTGTGTTTCAACCAAATGCCAAGAGAGAGAAAAAAACTGTCTCAAATTTTATGTTCTAAATTGGGAAGCCAATCAGCCCAATCATGAAACATTTTCTCCCGGGAGTTGTAAATGGGAGTTTTCGTTTTTAAGATAAAGTTAAAATACTTTTTGGAAATTTTTAATGCAATTTTGTTCATCAACCGCCAATATTCATGAGTGTAAAATAAAATAATGAAATATCTTTAACTGCTATCTTAAAACCGGATACTCCCATTTACAACTCCCGGGAGAAAATGTTTCATGATTGTGCTGAATATCTCCGCTGTCTGTGAATAGATTTTATTTTTTTTAGCTTATAGTTTTAGCTTTAAAAGTTAAGCAGCGATGTTGTTGAACAGTAATAATGTTTATCTCGGTAGTTATATTAGTGTAAGTCCGTCTTCGTATTTTGACAGTTACATTTCAAATTTTAGTGTCAGATCATAAGTTTTAAGCATTCAGATGATGATCTTTTATATCATTATTGAGACTGAATATATCGTATTGAGGAAAAAGCTGCTTGAATAGAATATCATAAATTAAGCGTCCATAATGTTGCTAACATTTAATTTTTATTGAATTGCTCGAATTCGGGCAACAGGTTTACTAGTAATTATAAATAGGCAATCAATAAATTAGTCGAATTTCGACCCCAGGCGATACTTGTAATTATAAATAGGCAAACAAAAAATTGGTCGAATTTCGACCCCTCAAATTTGCAGTTTTTGTTTCTTTTTCAAGTTCGGCTCAAGCGTTTAAGAGTACACTATAAAGGCTGCCTAAAGAAAATATTTCTTTCTAATTACAATATAGATATTCTGCACTTTTAATTTAATTTCAAATTTAAGATATTTTGTTTATTTCATAACATGTCTTAACTTATATTATATGGTTGAACTCACTCTTCTATATTCGTTGCTTATTAAATAAAACAGAGCCTTTTTAATATTAAATTTATTGCAACTCCATTTAAAGTACTTCATAAAAAAAAGAAAGTGTTTTTGCTAGACAGAAACAGAAAATAAAGAAACAACTATTTAAATTTTCTAAACTGAAATCAAAAATTACTTAAGTACAGAATTTTTTTATAATATATATATATATAGTTTGTTTCAACAGTTGTGATTATAACTAGTTAGAACACAGGTAGTTTTTATCAAAACTAATAAAATTGATAACACAAATTTTAAGGTGCAAAATTTATTTCTATACAAATACATATATATTTCAAATACATTCTTCAAAAATTTGTCTTTTTTGTTCTTTTTTTTTTGTTGTTGTTTTTGTTTTCTTTTTGTGACAAGATTAAGTAAAAGCTATGGACTAATTACAATATATATATGCATGTATAAATATATGTGTGGCCTACTATTAAACATTTTGTGTAATTACCGCATGGACCTGTGATGCTCATCTACTATATCATTCACAAATGTTGCCTTTAATTACAATTCACAATAAGATACAATTAAAAAATAAATTTTATAAAATACATTTAAGCATTTGTTGTTAATCTTATGTACAGACAATTGAATGCTTTTCCTAAAAGATAACAAAAAAAAATTATATAGCTGTTGTTTATGCTCTTCACAAATAAATAGACTGCACAACACGATCGCCATCGACCGTGTCGCGCCCTCAATAGAAAAATAGCAAACGTTCCTGTGCGGATGCGGACAATAGGCGCCAAGTACGCTTAATGCTAACATACTGAATAAGAGCACGCACGCAGATCAAGAAGCCAAAAGCCATAATCAGCCACCACAGCCAAGAGTTCTCATGCGATGCCAAATCAGTGGAGTGCTTGACAATCAACGTCCATTTGGCCAGCGAAAGACCAAAACCAGACAGCGCACCATAGCGTGCAGCAATTGTGTGACAGAAACAGGTGAGCATAAGAAAACCAATCCAGTTGAAGAGAAATGCCACCATAAAGGCAGTCACAAACATTATGTCGGTGCCGAGCAGGCTGTTATCGCCAGCAGCGGCTGTAAACTGTTCTGCGTCTGAAGTGTCGATGGCAATAAAGGTGAGCGGAGTTGGTGTAATACGATTGCCTGCTCCTCCTAGGCCATCGTGAATATTAGCCAGCAGTGGATTGGGTGGCGGTGGTGGAAGTGGCGTCTGTAGACCATGGTGTACAGTAAGGAACTCTGGCGGCAGCTCACCATTTAGTGACTTTTCCATTTGCACCTCTTCATATGTTGGCAGCTTGCCGTGATGCAGTGGAATCTCCTGCTGAATTTGCTGCATCTCTTGCTGAAGGTTATGATGTTGCTGTTGTTGTTGTTGTTGTGGTATATTAACCTGTTGCTGTTGTTGTGACACAACCTCTGTGCTCTGCTCATAGGGCGGCGGAGCACTAAAGTCCGCTTTTGGTGGACCAAGCTCATGTTGCTGATTATTGTTCGGCATGTCTTACTTTTAGAACCTGTAAAAGAACCATTTAAGTAATTATTTTTAGTAATTTTAAAGAGTTGGAGGGTTATAAATGTGCAAAATGTTTACCATGTTCAAGAACAGTGCTCATCTGCTTTGAAAATGTAATTGTATTTTATATATTGCTACTATAATTAAAGCATTACATGGATTTGTGCAAAAATACGCTAGACGATCCCTTAGAATTCAATAGAAAATGTAGTTTTTAAAATAATTAATACTTTTATTTATTGTTTGTTATTTTTTGTTTTGTTTCAACGTCAATATTGTTAATAAATAGTTAAATTAATTATTGTATATTGTAAATACTAATGCGTAAATTTTAATATATAAAAGAATTTAGCAAAAAAGGCATTTAATTTTCTTTGTTGAACAATTAAAAACTAGCAACATTAAACTTAAGTCATATTTTTTTAGTCAATTATTAAAAAAACAAAAACAATCTTGATAGTTCCTGTTGTAGTCGTCATATTAGAGTCCAATGCTTATGGAGCGTCTTTCGTTGCATTGTTTATTTTTTACTTATGTATTAGAATTTTGCGTAGCTGCTTTGTTTTAGTTAAATAAAATCTTAAATATATGTAGCTGCAATTTTTTTTTTTTATTTATTTGTCAGCAACATCGTCCGTTCACTTAACGTCGAAATGCCGCTGCCAATGGCAATGTTTGATAATGATGCGGTCCAAAGGGACGTATTTCTGGCATCTTAGTCATGCCATCCACCTCGTCCATGCCATCGTTTTCATGCGCCGTCATTGATCTTTCGTCTGACTTCATTTTCGTGCGTTTATCATGACGTATGTAGAGTGTCAAGCAAACTATAAGCATGAAGAGCAGCGCTAAAGTGGCACCACTTGCAATACTGGCCGTCTCTAGCATAGCACGTTGACGCGAAGGTAAGTAGGAGCCATCGATTTCTTTGTATTCGCAACGTGGTCCCATGAAACCGTTTGCGCACTCGCAATTGTAAAGGATCTCATTGTGTATTTCGACAGTAAAACAGGTGGCCTCGTTAAGACAATACCAAGCATCGTATGTAGGTGGACAATTAAAGATGGGAAATGTTATGTTCGGCCTGGGTGTAGTCATGGATGGCACTGTAGGACGTGGCTTCGGGATGGCTCGACTTGAGCAGGCCTCAGAAGTTGAAAGCATGCAAACTAGAGCAAGTAGCATCAATATGGCTGTCATTACTCGAACTTGTCGTTGTTTTGGCATTTTAACTCGAAGTAGTATAAAATCTGGCCGCTACAGTATTTGTGACTTGATTGCCTGCTCAACAGGCTCAATGTCCAATGAAGTGTGTTTGTTGGCTTTTATTTAAGCCCCATCGTCCATTAATGTGCAAGTTTGAATTTTCGTTTCCACAGTGCACTGAAAATTAATTTAATGTATTTTTTATTAAAAACGTAAGAAAACAAAAAATTTAAATTAAATACTTTATTGCAAGAAATTAAATTATTTTAAACAATATATTGTAAATTGTTAGCAAATCAGTTTATAATCATAAAAAAAAATGCAAATAAAAAGCATATAAAACCAATAACAATTTAATTTTGTAGTTTGCAGCCCATCGTAAAATATTCTTTAAGCTGTCCTCTACTTAAGCAGTATTTGTTTTTTTTTTTTTTTTGTTCTTTTGCTAACTATGGTCGAGTCCTCGAGTTGAAGAAGAAGAAGAGGAAGAGGAATTGAAGCAATTGCGACCTATTAAAAAAATAATTTAAACTAATTAGTAGAAAAGTTAGAAAAAATGTGTGCACATCAATACAATTACCTGCAATTCTAAAGAAGAAGTTCATTTCAGCTGGTAGCCATGGTAGTAATTGTATTAAAGCATCCATTTGCAGACAAACACAAAATATTAAATTTATATTACATTTAAAAAAATATTAAAATTTTTTTTTTACATTTCACGCTCTTTAAAAAACAAAAACATGCACTAAAAGCTAGTTTTAAATAGACCGAAATGAAATGAACGACGCAGCGGCTTATATTTGCTGCTTGAAGATTTATTAAAGCAATTTTATTAGATTTATGTTGTATGGAAATTGGAAATATGTTTTCAAGCAATTTCTAACAATTTAAATAAATTAATTAAATTAACAATTTCACTTTAATTTCAAACCTTTACTCAATTAATCAAATTGTCTCTACTTGCTGAGATATAAGGTATTTTTAATTTTTCATCATTTTCAAATTATATTCAGCAGTAAAATCGTTATCTATGATTTTTAAAGAGCCGTTTTATTCACTTTTATAACTTGAAAGTTTTGAATAACTTTCAAGTTTTTCTTACAAAAATTTTAAAGTGATTGATCTACGAATTATTTTGGCAAAAGCTATTTGAGTAAAGATTTTTAATTTTGGAATGGTTTCTGGAATGCTATGTGTAGTGACTTAAGCACATTAAATGGTGACGGCGTTTGAAGTGTGTGCTCGAGTTCAATTCTCCGTCTGACAGAAAATTTTTGACTTAGAATACGTCTTACAGCCTGATTTGCATAGAAGTCTTAGAGTTATCACATGTTTAATTAGGAATGATGGAAAAAATTATGTATATTTTTGAAGATAATAAACAAATTCATCGGAATTGAATGTTATAAAGTAGAAATATATATAATATTCATATATTATGCATTCAAAACTTGTTTCAGACCATTAGGTTGAACCACGCTCTTTTTCCAATGCCGGTTTCAGTTTGACAAAAGAAGGCCATCAACAAATAGTAACTCCATTCTGAGTTTCAATATTCTGTTAGCATTACTTCCAAAGCTATTAAATATAAAAAATTGTGTTTTAGGCCCGTTTTAGTTTGTGAGTATTTCCGGGTAGTAGGATATCACCCTATAGTTACACCAAACCAAGTTTCATTGATCTACGACTATTATTTTCAAAGCGATTCACTTTAAAAAATATGTCTTATGTCATGGTTGTCAAACATGTCATGGTTGTACCATGTCGACACAGATATAAGACATATGGTTGTACCTTGAAAATTAAATGTTTGCTGCCATCAAATCTAAACAGCAAAACACAAGGTACCCAGATATAAGGTAGCTAGTTCAATCTTAAAAATGCTCTCCTGAAAATTCGAAAATGAGTTAAGCTGTTATTCCTAGTCGACACAGATATAGGCACCCCTTGTGCAATGCCGGTTCTAGTCCAGTAGCAGAACACTAACAAATAGTATTTCCATTCGGAGTTAAAGTGTTCTGTGCCTTTTACTTTCATAGCTATTCTTTATCGAACATTTTAATTGTATGGGCAGAGCCAAGCCTCGTTTTTCAATGCCCGTGTTTGTTGTATAATTGAGAGACCTGGCCAATCAGTTACTTCATACTGAGTTTCATTGTAAACGACATTTAGTTGTAAATCTATTCGATATTTTTGTTGTAAATCTATATTTTGATATATCTATTCAAAAACTTTAGAAATTGCTAGTTGATAGGTTAGATACGTTGGTTAGATAGTAAGTTAGTTTCATTGATGTGTGATTTGTAGGTCGAAAGGTAAACCGAAAATTTGTATTATTGGATTCTCCAGGTAGGGGGATAAAAACTACTTTTAGACCTTTTTTCAATCCTACCAAATATACAAAAATAAATTGATTAAAATCGGTTCAGCCGTTTCGGAGGAGATCAAATATTAACACCGGGACATGAGATTTTTATATATAAGAAAAATTTTTGTGGGTGTGGTAAAAATAGCAGGATCCATTTTATTTTCCATAACTCAGTTATTTGTCGTCCGATTTAGTTTTATATCGAGCCATAACCGCGAAAAAGATTTCACCAGGAATTTACAAAAATTTGTTTTCTTATCGAAACTTATAATTTATTTCGTTATCAATAATCTATAATTATAAAATAATAGTAATTATAATAATATAATTATTTATATGCAAGGATTGTGTACAAAAATTTTCGTAACCAAAAATCTTATGTCGAAAATAATTAAAAGAAATATTCTCCTTTAAAATTTTAGATTTGATGGTTAAATTTTTTTCGCGGTTATGGCTCGATATATCATTGAAAAAGTCTTCATAAGGGCTATTGTAATACTTTGAAGTCTTCAATCTCCGTTGATATCTTCCACTATTACGCAACATCACTGCATAAAAAACCCTCACCCAAAACTTGTTAACTTTTATTCATAAACAAAAAAGTAATATTAGTTCAAAGTTTTAGAACAAAGAAGACGGCTGGCTTTGTCCTGCGCATGAGATGTCTTAGGATCAACTTGAGATAAAACTACGACGCATATTTTTGTCATAGTCATATTTGGGGAACCAGAACTCTAACGGTTAAGAGTTGTTTGGACACCCATACTGTTTTTTGAAGATGCACATTGTACAGAAAATCTCTGATAGCTTCTCTGCCTTAGAGAAACGCGTTTAGTTAAATTGACCCAACTAAAACTGTCAGAAAAGCTATTTCTTAGAAGAGATACAAGTTTGCAGTATTCGTCAAAAATATGCCGCGTATTTTTATCTCAAGTTGGTCCTCACACATAACATATATCGTAGGACAAGCCATCTTCTTGCAATTGTCTGCCGAAATTATAGATATCTATTGGGTCTTTCTGGCTCCATAACTCTTAACCCAGATCAGCCAGGCAATAAGTTGGTAGGGCAATTTTGCAAATGTCCAGAGCAAATTTTTTGAGACTTTTCGACTGAAAGCTAATATTTGTATTCAATTATGAGAAACTTTTAGGGACGTTGTATTCACTATCATGACACGAGAGTTATCAATAACTTTACAATTTGTATGGAACTTGAAAGTTATTCCAAACTTTTAAGTTATAAAAGTGAATAAAACGGCACTTATAAAACTTTATGAAATTTTATTTTTAAAGTTTAAGGCTATGCCGGCACTGGTCAGCGGGTATTTAAGCTCGAGATCTACGGAACTCAACTCAACTATAAAATATAACTAATTCTTCAAAAAATATTCAGCATGAACGATTTTGTTTAAGCTAATTATATTATGCACAGATTATTATTAAGACATAAATATTTACTTGCTGTATCTTCTATAAACATGTATTTAGTTTACTCGCAACAGCCCAAACAAACATACAAAATGCAATCGCAAAATTGTGTGGTTTGATTATCTTATCAAACAAGAGATTAAATAACACAAAACAGAATTTGTAATTTAATGCACTATACTATATTGTAGTGCTAGTAGCATTACTTACTTACTTATTTTAATATAATAAAATATATTAAGAAATTTTATAAGAATTTATATAATACCATATGTGTACGTCTTTGTAATAAAATTTTATCAAAATTAACGCGTATTAATGTTTTTTTCAGTTTCTGTTACTTTCACAAAACGATGAAACACTTTTTATCTTAAGTAAAGTCGCGAGCTTATGACTCACCTTAACTTTAACAATTGAATTTATTTTCAGAGAAGTTTGAATTACTAATTAACAACAACTTTAGCTTGTACAAGTATGAATATTTTTGAGAGTATATAATATGTATGATATTATTGAAACAGGTGTTGAAGACGAAGATAAAAAGTATAACATATACAATCATAAAAAAGTCAATACAGGTATGTCGTATTTTGATAAGTAAGATAAAAATACGTTTTTTATATTACATCGTTCGACACATTTTTGCACACAATGAAAGAAGTGGTTCAAATAAATTGTACATATTCCCATTTAATTAAATTTTGTTTTTAAATCAGGTGAAAAAAATGTATAAATTGGATTAATATTTTTATTTAACACTTAAATGTTCTTAAATTGATTGCCAACTTCTTCAAGAAGATTTAAACGCAATCAGTCCAATCATGAAAAATTGTTTCCTCGGGATTGGAAAAGGGAGATCGGTTTTTAAGCAGAAGCTAAAAACACTATATACTTCACTCGTTAGGCCTCACCTTGAATACTGTTCTATAATATCATTCTTACACTCTGAAAGAATTGAAAGACTACAAAGAAAATGTACAAGGTTTACATTTTTATCAACTTAAAGGATTATCAACTTAATTGTTGAACTAACCTCAGTCCCCTCCATATAAAAGTAGATGTTCTAGTCAATAAAGACTTGAGTATCCTTCAATCAATATTCGTTAGAGAACTTTTCCAGAACAATATAAAATGCCATATACCAACAAATCCCTCTGTAGTCAGTTTCATTTCCACGAAACGTACCACGGAGCCACTTATGGATTCAACGAACCCTTATCTCTATGTACTAGAGAAGCTAATAAGATTCTTTCTTCCACCAATATATTTTCATCCTCGTCTTCGAAAAGTATTCATTCGTTTAACTTAATACTTTTTTATTTTTTTTTTTAAATAATTAAATATGCTCCGCGTGAACGGACAAAATCAAATTAAATATTTTTTCTCATTATTTAATTTTTAAGGTTAAATTTCGTGTACGAAAAATTGGGTTCTTCTTGTTTTATGCGGAATTTTTTTGCGACAAAACTATTCTTAAAGCAACCTTTTTTGATTTTTTGTTTCAAGCCACCAGGAGAGGAGATATCATGCAAGCCGCAAGAGACTTCACGATCGCGACCCCAACTTTTAAGCGCTGTATAACCATAACTAACGCTGTAAAAACAAAATTATTTTGATATTTAAAATTATAAAATTAAGTTCTTTCAAAACAAACCCGCTTATTTGCTAAAAAAATTGAAACTGGGCGTCAATGTTCACGACTTTTATTCACAAACTTTTCATGTGTTTGTGACAGGCACTTCCTAACAAATATAATCCAGAACTTATACTAAACGGCTATTTGATTAATATTTAACATCCAAGTCTTCAAACATTAAAAAAAAAAAAATACTTTATTAAAAAAGTTTGTAATGATTTAAAATACACTAAATTTTGGGACCTGCGTAAGCTACTTTCAGTAACGTCATGAGCCACACGCTTTAATTCGATCAGTTCCCAGTCAGTCATACAGTTTTCTTAAAAGTTCGGGTGAAGCAAAACAGTGAGTAACCATAATAAAAATTTTAGGCAAATAGGTTTGAGATTGTAGAGCTCATAAATCCGAATATGATCTGATTAAAAAATATTTTTTGAGAATTTTAAAACTTAGAGGTCTAAAGTAGGGGTCTCCAAACTTTTTAAACTTAAAGCCAGACTTATTGCTCCACAAAGCTCAAGAGCCAAGATCTAGCTAGCTCATCATATTAAGATATCATTATAGTTATGAAAATTTAAATAAATATACATATTGAGTATTGAATTAACGCATATTTCTATAATAACATAAATATTATAATTATAACATAAATATTATTTGTACAACTTTGTTCGATTTGATTTATTGAAATAAATTAAAGGGTGCCCGAATACCAGGCACATCAAGAACGCTGTCGTGAGCAGTATGCTTGCGGACCGGAGTTGTCCGATAAATATTAGGATCGAGAATATTACTAGGAGATATTCAAGTATTTAATTAAATATCAAAATAATTATGTATCTGAATGTAAAAGATTCTGCTCACATTTATTAAAATGCATGAAAAGTTAAATTAGTAAAATACAATTCCAATAAAGTAACATAATTCATGAGTGCAACCAAAACTAAGATTATGTTTAACTGTGTTCTACAGATGAAGCATTGCTTTATAAATATAAAAGTATACAAATATTTAAGCAGAAACAAAAAAAATACAAATAAATGAATCAGACTTAAATAAACCCCTCTTTTTTTTGCTATTTTGAGCCCTTGTTAACTTAATCGAAAATTTAAAAATGAATTTATAAAACTTTGTGGTTCTTATCAGTTAACGATTATAAAATGATAATTTAAATAAACAAAGAATATAGCAATAGCAGCCTAACAATAGCAATGAATAAGCACTTCAGCGCTGGCAAAAACTTTAACCCAAATTCACATGATCAACTGTGTTTTGTAACAAATGACTAACATGTTGAGCAACAATTTCTAAAAGCTTCAGGAGCTGAAAATTAAATTATATTTTTTCTGATGTTACCATTGTGGTGCGTGACAAATGATGTGTGGCTTGGGCATCAACGAACGCGGTAGTCCAAGTCCAATTCTCCATCTGACAGCAAGTTTTTTCAATAGAACATAAAAGGGTTGTCCGTATTCCCTAATTGCAGAATCAAACCAGATTTAAATGTATTTCTACAAAATATTCTTGCATATATCTTTGATATACATATCGATACATCCAACGTATAAGTTGGTAACTCAAGATATCAAGTATTTTAGGATGAAATTTTAAGCATTGTTTATGTTATAAAAACAAAGCTAAAAACCGAAATTGAGTACAGAAATTTGTACTTCCATCTCTGATCCATAAACCCTAGCACTCAGTTTTACTATTTTGTATCCTCTACAAAACAAAATCTTAACATGAATGTTCTTACTTCGCATTTTCAATTATCGAGTTACCAACTTATACGTTGGACGTATCGAACTCGAACTTTCGAGGAGCAAATGATGTGAACAGATGCATTTTTGTTAAAATTAAACCAATAAAGTATAACTTCCCGGAAATGCTGATTCCTTGGCATTTCTTTATTCGACATTTTCTACGATATAAAAAACTATGACCAAATATTAAGTTTGACAGATCAAATTAAATGTATTCTTAGACGCACTTTATGATGTCACTTTCAAAAAAATTACAGGTATTAAAGATATGAAGTTCGTTACGAATGCGCGGTTTTTAATATACACTCCCAATACATTATTTTAGCATCATCAAGTTTTGCTATAAGACCTTAATGTTTCTAAAAAGTTGACTTTGAAGCACAGTAATGTATGTAATGTATACATAAGCGCAACGAAAGGGGACTTCGGGCATTTAAAAATGATTGTGGTACCAAGAAAAATAGGATTCCTAATGCCGTAATCAAGTACATATTTGCTCCGATATATCGAGCCATAACCGCGAAAAAGATGTAACCATCAAAACTAAAATTTCAAAGGAGCCGATTTCTTTTAATTATTTTCGGATAAGATTTTTAGTAGCGACAATGTTTGAACACAATCTTAACAATAAATAATTAAATTATTATAATGACTATTATTTTATCATGATAAATTGTTGTTAATGAAATAAATTATTAGTTTTGATAAGAAAACAAATTTTTGTAAATTGCTGGTTACATCTTTTACATGTCTTAACAGCTGTAGTCGACTTAAGAAGGAATTGAGTTAAAATGCAGCTATATTCTACGTAAAGCTCTGTATACTCATAAATGTGGAGCTTTATTTTTTATTCTAGCCAAGTCAATGGCGACTTAAAATGTTTAAAAAATTGACAAAATTCTAAAAAAAGTTACTGTTTTAAATTTATTACTAAAGAACAATAGTCTACAAAAATTAGGAATATTATACATTAGACTGGATCGAAATTTAGATTTCGCCGGTGGGGTTCTCAACAGTTAGAGGAACTCATTAAAATGATTTCTGCATACTTTTTTTTTCAAGTCGGAGAAAAACCGCCGAAGCAATTTTAATTCTCCTGAAGGTCCTTTTTAGTAAAAAAAAACATGTTTTTTGCTTGTAACTTTTTATTTTTCACAGAATGCATACCCACACCTGCTAAAATATTAAATTTCTTACTTATACCAATATTCTGATATTCAAAAAATTTAAAAATTCTGTTCCATTATAACTCTTATTGACCACCAAAAATTGAATTTTTTTTGATATTTTTAAAAAGACATTTTTTTAAAACCGCTTGTAAAAACACATTTTTTTTTAGATTTACGTGAAAGTGTTATGGTTGGAAAGGCATTAAGTTCTCCTTTCTTTCTGTGTATCGCTTCAATCAAAGCTGTGTGCGAAAACTGACAGAATGTGAGAAATCAGCTTTAGAAATCTGATAAAATGAAATATTTTTTATTCATACAAACAATTTCATTTGTTCACTGCTTTATCGTCCAGTTTTCGATAATTTTTTTTTTTAATCGCATAGCTTTGATTAAAGCGATACACAGAACGAAAGAAGAACTTAATACCTTTCCAACAATAACAATTCCACGTAAATCTGTGTCTTTTACAGCAGTTTCAAAAAAATGCCTTTTTAAAAATAGCAAAAAATTAAATTTTTTATGGTCAATAAGAGTTATAATGAAACAAAATTTTAACAATTTTTTTATGCCAAAATGTTAGTATGAGTAAAAAATTTAACATTTAACATTAAAATAAAAAGTTACACACAAAAATCATGTTTTTTTTTTACCAAAAAGGACCTTCAGGAGAATCAAAATTGCTTCGGCGGTTTTTCTCAGATTTGAAAAAAAAGTATGCAGAAATCATTTTAATGAGTTCCTCTAACTTTTGAGACCCCGACCGGTTGAAATTTTTTATCCATATAAGAATGATCCAGTCTATTATACATACTTATAATTTTTTTTTTTTTTTTTATTGTAGATCATTTATAATCGAGCCATATTGGCAAAAACTTCATTTCCCACAATTTAAAAATAGCAAGTTATTTGGTTTTGTTATATAACTTAATATCAGAAAAGAATATCATTAAGTTATGACTGTTTACTTGAAATTATAAAACATTTTTTTAATATGAAGGTTTTTTATTCATTATCTCTGGCATTTTATAAATAAGAAGTCAATAAGAATTTATTAGAGCACTTACATTAAGTTAAAGGTTACGACTTCCGATAACAAGCAAACAAAGCAGGATGGCAAAAACAATACAAGGCATAAGACAACGGCAACAGCTGCACTAAGGCAGCTGGAGTTCAAATATCAAATGCAACAAAAACGACACAATGCACGGAAACTGTGGCACTAAAGGTAGCTCAACGAAGAAAAGCGGAATGTGCGCAACTATACGGCACGCACAAATCCACTCTAGAAATACATCCGCTGCATGAACTAAATATATTTGGGCCACGAAACCAGCAAAATATCAATGAATGTTAAGAACTGATAGGCTAGATCGTCGATTGATAAATGCATGTTAGTAAAACTTGTTTTTGTTTCTCAACTTGAAAGCTCGATCTTGTGATGAACAGTCAAGGGCAAAAAGATTAATAAGAAAATAAAGATTTTTCAGTCGCAGTTATACAAATTTTCGCTACTAGTGCTGCATATTTTCATTAAATTTACAGCACAATTTATTGCAGCAGGTACTACTTCACGTTAATTGCTATTAATTGCATTCGTTATTGTAATATTTTTGTTTTCCCTGTGCTGCCGCTTCACACGACTCTATACCTAATACAAACATTTCAAGGAGCTCCACAAATATTGCCTTTCCATGTTCATGTTTATCACTTCAATTTAATTTTATGAGCTTATATTTTGAAAACATGAAACTTCTTAATTAATATTTTATATTCACCTTTTTACTCAGACTGCTTCCAAAATTTCTGTTTTACGCAACGACGATGAATCTTCCTCAAATTTATAGCTATGCACTAAGTCCCCAAAACTTAATAAACGTTGTATTTAGTTACAGGTCTCCTACAGTAAACTTATAAAACTTATTGCTTATTTTTTTATTGATTTTGTACAAAAACAATCGCAATAATTTAATTTTTTTCTTCGAGTCGATTAGATTTGTCGTTGTCAGAAATTCTTCTGACTTTTCTCTGCTCTGGCTTTCGCTGTGGGATATTTTCTTTTCTGTCGTTCTTTTTTCAAATTTCCTCGAAACAAACACAAAAAGGACTCAAGATAGATGTGTGTGCAATAGTCAACATGTCAAAACTTAAGTAACGCTACTCGCCGTAAGGAATATTTGTGACAATCCAAATTCAGGGCTGACCACTTGCGATTAACTATATCGTCACTTTAAATTCAACAAAGACGTTTTGAAACTGCAAAATTAAATTTTTTATTAATTACAATGAATTTGACTAAATTAAACCTTTTTTATAAATTTGAAACGAAATTAAAGGTAAAGAGTGCTTCTTTAATCTTTAATAATGTTTTTGCCTTTTTCTATAAAAATTAAGAACAATCGTAATACTTCCGAAACGTCAGAATAATTTGAAAAATTTTAATGTCTTAATAAATAATTTTTCAACAAAAATACGGGGAGATTACGATTTCCGGGGCGCCGCGATTTGACGATGGATTCGAAGAGTACTCTTAATAAAAATAAGAATAGCCAAAGCAAAGATCATATAATACAAAGATAGGCCACGGCCATACAACCGAATGGCACAGTAAAAATTTAATGTGGATTTATCATAAATCCACTTTAAAGCTTTGTGAGAGCCAGCGAGCGAACGATGTAAAGCTTTTGAGAGTGAGAGACGAGTAAGCAACGATGTGAGCATAATATTGGAGAGCAATAGAGAGCATATGTTGAGTTTTAATGCACGAAACATCTCATAAAACGATTTAGCCACAACGAAAAAGTAGCTGAATTTCCTTCCGTTTTACCAAAAAAATGTAGGCATGTTTTGTTCAAATCTACCCTACGCACATTGTAGGCATATGTTTTTCAAAATTAAATTCACTTTAATAATTATAATATGATCTTTGATTGAAATGTAGTCGCAAATAATGTTGTAAGAGACATTTCTAAAATGGATTTTTGCGGTTCTATTTTATTTGATTTGTTTATTTTTTAATTAGTTATTATTTATTTATTAATACATGGGCATTTACACAGAATGGTCTACCGGGACCGAACATGAAAATATCGCTAAAACAATAATTTTTAGTTTTATTATATAAAAAAATGCTTGAATTTTTAGATGACTACAACTTATTTCAGTTGTTATTCTGAGGAAATTAACCTGATAACTGAAAATATGTTGTTCTTGTCTTTAGCTGCCTTTAAGGGATTTTTCTTTTAACAATTTCAATTGTAAAAATTTCAATTACAAAAAATACAATTTCAATTTTTTACAATTTTTACAGTGAAATACCTTTTGAACACGTATGAATTTTTCCATGAAATTTTTTTCTTAGAATTTTAAGAATACTTACAAAATTATAAAAAAAGTCTATTTAAAAACGGTCAATGTCATGTCCACCGTCAATTGAATTAAATCTTAGTTAATTTGATTTAATTTTGTTTTATTCAATATTATATAAAGTAATGAAATGTATTTATATTTAATTTCAATAAATTTAATTTAATTAAATTTAATTTAATTTAATTTAATTCAATTTAATTTAATTTAATTTAATTTAATTTAATTTTATTTAATTTAATATAATTTAATTTAATTTAATTTAATTTAATTTAATTTAATTTAATTTAATTTAATTTAATTTAATTTAATTTAATTTAATTTAATTTAATTTAATTTAATTTAATTTAATTTAATTTAATTTAATTTAATTTAATTTAATTTAATTTAATTTAATTTAATTTAATTTAATTTAATTTAATTTAATTTAATTTAATTTAATATAATTTAATTTTATTTAATTTAATTTTATTTTATTTTATTTAATTTAATTTAATATAATTTTATTTAATTTAATTTAATTTAATTCCATTTAATTGAAATATATTTTTAAAATTAGAATTCAAAAAATTCATAATCACAAAAACGAAAAAATGCTGAAATCGCAAAATTCAAAAACTTGCTTCATTCATTATCCATTGATTCCGTGTAACAGCAGCAATAACCGGTTTCATGCAACAACAACTCTACAATAACAAAATACATTGTAGTAATCGTGGTGGTTGTGGCAAGGGAAAGGGACACAGGCAAAACAAATATAAACGATGTTAGCAACAACAATGCGCATGCGTCGTAGCACTGGTAGCCACAACAACACAAACTGACGATCATTTGCATACAATTTCGATAGAAACACATTTTTATGCGATTTGAGTCCTCTATCTATTATATCAGTCATGAGCAGGAAAATAAATTTAGTGAGCCAAGGTTTTTGTTTTTTAAAACAAACACAAAATTATCCTCATATCGTTGCAAAAAAAAAAATTAACCAGCAAAACAAAAACAAATCATGTGCGTTTTGTGCTACACATGTACAAACATTTCAAGCGCAGCGCAATCGAGTAAGGCTTGCTTGGCTTTGCATGCATTTGTTGTTGTTAGCAAGTTAGAATTTTGGTGAACGTCGGTTTTGTTGCTATTATTTGTACGTGTTGTTGTTATTTTTTGCACGCGTTGTTGTTTTTACAAATGTGCAAACACAAAGTTAAAAAAACAAAACAAATTTGTAGCTGAGCCAACTGAGCTAATTGAGCTACTGAAAGCTCATGTCTGTATTATATGCTTAGTAGAATGGCAAGGGGAGAAAAGTGAAAGAGCATTGCAGAGAGCAAGTTCATTCAAAGGTCGAAAACTTTTCTCTCAAGCAAGAATTTAAAGCTTTTTCGTTTGGCACTCACAAAAGCTTACGTTTTGATCTGAAAAATATTTATTACTTTTTAATGTTCTACGTGGCGCATCTTTATATTATATGATCTTTGGCCAAAGGAAATGTTGTGTTATCGATTTGTTTCCGAGTTATCGATTTTTAAAAATTTTTTTTTTGCTATAAGGTCTATGAAGAAAACCGGCTGTATTATTCTTAATATATAACCGATATTAATGATTAAGATAAAATTTAAAAGGTTATATTTAAGGCTTTTAGAAAAATTTTAAATTAATGAAATCTGTTGAGTACTTTGTATTTTATAGGTATTTTTATGCAATACAAATATATTTTCTTACATAAAACCGTTATTTTCTCAAAAATTACCGTTATTACTATGAATTATAAAGAGTAAATTATTAAAGCTTGAACATTTATCTTTCATTTGGTATATAATATATATAATTTATTTGACTTTTTGTCGTGTTTTTTACGATACAATGATTTGCCCTTGTACGGAAAATTGCTTATTTCACTCATATTTAACTTAGATGTTTTTCTTTCTTACTCCATATTTACGAATATCGCCATTACAATACAATATTTATATGAATTAACGGGATTTTCGAGTCAGTGAAAAAAATTGTATTTTTTGGTCGATCAGTTAATAAAAAAATAAATATTTTTATCCATCGAAAAAAAAAGTAAAACTTTCAGCTTATCAAAAAATATATATTTTTAGTACCTTAAAAACGAAAATTTTGCAGAAAAAAAACGGTTCCTTTAATTAAAAAATTCAAATCTAATATATATTCGCTTATAAATTTAAAAACATTTTTGAAATTATATTTGTATTATATATCGTTGAAAAGGCATTTAATTACCTTTCGAATAGCATGTCAATCTTTAAGATCCATTGGATATCGGCAAAGATATAGAAAATTTTGTGAACAGATTTTTTAACAAAGAAAACACTTGGAAAATTTAAATTTTATGTAATATAGTGTGAAATTAAATAAAAAATGTATATTTTTATATGTCAAAAAGAAGGTCTAACTGTAAGCTTTTAAAAAAAATATATTTTTAGTAACTTAATAACGTAAATTTTTTATAAAATAACGGTTCTTTTTATTAAATAATTCAACTTTGGAATAAATTCGCTTATAAAATTAAAAATATTATAGCAACGATATTTATAATAAATATATTTGAAAGGTCATTTAATGACCTTTAAAATGACATACCAATCTTAAAGATCCATTGAGTAACGACAAAGATATAGATGTTTTTGTGAACAGATCTTTTAACAAAAATTTTTTTTTAAAAATCGATAACTCGATAACTAATAAAGTTATCGATTTTTTGTTCGGCGAATCATGTTTTTTGTTATTTTCTACCAGAAAACATCTTCAAATCGCGGCGCCCCGGAAATCGTAATCGTGCCAAAAATACCTTGACCAAAAAAGACCGAAGCAAAAAGTCAACGTAAAAAGTTTTGTTTCGGTGCACAGTGGTTGAAAAGTGGAAATAAATACCGAAAGTCTTATAGAGATGAGAGTATTCAGAGTGCTTTATATAGACGCCCTAAAATTCAATTATTGTAAAATTATTTGAAAAATTTAAAAGAAAATATCAAGATGCTTCATGTTACTTCGTAAATGCTTCGTAAGCTCGTATTTTGTAAGAATTTACAAAACGTCAGAATTATTTCCTTGCATATTGAGATACGAATATTTTTGAACTATACGCAACAAATTTGACGCTAGTGTCGTAAATAAGTTTTCGTAAACTTATTTTATTTGTCAAAATAACAAACAAAATAATTTGTGTTGAAAATTGTTTGTAAAAAGTGAACGCATTCAGCTAAAAATCATATTTTCTAACAACATTTCCTCGAATTTTGGCGAAACCGTAACTTAAATTCGAAATTAAGAACCGAAAGCCGAAGAAATAGATAAGCGATCAGAAAAAAATGGCGATAAAGCTGCTGTTGTCCAGAGACAACACAACATTTCTTGTCGGTACAAATTGTTATCACATGAGTCCGTATAGCTGCATTTTTAGCAAAGCTGCTGCTACCGTTTAATTGATCATGAGAAGATCGGTCAAAGTCCCTTGAGAAGGGCTGAAATGGCCAATTTGTTTTTTCCTTGTTCTCAAACACCGGTGCAGATCTCTGGGCCTTCGTATGTAAGTCATTTAATAGGAGGTGTCTCATCGAACGGTTCATTCAACCTTTTTCGCTTCTATTGTCATAAGTTATGAGTCGTAAAAGTGCTCACTTCACAGGGTTTATGAAATAAGTTGCCTAATATATCATTAAAGTGAATTTTTCCCTAAGTCCTTTTCTCCACTCTAATTCTAGCAGGCGTAGAATTCATTTATGACGAAGTTTTGTAAACAAAATGCCAATCATATGGGCGGATACGCACACTTTACAATTCAATCCTTAATAAAAAAAAGTTAATATTAGATAGATTAAATCAAGTTAGAGTAAGTCTTGTTTGGCTAAATAAAATGAATATTTATACATTTTTTTTTTCAATAATCAATCATTCAGTAGTCAAAATTCATATTTTGACACAATGAGAGGATTTATACAATGAAACTAATCGCATGAGATTTTCTGAAGTTCACTTTTCAAGTTTCATCTTCAAATTACATGATGAAACTGAGTTGCAGAGACTTTGCTCTGAAAATTCAGTCCACGACGAAAATATGAAAGTTTAAAGTTAATTCAAGTTTTTTTGTGAGTTAAACGAGTGTTGGGAAGTTATATACGTTTTGTTGCAGAAAATTCAAAATGAGATGTACCAATATTCTTGTTAACTTAAAACTTTTTCTGCTTCAAAAAAATTAATTTTCTAAACGCAAATTACATTTTTAAGGAGTTTCAGATCAACTCTGCATCTTCTTCATGTAATTGTCATCTTAACTCTGTTAAAACTTATTGAAAGCATCTACGAACATCAAATTTTGTATTTTAAAGCGAAAACGGACTTTTATTGAGCACTTAGCAGAGTTTGCTCGAGCAAAGATTTCCGTTTGTTCGTTTTACTTTGAATAACTTTAATCAAATATTTCTAGAGGATCAACTGGAGTATTGGATACTATCCCATATAGTTCCAATTCACAAATCTGGTCCCAAACATGATGTCTTAAATTACAGACCTATCTGCAAAATAGCCCAAATTCCAAATTTTTCGAAAGAATCTTCGTAAATGGAAAATTATGGTTTTTTTGTTCAAAAGATCATGTCCCTTGATCAACATGGTTTCTTGTGTGGTAACTTCACTCCTACCAATCTTTTATTTTTCGTCAATAATATGCTTTATAAATATGAAAAATCACTTGCAAACTGACACTGTTTTAACAGATTTTGCCAAAGCCTTCGATAAGGTCGATCACAATACCTTAGTATCAAAGCTTTCAATTTTGGGATTCCACTCCAACCTACTGAATTGGATAAAAACATACCTACTGGATCGCCTGCAACGGGTCCTTGTTAACGACTGCACACTGATCGAATTAGTTATTTCAGGTGTCCCGAAAGGGGCTCATTACTGTTCTCATTATTCATCAACAACCTCCCCCAAGTAGTACAATTTTTCAAGTGTCCGTTATTCGCCGACAATCTAAAACTATTTCGAAAGGTAAATTTTGCCTAAGATTGAACTTTTTTCCAAGAGAATCTAATGCGTCAATATTTCCAAATGTCTCTAATTAAATTTTACTAGAATAACGTTTCATAAAGTGGGAAACCACCATATCGAATCTCTACAACTTGAGATCAATCTTTTCTAAAAAAAGACCTTGACATAGTTAGATTAGAATAGACCCCGACCTCAACCCCGAAGATCATATTGACTTCATTGTTAATAAAACAAATGATTTGCTCGGTTTTCTAATCCGCAATTGCAGATTTTACCGACCCGTACACCATAAAGTTTTTATATACATCGCGGGTCAGTCCTCACCTTGATTGCTGTTTTATTATTTGCAATACTTCTACTCACCAGAATTCTGAAAGAAAAGAAAAAATTTATAGAAATTTCACAAGATTTATATTTTACCAATTAAACTGGAACCTACTCGAGCCTCCTCCATGTAAAACGAGACGTGCCCTCACTGGATTAATGGTTATCTACATTACAGAAGAGGTTCATCAATCATTTTTCTTAGATATATCCTCCATCACAACATTGATTGTCCAAATCTGTTAAGTATGCTAACCTTTCATATACTCTCGAGACGACTTTGAGGTCAGTTTCATTCCATGCTACTTTCCACAGAACTGCATATTAGCAGAACGAACCTCTTTCCCGTTGCATTAGAGCTGCTAACCAAATTCTCCCTTAATTGATAGATTTATGGCAGGGTCTCGTGAGTTCCCTATACAATGTCCTCATGAGCTTTGATGCATTATTTACTCTCTTGCACCTTATTGAAATTATTTATAAAACCGTTATCATAAGTTACAAATTATATTCTACCTTGTATATTTTCATATTTCAGCTTATTTCATTTAATGTAAATATATTTACTGCATTTTATTCTTATTAATTTATTACCTATTCCTAAATCCTGGTTATAACCAAACATAAATAAATTATAAAAGTATTCTGCAATAGCGAACTCTCTGCTTGACGAAATAAATAATTACATCAGAAAATTTAGTTACCTTGATTCAACAAAAGAAGTATTAATATAAGTCGCTAAGTTTTCATTTGGTACCAAGAGGAAAATTGAAGATACAAAATCTTTCCTATGTATTTTTAATTAATTCAGTCGAAATAAATGTAAATAAAGATGTGCAAAATGCGCGCACGTTTCAGACACTTCTTAAAAATTTTAACTCAAATAAAAATTGTTTCTTTGAGTATGTTGAACCTTATAACATATCAAGGCTCTTTTCTTAGTACCATACCTCATTCAAATTATTATTTATTCTATTTCGCGCCAACAACCATTTCATATGAGTTTAGTTAGTTAATATCCAAATTATTGCATCTCAACATCTACATGGTAGTAAGAAAATATTCGAAGTAATTTTAAAGTAAAAATAAGATTTGTTTTTATTTTCTTTTGTGTACATTTAATTCTTTACCTCTTTTCTTCCAAAATAATACACAACTATAATTAACGGGATGCGATCAAGCATAACGATGATAACGTTACTTATTAATCTACTTTTCCTTGGCGTCAACCTTACCACCACGTATTCTACCGGTACGACGGGCAGCAATAAGACCGACCTTGCGACCAGCAGATGTTCCACGTTTAACAGTGGAAGCCTTACCAATATGTTGATGGTTACCACCACCGTGGGGATGTTCAACGGGGTTCATGGCAACACCACGTACCTTAGGCCAGCTGTTACGCTTGACCTTGTACTTGTGATAGGCACGACCGGCCTTCAGGATAGGCTTGTCAATACGACCACCACCAGCAACAATGCCGACCATAGCACGATTGGCAGAGGGCACAACCTTTTTGGCGCCTGATGGCAGCTTTACGCGGGTCTTCTTAGAGTCGGGATTGTGAGCGATGACTGTGGCATAGTTACCAGAGGTACGAGCCAAACGGCCACGATCGCCAGTCTTCTCCTCCAAATTGCAGATGATTGTACCTTCGGGCATCTGCGCCAATGGCATAACATTGCCAATTTGCAAAGTAGCCTTGCGACCACAGTACAAGAATTGTCCAGTATGCATACCCTCGGGAGCGATGAACAGCTCCTTGCGGATCTTGTAGCGATAAGGATCGCGGAAGTGAACGACAGCCAACGGGGCGCCACGACCTGGATCGTGAATGATCTCCTGCAAAGTTCAATTTTAATATTTTATTAAATTACAACACTTATTCCAAGCCAAACAAACCTTAACTACACCCCTGATGTAGCCATTGCGTTCAGAGTAATCCAAAGGTCTCAATTTTGCGGCTCCCTTACGCCTCTTGACATGGGCCTTGAACACAGACCCTGCTCCCTTACGTTGTGCACGAATAACACGACCCATTGTTGGCTTTTAGTTATCTAAAAAATAATAGATAAAAAATATTATCACCTTTTACGAAGCTAGCAAAAACACCGCTTTCAGAAAAACTGAACCAACACTAAACCAAATTTATTTGACATAGCACTGAAAACTTAAGCCATAAATTTGTTAAATAATTTTACAACGCGGTCAAGTGAACCAAAAAGTTCATCTTTTAATTATTTCTAAAAAGCGATGGCTTATTCTTATAAATATTTTAATAGATTATTTTTGAAGATACTACACGTACCGAAAGCCTGTTCAAAAAGAAAAGAAAGCGAAAAGAAAAGGAAGAGAAACCAAGAGAATAGAAGAAGGAACAAAAGCAAGAAACACAAAATTTTGACAGATTTCAACAGTGCAGCCAACTGTTAGATGCTCAAATGTCATTTGCTTTTGCTTTATAGTGAGTGGCACTTCCGTTCAGGGATGCCAATTATTCATACTTGTAATTCCTTGTCACGGAACTTCATTACAGGGCGTCTCGACTAGCAATAAATTATTGCTTTCCATCTGTGAAACAACATAAATTGCTAATGCAGACCGCTTAATTACCATGGTTGGCAATATATAACCTGCAATATTGCAAACCATATATTGCCAACACGAAGTTGGCAATGAGCTGTCATTTTTATTGTTTGACAGTCATTTTGAATTTCTCGTGAAAATTAAATGCGTAAACATCTTATTAAAAATGGACTGGTGAGCAGCAGATATACATAAAATAATAAATATCACCCAAAATCTCAACTTATTTCTCTTTTCTTCTTCATTGTATAGTTCGCACAGTTTTTTCAAGTTATCTAGCGACCGAGCTCAGCGTAGAAACTTGTTCGATGTCTTTTCAAAAATCTAAATAACATAACATAAAAAAACACGCTTGCAATATGGCCATTGCTTTCAATTGAAATTGACAGATGGAAAAAAATAAATTATTGCTTGTCAAAACGCCCAGTTACATCTCAGACACACAAGAAGTTCATACTAAATTCACACCGAGCTCAAATTGAGTAATTTCAAGTAATAATTTTCATATTGTATAAAACTATTCAAATTGAGTTTTAATAATTTTGTTTGGTTTTGGTTTTTGGCAATTCATTATTGACCATATTCAGCATACTCAACAGTTGTCAACTTAAATATGCACTTAAAAATAGAAATAATCGTTTTCATAGTGAGTCTGCAAAACTATTTCATACATAGCCGCACATATTAATTATTTTAGAACTTTTTTGATCCTTCACGTAGTAACCCATTCGTTGAAGTATTCGTTGAAGCCAATAATATTTTGGGAGATTACCTGAAATTACAGCCATTTACCTAAAATAGAAATATGCTAAATTGAAGCATGAAAATGAAATATGTCTGGCCAGAACCATGTGCCAGTTCGAGGGTTAAGATTTTGGTTTTTGTTTGGATTGTATCAGAAAATTTCATGAAAAATCAAATTCCCCGCAAATATCAGATTACATATTAAATTCTCCGCAAATAATCATTTAAACTTGGGTGAATAACAAAATTTCCCGAAAATATGAGCCCATTTCCCGATTGCCCGATCAACTTGTAATTATCTGCGAATCGGTTAATGCGGTTGTGGAAATATATAGGAGAATTCTCGATTGTGCAGAAGTGGGTAACACTGATGGTGTGAGTGGACGGACAGACTGTGGACAAGAGACATCTAATATAGGAATGTTATTATTTTGCTTGTATTATTTATATTAAAATAAAAAATTTAGGCTGTGTGCGAATTGATCTAAATTGAGTGTCTTAACTAAATTATTGGAAGTTTGTCGGTATTGCAGTGCTTACCTACAATTTAAAAAAGTTTTGAGCAGTCTTTTCATGTCTAAATTGGTGAAGGTGCCATATTGTTCTATTTTATTTTTGTCACAAAATGTGGGAGATTTTAATTGGGAAAAGTGTACAAACACTTTAAAGTAAGAATTTATTATTTTAAAATTCCTGATTGTTCATTTCAAGTCATTATACCCCAAATCTGTAAGTTTATGGCATATTAACTTTGTGCAAACGTTTGTAACACCTAGAAATAAGCGAGTCCGGAATAGAAAAGTGTATATATTCTTGATCAGCGTCACCTCGTGAGTCGATTCAGCCCTGTGTGTTTGACCGTTCGTCCGTCTGCGTGTTGTCCATTAACAGAGTAGATGAACAAGGTTGAGATAATTGCATGAAGCTTGATATATATACATTTTCGATTTGCACTATTGAATATTCTTGAAGTCCGCCCACGGACACGTATTATTCGGCCCTTATAATCACAAATCTGAATCTCTGAAATCATTATGCAGAGGGTTGTATTTAAGCTACAGAAATAAAATGTGATGTGAATGCATTTTACATCAGAACTTAGACGCATACAATTGTATTTTGCATATTAATAATTGCATTTAAAATGGCAATAATTGTTAAAATATAAAACTTTATATATTGTGCACACTTGACTGTTCACCCTTTTACGAAATAACAATAAATAACATACTTCTATGAAAACATTTATTTTTCTAGTCTCAAAGACAAACACTTCAAAAGGACAACCAAAATTAGCACACCTCAAATTCTTTGAGTACAAAAACAGTTATATCATCCAAAATAATGGATAGATTTTTATGATTGAATGCTCATTAAAAAGGTTTTAGCATAACCTTTCTTTTGATATCCATTACGTTTACTTATGTTCGAAAACAACAACAAAAAAACACAGGTTTTTAAGCCCATTTTCATAAACGTTGACCCCTATAACTTCTAAACCACTTGAGAGCGACGCTTAATTTTTTCACCATTCAATTTGTTAGCTCAAAACACGCATTTAAAAAAAAAAAAAAAGAAAAAAGACCATTTCCACTATTCTTCAATTGTTCCGTTTTGCGGCTACAGTTCGCAAACTGCGATCAATTTGGGG
Source organism: Tetanocera ferruginea (assembly GCA_958299015.1). Lineage (NCBI taxonomy): Eukaryota > Metazoa > Arthropoda > Insecta > Diptera > Sciomyzidae > Tetanocera > Tetanocera ferruginea. Next base: position 92,012,505 of record OY282644.1, on the reverse strand, counting down.
TCACAATAATGCTCCAAAAGAGTCAACCGTAAAGAGATTAATGGATAAATTTGCCGAAACTGGGTCTGTTAGTGATGTAAAGACAACAACGCGCCTTCGACCAGGTCGAACGACCGAAAATGTCGCAGCTGTACGTGATGATGTCGCTCAAACTCCATCCACCTCAATTCGACACCGAGCTCAACAAATTGGTGTCTCCAAATCCACTATGTAGCGAATTTTGACGAAAGATTTGCATCTTCATGCATACAAAGTTCAATTGACTCAGGAACTGAAGCCAGCTGACCATGGACAGCGAAGAGAGTTCGTTAATTGGGTATTGGAGTGACAAAAAAAAAATCATCTTCAGTAACGAGGCCCATTTCCATCTTTATGGCTTCGTCAATAGGCAGAATTGTCGCATTTGGGGTGAGGAAAATCCTCGAGTGATTCACGAGAAGCAAATGCATCCTCAACGTGTCACTGTGTGGTGTGGTTTTTGGGCTGGAGGAATCATTTGACCTTTTTTTTATGAAAATGAGGCAGGTCAAGCGCAAACAGTCAATGGTGTTCGGTATCGTGAAATGATAACCAGTTTTTTCTTGCCTAGAATTGAAGAAATGAATGTGGAGGGCATGTGGTTCCAACAAGACGGCGCCACATGCCATACAGCCAGAGAAACAATTCAATTGCTGCATCATTCATTTCCCGGTCGTGTTATTTCGCGTTTTGGAAATCAGAATTGGCCGCCTAGATCGTGCGATTTAACACCATTAGATTTTTTTCTTTGGGGTTTTTTGAAGTCGATGGCTTACGCGAATAAGCCGACGACGACTCGAGCCTTAAAAGAGGAAATTGGACGCTGCATTAATGAAATACCGCAGCATTTATGCAAAACGGTCATTGAAAATTTCATTAAAAGATCGCGTGCATGCCAGCAAAGCTGCGGCGGCCATCTGCACGATATATTGTTCCATACATAACCTCATTCTGTCTACTTTACGATATAATAAAGTTTCACGATTTTTTTTTTAAATATCTGTGTTTTATATAAAATTTAAAAATTGCGTTCTTGTTGGGACACCCTTTAGCTATGGGATGTAAGCACACCTTGGTGGACTTTTTTAAAACAAATGATGCCAACTAAAAGGTATGAAAAAGGTTAAAAAAGGTCAGTTGGTCCTTTTTGTTTGAAATTCCACTACCGGATAGCACAGTAGAGCAGGTTTCTGCATAATTTAGAAAATTTTTAAAAAAATTCATACAAATTACCGATCGTACCTGCCAGATAGCATCATTTTGTTTTTTAAATTGTACCAATGAGGTGCTTATATCACAGAGCTTCAAAATCCTGCTTTTTCTTCGTGCTGTGTATTGTTATTTTGTTCTATTTTCGCTCTTTTGTTCACTTTTTGTTTCTATTCATACTTTTTTTGGTAAAAAGTCAAACATTTTTCATCCGCGACCCTTTTAAAAATATCACACTGCAAACAGTGGCGTTACTACGACGAAGAAGACAAAGCATTGACTTGTGAAATGGCGCTCCTAAGCTGAAAGCATTGGCTGTACCCTTCAATTGTAATCAACATGCATAACTCACCTTGGCTTACAGCCTTCAATAACTTCATAGAGAAAATTAGAAAGAATTTGATTACTTTTCATATCGACAACTCTCTTGTCCATGGCACAATTGTCGAGGTACTAAAATTTTATGAAAGTTTTCTATTTAAGCTGTATTCTAAAACTTACTTTCGTTGATCTTTTTAAGTATTTTAAAGTTGCTTTATAACTGAGACATAGTTCAAAAAGTGCATTATTACACTTATGATTGTTTGTTGCACTCTTCGGCAAGAACTAGGGGCAACTAGAAGAGACCATAGCACACAATAGCAAATTTGAGCAACATGCAAAAGTGAAAAGTGTTTGGTTTTAAGGACGTATATAGCATAGACAATGGGTTTTTGGACTCCGATTTAAAAAATATAAAACAAGAGTGGATGATGATTTTTTTTTTATAATTTTTGAGATTATATATTTATATTGTTATTGTATATAATATACGCTTTAACTAGTATACTGATAAGACCATAAATTTTCTTGTAGAAATAAAATATGCTTATAAAAACCACATCAACAGATACAGATAAGTAAAAATATGTATGTTTATTTAAAATAAAATAAAATGACAAAACAAAAGAAATTTATTTCAATATATATTTTTGCATATAAAATGAAAACTAATTTAGCGATTAAAACAAGAGAATAGAATTCCGAACGAATTGCATTAAAAATTAATTTAAAATAAACTAACAAACAAACACAGCAAATAAATTAACAAATTTTGGACACTTACTTTTTGTATGTAGTATTGGCATGTTTTAATTGTGAAAATATAGTAGTTTAGCGAGACAAAGAGAGAGAGAGAAATAGACAGGGAGAGGCTTTAATTACAATGCTTTAAAGTACTATTTATTTTTTAAGTTTAATCTTTGTTTTGTATTTTTGTTTTTCATTTGCTGATTGAGAATGTGTTAACTTTTATCAATTGAGTGAGTGAGTGTGTGTGTGTATATGTTTGCATGTGTGCCTGTAGCATTTAAGTGAGCGTTGCAATGTTTTCCATATAAAAAGTTCAGTAAAAAATGCTTAACTATTTATTTATGTATATATATTTGTATATATATTTATATATATGCATGTATATATATATAAACGGTAATCCTTTATTTAAAAGTATTTTAATATTTTTTTTTTTTGTTTTATAAATGTATGCATTCATTTTGTGATTTTTCTTATTTGTTGCTCTTTGAATGTTTAAGAAAACTTTTTTGTTCTTATTTAAAATAATAAAATTAAATTTTCAACTTTTAAGGTATTATTATCAAAATTGTATTTATTTCTTTTGTCTCATATATATATATATATTTTTTTTTATTTTTTGTTTATCACTTAAGTTTTTACAATGGCGTTTAAATATATATTAAAAAAAAAAAACACATAGCAACAAACAATTAAAGTTTAAAATAAAAATAAACCAATATGCATGTAAAACGAAAAACATACATAAAAATTAAGATTTGCTCGTGCAATGATTTGGACTTTATAAAAAAAAAATACATTTATTTCCATAACTTGCTAAGGTAATAATGCATTATTAAAAATACGTGGGTGTGGCAGCTTTTGAATAAATATTGTGCTGTATTTTGCTCACAAGTGGAGCTGGAAGAAGAGCCAAAGAGCCACGTTTAAAATTGCACCGAGTTATTTTTTGCATGTGCAGCCTACTGGAGATACTACAAAAGAGAGTACTTTTTAAAGTTGGTACTTTTATTAAACTTGCTCTTAAGTTTTTTAACAAGTCAGTTTTCTTGTTTAAAATATATCAATAAAACTTGAAAGAAATTATTGGATGATATGCCTCAAATTTGCCAAAAGAACTTTCTGAACTCAGGCAATTTTTGCTAAATTTCATTAAGAACATTCAACGAAAGTCTGGAACTTTTTTTTATTAATTAAAGTTTAAGCTTTTGGTAGCATTTTATAATATCGATTCAGATTCGTAGCTGATACAGTATCGATAAGAAAAATATAAACAAAACGAAAACGTAACGGCACGATAATTTAAGAAATTCTCTCTTTAAATAATTTGGTCAGAATTGTATTATTTTAAAGCATAGAATAGTTCCTTGACAATTTATTTAGTAACGGTTTTTAATTTCGTTTTGACACATTTTGATTTATATAAAAAAACGTTCAAAGTTTCATTTTTGCAGCAGCAACATATTTCAACGAATATGTTATTGTTTCTATTTGCGACGACTGAGATGATAAAGATTAAAACCTAATAATAAATATCTAAAAATAACACACACAACATTAAGACAGAAACAACATATAAGTATTTTTTTATGTGTCGAAGTGAAATAAGATTTTTTTTGTTTTGGTTTTGTTTCAAAAAATTACATATTTTCAGGAATTCCAAATTTAATATTCAAGCACAATTCATATTCAAGCTTTATATATCCTTCGTGTTCGCCGAAGCTTTTAAAAATTTTAAACTCTATGCGTGTGTGTATGTGTTTGTGTGGTGAGAGTGTTACAAATATTTTCAGGTTTTTGAGATTTTTTTTTTAAATACTTTACTTTTTCTATCAATCAAATTAGTTTTATTATTTTTTAATTTTTTTTTATATTATATATAATAATATTACATAAATTAAAAAACGCAATTTTAATAATGTTTTTTTTTTGTTTTGTTTTTATAAATAAGTTTTACAACTTTTGCGATAAAGTTTGCTTGCTTTTGTTTCTTAATTTTTTATAAATTTAATTCATTAAGTTTAAACGAATTCATTGCATGCCATTTTATTATAAATTTTTCCCGATTTCCTTTTCTCTATTCTTTTCCTTTAACGTTTGCAACATGCTGCGTTTTATTTTTTTTTTTTAATAATTAATAATATATTCTTAGAATTTAAAAAAAAAATTATAATTTCTTGCTTTAATCTACACGACGATGATGACGTCTCACCGAGCTGTTCGAATTAGGCCGGCCATCTACCAATTGGCCATACCTGGCTTGTTAAGTGTCATGAAGTAGATCTGACACGATGAAGCACCTTTGGCACTGCTGAAGAATACCTTGTCATTGCGTTCACAAAGGAATTTCAAACGTTGAGCTTTCTTGTGCATGAAAACTCCATCCAAGTGACCGCTCTCAACGGAACGAATCTAATGCAAATAAATAGAAAATTATTATATGTATAGTGTATATATGTTTTTGTATAGAGTGCCTTTTTATTGTATTCAAGAATTACATTTAAATCACCCCCTCGAAAGATGATATTGGCCCAAAAAAAAATAACGTTCCGGAGTATTAAAATTAAGATAAGATTTACATTGATAAGATTTGCAAAACAAATTTTAAAATATTTTGTCTTTACAGACTCTATTGAGACCCCGAAAAATTTATATTTCTTTATTTTCGAAAATATGTTTTTTTAACCCCTATAAAATATGTATTTTTCATAGTATTTATATGGATTTAAGCTTATTGGAAAAGTATTGAGCACTTCTTTTCATTGATATGTTATATCCTATGTTTGGTTTAACCAAAACTTAGTTGACCACTCTATGGTGTGGTTTGAATTTGTAGTTGGTGGTAGAGATGTTTGCGGATTGCTTAATAATAACTCGAATTGATTGAGGTAAGGGAATAACACTTGTCTCAGATTCAAAATTAGCATATTTATATAGCGCTCCGCCAAACATACAACATTCTTTACTTGTTTCCCTTTCTCTCTTACTTATTTATCTACCATTTCCAAACAAAGACAGACTTGACTGAATATGTTTGACACCTGAAATACTTGGTTCAAAGCTAAAAAATCGTGGGATGTTGCAGTTGGCCGTAAAGTATTTAAAAACTCATGTTCGTCCACATGTGTTGGTTAATACTTGTCGAAAAATTCACCTGGTAGCCTTAATGCTTGTCCATAAACCATTTCAGCACCTAAATCCTCTTTTACCGCGGTTCTTAAGCCCAGCAAGACCGTACAAAGTACTTCCGTCCAAACTGAGCTTGCGCAATGGCATTTTGTACCCGGTGCCAACGCACTATAATGCTATTTGCCGGTGGATGATATGCAGTCGTACGGATATGCTTTATTCCAAATATCCTGGACATTTTTGAAGTGTTTTCGTCACAATTTCCGCGAATATGTTCGGAATGGGTATGGCCTCTATCCAACACGAATCTATCTACGTAAGTAAGACAATGTTTGCAACCATTTGACAACGATAGTGGTCCTACTATACCGATATTTAAATGTTCGAAACGCTTATCGGGCATTGAGAATTTCTCTAATTCAACTTAAGTGGGTCGAAAAACTGTACTTTGCTGGCACTGCTGACACATTTTAACCATATTCCTTATATCGGAATTTATACCCTTCCAGGCGAAACTTTTTGCAATTAGCTTGATTGAAGCAATGAAGCAAATATTGTTGAAGCAAATATTGTTTTTAGCAATGTGTCACAAATATATGGTCGGATGCTATCCATATGATTTCGACACAATAATCAGGAAGTTTAAGGGATGATGAGTTCAATCTCATCATTTTGTCTTGTTCTTCGCGTAGAACTGAAAAATCAATGTGAGATGGACTTAGAATTGCTTCCTGATCCACTGACATGATGAATAAAGAAAACAGGCTTTAAAATTGAATTGTCTTGTTTGCTGAGGTGAAAGTTTCTGCAAATTCTGTTCGGTTTGTGATCTATGTCTACGATGCTTCAAAAAATTTCATCTATCAAATTGAGCAAATGGGATTGCAACCTTTACAAATTATAAAACCTTTTTTTGCTAGTCCGATAAAGTAGCAGCATTAGTTAACTATTTTTTTGAAGTCTACATAAAAAATGATTTGAACAATGATCTCAGAAGGAAATTAAAGAAAAAACATAGCAAGAATTCTTTATAGTCGGTAAAAATGAGGTACAACTGCTCATTTCTTGTCGGAAAGAAATGGAAGGAAATCAATTATAGCTTAATAGAAAATATCCTCGAAATAGATGTATACGAAGAATAAACTAACATGAGAGGTATCGCTGCGTTACTTTTATTTTGGGATATGCTACCTCACAAGACATAAACTTGTGTGAAATATTATGAATCCGTTCGAAGCCTAGTGTATTTCTGTGTCGACAAGGAATAACCGCTAAAGTAGAGTTAGGACAAACTGAGGTACTTGCTCTCATTGCGATTTTTCGCAACTAAATACACTGGTACGCACATTTTTATGGTTGTAACTTGAAAATTAAATGTTTGAGGCCATCAAATCTAAACAGCAAAAGTCAGGGTGCCCTTATATTAGGTAGCAATTTTAATTTTAAAAATGGTCTCCTGAAATATTGAAAATGAGTTTAGCTGTTATTCCTTGTCGACACAGATTTAACTGAAGTCTTTTTAAAATCAACTTCAAACAAAAAAAAAATTTATTTTTCGAAGCCGATTAATGCAAGAAATTAATGCAATAAAAAAACAAATTGGCCATTTCAGCCCTTGAAAGGACTTTGACCGAGCTTTATATGATCAATTGTATTGTGTGTGTGTTATTAAATTGCACACAATTGACCGAGATCTGTACCTACATGTTTTATGCCGACTCCGAACGGCTAAAGTGCATGTTCTAAAAAAGCTTTTCATGGCATTATTTACTCTCTGATGTTTGCCATTGTCTGCAGAGAGGTGGTGACCGACCAGAAAAATTTTTTATTGAAAAAACTCCTTTTGCCGGGGATCAATCTCGGGCTACGAGCATTCTAAGCCACACACTTCACCTGCATGCCACGGTCACCACAATGCAATCAGCAGCACTATTTTTAATAACAATTCGGAATTGATCAAGGGAGTTTTCATTTTTTAAATAATGAAATCATACTCAATCAGTTTTAAGCATTGATATGCTTTTTTTTTTAATTTCACACCTAGGCACATTAATTGTATGATCAATATCATCTTTCTTATAAATGTGTTGAATTTATTAAATTCCCACTCTTGGATTTTTAAGTGACACTCTTGTATATGTGAATAACTAAATAACGATGACGACGGCTTGACTTACTTCAATTGCTTTATTGCCCCAGCCCATAATTTGTCCAGTACCGATGTAAGCAACAGATGTTGGCATTTCACCCCACTACAAAAAGGAAATAAATATAAATTCTCACATTTTAACTGATTTAAATTATTTACCTGTAGTACAATATTTTTGGAAACACGTCCCACGGTGTTCACATAAACACCTTCATTGTCGTAACATAATAGCAGTTGCATGCCATTCGAATTAGGAAGCGCCACAATGCAGTGTGGAATGATTGCACCCTGAGTCTAAATCAAATTTGAGCGTAAAAGAATGAAAACAAGAAAAAAACAAAAATAACAAAAGACATAATTAAAAAGCTTTCAGTTAAGCTGTTGAGTGTTGGTTTTTAAACAACAACATACATGTTTAGGAAGATAAATATCATAAACTTCTGCAGAGTCCAAGTCGACAGCATGGAAACCCTCGGCTGAGCCATAGATAACTTTCAGCCTGGATTGATCTTCTATTGTTAGATCGACCAACAGTGGACGATGTTCGAGTTCACCGAAATTCTACAGAAAAAAAAGAAATAAAAATATAAAAAGTGTGTTGTTGCCAATTCTGATTGTGTGCAAGTTACCTTAAATGCCATAAATTTATGATATGGTTTTGGAGCCCATGCATAAATCTCGATCGAGTCTTTTAATGCAATAACTAGGAACTTAATCCTCTCATATTTGACAATCTTAAAATGTACAGCACCTTGGAGATCACCCACATTAATCCAGCCATTGCGGCGTTCCACTTGCTAATTGTTGAGAAAAAAAAAAAAAAACAATAACATTTAGTTTAATTCAAATAGCGTTATGGGGAAGAAATTGCTTACATCTGAGAGTCCATCTGTGCGCAGAATTTTCGATTTTAACCATGATAAATAGTAGACGCGCACTCGATTCTTTTTGCCCGATATGGTGACCAAAATATTTTGACCCTCCAGCACCTCCATTTGTTGAAAACGACGTCTTGATATAAGTTGATAAACCTGAATTGAAAAAAGTGATTGTTTCATTTAAAATAAATATGCAAATATTTTTAGCTGCATTGTGCCAACCAACCTTGCCCTGACCCGAACGATCCAGAAGCATGAGTCCATTCTCTGTGCCTATGAGCAGATTTACACCCCACAAGGCAGCACAAAGAATCTCCGAGTTGAAGCGCTTCTTGTATTTTCTTATCTCCGGCGTATCGCTAGCCGCCTCATGTGATGTGGGCGTGACATTAACATTGACATGCGATTCACGACGTGATGGTCCCGAGCCGCCAGCACCAAATCCGAAAGTCAAGAAACTGCGTTGTTTCTGTTGCAGCGCAAAGGCATGCGGTGGCAAATGCGAGGAAGACGGCGATGATGTATTGGAAGAGGAAGAGGCAGATTTGTGTAAAAGATTAGTTATGCTGCTGGAAGAACGTGTCTTGCTAATAGAATTCTTGGGACTATTTTGACGCGATGAAGACGACAGCGAAATAGTCGACTGCGGCGAATTATTGTTAGCGCCAGCGATAAAGGATTTCGACGGCGTGGAATGAACGGATGAGCTGATGGCCGCTTGATACTGCGATAGGGATGGTGCAGAAAACGAAAATCAGAGTTTGAAAATAAAATAAATATGCATTTATTAGTTTCTAATACAAGAAGAGTAAGCATTGTTTTTTAATTTTTATATTTATGTATGTTTCATCATGTTTAAAATATAATAACTTCAATTAAATCAAATAAAACCAACTCAAACTCAAATAATTTCAATGAGGCAGGATTACGAAATTAAGAGAAAAGTTATGCGCAACAAGAACCAATTTCAGATTATATTGAAAAAAAAACAAGAAATTAAATATACATGCTTTTTGCAAATAAACGCAGTACCATTTTTCAGAAAATAAAATACATAAAATAAGAAAGAAAAAAACCAAAACAAACCAATATTATATAGAAAGTTTTTCGAACTAATGCTCGAATACAAATCAAAATGACAAATTAGTAATTTGTATGAAAATAACAAATAATTGCTTAAAGATAAGTTAGGTTAAAAAGTAGTAGATAATGAATAAAATGTGATTAGTCTTTCCCAGACGCCATTTAATAAAAAATGCTGAAAATATGAAAAGTTTGCAAGTGTGCAAGAGTGTGTGTTTGAGTGTTTTTTTTATTCTGTGTGTGTATGTGTGTTTTTATGTAGGGTTCTAAGTCTTTAAGAGACGCTGGTGATAGCCAACGAAACAGTAAAGCTGTAATTGTTCTAAAGGAACTGATAATAAATACTTTTATTTAATCGAAAACAATACAATTGAGTAAAGAAAAAAAATAAACACGGTTAATCAGCAAAGTTTGGGTCATTTTTAAATTGAAAGATTCTACTTAACACTACTACCTTAAATACTTGGTGTGGAAGTGAGACACTTTTTTCTATAATTTTAATCGAGTAACTTGAATTTTGTATTCATCTTTCTCTTTTCATTTAAAAACAAGTTTGATCTCTTCAGCTTTAAAGTACTTAAAAAAAAAATTCAACTATTTTTGATTTCTTTTAAATTTTGAGTTGTAGTTTGATTCTGCGAAATATTGTAATTTTAATTGACAATTATATTTGATATAATCGATAGAAATGTATGTTAGAAAAATAAAAATATTTCAAATAAAGCCGTTGTTATTTAGATTTTAAATTAAGTCAGTGTTTCTCAACGTGGATACTCTGAATACTTAAAGGATTAACATGTTAATCATTAACTAAAGAAAATTTTTTAGCAAAGTTGGCTGATGAAATTAGAAGAGTTGCCTAACCAGCAAATATACACACAAAATTAAAATGTTTCTATAGCAAAAATACATATGTTTTCTTTATATCCTAAACAAATGGCAACAATTATTCTAAAGCTTTTAAAAGTAAGAATCCAAAAATCAATGAAAATTTCCAAAGGCATCAATGAAAATTTAATTTCATGATTTCATCCATCACTGAAGAATCATGTTCAGAGATTTCGTGAAATACCTTGGACTAAAAGACCAAATTATTTGTACTATGATGGTGACATATGTTTCCAATCAAGATGAATAGGTAACAAAAACGAGAATAATGCTACCCAAGGGTTGCTCCATATATCAGCGAAGCTGAAGTCAATCGAAGAGAATTTCGAATTCAACGTTGTATTGCATTCGTTTTGATTCGTACGGTTCGAATGATATCCAACTAGGAATTGTAGAGTCAAACACACCAAAGCTGTTGGATGGCGAGATAAGGCAAAATAAGTTAAACAGAGTTGATCACATGCTGAGAAAGCCAAAAATATACAGTACAATTCATATGCTTATAGTATAAACTTCAAGTGAAACTCGCAAGGACTTAAAAAAAAAGAACTGACGAATAAGGAAATAATTAAAAAAGGACTTTTCAAATATTTACAAATTTTACTAATACTGAATTTTTTGAGTACAACTTAGAAACAAAACTTTCAAAACATCTTAATTTAAACTTATAGAGAAAAGAAGAACTTAGAAAAAAAATAATTAACCAACTCAATAAAATTTAGTTTTGTTAAGTCTTATATCAAAAACTTCAAATCTTTATAGGCTATGGTTTGAGATGTAATATTCTTGGCTATTGCGAAAGAATTCTGCTCTATGGTAGGTTATATTAAGATATATATTGATATATTTTAAATAAGGATTTGCATAATCGATATTGTCGAATTAGTATTCCAAATGCAACTCAAGTTATCTATAATGGTGCAGACTTGACAACCTGGAGTCTTTATTTTTGGAAGAATATAATAAATAAATTAAAAAATTAACCTCAAAAATAAACAAAAAGTTGGTACTAAATTTCAATTAAGTTGGCTCAATTTTAAAGAAATTTAAATTCTTTCAATGAAAAAGCGCTGGTATAACGAATTGTGGAAATTAAACCTGTGTCGACAAAGAATAACAGCTAAACTCATTTTGAAAATTTCAGAAGAGCATTTTTCAGATGAAAATTGCTCATTAATATCAGGATACCCTGGCTTTTGTTGTTTTGATTTGATGACCTCAAACATTTAATTTTCAAGGTACATTTTCAAGGTTTTTCGTTGTGAAGAAAAGCAAAGAAATTAATAACCTCATTTTGTTCTAACTCGGCTTTAGCGGTTATTCCTTGTCGACACAGAAATTATAGTCGGGAATCAAATTTATTTTCGCTTCTTATTTGAATTTTAATTTGTATACAACAATTCCGTGTAGACAAGGAATAACCGCTAAAGTCGAGTTAGAACAAAGTGAGGTTAATACTTTAATTGCATTCCTCGCAATAAAATACACTAGTAGTAAGCAAATTTGTATGGTTGTACCTTGAAAAGTAAGTGTTGGAGGCCATCAAATCGAAACGGAAAAAGTCAGGGTTCCCTGATTTGAGGTAGCGATTTTAATCTTAAAAATACTCTCCTGAAAGTTAGAAAATGAGTTTAGCTGTTATTCTTTGTCGTCACAGAATTGTTTTGTGTCTCTTTGCTGAACACAAAAAACTAGAAGTTCAATATCAAATAAACAAAATGTTTTCAACTTTTCGTGCTATGATTTTTTTATGATTGTTGACGTGGATTGAAAACGAACGAATGGGAAATCAGCAACACACCGCTCTCTGAAAAATACAGAGTTCCTGTAGCACTTGACTGTAGGTATTTATTTCAGATTTAAAACAGAATGAGAAATTGTAGTACATTCTATGAACCCCATCAATCAATTACGACCTCCAATTAAAGGAACTAAACGTGCTGAAAAGGGCAACCCAAGAAGTGTGGATAAATTTTCCATCCATGCATACATCCTCCATATTGATTAGGTCGGATGCGAAACAAAAAAACTTGGCCATATCGCGCACGGAAATGACTCAAATGAATAAAACCAAAAGCTTAACGTTAATTTAACAATAGATTTTGGCTTCTAGAAGTATAAGACAACATAAAGTTTTCATTATTTCGATTTATGTCGTTTATTTGACCCCTTCTCTTCTTTGATATAATTCTTTAATTTAGGTTTTTTCATTGCCAATTTCGGTTTTTTTTTTTTAATGCAGATCTACTTTGAAACTTACTTCCAAAAAATGTAACGTTAAATACCACATAAAACTGGTTATATCTTTAAAACAACAAAAGGTAAAAGAAAAGTTTTTTCACATAAAATGCAAGTCTTGAGGTCTACTTTCAAGTATATACATACAAAATTAGTTGGTTTTGTTGGTTTTCCGGTTACATTTTCGATATATTTGCACTCGATTGTAACGTTAAAGAGGAAAAAAATCTACCATATGTTTTTTTTTATATTGGAAAACAGCTTCCAATGATAAAATTTATAAACTACTTCAGTATTATCCACAAACAAGGCATGACTATCACACATATGGGCATCTCCCAAAAAAGGTCCACCAAAAGTGAAGAAAAACATTAAAATAAAGCACTCTAACAGCTTTTAACTTTATTTTATTTTGATTAGTATTTCTGCTATGTAACTTGAATTCAACTTATTATGATGTATTTTTATTAAAATTTATAATGAACATCTTTACTGTATTTTACTACTGTGGAAAAATTTGTCGCGTCCGTATTCATGCTATATCTATTTAAAAAAAGATAAAAGATAATTCTTATATTTCATAAGTTTACGAAGAATAGTTATCTTTTGACCTTCATTAACATCTATATTATATATAAAAAAAAATTTCTCAAAATTAGCTAAATTTTGCATTTTTCTATACGAGCTTAAAAAACTTCTGTTTTTTGTCGCGTCCGTTCCATTGAATGATTGCTTATTACTTTGTACTAAATCTCGCCAATATTTTTATAAAATGTAGCACTCTTTCGTCGCGTTAGAACACTTAAATACATATCGGCTCATTTTGTTTCTTTCTTGTTTTTCGAGTAATTAAAACCGTGCGAATGTCGCGTCCGTGCCACTGGCAGATGCCCATATGCTAGTGTTTACTAAAATGCTAGACAAAATTATCTATTCAATTTTTGACTCTTTTCATAAGGAATAATCAAAATTTGTGAGTGATTCGATTAATATATTTCAAGTTGCCATGAGAAAAAAACCTTATAATTTACCATTGAAGATTAACTTTTAAGCTAGATTTTTTTTTTTTTGTTAAGATTCACAACTTCAATTTCTCGATAAATAATTATTACAAAAGTCATTTTCAAAATGCTTATAGTCACTTAAAATAAAATAGTCCTTAAAAAAACCGCAAGAGTAACAGTTTGTTGAGCTGAATTATTTAAATAGACTTTTAACCTTTCTTCCAACAATCTATAGATAGTTTTTTCTATAGAATTTTAATTACAAAAATTAGTTATATACACAAAAATTATATACGAAAATGTATGAATGTGATAAAAAAAAATACAGGTAGTTTTATTAAGAAAATAATATTACAAAAGAACATATGAGAGAGAGAGAGACAGAGCGACACACATAGACATAGAGAGTTGTGATAAAGAGCGAGAGCGAAAAAGAGCAGAATATACATTCAACAAAAATTCTAAAGACATATAGATTATACTTGATTAAAATATGACTGTTTTTAAAAAACAATTTATGATTTGTTTTTTTTTTTTTGTGTTTATTGTGTTGGGTTTTATTGTTTGTTTGTTTGTTTTTTGTGTTTTTTTTTTTGTTTTCATAAAATACTTACTATTTTTCTTTCTTTCTTGCATTTTAGATATGTTTAAAAAATTTCGTTTCGTGGCCAGCAGCTCAAACGTCGCGGAAAGACAAAGCACAATGAAGAAAAATTTGTTTGTTATAATCAAAAAAATACTTATTATTTAATATATGATGATAATCTCAAAAAATTCTAAATTGTCATTCATTCATTCTAGCACTACTTTTAAGTAAAACAACTGCAAATCCTACTTAAACAAAAAAATTAATTAACCAAACAGAAATGTTAAAAAAAATAAAATTATAAGTAATTCAACTTTTTTTTCTTGGCTATCAAATATTGGTTTAAACAAATGCTTAGCTCAAAATTGATCTTAAACCATATTCATTGTCAGTGTATTTTATATAGTTTTAAAATTAGAACAAAAAGAAGCTAAATGAGTGCACTTGAGACACTTAAGGGGGTCAGATCAATACCTAAGAGCTTAAAGCATTTTGTTTACTTTAACATCGACATATAAGTCTTGACCTTATTGTCTGGTTTACAGGTAAGCAAAACATAATTATACTGGTTTTACTAAAAATTAAGCTTAATAAACCACTCCAAAAATTAAGTATATTAGTCACAAGAAACTCTTAAACACTAAAATAAACATAGCCCGACTTATAAAATGTAGCTTAAAACCTTCAAATGCAAAGTTTAACAAAAATTGGTCATAAAAAAAATGTTGGTGCTATGTTGTTGAGGGTAATCAAACATTTGATTATAGCTTGTACCAAAACAGTTGGTAAATCAAGTGTGCAGGTTGAGAAAAAATTATGCTCTTCATAAAGAAGAGCTTGATTATAGCTTGTACCAAAACAGTTGGTAAATCCAGTGTGCAGGTTGAGAAAAACTTATGCTATTCATAAAGAAGAGCTTGATTATAGCTTGTACCAAAAAAATTGGTAAATCAAGTGTGCAGGTTGAGAAAAAATTATTTTTTATGCTTTTCATAAAGAAAAACTTCTCAAAGACCGAATAGAGATTGCGCTATTCCTACCCCAAGCTATGTTCAAAGCATCACGGAACATAGCTTGGGCTTGTTCAGCGAACAAGCACGAAAATACTGAAATCACAATCCAGTCGATCATAAGTCAAAAACTCTTTGGAGAAAAATAAAAGTTCTCATAAATTTCGCTGGGAATTCTTATGTGATCGATCATGTGCCCTGAAACCAAATTATTCATATTTGTATTATACATACAAAAAATATTCTTATAGATATTTTTTTAATATCGTTACCATCTGTTTTAGTACAACCTATAACATTAGAACTGGGAAGTTTTACACTCCCACACATTAAGTTATTTTTAAAGGTCTTGGTTTGAAGATAACATAATACATAATTTTGGGAAGAAAGTGAAATTCAGTGTAAAATTTTCAGACGTTGAAGTGCTATGTAAAAAATATAAAGACATTGGGAATTGATCTTCTGCTTGTGTTTCTCCACAAATTTCTTTACCACCACCAATATAATAATTTCTGGTGGTGCATATTTAAAATTTTTGCATGAATAAATTAAATTCACAAAGATGGGAACAATATTAAACATCGAAACCACTTGATTCGGCACCAGACCTTGATAGTATGCAATGTCAATAACTTAACTTAGAGACTTAGAAAAATTTCTAAGCATTGATTTTTTAAATTATGAATAAGGGTATCTTTTTAAACATAAGCTTAAACATAAGTTTTATTTTATGTATCTCGCTTCTAAATAAAAATCGGGCATCCAAGAACTTAAGTGGAAAAAGACTCATTTTAAGTATAACGCCTTTTCAAACAAAGTCGTTAACTATAATTAAAATTAACAATTTTTGTTTATATTTTAAAGCCTTCCTATTCAATTTTATTGTTATTTTAAAAAGTACCATTGATAGCAAATTTCTGAGAAAACATCATAGACTATCATTGAAGAAAAATGTTTTTGCATTCTGTGTCAAAATGAAGAAAACACAAATGTTTGAAAATTTACACAATAATTACATGGATATGTGATTAAAAATCTAGATTACTGCCATTTTTGGTACAGAATGAATTAAATAAGACTGATATATTTTAATATCTACCCTGATTTTTTGTAAGAAATTCCATCCATTTTCTTTGTGATTGTTTCTCAATCGTTTTTTTTTTCTATCGGTTCTCTGCAGTGAAAAATTTCCTCCTAGTACGGCTGCCAAGAGATCAGTGGTTATCACCGACCTCGGCGAAACCAATGGCACGAGAAAGAGTGTCGAGACGTCACTGTAGAGAAAGACGCTCTCTACAAAGCCACCCTGAAAAGTCGGTTGTAACGCTGCTATGGAGAGATGCCGAGAGAATAGAGGCCTTTTTAGGGGAAAAAACGAGAAGCAGAAGTGTTCTTGTGTGAAAATTGAGATGTAATTTTGTAATGTAATTTTTCGAAATGATTGAAAGTAGCCTGATTACTGTTTTTTAATAACGATGCCTCTTTCACAATTTTATTAACAGGTTAAGCGAATTCAAGGTTTGAAGCAAGGAGCATCCACTTGTAATCCACTTTGAGTTGAAATTGGACATCTGTTACAGATACTGTGCGCACTGAGATTTTAGAGAAAGCATTTTTCCAATCTCCGACGCAGCCGCTCTTAGGGTATTCACGAGGAAAGTTTTTCTCAAAATCTTGTATCCCGTTCGGGTTGGCGACGAATCGCGTTCGAACGAACGAGCTGTATGAGCTCTATGACGAAATTGAGCTAGTTTGACGTTTATCAATACAGTGACTACGCTGTCAATTCTTTCGTAAAGAGGAAAAAGTTCCAGCGAGAAAGATGTTTGTTTGAGGAGAAAGTCAACGACGACTTAGAGGAAGACCATGTGTCGATGGATTGACCAGGTCAAGGAAACCCTAACCGCACTTTGTGTCACAAATTGGAGAAAGTGAACACGAAGCAGAGGCGTCTGGCTAGTGCTCATGAAGTCGGCCGTAACCCGACGATGGGTTCTAATGGCCACCTAAATAAGTAATTAAGACTGCATTATAAACAGATCCACAGTCTCTCTTTGAGAAACTGCATAAAAATTTGCTGCAAGAACTGGGGAATAAACCCTAAGATGGTGTACAGTAGAGTGGGTCGAAAAAAAAAGTTTGAAAAAACCACCCCCTATTTTAAAGTTGACCTCGAGAGGATTCCGAAAACAAAAAAAAATTTTTTTTTGGACCACCGGAAAAACAGCTAAAATGGTCTTTTTTGCATAACTTAAGCATTACATGTCAGATCTTAAAAAACTATATGTCATTGAAAAGGGTTTTACGAGCGGGAAGGGGAATTTTGCATGCCCTTAGGTGACATCGTTCCCAAAAGCTGCTTTAACAAAAACTTCACCGTAGTTATCCCCCTGAGAGGGGAAAAACTGAGAACACGAGAAACTAACCTCATCCAAAAACGATCTTATGTGGTATAAGAACGGTTCTAAAATGGAGCAAGGCACTAGAGCTGGAATCTATGGAAGAAACTTCACAGCGTAGGTTAGTATATCACTATCTTTCACTCGGAAACAGAGTGAACAGTCGGAATAATATAAGGGGCAGAATCCGTCTTCTCTGATAGTCAAGCTAAGTCTTAAGCTCTAAAATCACCCATTATCAAATCCATGCTGGTGTTAGAGACTGTCACCGTCCTCAACGACCTGGCTGAACAGAATAACAAAATTACCCTACAGTGGATTTCTGCTCACAGCGGCTTTGACGGGAATGATAAAGTAGACTATTTAGCCAAACGGGGAGAAGAATCACCATTCACCGGATGGGAACCGTTCTGTGGTGTTTGTAAGAATCTCTTCGAGCAATACGTCAAAACAACTTCATTCGGCGAATCTCAAGATTCTTGGAAGAACTCTCTAGGACAGATTTGAACTAAAGTAATGTTCACAGAATTATCACCTTAGAAATCGAAGTTCCTTATTAACAAAGGGAAAAACGTCTTAAACGCCATGACCGGAATTATAACTGGACATGGTAAACTAAAGAAACATCTTAAAAAAATTAATTTCTCAACTAATTCATCATGTTCTCACTGAATGTCCAGCTCTTCTCCATTTAATTGTTGGTGTTTTTTTAAATTCAAATGGAATTTCAAATTTTCACTTGACGTTTTTTGAAAATCAAATGAAATTTGGAATTTGAATTGATATTTTTTTTTAATTTAATTTGAATTTTTCTGAATTTAAATTGATGTGTTCTGAATATGAATTGATATTTTCTGGATATCGATTGAAGTTTTCTGAAATTCAAATGGAATTAAAATGAATTTCAAATAAAATTACCGTTTTTTTCTGAATTACAATTGGATTTGTTGTGGATAACTTACTACACTCTCATGTAACTTTACTATATAATCCAAAATCCGGTGGATAAAAAATATATCTTTAAGATGGTAATTAGCAGGGAGGTTTCCATACAAAACATTCCTAACTAACAATTCTAACTGATATTGTTTGAGACGCACAGGTTTTATATTTTAAAATAAGTCTTTTTTTACTTTGGACTTTTGTTTTCAAACTTATTGTTTAGATTTTGGGATGTGATGGGGAAAATTTTAGATACAAAGTTATCGATTACGTTGATTAACAAGTCGAGTCGATTCGTTTAAGAAGCTGAGAACATTAGACATATATAATTTTTTAATGTCTTTCTCTAGGTTTGTGGCATACATATGACTCTATAGAAGCTGTAGCTTGTATATGTTTTTTGCACTTGTTGACCGACCTTCTCTGGATTTACTCCACCCAGTATAACTTTGTATGTGGAAACTTGTATCTGAAAGTTTGTATCATTGTTCTGTCGGGACGAACTAAAACCATTCTAAGCAGGGCAATTAGTACCAGTTTACTCAGAATATAGAGCAAATTTTTGTAACTCCCATCGAACACAGAGCTTAGGGCTCTTTTATTTATTATTTTAACTCGAGAGTTATCAATAACTTCGGAATTTTTGTATTAGAAATGTTAAAGTTATTCAAAACTCTCGAGTTAAAACAGTGAATAAAATGACCTTTACAGAACTATTAACAAAATTAAAAGGATAGCGCAGTGAGCATGCTCAAGCAAGACATAATATTGAAAGGAATAATTTTTCAGACATTTTAGATATTTTTTAAAATGCTCAAGAATAGTGCAACTATTTTAAACGGTCTCTCGCATTAGCAAGCTTCAAGATTTCCTGATTCAAGATTTAGTAAAAGCAGCTGATTTTGATTAATCAATCAAGCTTTTAGGACGATTATTTTGTTTTAAATTTAATTATGATTATAATTTCCAACTAAAGCTAAAACAAACAATGTAATTTAAAAACTTTTTTTAAACAACAACGTGTTTCAACACGTTCAAGCAGGGCCAAGACGTAAAACATTGTAACGCATAGTAGTTGAGGATAAAGGATAAGCTTACATTTCGACGTTAAATACGTACGTATAAGTTTTATATAACGTTATACAAATGCATTTTCAACTCACAACAACTAATTAAATAAATAAATAACAAAAAACAGAATGAATTTATGATTATGACAAGACGACAGACACAAACTTCTAGTATAAATATATGTGTATATAAAGTTTTTTGTTCTTATATTTGGAATAAAAGCCTTTTAAAAATAAATAACGGTAATAAGTAAACGTATTACTCACCTCTTCGCTCGATGATTTGTCATGACGCGGTGGCGTTGCTGGCGATGCTTGACTTAGTAAATCGGGCAAAACGCTGCTTGTACGTGTGCCAGGAGTACCGAGACCACTACTATTTTCGCTGCTACGATTCTACGATGGTATAAATCAGAATTTCAATAAAAGTTGGCAACTTCAAAATGGTATGTATAGAAAATGTTTAATATTAATACGAAATGTTTTTCCCAGTATGTACGAATATGTCGTTATTTTTTTTTTTTTTCATAATTTCATGTATGTACTTTTTTTTGCTTTATGAATGCCAATGAGAAAATGTGAAACATATAAAACTAGATCTTATGGAATGTTTTTTTTTTTTTATATGATTCCTAGCTTATAAGGACACGCGAGACAATGTAACGTCACATAAATATGTAATTATTTTGTAATAATTACATAACTTGTACGAGCCTGTTTTTGGCACAAGTTTGTAACACTTTACAACTAGCTCTAAAATAAATACTATAAGTTATACGTTTTAAGCGTTAGATAAAACGATCTCAAATCAATGCGTTGAATTTTTTCATGTCTTTTTGAAGTTAAAGTCAGAGCTTTTAAGCATGTAGCAATTGTTAAATTGTAAATAAAGCAATGATAGGTAATTCGTACAACGATCTCAAAAATATTTTATTGACAAGGCATTAAAAAATCAATAATCAAAGTGTAGTCAAGAATCTTTTTTTATATATAAGAAGTAATTTTTATTAGTAGTCTGAAAATATTATTGGAATTAGACGAAAAAAATGGGGGGGGGGGGGGGGGGGGTAAATGCTTTGTAGTAAGACTGATTACTTGAAAATTTTGACCTCAAGACCTATTTTTTGTGTTTGGTATGTTCAAAAAAGTTAAAGTCTGAGGAATGCTAACTTCTTTTCCAAAGAAATATTGTCGAAAAGCCAACCAGATACAATCAAAAATCATAAGATAGGGAATACAACTTCTTATAGCTCAGAAGCTATTTCAATAGGTTTTCGCTTTCATGTTTTCTTTGGGCATATTTGAAAGAAAGAGCGCAAATTACGAAGCCAACAACCATCCGAGAGTTTAAATAAATGCTTGTAAGGCCACAACATCTAACATTTTGCAAAAGGTTATGAAAATTATCTTGTACGCAGGAAAAAAAATGGGCTAAAATCAAGCTCAAAGCGTTCGTAACTCAGTCAGCTCAATGCTATTCATGTTCGCAGTTTATGCCAGAAATTGGGCTTGAAAATTTTATTGATAGACACGTCAATTTGTGCTTAATAAGTGCAATATTGCGCTTGTTTATAAAAAATAAATTTTGTTGTTTTTGCACATCAAAAACATGAGCAACCGAACGACGTAATTCTCAGTTGGTTTTTGTTCTTGTTAGTGATAAAAGTGCAGAAAATAAATTTAAAAATTATATTTCCCTGTTCGTATTGGATGTAATATATCTAATTTTTACAATGAAAATAGTATTTATATTTTTTGTATTTATTTGATAATATTGTTGTATTTTTGATAAACAATTCAAAGATCAATCGAACAATCCATAAATGGCATGCATTGGACACAAATGAGCATGTTTTTTATAAACAATACCAAAATGACATAAATTGGACACAAGTGAGCATATTATTTTTTTTTTTATTAACAATCCAAAAAGTTCTTATATTGGACGCATGTGGGCATATTAATTTTTTTGATAAATAATTCAAAGATCACATACATTATGCACAAATGGGTGTGTTAATTTTTTGATAAACAATCACATTAGGGCTTGATATCAAGAATATTATGGCTTAGTTGAGAATCACTCCCAAAATTAATTAGTTTGGGATTGTTTTCAGCTCAAATTTCTTTCCGTGTTTACACGAGCCTCCATTTTGTTAAAATACATTTTTTAAAAACTCTCATTTTCATTGCCTAATTTTAAGTGTACTCTTACAGCATGTTTTGTTTTCTTTTTCAGATTTTCCAAATATTAGATATGCTGCAGGGATTTTATTATGATGAAGAAATGACGTAACAAAAAAACCAAAACATTTTTTTAAAATTAAATACATCTTAAAAACGTTTTGCGAAGTTATTTATTGTAGTTTTGAGGGTATTACCTTGTAAAAACTGCTAAGGCGAATCTGAACCTGTGATCGGCAGAAGGGTTCTCTCTCGAAGAGACTTCTAAAATACTTGTGCAGACAAATTTTATATTTTGATGAGGCAGCTTGTGTTACACAGTGACAAAAATTTTTAAAAAAGTCATAATTCTTTTATACCACTTTATTGAGTTGAAATTACTTCCCCATGAGACCAAACCCCTAGGGGGGTTTTACAAGCTCAGGCGCGGAACAGTGGATTTCTCTGCAATTCAACGCATCATTATTGGGTCTCCAACTCTTCCAGTATTGGGGTTGAAAGGTTAAATAATAATACTTGGTCTGGCTTAACTTTTACAGAAGGAAACACAAAAACAAAACAAAAATATCTTAAAACTTTTGTTGAGTGCTTTGTCCCTTTACTTTGAAATGGTATTATTTTTTTCACTGTTCATCCAAATTAAAATTGTCAACAAAAAAATGTGTTCCGCGCCAAAGTTTGCAAAACCACGTTAAGGGTTTGCTCTCATGGAGCAATACCAGTGTCCCTTTTACCGGTGACTTGCGCTTTTATATGATTTGCTTCGATAAGTATTATCAATGTTATGCGATACTTTATTTGGAAAAAGGGTCATCTATTTGATAAAAGGCGACTAGCTTTTCATTGACCCAATATTAGTTTTTATTACTTTTTTTGGTCCTGTATTACTTTTTAATGACAATTCGACTAGAAAAGCATTCAAAATTACTTCCTGAAATTATTTATAACCAGATTCGAAATAATTTTTTCGGTAATTTTTTGACCGACCGATTAAATTTTGCACGATTGGTTGTGTATTGCTATACATACTTGCTATAACTTGCTGAAAACTATACAATTTTAGTATAAATTTACTTAATGTGGGTTTATAACCGTGTCCAAATTTATTCTATCTGAGCCAAAAGTAAATTCAATAAATAAATTTTGTTCCCTAACAAAACCCAGGCCGTCATTTTGACGGGAAAGAACTAGTACAAAAATAATTGCGAACTGTTCTATTCTTAGCGTCTTGATACCAACTCTAAACTAGCTCTATTTTAACTAGAAATAAACTAATTGGTTTATGCAAATGTCTCCAAAATACCAGCTGGGTAACTACAAGCTCTTGCAATGTAATAAATCGAGGTCTTGAGAGTATAACTTCGAGGTCTTGAGAGTATAAAATTTATTCGGGAATGAAAGGACCAAATAAAGAGTTTATGTGCCAGCAATAATCCTTATAATCATAACACTGTGCATAAATCGGTCACTTTTTTTTCCAAATAAGCCAAGGAAATATCATTTCAGCATAACTCGAGGACGCTGAATTTAATGGCCTTTACCATTTTTCAATCATTTGGCCTGTTTTCAAAAAATTCAAGGTTTAAGCATAGTACTCTGTTCGGCTTCACGTGAAATTCCACTCAAATCTCCATACAAAAAATGACAGCTGTGAAACAAGCGTGAATATTTCACAACTTTTTCATCAAAGCTGTACTATGCTTCGCTGCGGAAAATCTTTTACAATGTTCAGCAACATGCATCTAGCAATATTTTTTTCACGGCAATTTAATTGAACCGACCATTTATTTTGCCGTGAAAAGTGGCAGTTGTCATTTAATTTAAGAAAAAGTGCAAGCAAAAGAACAGTTTGTAATTGAAATTATATTTTTTGTACTATTTCTAAAGATTTGCAATTAATAATTGCAGTTGTTGGAAATTGTTAATACGAATGCACCTTCCCGCGGTGTTGGCGGTCGCAAAACTTCGCAGCTTGCAGACTGCCACAAACTAATGACTTGTTCTGCTCCACAACAAAGAACATGCATACTTGTATAAATATTTATTTTGCATTTATATAATCACAAGTATGAAAATTAAAGAACTTAAATGATTTTCTGCTTTTCCTCTAATAAATTGTGGTTGTTTATTTACATCTTGTCGAAATTTGTAAGCTGATCATCAGCTGTTCGTTCGCAACAAAATCTCTGTCAAAATTTTCACGCAACAAATAAATGGCTGTTGCCAGTGAAATTTCACGCAATCGAGCATAGTACTAGGCTTTAAGGTCAAGTATATCGCACACTAAATACAAAACAGTCACAACTCAAAAAACATGACTTTTCAGGAGAAGCGAAAAATAAAACCCTTTGGTTGATACTACAGAAAAAAAGCAATTTTCATTTAAACACACAAACTTCATTCTTCCATTTAATGAAGAAAATAATGAAAAAGATTGTGAGATATGTGTGTTGTGAATTGATTTATAACAAAAAGTCGGTATAAAAAAATTTTGAGTTGTGACTGTTTTGTATTTAGTGTGCGATATGTTGACGCAGTTTTTGTTAGAAAAACTTTTTTCTCGTTAACTTTATCAACTTCAATATCAATGAGTGAAATATTAACAGTTACCTGGAGAATCATTTCTAAGAATAGTTTAACCCTCAAAAACTGTCTCGAAAAAACCCGGGTTTTTTATTTATGGGGTGTATTTGGACTGTAAGCGTTGGGTTTCGAAACTTAAACTATTATAAGAAATTGATATATGTTCTTAGCTTGTTCGATTTTTGGACAGTGACAGTGTAATCAGTAAGTTGATTCACGAAATGTGAGAAAATATTATGAAAAATTTTCTTCAAGCCTATAACTATTTCGGGAAGTTTCAAAAAGTGGAAAGACTTGAAGGACCGTTTTATTAATTTTTATAGTTCGGATAAATTTGGAATAAGTTTCGATACAAAAATTTCAAGTTATAGATAACTCTTGAGTCATAATAGTGAATAAAACGATCCTTAGTACCATGAAAATCACTTCATTTTTTAAATTACAATCTTAATGTTTTATGTTAATTATAAAATTTTTAAAATTTTAAATTAAAAACATCCTTACTTTTAAGAATTCATAAATTCTTACATAAGAAAAAGAAAAAAGAAGAAAAGAAAGAGAGAGAGAGAGAGAGAGAGACCATTGCTTTGGTATGACAAGAGCATTGATTTGAGATCGTTATAAACACCTTTTTAGTTCCTGATTAACTAAAGTATAAAAAATACTTCTAATAAGCATACATAGGTACATACATAAGCTTCAAGACTTACACTAAAAATTTAAAAAAAAATGGTGCTCTTTTAAAGTTGGTACGAAGAAATCAGACAGGCATCACAAAACAATATTATAAATAAAACATTAATTAAAACCTAATATTTAGATAAATTATAATAATAGCTCATAAGGATATTTTATTACATTTTTCTCCCCAAGCTAAGCTTGTTAAACACTTTACAATAGTTTGTCATATGTTGAAAAATTAACAAATATGCCAAGTAGAGATAATACGATGATTAAGAAGCAGTGTATAAAAATGGATATATTGTTTAAAAAGCAAAAATATTTTTCTCTAAAATCAAAATTTTAGAATTTTTTTTTTACTTTAGGACACAAAAAATTTTGTCAACTTTTAAGACCTAGGGACATTTTTTAAACTACAAGGAAGTACATATATTTTGAAAATAACTATTAAAACTGTTTTAAAGCTTGCTTACAAAAATTTGTTTAAAATAATTTATAACATAACATTATAATAAAATTTAAAATGAATTCTTATTTGTATTATTTTTTTTTTTGTTTTAAGTGCAGCTATAATTCTGTATACAACACTCAGCTCGATCAGTTTCTGTTGCAGCAGGTCACAAACTTCACATGTAATAGATTTTAATACATAAAATTAAAATTTTTTTTTGTTTTTTTTTAACCAAACCACAATCTTGCTTATATTTTTTTTAAGTTTTAAGAAAAAAAGCAGCTTTAAAACAATTTTTAATAGTGTAGAAGCTCAAAATAGAAGTTTAAGTTGAAGTAAATGAAAGCAAACTAACGAAGCTACAAGAATAAATGTAGTTTCTATATTAAATTTTATATGAGTAGAAGAAGAATAAGCTTTTATACTAGAATTACTAACAAGTACATTGAAAAGTTTTTTTTTAAGAACTGGCTTTCCTCATTAGCATTCCTTGACCTAGTTATATAAGTATTTGTTAAATAAATGTTAGCTTAGCAGGAGACACATTATTTTTGGTAAAGTTTGGATATTAAGTAAATAAAGCATTTTATTAAATGTTGTTATTAAAAGCTTTTTTATAAGAACTGAGATTTTTGGAAAAAAAAAGTTAAATTTAACGTTGGAGGGTTTTGTATTCAATATTTTTTTTAGTTAGGGTAAAATAATAAGGCAAGCTTTGATTTTAGAGAAAAAGCTTGATTATAAGCAAGGCAAATGGTAGAGGTTCTTTTTAGAAACTATGAAACGAAAATAAACCGTTAACCTTAGTAAGGTTTGGAATTTTAATAAACTAATTTGTGTTAAAAGTTGCAAGAAGTCAAAAATTTATTTTTCAAGGGCATTTTTTTAAGGTTAAAAAAAAAAATAAAAGTAGTAAGAAAAAATTTAATAAACTAAAAAAGTAACAACATGCTTACTTTTTCAATCTTTTTTTTTTGTTGGGGTTTAATTATTTTCTAACTTACAAATATTTATTGAGTGCAATGTAGGCTACACATCAATTTCTAACAAAAATACACATATAATATAAAGTAATACACATAGATGACATGAAAACACACACACTGACATACTATTTACACATAACGAATCTCTATTTAATAGTGTGACGTGCATTTTAGCTTAATTGGTGATTTTTTGCTTTTTGTTATTATTAGGCTGGTGTGGCTGCTGGATAATGATGATCATTCAAATGCCAACAATTATTTGGTTATTTATGTGTTAATTTATGATCATATCACAAATGCTGTTATTATTTACAAAAGTTACATTATCCTTTAGAACTAAATATTTATAATTGTTAGAAGCGATATATTATTTTTTTTTTTTTTTTTGAGAACTACAAAAAATAGCACTGCACACATTTTTCAAACTGAAAGAAATTTTTACCAAAACTTTATAAACTTCATGTTTCCTGAATGCCTACTGTGGATTCTTTTGATATAATTTTTGATATAATTTACAATATAATTTTTAATTTATAATTTAAAATTTAAAATTTATAATCTACAATTCATAATTTATAATTTATAATTTATAATTTATAATTTATAATTTATAATTTATTATTTATTATTTATAATTTATAATTTATAATTTATAATTTATAATTTATAATTTATAATTTATAATTTATAATTTATAATTTATAATTTATAATTTATTATTTATAATTTATAATTTATAATTTATAATTTATAATTTATAATTTATAATTTATAATTTATAATTTATAATTTATAATTTATAATTTATAATTTATAATTTATAATTTATAATTTATAATTTATAATTTATAATTTATAATTTATAATTTATAATTTATAATTTATAATTTATAATTTATAATTTATAATTTATAATTTATAATTTATAATTTATAATTTATAATTTATAATTTATAATTTATAATTTATAATTTATAATTTATAATTTATAATTTATAATTTATAATTTATAATTTATAATTTATAATTTATAATTTATAATTTATAATTTATAATTTATAATTTATAATTTATAATTTATAATTTATAATTTATAATTTATAATTTATAATTTATAATTTATAATTTATAATTTATAATTTATAATTTATAATTTATAATTTATAATTTATAATTTATAATTTATAATTTATAATTTATAATTTATAATTTATAATTTATAATTTATAATTTATAATTTATAATTTATAATTTATAATTTATAATTTATAATTTATAATTTATAATTTATAATTTATAATTTATAATTTATAATTTATAATTTATAATTTATAATTTATAATTTATAATTTATAATTTATAATTTATAATTTATAATTTATAATTTATAATTTATAATTTATAATTTATAATTTATAATTTATAATTTATAATTTATAATTTATAATTTATAATTTATAATTTATAATTTATAATTTATAATTTATAATTTATAATTTATAATTTATAATTTATAATTTATAATTTATAATTTATAATTTATAATTTATAATTTATAATTTATAATTTATAATTTATAATTTATAATTTATAATTTATAATTTATAATTTATAATTTATAATTTATAATTTATAATTTATAATTTATAATTTATAATTTATAATTTATAATTTATAATTTATAATTTATAATTTATAATTTATAATTTATAATTTATAATTTATAATTTATAATTTATAATTTATAATTTATAATTTATAATTTATAATTTATAATTTATAATTTATAATTTATAATTTATAATTTATAATTTATAATTTATAATTTATAATTTATAATTTATAATTTATAATTTATAATTTATAATTTATAATTTATAATTTATAATTTATAATTTATAATTTATAATTTATAATTTATAATTTATAATTTATAATTTATAATTTATAATTTATAATTTATAATTTATAATTTATAATTTATAATTTATAATTTATAATTTATAATTTATAATTTATAATTTATAATTTATAATTTATAATTTATAATTTATAATTTATAATTTATAATTTATAATTTATAATTTATAATTTATAATTTATAATTTATAATTTATAATTTATAATTTATAATTTATAATTTATAATTTATAATTTATAATTTATAATTTATAATTTATAATTTATAATTTATAATTTATAATTTATAATTTATAATTTATAATTTATAATTTATAATTTATAATTTATAATTTATAATTTATAATTTATAATTTATAATTTATAATTAATAATTTATAATTTATAATTTATAATTTATAATTTATAATTTATAATTTATAATTTATAATTTATAATTTATAATTTATAATTTATAATTTATAATTTATAATTTATAATTTATAATTTATAATTTATAATTTATAATTTATAATTTATAATTTATAATTTATAATTTATAATTTATAATTTATAATTTATAATTTATAATTTATAATTTATAATTTATAATTTATAATTTATAATTTATAATTTATAATTTATAATTTATAATTTATAATTTATAATTTATAATTTATAATTTATAATTTATAATTTATAATCTATAATTTATAATCTATAATTTATAATTGTCAATGATGACATTGCCAATTATGGGCCTGTTGAAAAAAAGGAGAAATAACATCCTTGGCATTTGTTAAAACCTTGAGCTATCAAACGTTAACCCTTTGACTGCTATTGTCCTTGGCCAATGTTGCCATTAAAACTATGTTTTGTTAAAATTTTAAAAAAATGTTTAAACCTTTCGTGTTTTCTAAACTGGCAATGCTATTTTTGAGCGCCTAGCAGCGGTTTAAAAAATCAAGCGTTTTTGTTAGCGTTATTTTAGGTTATGTTGATGATTTTGTTTTTTTTTTTTTAGAACTAATAAAAAATTAACAAAAATATAATGCATTATTTACAAAAGCATTAAAAAATTAAATTCAATATAAGAAATAAATTATACAAAATATACAACAACAAAACAAAAAAAAAACTTAGTGACAGTGAAGAGTTTAAGAAAAGTTAAAAGAGTAGAAGAAGTAAAGTTATGTGGTGAGTAGGGAAGAAAATGGTTTGGTCAGTTTCGTTTTTATTTTCTTTTGAATTTTTTTTTTTTTTTTGTTCATTCACAATTGAAACAATCGCGAACGATTTTACGATTTTAGTGAATTAAAATATAATTTTGAAATGCCGAACGAGTTGGGTGTTTTTGTTTACCTGCTGCTGTAGAAGCTGCTGAGCCAAGATCGTTTGTTGTCTAGCCACAGAGTTTTGTAAAACTATAACTGATTCAGTCTTTTCACGTCTTGGTCGCAGGAAATCTAAATTTCTTGGCGTCAGATTGCTTGTCCAGCTTGATTTGGCGGGCTGTTTTTGCGCCTGCTGCTGCTGTTGAGCAGTGCAACTTTGTGATTTGTTGTTGTTGGCGGTAGGTGCTTGCTTAGCTGTTGTCACGGAGGCGGAGGAGGAACGATTTTCTGCAGATGTTGCATTGGAAGACGTTGTTTGTTTTTCTTTTGGTTTAATCGATGACACCGAAGCTGTTGATGCCGTTGATGATGAGGACGACTTCAACGGTGCTTCATTCTTAAAAATACTGCTGCGTTGAAATAACGCGCTGGCACGTTGTTGCAACATTTGTGACGAGTTTAGGTTAGAAGTATTCGCCAATACAGCCGAATGTCGTTTGGTTAGAGGAAAGAAATCCGAATTTTCACGTCGAAAGCCGCGCACAAAATTCATGGGCAGCTTTGAGTCGGAATCTTGACGCTTGTGCGACTGTTGTGGCTGTGCTTGTTGTTGTTGCGGGCGGTTTAAGTTGTTGAGGCGTGAATGGACGTTACTATTACTATTGTTATTCTTGTTATTGGCATTATTACTGGCACTATTGTTATTTATGTTTGTTGCTTGCAACATGGAGTTGCGTTGTTCTTTGGTTATTGATGCATTTTGCTGACTTTGACTATTCTTGAGTGGATAGAAACCATGTTGCTGTCGCTGTTGCTGCTGTTGTTGTTGCTGTTGTTGTGGTTGTTGTCGCTGTGTTTGCGGTTGTTGTGAGCTGCGTGTCATTTCCGAAATGCTGCTTCGATGCAGTTTCTGTTCAGCTTTTAGTGTCGTCAAGTTAGACACGCGATTCAGGCTGGTCACACCGCTAACATCACGATTCGGAAAGAATTTTTCAAAGTCCCAATCACGCAACAATACCGCTTCTTCGTTGTTTGCCGAACCCTGCTGCTGCTGTTGCATCGACTTGGGCGCTATATTGGCCGCCGAAGTGGAGGCCGACTTTTGTATTTGGTTTTCTAGTTTCTGTACAGATAATTATATTATATATTTAAGAGATCGTATCGTACCATTCTCGTTGTTAAAATGGATAAAATTTTATTTAAATTAATGGCTCTAAAATGTTTCTTGTTGCAATTGTTATAAAATGTCGTTCGTTATATGAGATGAAAATATATCTTTAGCACTTTTATTTCGGGTTGCATTGGATGTTTTTATATATAAATAAATGTTTGTTTATATATATATACAAAACATGAATATGTGTGCATTGTATGTATACAAAAGTGATACAAAAGTGCTGTGTTGAATCTCGTTTTTAAGGTTGAATATTTATTGTTTGTTTTTTTTTTTTTGTTTGTATGTGGGAAAAAATAAAGCATTAAAAAATTTATACAACATAATATAAACAAAATGCAAGAGAGCATATAAAAAAAAATAAATTAAATTAAATGAAAAAAAAAAAAATTATATGAAAAACCTAAAAGAATTAGAAAAAATATAAGAATAACACGGTTCTATGAAAAAACTTTCGCGAACGTAAATTTCAATATTACAATATAAAGCGGTGTTTTTAGGTAGATATTTAAAGAACACTTTTTTTATGAAATTTTAATTTAAATTTTAAACTATAAATTTTATATTTTTTTATTTTTAAAACTTTTTTAATTTAAAAATTTCTCATTTCATTCTCACTTCTAGGTGAAACATAGTTTTTTCCGCGAAGTTAAATTTTAAATTTTGTAAAAACTCATCAATATAGAATGATTAGAATATCATTCGAGTGACTGTAAATAATTTTATGGGCAGCTGTTCTATATTCAATTCTAAGTATTTTGATTAATTTATACTTAATTGCTAACTTATTTTCTTTAAAACTATAAGAAAGTTAGTTCATACGATGTGTGGTAAGAAAAGTGTTGTAAACTATGAGTAACCAAAAGCCTGTCGTTACAGTCAATTTTGATTCGAACCCAGATCAACTATTCACTAATAACGCGTGATCAGTTTTCTATAATGTTAAGTTTTATATAACGAAGATATTTGAGAGCTTTTCCTTTAATTATACAAAATACACATTAATACAATTTGCCTTAAATTTACTGAATATTAATTTATTAGCTACATTTATTGCTTATAACTAAAATACGTATACTTTTTAAGATCCTGGGTCTTTCTTAACTAGAGCTTTATTTTTTATATGTGTTTACTTTATATAGCAGGAGACATTTTCTTACTAGACCTTTTAGAAATTACAAAATTTATTTTGTTGAAAATACTGCAGAAGTCGGTCTAAGTATTTCGATTAATCTCAGTGTTGAAATTATATTTTAAAGGAAATGGTTTAATTAACCTTAAATAATAAAAACTTCAGTTAATTAACCTATTAACTCATATTCAGCTGTGTTCAATGGAATAGCAATACATGCTTCACATTAAAAAAACTACCGTTAACTCTACAGTAAAATGGCTCAATAAGATATAAATATATTAATTCTCATCGCCTCCCATTTAACGTGTGATTAAAAATAAACTTTTATCTAGATATGCCATGCTTTTCGCCCAACTTTCTTACTAAATAAGGAACAATAAAAGTGCCATATCTCAAGCTGTATAAAGTATAACAATGAAAATTAATTTGAATATTTTTATACTTGGAATAAAACGAAGTTCGTTGGCACGCACGACCACGATCACCATAAATCTATTTTTTATATTCGTCATAGATTTTCTTTACCCTAATGTTAGGTTAAAAAAAAATTATGAATCTTAGGACCAATTGCTCCTTAGTGCATTTTTCATGCAAAAAATGTCCATGAACTCAGTCCGGTATAGAAAAGTATATATATTTTTGATCAGCGTCACCTCGTGAGTCGAGCTATTTATGTCCGTCAGTCTGTGTGTTGTCCGTAAACACAGGATAAGAAGAAGCAGTTGAGATAATTGGATGAAACTTAATACACATGGTCACATGGACCCAAGGATCTGTACTATTGAATATTTTTGGAATCCGCCCACGGACACGCCCACCTCCCATACAACGCAAAAACTGAAAACTACATAACTCAGCTCATAATTACCCTACAACACTAAAATTTGGTATGTATGTATTTTATATCAACACAAAGATGACTTCGAAAAATGGGTGTCATCTGCTCATGGACACGTCCCCCTCCCATACAACCCAAAATTTGAAAACACAATAAATAAGCCTCTGTTTAACCGACAGAGATAAAATTTGGCACGTAAGTTTTTTATGACAAAACAAAGGTGGTTTTGAAAAATTAACATCACCCGCCCACGGACACACCTACCTCCCATACAACGCAAAAATTCAAAACTGGATAAATAAGCTCATAATCAACCTACAACAATAAAATTTAGTGTGTATGTGTTTTATATCAACACAAAGATGACTTCGAAAAATTGGTGTCATCCGCTCACGGACACGTCCACCTCTCATACAAACCAAAAATTGAAAACGAAATAAATAAACCTCTGTTTAACCTACAGAGCTAAAATTTGGCACATATGTTTTTTATGACAAGACAAAGACGTTTTTGAAAAATGGACGTCATCCGCCTACGGACACGCCTACCTTCCATACAACCCAAATAGTTTAAAACTCGATAAATAAGGTTATGTTTGTCATAGAGATAAAATTTGGTATGTATGTATCTTATACCAAAACTTAGGTGTGTTCAAAAATTGGGAGTAATCCGTCCATGAACACTCCCACCTCCCAAAGCGAAAGCACAATAAAGACATTAACTGTGAGCTACAGGAATAAAACTTGGTAGTGTAAATTTTTCATCAACATCCGTGGGCTTCATCCGCCCACGGACACGCCCATTTTCAATAATATTGTTATTTTTTTGGAGAAGTAGGTTTAGGGTATTTCATAGTCGGCCTAGACCTTTTATGTTTTTAATATGTTTTAATATGTTTTTACTTTCCGAACAAATGTCCGCCAATGCTGCATCTTTTTCCGCGGTATTTCTGACAGCTTTGCCGAAGAAACTATAAACAAATTCCTAACCGCTCTTAAGATGCATGCAATACACAAACACTATTTCTTAAAAAAATTTTAAAAAATTCTCTTGAATCTAAAAAATTTTGAATGGTCATAAAAAAAGTGTTGCTTACTTCATCACACCTTTTGTGATTTTAACCCTATCACCTGAGAATTTCGCGGCTGAGAATTTCGTGGTGAAATTTTTAGGATTTACTACTACACTTCCCAGAAAGAAAACTCCATCATCACATTTTACCGCCACCGACCCCCAACCCCCCAGTACACGAGTGCCATATAATCGCGACAAAAATGTGTGTGTGTGGGTGCGAAGAAATTAGAAAATATTTTTCAAACTTGTTGCATTTTGAAGTGACATATGGCACTCGCAGCGGTGATAGGGTAACTATCTACATATATCTTCTTTAACTAACTGTAATGATTTCATCCCGAGATGTTGACCTGAAATTTGTCGCATAGTATACTAAAATCAAACACAAATTCGTGAATATGACCGGAATAAAATAATCTAGAGAAAAACTTCATATTGATATGCCATAATTATAAAAAAATATCTAAGCATAAATAAAAACAAAAGTTAAAAATTTATAAGAGGGGTTATATTACCAGATTTTTAAAGAAAATAATATGGCTAGTGTTGGACAGCGCAACGTAAATAAACCTAAATAATTTTATTGAAACTAGTATCGACTTTCGTCGATATAACTCCCACCTATTTAATTAAATTTTTTTATATAAAATTATTTAATACTATAACGCAGTTAACAATAAAATTATTTACCACTGCTATTTTAAAGAACACCCAATTAAGAAGTTAGTAAGAATTTCAATGGATTACCATTCATATGGAAGTCATGCGTCGTGACTATCATGTACTATATATTTTTTTAAATAAACATAAGAAGAATGTAGTTAATTAAATTTAAGTTAAACAATTTCACTTTTCTTAATGTTAAGTACACATTGCTATTCCAATGAACACAACAGCTATAGATGAAGTTTTTGATGAAAATATCATTCCAAGTCAATAACTAAAATATGGACATGTGGACAAAACGAAACTATTTAACTATAATCAAACACTAAACTTAAACATACATTCAATTCTAAGATACTTCATTTTTACTAGATGACTTATCTTATTAAAAACGATTTACGATAAACTACTTGATACACCTTTACTATGACTCATTCTAATACCTCTACTTAATACTGTCATTAAACTATATTGAATTTTAACTCCTTTTTCTGAAAATTCTATTCCATTCTAGGTCGCTGCGTACCGTTATAATATTAATTATTGCTAAGAATACTTATTTAGATAACTTTGAGCCGAACTCTGAAACAATTAATAAATTCAAAAAACAGGCCAAGCCTTTCTTTAACCCTCATCGGTCCCTCAGACCCATAACCCTAAAAGGTTCTTTATGTATACGCGCGCATACATACTAAAAACATTTAAAAGAAATAAAAACACCACAAATTTTATGAATAAAATTTAAAGATTATTTATTCCTTTAATGAATAAAGTTATGAAAAAAAGCTATTTGCCAAAAACTCATGTAAATTGGTTAAGGTTTAATATCTTCTTTACTAAATTTAATTTTGAATTTGTATTCGCGCGCATACAAAGGACCGATGAGGGTTAAATCATAACAATAACATAACAAGTAGTAAAAATTATTGAAAAATTCAAGTGGTTAAAAAAAACAAACTACAGAATTCAAAATACATCATAATTTAAATAAATTATATAAATAGGTTTTCTTAAAAAGCAAATTAAAATCATCAATTTTATAATGAGTTTAAATCTTAGTTATTTCTTGATTTTTACAGCTAAAAAGAACCACAACCACTTGTAAACAAAATGCAAAATATTATTCAACTAATATATTAATTCAACTAATATTTGTTTGAACTGAATTCACCGTTAAGCTTATTTAAAAAAAAAAAACTTAAAAACACTTTTTCACCAAAAAAATTAAGGCTTAAATTTACAATAGATACAATAGTAAAATGTGAATAGTTTTATTTTCTAATTTATATACGTTTTACTAGATTATTTTTTTTATTTGCATTATATTAAAAACCTGTTCCAGCTAAATTAAGGGTTCCTTGTCAATATTACTCAAAGGTAGTTATTATTTATATATTGAAAAAAAAAAATCACCAATTATTTCATAATTCAAAACGCTCTCAACACTTAGTATTTGATAAAAAATAGTTAACACTTAAGAGCAAAACGCAAACGTTGTTGGGCGACGCAAACTATTTGGAATTCATTCTAAGATAAGGAATATATATTTTATATTGTTTTTTTTTTTGTAATAATTTTTGTACTCGAACTTTTTTCGCTCACACAAAACAACAACAATTAAGCTTAGTACAAAACTTACCCGCTTCATAATCAAAGTTCTATCTCCAGCCTGATCATCATCATCTGGTGTTGGCGGTAATGGACGATTCGGTGGTCCACCACTTCCATGCGTAACGACAGGTGTACTTGTTGTTGTTGTATCCTCCGAGACGGGTCCAAGACCGGGCCTATATGAAAATTCAGGACTAAACAAACAAAATCCAAAAAACAACAAACACAAAATACCAAAACAAAAACGTACGAACGAAAGTCAAGCAAAAATTTGGTGAAAATGTAGGTGTGGGTGTGGGTGTGGTTGTGGGAGGGAAAAAACGTGAAAATTAAAAAAGTGTGAAGGGTGTTCACAGGGTAGAGTGAGGGAGTTTTATGAAAATAATAATTTTTGAAGTGGAACAAAATGGTGAGAAAGAAATGTTAAGAATTGATTACTCGATGTGTATGAATTTTATTTAAGTGAATATAAATCTATGGTGGCTATGATAATAAGGGGTGAGCGATAAATCAATTCAATAAAATATCTGATTCGAATCTATAAATTTAGTTTTGAATAAAGAAATGTTTTTAAAAAACAATATTTAAAATCTATAGGATAATTAAAGCTACTAGAATTGAAATAAATTTTATTTTTCAAAAGCAAACATAAAATGTTTCTTTCCAATGTAAATGCAACAAACTTTATGATTAAGTGAACCGATAAACGTGA
Source organism: Tetanocera ferruginea (assembly GCA_958299015.1). Classification (NCBI taxonomy): domain Eukaryota; kingdom Metazoa; phylum Arthropoda; class Insecta; order Diptera; family Sciomyzidae; genus Tetanocera; species Tetanocera ferruginea. The sequence goes on along the minus strand of OY282644.1, from coordinate 91,975,503 downwards.
TTATGCTAGGATATTGAACGTTACTGAGTTATCGCAACAACCTTAAGGCTTACAATGAAGTGATTGTTTTAAGTGATAAGAGTTCTATGAAGGAGTTATTTTGCCATAAAATTTTTTAATCAAATAAATATTTCTTTTAATTTTAAATTAAAATTCATTAAAAATAATTTTAACCATTTTATTTATAATTTTTAATTTTTAAAAAATTTTTTTTTAATTTTCTATATAAAATTTTTAACTTGTTTTTTATTAAGTTTCGCTTTTCGTTTTTTAAAACTTTAAGCCAGGGACCGAAAATAACTGTTATTTTTCAATTTCTAAATGAAAAAGACACAATGAAAAAATTGTCGCAGGACTTTTTCGAATATACCATTATGTTACAAATGGCCTCAGCTTCATGAATATTAAGTGCCTTTTAAATTTTCGACTGATTCTAAAAAAGTTAAAAATTAACTGTTATTTTTTGCCTTTTATTTTTTCGGACAAATATAACCGTTACATTTGACTTTTATTTTATCGGTAAAAAATAACAGTTATGTTGTGACTTTTATTTTTTCGGTCAAAAATATCAGGCACTTTGTATTTTTTTAAAGGCCGCTTGACCAATTAAAAAATTATTGATGCCATATTTAAATTGTGCACACCGATGAGACCCCAATAATGGTACCATTAGGTTTTTAGTCGGTAAAACAGCCTTTGAAAAAACACAAATTGCCTGATATTATTGACCGAAAAAATAAAAGGCAGAAAATAACTGTTATTTCCGACCGATAAAATAAAAGTCAAAAGTAACTGTTATGTTCGCCCGTAAAAATATAAGGCACGAAATAACTTTTATTTTTGTCGAAAAAAATAAAAGTTAAAAAATAACAGTTAATATGTGACTTTCTCGATAAAAACCATAACCGGTACGGTCCCTGCTTTAAGCACTATTTTAATGTTTAAAAAATTGAAATTGAATACCAATTCTTTTTAATTTTTTTTCCCATTTTTTATCTGTTCTCATATTTTCTTTTCCGTCACTAATTGAAATTTTTTTTACGTTCTATATTCTTTTAACTATGTTTTAACCATTATATAACCGCATTTTAATTATTTGTACTAATTATTTGGTCCCAATTTTTTGTCATTCTTTTTAACTTTTTCTTTCCGTTCTATATAACTTTAAAAATATTTTTTATTTTCTTACTGACCATTTATTAGATATTTCTAAACTATATTTTGTTTGTAACTATTTTTGGCTTTTCTCTTCTATACATACATTCTATATACTACATTTATTTTTTTTTTTTGGGATTTTTTTTAAACAATTATTTGTTTTAAATAATTTATATATATTTTCCTATGCTTATATGCTTCATATGCTTTTATTTATATTAAATTAACGGGGGACATGACATTGGCCATTGGCCAAAAAATTTCATGCGAAAATTCCTAAGGGTTCAAAAGTTACAGCGCATTTTTATTTTCTTTGCATTTTTCTTTGTTCACAAACTTTGAACGCGTTTTTCTCGAAACCATGTTTTTCGTACTGGTTGCGGCACTGCGAGTTAATTTTTTGACGAAATTTTTTTTTTGTATTTTTTTAAACTTAATTCGCTATCGTATGATATGAGTCTTTTTAATTTTTTTTTCGGTTTTTTATGAATTCTTAAAGTCAATATTTTTTCAAAAAAACACACTTTCAAATTTGGAACATCATCAAAAATTGAAAAAAAAAAATTAAAAAAAAATTTCTGTCATATGATAACCAATTTTGTTATTATTTAAAAAAGTAATTTTTTTCCAGCTCGGGAAATTTTTTTTAAATTTTTTTTCTTGTAATTTGTTCTCTACAATAACAATTGCCTACAAAATAAAAAAAATTTTGGAAAAATGTTTGTTTTTGACTGAGTTATGAATTTTTAAAAAAAGGTCTGTTTTCTCTGCCGCGAATGTTTTGTCCCTCTTTAAACATATTTACTTTTAATATCTAATATTTATACATTTTTAATATTAATAATATTTATTTTAAGTCGCTTATTTATTTTTATACTTCTAGAGACTTATTTATATTTTTAATAATTTTTAAATTTTTTGTGATTTTAATTTATTAATTTTTCAACATTTTTGAATGTGATTTTATGTTGTTTTTGTTTATTTAGTTGTTTTTTTATATTTTATTTTTTTAAGTGTTTATTAGTTTCATAACATTATTTTTATTTTTTAAACTTTTCAAAATTTTTAAGATTTATAATTTTTATCTAATTCTATTTTTCTTATATTTTTTAAGTTTTTAATAATTCAAATAATTTTAATATTTTAAATACTTTCAATATTTTTTAAAATTTTTAGTGTTTTTAAATGTGTTATATTTTATGATTTGAATTTAAATTATGTTCATTATTATTTTTTTTGTTTTGTTTTTTATAATTTTTTTTTTTTTGTAAATTGTATTATTTTCATAATTTTTTTAAATGTAAAGTGTAATATTTTTGAAATTTGTTCTTTTTAATATTTTTAGAATTTGAATTTTTTATTATTTTTATTATTTTTATTATTTTTATTATTTTTATTATTTTTATTATTTTTATTATTTTTATTTTTTTATTATTTTGATTATTTTAATTATTTTAATTATTTTAATTATTTTAATAATTTTTATTATTTTTATTATTTTTATTATTTTTATTATTTTTATTTTTTTATTATTTTTATTATTTTTATTATTTTTATTATTTTTATTATTTTTATTATTTTTATTATTTTTATTATTTTTATTATTTTTATTATTTTTATTATTTTTATTATTTTTATTATTTTTATTATTTTTATTATTTTTATTATTTTTATTATTTTTATTATTTTTATTATTTTTATTATTTTTATTATTTTTATTATTTTTATTATTTTTATTATTTTTATTATTTTTATTATTTTTATTATTTTTATTATTTTTATTATTTTTATTATTTTTATTATTTTTATTATTTTTATTATTTTTATTATTTTTATTATTTTTATTATTTTTTTATTTTTATTATTTTTATTATTTTTTTATTTTTATTATTTTTATTATTTTTATTATTTTTATTATTTTTATTATTTTTGTTGTTTTTTTTTCCTTGTTGTAATTGTTTGTATTTCTTTTAGTTATGGTTTTTATACATTTTTAGTTTTCTATTCTTTTATCATTATTTTATTCAATTTTAATGATCAAATTGTTTTTTATTTTATTTTTCTTAATTATTTTATTATTGTGTATTAGGTTGGGTCGTTTTGTTTGGAGGTAAAAAATGCGATGTTGCCTGGGCGAATCGGGCATTCGGTTCGGGCATGAAAAATTAAAGAAAAAAGGAGGAATGGGGGTTACACTTTACCCTTTCACACAACTGATGTCAGAAATAAAATCCTTGCACCCGATTCAACCTTAAAACGGTCTAACATGTATACGTTTTTATACAGTAGTGCTTTTCATGCCCAAATCGACCCAGCCTATTGTGTATTACTTTTTTACTGTGAATTTTTCTATTATTTTATTAATTCTTTTTATATATTTATTTGTATTCTTTAATTGTTATAACTTTTTAACATTCTTCAAATTTTTTAAAGCTATTTTTAATTTTATATTTTTATATGTAAGTATTTTAACCTGTTTTAACACATATTTTGCTATTCTTAACTATTAACATAACTTAACTATTCTTTTGCTATTGTTTTTCAGAATGTGAAATGTTTCACTAACGGGTCCTATGTTATATCTTTTCTTTCACTGTGTCTGGGTTGTGTTTTTTTTTTACTTTTTCCTTCATCTTACTTAATACATAGAAGACAAGCATCATGCTCCTCACCTTATATCGCTCAAACTGCTACTATTTCATGCTTAAACAGTGCTTTTCAAACTGTTTGATCTATATTATACGAACAAATTTCAGCCTGAAAATATGCACCGAAAATTTATTTGACATAAAAAATTACGTGTATAAATCGAATCAATATTTTATCATATTTTTTATTGTTAATGGTTACAACCCGCTTAAGCATTTATACTAGCTGTTTTTTATTTCCTAACTTTATCTTTTTTTTTTCTCTACTATTATTATTTCTATTTATTTATTTTTAATTAAAATTATACTTTCAATTTTTAATCTTTATATACCAGTTTCAAACTAAGCATTTTTAAATAATTTTTTCTTTTTTTTTTTAATGCTATTAATAACATATTAACTTTTCGAAACATTTTTGACTATTTTTTATGCATTGTTGTTTAATAAATTTTCTGTTTTCAACATTTGCTCTACTTATTTTTAATCTAAATCTTTATTTTTTTAATATTGTTTGCTTTAGCGTTACTGTTTAAATATTTAAGTTTTGTTACTCTATTTGACTACTATTCTGCATTTATTTATAATATTTTTCATTAATATTTAATATCAGTAAAAAACTTCTATGCATATTTAGAGGATAGTTTTTTTACTATTCGTTGGTCTTTTTTTAACTATTTATTTATTTCAATTTTTATTAATTCTCAAGTCTATGTTTCTAGTTCTCGAATCATATAAATTCAGCAAAAATTATTAGAAGAAAAAATTTTATGGCTAAAATCTTGATTGATTACTCTATTCGTACATTTTTTTTTTATCTTTTTTGAGTGAGAGTATGAGACAAGGTATTATAGACTAGAAAATATTTTCACTTACAGTGGTTTTGGCGGATCACTAGCCAGCAAAGTACCATCATTACGTCCACGCTCATTGGGTTCATCGGGTTCGCTGTCTGTATCGCTGCTATCCATAGGATCCAAGGGATTAATCGGTTGAATATGATGATGATTATTCGACGATGGTGGAGCTGGTGCTGGTTTCAGCTGTTGCGAGGATGACGATGACGAAGCGGAAACAGATGTTGGTGGTCCTGATTGACGATTATTGCGCGGTGGTGCTTCGGGTTGTGCTTGTTGTTGCCCAAATGCTGTTTGTGGCTGCGGCTGTTGAGAGACGCCCAATTCATTTAATTGTGCTGCTATCATATCCAAATCCTAATTTTTTTTGTTTTTTTTTTATTTTGGGTAGGGTTTGGTTTTTTTTTTATTGATTTGATATGTGTTGTGTTTGTGTTGTTGTTGCAAAAGGGAATCGATTGTAGGTGGTGGTGATGATGATGGTGGTAGTGATGTTTGTATTGGTTGTTTTGGTTGGTGGAGAATTTAAATTTGATCATTGTAGTTGTTTGAATTTGTATTCGAATGATTTGTCACAGGAATTGAACGTATGGACACAAAGTGTTGTTTTTTATTCAGTTTTTTTTTTTTGAAAAAAATTAATGGTAGGTAAAAATAGTAAAAGTAGAATTAGAGTGGAATTAAAAATTTGCATTTTATACAATAAAAATTTAATATTTTTGTTTGATTGTAATTAATATGCAAGCAACATTTGAACAAACAACTTTGTTAAGCTTTTTTTTTTAAAGGGGGAAGGAAAAAGATTTATTTTTGCGGAAATTGCATTATTTAAAGGGGGCGGAGTTAGTTATTAAAAGCAACACATACACAATTAGAGGGTAGTAAGAGGACTTGGGAGTGGGTGGTCAAGTAAGTAGTAGCATTTTCAGAACTTTATAATTTATAAATAGTTGATTATAATATATTGCAAAGAATATTTTTTATAGCTTTTATTTAAAGCAAATTCATTCACTCTAAGATCTACTAAAACAGAATTATTTATAGAAATGATTTTAAATGTTGATTAAATCAAAAGTAAATATGAAATGAAGACGGAGTATGTTGAGTTTTGTGTTGAGTTTTTGATTGCAGTGAAGATTTAAAATAACCTGAATCTATTGCCAAAAAAAAAAAATTCACGATATAACAGGATATTATATCTCTGTAGAAATATCAATACCCACCATCAGCCAGATATCAGTTTGCAATCAAGGGTGTGCTGTATTCTAGCTGATCTGACCGTTTCAAAGAGAAACACTGGTGGACTTTTCCCTTTCCTTTAACCTCATAACCCTCTCCTACGTTGCTGCGGCGGCAAAGAGGGCGAAAGCTCAGAATGAAAACGCAACACAAAATGAAAATAAAAACCCAAAAAAAAAAAAAAAATAAATAAAATTAACTATCTATAGTGCCAGGTGAAAGCACATAAGAAGTATTGCTTGCCTTCAAGTACCTCTAGGCCTACCGTTGCATCAACAACTTCTACTAATTCGGAGATCTCCAGTTGTAATGATTTCAAAAAACTCCATAAAACCACGGAACAATACTAAAAACAAGGTATCAGAAGGCTGTATTCATCTTTGGCAAGATTGCTTAGAACGTTGAGGCTGGTACTATTTAAGTTCTCAAGAGCGCTATGAGGAAGCATCAGGTATCAACCTGCGCTTGATGAGTACCGCAGTAACCCACTACTAGTCAGCGTGACTATAAATAGGTGGTAAGGGACATCCGCAGGTGGCGCTAGTCGATGCCACTTCAAGCTAAAGTATGAAAAGTGGGAAAACAGTGGGACAAAAAGTGGGACAGTGGAAGAATTTTCGATTCGATTTTGATATCCAGGAACCCTTAATTTTGTGAGGTTTGACAAAAAAATGCTTTTGAAAAAAAGAGGGTGAGTATGTTCGGACAAAATGTTGGAAATAAAAACAATGGGGGTCAGTTTGGACCTGACTGAAATTCTGTAAGTTTCATTAAAGCAGGACTGGTATTTTGGCTTAATGCTTTTAATCTTATTGGGAATAAAAGACCGCATACCCAATAGAATAATTTCCTGTACCATAAGACTACAGGAGCATACTCATTTCTATCAGCGAAACATAATTTCCAATTAAAGTTACGGTAAAAATTATTTAACGAAGCCCAATTTGCTCATTCATAGAACCATGCAATCTTCTTCGGGGCTTTTGGCGTAGGAAGGCGAAGGTTCCAATATAAAAAAGTAAAGGAGATAGTATAGTGGTCCAAATTCCAAGAGGTGCGAATCAGAAAAAGGTCTTAGATTTTTTTTATGTTTTATGCGAAAGTAAAAAACGATGAAAGAACTTTCTCAGAATAACAAAATAGTTATTTATTGGATAAAAAAGAGGTTTTGATGGGAAGCCATTCTAGCTTAACCTCACAATTTATAAATCCGAAACCGTTCAGTGGTTTTGGTAAATACCTTCACCAATAACACAAAAACAAATTTACATGTCATGTTCATTTTGTACGAACAAATTTGTGAACACTTCCACAGTGCTTTCAACATGCAAGGCATATCCCCATTGAATGTTTAACCCCTGTTCTTATTCAAGTAAGAAGGATTAACCTATTCAACAATATTGTCTTAGACATTCTGCCTGAAAATATCTCATACGATGAACACTACAAATGAAGCAGTCTATGTCCATTTACCAATCTATTTAATGCTTTTATTGTTTAATACGCATTTTCTACAGGCTACACCAGTTTTCTCTCGTCGTACTTCTTTAAATTAGCAGCAAAAAGTATTGAACTAAAATGGCAGATAATTTCACTAAGAAACTTATCGGCTAACCAAGATATCTTAAATCCTTTAATGCATTCAAAAACTCAACGTTTTAGTAAAAAAAAACAAGGCAAGAGAGAGTTTTAAGTGTTGTAGTAAAAATTATATAGAAGAAGAGGGTACAATTTTATCAAAAGCAAAGCTTTAAAAATTATATTCAAGACAAACTAAAGAGAGAGGCTCGATAAAACTTAGGGAGAATTAAAGAAAATTTTAAGGATAAAAGAAAGTGGATAACGTACCTCAGGTCTCCTTGGTGGTAACTGTTTTATGGCGCGTTAATAATGATTGTTGTGCAAGTTAGTTTTTAGTTTGTTTGTTTGTTTGTTAGAACCAAGTTAAGTTAATTGAAGTGTTTTGTTGTTTGGGAAAAAATAAAGTTTATTTGTCGAGTTTAAGTGATAGTCAAATTGGTCGCATCGCGTGTGGATTTGTGCGTGTTTGTTTGTATATGTGTGTGGATAGAAGACAGCAATTCAATCGCGCAAAACATGAAAAAAGAAAAGAAATTCAAATAAATCAACATAATTGACTAAATAATGAATGATAAAATTAAATAAATAGGATAGTAAATAGAAATTTATGATAGACGACGAGGGCGTTGATGATGATGATGATTATAACGATGATAATGATTATTAGTTAGTTTAAAACATTAAATATGTTTGTAACGAGAACATAAGCAGCAGGATGTTAGGAAAAGCAATTCTAGGAGGGCACTACATTTTAAGGATTCAAACATATTTTCATCATAATCATGTACAGAGTTATAACTACGACTGGGTTGCACTGCAACTAACAACAAACAATAACGCACCGATGGCTTGAAGTTGTTCTGCGAATTGCGCTGCTGCTGTAGTGGCGTCTGTTGTGATGACGATGATGATGAAGATTCGCATATTTTCGGTGTTGGCGGCAACGGTCTATTGGCATGTTGCTGTGGATCTGGTACGACAATCAAGCGTTGCGGCAGTGCCGGACGTGATGGTGGCCCAGGTTCCTCAATCTGTTGACGCTGCTGTTCACGCTGCTGAAATATAGAAATGTTAATACAAGTAAAAACACTGCAAGAGCAAAGGCAAGTTCTAAGAAAATTTATATGACTACCGATGGTGGTTTTTGATTGCGATTTGCCTGTGGTTGTTGCGCCTGCGCCTGTGCTTGTGCTTGAGCTTGAGCCTGAGCCGCTGCAGCAGCGGCGGCAGCTGCAGCAGCCGCTGCCATTTGTTGCTGTTGCTGCTGTTCAGCTGCAATGCGACCCTCCTGAATTTGTTGGAAATTGCGACGCAGTGTATCACCGCCTGGTGCCTGTATGATTGAGCTTGGCTCGCCGGCGATCTGTGGCTCTTCGTCATCGTTATCCGAACCTGAGTAACGGTAATCTTCGCGTTCTTTTTCTTGCTTTCGTTTTTTACAACGATCGATGTGGTCCTTGAGCTGTATTCGCACTTGACGATCAGTTGGCTGATCTTTGATGAATGCATGCTTTAAGAGTTGCTCTGTGTAAGGCCGCTGATGATAGTCTTTCACTGAAATTGAAATAAAAAAAAGAGAGTTTAATATTTTTTTTATCATTATTAGGCTAAATAGCAAAGTTATAGCTACCAAGAACTGTGTCAATGAAGCCATGGAATTTTTTCGCCCATTTTTTAGATTTTAAACGTGGTGGGGAGTTGCGTGGAATCAAGAACAATGCACGCATGGGGTGCAAATCGCACAATGGCGGTTGTGACTCAGCCATTTCCAATGCGGTAATGCCCAGCGACCATAAATCTGAGCGATTGTCATATGTGGCCTCGGGATTTTCATCACAAGCAATAACCTCGGGCGCCATCCAATAAGGTGTGCCTGAAATAAAATTGTTTTTATAACTAACCATTTGTATTTATCTTAAAATCTCAAGTTTTACTCACCTATAAAAGTATTTCTGCGTCCTATCGTACGATCCAGCTGTGCTGAAACACCAAAATCCACCAATTTAACCTCGGCATTATCTGTGAGCAGCACATTCTGTCCCTTGATATCACGATGTATGACTTTGTTCGAATGCAAATAGCTGAGACCGCGCAATATTTCACGACATATGTACGCAATCCATTCTTCTTTAAGACTTTGTCCTTTCGTCGATTTGACCAAATCTGTTACTGAGCCAGCACCACAGTATTCCATGACCAACCAGAGTTGATCATCTTTGCCTGGCGGCGATTTCTTAATAAAAGCACCATAATATGTTGCAATATTGCGATGATTTGAGTATTTCTTGAGCACGTTGATCTCGAGTTTTATTTCTTCTTCTTCATCTTCAGTTACATCCATAACTTTGATGGCCGCCAACTGGCCAGTCTTGGTGTGACGACCCTATGTAAAGAAAAAAAAAAACATAAAATTAATAAATTTTATAGAATAAATTAAAACCTTTTTTATAAACAAAAATTTTTATGCTTAAAATAGTTGGTGCTAAAACCATTATGATAAAAGATAGTTCAAAATCAGGGAATTTATGATGTTTTTTTTTTAGAAGTCTGACAAAGTTTAGTAAAGAGCAAATTTCTCCAGATGATTGTTGAGTTTATTTTTAACATTAAATGCATATCTCTACCTTTTGGAATGAATTTTAAATGTTGTTGCCTTTTAAACGAAATAAACCAGGATATGAAAACATGCAATATTTCATTGTCACAGACAATTAACTAGGAAAGTCATGATTAATGTTGGGGAAAATGGTTTTAAGCAAGATAAAGAAAATTAATCATCTATTAATTTATAGCATTATTTAATGAGAAGAACAACGCTTCCTACTACCTCTTAACGACGAAAAATCATGATAAATATTTTTCCTAAAAATCATTCTTTATAGTCGATTCACGCGTTTATAACGAGGTTTTTGTTTTAATTAAAAACAGCTTTGTATAGTAGTGTAGTATTTTTTTAGGTATATTATTACAAAAATACAAACTCATATCTAGAAAGAAATATACGCTTTTATTTTGTTGAGCAGCGTCTTTTTTTTTAAATATTTTTTTTTTTTTAATTTTTCTGCTATTTGTTTTGTTTATGCAATAAAATCTGTTTGAAAAAAAAAAAAAAACACAAAACAAACTTAAGTAATAATAAATTTGCAGCGTGTGCGCAATGCTTTGTTTATAAAATTGAAGGCTCAATGACTGCGAACGACCGACAAGAAATAAAATAAAGCTGATAAAATAATAAAAGATACAAAATTACGAAAAATTAAAAGAAGTGTTGATTAAATTGTTTTTTTTTTTTTTGTTTATTCTGCTTCTATTTTTTTATTCATATAATTGATATGTATAGAACAGACGCAACATCAAATTTAGAATATAAATTTTTATTTCCTGGATACAAATTATGATAACAATAACATATCAAATAAATGTGTATATCATAACTAGTAGTTAAACTTAAAATATAGTTTTTAGCTATAGTCTGCGTTAATTTAAGAATGACTTAACACTGTAAACCGTAGGGCTGCCCACATGCAGCCAACAATCGATGTACATTTTTTTCAATCTTAAAATTTTTTTTTGGATAGTTCAACAGAAATAACATGCCGACAACAAGACGTCGGTTTATTCATTCAAAATTATTTGTTTATACTTTAGTAAACAAAATTATGACGTGTATTTCACCGAAATAAATACATTTTGAAGTGTTAATGGTGAAATTATTTTGGTAGATTAAAAGAAAAATTGTATTTTTAGAAAATATAAATGTTTTGGTATATATATAATGAATTTTGATATGAGGTAAATCTTAAGTAACGAACAATACAATAAGAAAGACGACAAAATAGTGAGCAAAACTAAGTAATACGGAAGATTTGAGAGGATATTTAGAAAAATTTTGAAGCGATTTCTTGGAATTGAGTCGAATATATCAATGATCAACTTCATTTCAAACATCAAAAACCTATTAACTTCAATTGCTTATTTATATCCATGGAATGGAACACGGAATAACAAAACCTAACATAACAAGTAGAAAAATACACTAGATATGATGATGAAACAGATCACGAACAAAAATTACCAACTGCATCCTACGTCTGGAATCGATTGAGCAGATATAAATTAAGGCACATCTAGTGGAGTAGGGTAATGGTTGTTAAAGATTTCAGTTAAGTTTGAATACCATGTATATTGGATACTTTTCTGACCTCTTTGATGCCGAGAGTTTGAATGGGCGAAGATGAGTTCCAAAAGATAGAGAGCAGCATTCTAAATCAAGCCGAAATAATGCTGAGTACAAACATTTGAGGGTGTAGGGGTCATTTAAATCTGCTGAGTTTCTTATTAAGAAGCCAAACAAAGAGTTAGACTTATTGATGATGAGATTAATATGATCTTTTAAATTACAATAAGGATCAAATAGAATACCAAGGTCTTTCTTTAAGGTAACTCTTTCCAATAGACAAGAATTTATAAAATACAAACTTAATAACGGAGCTGAAGATCTAGAAAAGGAAATGTAGTGACACACTGTGGTCTAAAGTGAGATTATAGCGCGAATTAATTCAATAGTAATAAAAAAATTATAGTTTATAACCGTTTGTTTATTATTTCGTACGTTGAACCCAGGTGTAATATTTTTAAAAAAAACCTAAACAATTTTTTACTTAAATATACATATATATTTTTATAATAATAAAAGATACCAAAATCTTCAGATACATGAAGTTTCAACCATAGCAAGAAAAGTTAGAAGAATTATATTAATGATATCGCACACTAAATACAAAACAGTCAGTCACAACTCAAAATTTTTTATATCGACTTTTTGATATAAATCTATTCACAAAACACATGTCTCACTATCTTTTTCATTATTTTCTTCATTAACTGGAAGAATGAAGTTTGTGCGTTTAAATGAAAATTGCTTTTCTTCTGCAGTTTCAACCAAAGACTTTTATTTTTCGCTTCTCTTGAAAAGTTATTTTTTTGAGTTGTGACTGTTTTATATTTAGTGTGGGATATGTTAAATTTAAATATTAAGTAAAAAGAAAACACAAGAATTCAAAATGTTGTGAAGAAAAATTATAAAATTTAAAATGTTTCACAACCAGCCATTTATTGTGGAGCTCCATACGAGATTATATAAGATAAAAGTCAAAATGGCGAGTAGGGGCACTTATTTTTTTTTTTTTCTAGAAACCAAAATCATAAAGATTAGGAAAGAATATATTTTAAGACTTGCAAATACTTGCAAATTTTTTTAACCGTTAAAATATATCCATTTTTACGAAAAAAACCTTCTCTTCTAATACCCTTCTGAATTTTTAGGATAAAGATATTTTTAATAAAAAATTTTTAATGCTTACTTTGTTGAATACTCTCCATTACGAATTTGTCAAAAACAATATACTTTTTAAGTAAAAAATCACTAAAAACCACATTCGGAAAACTGCAATTTTTTGTAAACATTGCAACACATGTTGCGAGTTAACGGAACCAAGCGGAGTTGCCACATTGTAAAACAAAATTGTAAGGAAATTTTTATTGCTATCTAAGTTCTCATATATTATCTATTGGAAAAACTCTAAGCAAAAAACTATTTGCTGATTTTTTGATTTAATTCGCGCTAGAATCCTCATGTAGACCACAGTGTGACATTTAGAAATGTTAAGTGATAGTTTATTCAACTCATACCAGGTAAAACTACAGCAATGTCAGTTTGAAGATTAGATCTACATTAGATTCAAAAGACCGAAATAGTTTAAGACTATCCGCGAAGAGCACATTATGAGCGGTCAGACTCATAAATATGCGTCTTAAAAGAATCATAAGGCTCATAATGTTTGCTGGGAATATCATCATCGAATTCAAGTCTGAAAATCTTAGCAAATTTGAAAATATTTCGTATTAGTTGGCAACTCCCCTGCAAAAAATCTCTAACCGATTTTACTCATACTTATAAAAAACTTCAGCTTTTCACCAATATGTTGAAATGAAATTTTCATCTCACTTCGTTCTGAAAAAGACACCTACAGTTTTCCTTTTTTTTTTTTTAAATTAGTCTTTCACTTTTTTATGAAAACAAAATATTTCTTTTGTACATTTAAAAAGTGATACAAAAATTTGTGAAAAAATTGTTAGAAAAATAAATAAAAACAATATGCAACAAAAGATATTTGCAATTAAAACGAGAAGCAAGTGATGCAAAAATGTATTTGAAAGATTTTGAAAATTTCAGTCCAAAATTCAGTACCAGTTTCAAAAATGAAAAGCGTCCATTAATTCGTTCGAAAGCCATTGTTTTTACGACAGCGACCAAATTATTCAGCCCAATCACGAAACATTTTCCCCGGGAGTTGTAAATGGGAGTTTCCGTTTTAAAGATAAAGTTAAAATACTTTTTGGAAATTTTTAATGCAATTTTGTTCATCAACCGCCAATATTCATGAGTGTAAAATAAAAAAATTGAGATATCTCTATCTGTTATCTTAAAACCGTAAACCGCTCGCATTTATAACTCCCGGGAGAAAATATTTCATGATTGGAAATGCAAAATTCCGCACAAATGCAAATAATGTTAGTGTTCTTTTATGTTTTAACTTTCAATAAGAAAATTATATTTTATATTTAAACACAAATTTGAATTTTTGAATTTTTTTTCGGGTTATTTTCTTCCCGATGCTCTTACAAAATTAACTGGCAAAATCCGGAAAGATTAACTGGTAATTAACCCGATAATTACCAGTAGCCTATTTTGTAGGGTCTGAAGTCAAGACTGAATTTTTCTTGAGTCTGTTTCTGTCACTGTAAACGAGTGAGAAAGTCAGTGTACAAAATTACAAAAGAGTACTTAGTTTTTCATTGTAGATTAACTGTTATAAACTCATTTTGGTGTGGAGATGTAACATTTTTGACATGAAAAGACATTTTATCGTATACGATGTTATCAAAAACCTTTGGAATAGCGGAAAGTTTACAAATAGGTGAATCATTTATTTTTTATATCATATGTGAGAATGATTCTAAATGTCTATAAAGCTGCTACTAAATAAATTTCCAAATATCATTCCATCAGGGCCTGTGGTGTAGTAATTTGAAGGCTAGATAAAACAAATGAAATATCTCCATTCGGAAAAGCGGGATCACTAAGGTCTAGGACGGAATCCAAGAACAGGATCAAAATTAGAAAAAAGAGAATAAAAAGATATTATATATTAATACTTGAACATAAAACTAAGTCGTACGCTTTTTTGGTATTAATTAGAACTCAAGACGACGGAAACTTACATCATTCGAAAGGTAATGTTACACTGATGTGCAGAAAGTATATATAAATGATATATCTAATGGAGTTGGTGCCCAACCTTCTAATAAAGAAATAAAATTTTTGAGAAAAAACACACTCTTTGCTCAAAATGAAATTTAGTTGGGAGAGAGCTCTTGAGTTGGCCGAATTCACTTTTGGTTTTTATAAGAAAGTAAAATTTCCTCAAAAAAATTTAGTTTTATTGATTTATCAATTGTAAAATTTGTAAAAAAAGATGTTTTGAATTCAACACTTCGACTTTGCATGTCAAAATCTTGGTCGAATTATAACGGTTTTTCAATTTTTCTAAAATTTTGTTAAATTTTATTACAAGTTTGATAACAATTACTATTAAGCTCTAACCACAAGTATTTTAATAAATTTTCTTAATATTGTCGTTAGTTATTTAGCATGTATTTCAACTAAATGCCAAGAGAAGAGGAAAAGAAACTTTCTCATATTGAATGTTCTGAATTGGGAAGTCAATATCTCTGCCATCTTTGAATAGATTTTATTTATTTCTTTTTTGTATTTAAATGTTATCAGTTAAAACATATCAAATATTAAATAACAAGTCTATTCACGTTGAAAAAAACTGTTATATCTCGTCCGAGCATTTGTCAACAGGGATGAAAATTTGCAGTTCTGTGTTTTTATATGAAAGAAATTAATTGATAAGCTTGACTTTCCTTTTTAATCTACCATTAATGGGTCTCCAGTACAAAAATTGATAAAAAATCCACAAAAATGCAGTTTGGGGGACGCCAAAATTGGTTCAAATAAAAAAAAAAACTACACCAATCGAAAGGATTTTTCATGTACTATTTAATTTTGGTACCGGAATTGGGGGTCAGATTTTTCCCATACAAGTCGATACACTCTAATAGTCATGCTTTACTTCTCAAAACAAAGAATAAATAAATATATAAAACACAAAATTTTACGACAGCTGTCACTTTTTACATCAAAATAAATAGGCAGTTCAATTTAATTGTCGAGAAAAAATGTTGCGAGTACTTTTTACAGCGAAACAGAGTACTGCTTTGACGAAGATGTTGTGAAAAATTTCACAGCTATAGTTTTATGTATGGAGATTTGAGTGAAATTTCACATGAAACTGAACAGAGTACTAGGCTTAAGTGTGTATTTTTTGAAGTTTGAAAATTGTAGCATGTAAGAATTTTTTATTGTAAAAATATCAATTAAAGTGTTGGTCTCAGATGGAATTTGAACACCGATCTTCCAGTTCGTTATAATTTAATTGTCTATGCAAGTTAACACGTTCAGTGACGGCCGTCAACAATATAACATTCTCTGCAAATTATTGTTGCGTTTGAAATATCATTATTGTTTTCTAGGGATGTTTGTTATAGTTCTGCCCTGAAATTTTGTATTTTTCTATTTCGATGACAGTTTGTGGCGGCCGTTGTTGTGCGTGCTTGGTGTGTGGCGTGCGAGCCAACGAATTCCGAGTTTAACTCTCACTTTGGTCAAAAGTTTTTTTTTCAATCGAGATACATTTTTTTTTACATCATTTTGTGTAAAATGTGCTGTATTTTAAAAGAGTCTTCTAAAAAACTTTTTTTTGTAAGTTAATTCATATCGAAGAAGTTCCTTCAATTCAAAAAGAATTCGGAAAATTTTTCTTTCTTAAGCCTAGTATTCTGTTTAGTTTCATGTGAAATTTCACTGAAATCAACATACAAAAAACTATAGCTGTGAAATATGTGAGACATTTTTCACAAAATGTTCGTCAATGTTGTACTGTATTCTGCTGTGAAAAATACTCGCAACATTTATCTAGCAACATTTTTTCACGACAATTTAATGAACTGCCTATTTATTTTGAAGTGAAAAATGACAGTTGTCGTAAGATTTTCGTTTTTATATATTTCTTTTTCTCTATTTTGAAATGTAAGGCATGACTTTCTCAAATTTTATAATTTCTATGCAACAAAATATTTTTCAGAATTTTCACGCAATAAATGTTTCCAACGAAATTTCACGCAAACGAATAGAGTACTAGACTTTAAGCTCGAAACTTATTGAACTTTATGAAGAGCAAAACATTAACTGTATTTTATAATAACTGCTCTATTTAATTACAGCTAAATACAATTAACAACAGTCTAGTTAACGAAAAATAGCTGTCATCAGTGGATTAGATCGGCAAGTAGTGAAGCGTTGTTTATTTAAATAGATTCCTGTCACATACATAGGTGACACCAAAAAATCCAAAGTGGAATGTAACGCATAAAGACCATTTTTCATAACGACGACAGCAGAGCTGAGTGAGTTGGTAAGCAATTTAATTGACTCGTTTACGTTTTTCCTTAGCTGCTGATAGAGAACTTTGTCAACAGTCTGGATAGGACAGAAAAACTGAGTAGGTGAAATGATGATGATGATGATGTCGCTCAACAGCTGGTTTTAAGTAAACTAAACCATCAACGTCAACATCAACAACAACAACAACATCAGCAATAACATCAGCAACAACAACAACAACAACAACAATAACAACAACTCGAGCAGGCAGTCAGTCATGCTAGCTGCTGCTGAAACAATTCAATATAACTAGATGAAAGAAGATTGTTGGTTTTTGCTGGTGTTGATGGCTGGTTGTAAAGCTGATGAGGTTCTAACCAAATGTAATTATCTGACTGCCGTCTTCAAGACTCAAGGATATTTATTATTTTCAATTAAAACATGTGGCAACGCTGCTAGTGGCTGCAGCACGGTCAGCCAGCCAACAAGCATAGAAGAAAATAAAGTTAAAGATGTTGTAATTTATGCGTGTTGCTAGCTTATCGATGATGTAAAACCAGCTGAATTTGCACAAAAAATCAGATCAATAACAATATCTGTCAAACTGTTAACTAGAACAACAAAAAGAAACAACTTTCATGGTTTATGGCAATAAAAAAAATCAAACAAGACCTCACAGCAAAAAGCGGCAACAAACAAAAATATAGAGCAAATGAAGCAACAACAAGAGCAATTAATGAATGAAGAATTTTATATGCACACCCACACATGAAGAAGAAGGTATCTCCAACACACACACACACACAAGCACATCACACGCAAATGTAAAGTGCATATAAAGCACTATAAATAAACAATTAAAAAAAACAAACAAATGATGCTGTTGACTAGCGTAAACTTATTGCTAATAATATGTAAATCCAGCGGGCGGCTGTGGCTTCCTAACAGCTAAACGAGAAGGAGGGAAAGAAGGAGGAGGAGGAGGAGGAGGTGGTGGTGTTGTTGGAGGCACTGCAGCCAACTGCTGTGAATGATAGATACACTTGCATGCATGTTGCTATTGTTTGCTTGCGTGCGTGCGTGTGTTGCATGTGTGTTTGTGTTGCTTGTGTAAATTACAATATTTATGTTAAGAAAGATCGACGACGGAGATGTAGTAGTTCTTATTTTTTTTGTTGTTTTTAATTTTATAACATTCACACAAATACAAACAAAAAGTTCAAAACGTCAAAATAAAATCCAATATAATGCTAATGTTGAAAAAGCATCTAGTGTGGAAAAACAAAAACTTACGGTAAGTATGGGTTAAAAATAATATAACAAAAAAAAAATTCTTAACGTTGCACAACTTAATTATATCGTACAAGTTGGTTTTATATGTAACTCAATTTGTGTTGGTTGTGCATGCATCGAACAAACATCGTTCAAGTTTTCACAAATTATCATCTTGATTGCGCAGCATGTGTTTGTGTGCGTGTATGTGTGTGTATGATCTCTGACCGATTTTCCGGCCATCATCAGCAGCAAGAATTATGTAAGAGTTGTTGCTACTTTGAAGTTCTACAAAAGGCAAAGCCTTTTGTGCTTTTATCTAAGAGTTCTGTGTGGATTTTGAAAAATTATTGTTTACAATTATTTAAAATACAAGAGTCGTAGAGGGCGTAGTTAGCATTTTTTCGCGTTTTCGAGGGTTTTGATAAAAAAAATATAAAAAAATAAAAAAAATAAACAAAAAATTAAGAAAGCAATAAACAAAACAAAATAAAAAAGAAATTTACAAAAAAATAAAAAAGAAATTAACAAAAAAAAAAAAATTTTACAAAAAATAAAAATATAAAAACAATATAAAAAAAATATAAAAATAAAAAAAAAATACAAAAATAAAAATAAAATAACAGTTTCCACGCCAAACATAGATTTTGAATACATCGCTTTTTTTTAATATCATTACAACAGTTCACCCAAACTAATTCATATTTTTAAAACCTTTTTCGATGTATCGAAATTTTTGAAAAAGTTCTGAACTTTTTGCAAGTTTTTTGTTAAATAATAGGAATTGAGTTTATTTGTCTGGAGTGCTAGTCAAAGAATTTTGATAGGTCCTGGTTCGAATCACCATCTGACACAGAAATTTTATTTTTATAGAAATAAATTTTTCTGTTCCGCCTCAGAGAGAAAAAAAATGCCATGTAAAGCGTTTTGAAAACATGAACTTCTAGCCAATTTGTTTATTTGTTTTTTATTTAGTTCGAATTTAGAACTTTTTTAAAAAATTTTGAAAAAATTGACTTCTTTCAATGTCAATTCAAAATCCTCCAGTACACGAAGTTTTTTGAAGTGAAAACTTCTTTATGAGCGTTGAGCAATTTTTGTAGAGAAAATTGTCATCATTATTAAGCGAGTAGCTTTCACGTCAGTATTTAGTGATAACGAGTATTATTTCGTTACTTTAAGCTTGACTCTTTCAACTCTTTAAGGGGGTCTTCTCATTGAGCAACTTTTTTTTTTTGCATTTATTTATAGCTTGGGTAGTTGTGAATATGCCCCTAAAAGGGGCGAAATACTTTAGAAGATACAGCCTTTTTTGTGAAGCAAGGTCTTCGTCAAAATGAGCTATTTTTTTTTCGCCTCATTTTCGAACGAAGCGGCATAAAGTAACCACCGAATTCTGTTGAAAATGTTTATTGTTAGGTAAAAACGTGTTTGCACACATATTCATACAAACACACGAATACACATTTCTGCTTATTTTAGGGGTTGAAGCATTTTTTGAGTCCAGGTGTTCAACTGAAAGCATCATTACTTCAAACTTTAAACGCGTTTATCTCGAAACCACGTTTTTCGAACTGGCGGCCATGATATCTCCAGTTCAACTGAACCGATTTTCATGAAACAAAGTGGAATCGACGCTGAATTGTCACCATTCTCGGGTGAACCTCGACCATAATTTTAAAAAATTTTTTACTATTTTTTTTTTTACACTAAACTACAAAAAAAAAAGCCCGAAATTGAATTTTTTTTTTTGAATGGCCGCCATTTTGTCAAAAAAAATCACAAAATTAAGCTTGAGGTTCACCCGAGAATTACATCTATACTGATTATAACCCCGTTTTTTTTTTCATTTCAGACGCTCCGGAGACCCGGAATCGTGGCCGCCATGACGACACCTTTTTTTTCACCACCAACTTTGAAGTCTCATTACTTTTTGAACAGCCCACGTATCGAGGCACAAAAATTTTTTTATTTACTTTGAAACTTTTGTAATACAATAAATAAAAAAAGTTTTCAATTATTCTTTGCGTTTTCAAATAAGAATTTTTTTAAAAAGGGTCCAAAAAACGGGTTTTGAATGAGAAGACCGCCTTAACTCAAGTCAAGACACAAAATCAAAACAAAGTTTAAAGTCAAGACGTGCACCATATATTTGATTCTCTAGTTAATCCTTTCGTTTACCTTGTCCATTGTAATGGACATGCATTTGAAATGAGTGTAGCTGAATACCAACCGTTATTTTTGATAAAGAATGCATTGTAAACAATGCATCGATCTATTCTTTCCTCTATTTTTGCCTTTCATACCGAGATTTGTGTTCATAACAAAAGTTTGTGCTGTTTCTATGACAGCATATTGAGCCGAAAAGAAAACAACCAAAGTAAGTGAATGTTTATTTTTTATTATTTTTATAAATTAGCTTATTTGCTTTTTTTTTGTTTGATTTTAAAGAAAATAAATGCAAAATAGAAGTGAATATCTATAAAAAAAAACATAGGGCAGTTCACGATCTTATTTGCACCTGATTGTAAAACTTAGCAATTTTACACATTTGCTATCAATTATGAACATTTGTTTTTTTTTTGATCTCTGCAACACTTGTTGCAAAACTAAACACAGTTGATTTACAAAAGAAATAAAAACAAAAAATCTGATCTTTAATTTTTTCATTTTAATCTATTGCAATATAACAAAATTTTTCTCTTTGTTTTTGAATGCTTAAACATTTTTGACACTTGAGTTTGCAACCTAGTGTTGCATGTATGTAGCATTTATATCCTACATGTTTTAGGTGTTGCATATTTGCAACAACGTAGCAAGTGCAAACGTATGTATTTTGTTAGTGTAGTGCAAGAATATGCAATAAACTTTTGAAAATGCACTCAGGCAAGACCATTTGCACCAGATCGTAAACTCCACTCATATTTGTTGTTTTACTTGGAAAACAAAAATATTGGAGGGATCAATCCAAATCATTGTGGACGGATGGACATTCCCAAAACCTACTTGCTTTATATTTATTAATATTTATTTATTTTTATTTACTTTATTTAAAATGTATTTATCATAAATTTAGGCTTTCTTAATTAGTTTCATTGTTATTTTTAAAAGGTACTGAAAGGGTTAATATGCTGGAACGGAAGAAATCGTAAACCCTTCAATACAATTGTTAAAACTACATACCTTTAGCTCTAGCTCTCTTTTAGTCAAGACACAAAATCAATAGATAGTGCAAAGTAAAGACACCAACCATTTTAATTTGCTGGTACCAAAAAACATTGAATCCTCGTTACTCTTGAAAACTAGACTGATGTTCAAAATTTTAATTTAAACATTTTTAAATTTAAAATTTTTGATATAACAAATAATTTGAAAATTAAAAAACTGTTATTTTACAGCTATAAGTTTTCACTTCGGTTGGTAGTTTCCCCACTGCCTATTTTTCAAAGGCCTTTAGGGAAATCCTTTAGTTTTTGGCAAGGCGTATTTTTGCTGAAGAAAACTGATTCTTTCAAAATTTACTTAAGTAATCTTTAGAAATGTGTCCAACATCTAAGAAAAAATATGGCTATAAGCGGAGAAATATAGACTTTATTGATAAGCTAATGACATTTTGAATAACATTTACTTTTTTGGCAAAAAAGCTTTTTACTTCTCAACATAGAATTCTTTTCGCTTGACACATTTAGATCAGCGTTTTTCCCATTTTATATTCTTTCAAATTGTTATGTTCTTTTAAGATCCTTAAAATAGGTTGTTGTTAATGACCTCTCTTATATTCAAATGTTTATGTTAATTGCGTATATCCGCTAATTTTAGATGCTTATAGCCTAAGCCACCTCACTTACTATCATTCTTCAATCACGACCTCAGAAGGTTTTTGATGTCCATTCTTCAGATGGTAGGGGTAGAATATTTTTTATACCGACGAATGCGATAAAAAATGGCCAAATTGGTTGCTTTTGTCCGTAAACTGGAAGTTAAAGGAAAAAAATGTTCCCGATTTGGACATTTTTTGATAACATTCATCAATCTAAAAAATTTTCTACCGATACCATCTGAAAGTATGGACATGGAAACATTATTTAGGGTGGTTACCTCGGAAAAATCAATTGTGCTTTTGTGCTTTTTGTCGTAAATTCGATGTAAAAATAAAAGAATAGGATCGAATCACCCGATTTGGGAATTTTTTGACCATATCTGTCGATCTGAAGAAGTTAAAAATTGAAATCTATTTATCTGGACGTCTGACCAATATTCGTTAAGATCGCTCTAATATTGTATGTACTTCCCATACAAAATCAATAAAGGTTCAAGGGTAGTCTTAGATAACCCTCAAGGCCCCCTAGACATCTATTACTCTGACATCTATTACATATATTCATCTTTTATTACATCATCTATTACATCTTTTACAAAATCAATATCTATTACATCTATTACAAAATCAATAAAGGTTCAAGGGTAGTCTTAGATAACCCTCAAGGCCCCCAAGACATCTATTACTCTGTGTGTATAGCCTTCCGACCAAGTTATACCATATTAAGATCGTCTTACTTTAATGTGTACCTCGCATACAAAATCATGAAATGTATGTGTTTATGTTACAAGTATTATTTTTTTTATGAAATTTTCAAGGAAACTGGAGCAGTCTGGGGAGTGTTCCTGTGAAGTACCAATAGCATAAGGGGCGTGGCACCTCCCATACAACCGCAATTTTCCATATCGAATAGCTTTGGAACTACATGTTGCACAGCCACAGAATTTGAGCTCAATTTACACGCGCTTTTTCACTGTTAAGATTTTGTAAGCGTTAGACAAGGGGCGTGGCACTTTTAAAGCATTCATACTTTCGGTATAACTTTCGAAACATGAGTCACACATTTATGAAACTCGAAACGAATATAATATTTTATTTAGTCGTGTTCATCGACTGCAGTTATTGAGCGAACATTTAAGAAGGTGGCGTGACACCAGCCATACAATTGAAATGTTTAATATCGAATAGCTTAGGTGCTAAATGTAGCATAACATTGCAACTCAGTATAAAGTTACTTATAGGTCATGTCTTTCAACAAGAACATTGACACGGGCATTGGAAAAAAGGGTGTGACTCCACGCATACAAGCCAAATTTTCGGTACAGAATAGCTGTGGAAGTAAAAGTCATAGATAATTTCAACTTAGAATGAAATTACTACTAAGTGATGTTCTTCTACTTGAAAACTTAGACGGTCATTAGACAAGGGGGTGTGGCTCCGCCTATACAAGTCAAATTTATGATAGCAAATAGCTTTGAAAGTTATTGTCCGAGAAAATTGAAACTCAGAAGGAAGTTACTACTCGTATGTGATGATGTGCTCTTACTGGAAAACGGTAACGGGCATTGGTGTCTAATTTTTATTATCTAAATATAAATAGGCGTAGGGAAAACAGTTAAGAACCATTTTCTCCCGTGTTTCTCAAACGATTTTGATAATTGTTTTTTTAAATGAATCAAAGTGCGGAGAAGGAGTGCACCGACTATCTTTATATAAATAGGCATAGGGAAAACAGTTAGGAACCATTTTCTTCCGTGTTTCTCAACCGATTTCGATAAATTTTTTTCAAACGAATCAGAGAACGAATTTAAAAGATTTTTTTTACCAAATTTTTTTGAAGAAAATATGTTTTTGACATTATTTTTGTATCAAATCAACAGAGAATGTGTGTGAACAGGTCGAACTTCGGCCCAGGCCATGCTAGTAGGTATATATAAAAAGGCAAGCGAAAAATTGCTCGGATTTCGACTCGATGTGATAAAATATATTAGGAAGATGATATAATATGCCAATATGATGTTGTCTTTGTAAAAACGCAACGTCCTTGGCCTAAAATTTTCCTAAAAATCAGACTCAAAAATAGTGGATTCACATTGAGAAGGATTAATTTGCCGCCTTGAGGTTCCAGCAGACACCAGATTCGTGATTAGAAAATTGTTACAGAACAATTGCTTTAAAGTGGCTCAGAAAAATATAATATAATTCATTGTTGCATGGTGTAATTAATAAAGAGTTTACGTTTGAATATCAACGACGTTTACAATGAAACCATTTCGTCATGCGCGATTTTGACAAAGATAAGACTCGTTCGTGCTGGCTAGAGCGTTACATGCACTTTCAAGTTCATTCAGTTGAAACTGAAAAAAATAATTAGTTAAAAGTGTAAATTCTGTATAATTTTATGTTATATATTTGAAATTTTGCTTTGAAGTCGAATTCTACACTCAGGGAAAAAATGCTGTTTTGTCAAACAAATCATGGGTTGAAATAACAGATTTCACTGTTAAATACCATCCAACAAATGAAACTTTCAAATCAACAGTCGGTTGACTGTTGGTCTATAGAACACGAAACACGTATAAAAACTTATTTATTGAAATTTTATCACTGTTTTGAAAATTCATGTATGGCCGAGTGTGCTGACGTGTACGTCTAGTACTCGAGTGTTCACGGTTCAATTCCGGCAAGGCCAACAAAATTTTTTTTTTTTTTTAATATTTTTTTTTTTCAATACAAAATGAAATTTGCAATTTTTTTTTTTGGAAGATTGTAAGCATCTTATTTTTAAGGTAATTTTTGACGAAACTATTAATGAAACAGAATTATTATTATTTTAATTATTAAATTACAATTTTTGATACTTACTCAGCTAGGGTTCGAACCCACGTCCCCCGCGTGACAGTCTAGTGCACATCCACTGAGCTATTGGCAACGATAATATAAATATAGCAAAACACATTTTAAAACGATTGCTTAGTAAAAGTTGACAATTCAACAAAAGCACAAAAATATTTCAACAGATGATTTTAACAGCACAAAAATACTTTGAAACGTTCATTTAATAAAGAAAATTGTTTACTTAAACGCAAATCATTCAATTTAACAGTGTTTTGAAATAACAGTGGCCGACTGTTAATATTACAGTTGATGTTTTTCTGAGTGTATATATATATTGTTTTGGATCAAAATCAAAGCAAACGTAAAAAAAACTATCTAAAAAAAATATCATTAATTTAAAAAGAATTGATTTCTGTTTCAGCTATAATGCTATAAATGACTATTTTGATGACTCGAGTATTATAAAAAAATGTTAACAATATTGAAGAATCTGCAAAGTTAGTAAAAATACAATAATTGTTGTGATGACAACAATTAACGTTTGTATGGAGTGGAAGAAGGGTCTGAAAAAGACATAATAATAAGTGTAAAGAGCATAAAAAAGAAAAAAATTAAAAGAAAGAAAACAAAACAAAAAACTCCAAAAACGCGGCGCTTATAATAAAACTGATAGGTTTTTGTTTTTATTTATTTTAAAATGAAATGGAGTCACTTTTAAGTGCCGCAGACAGGTACAAGAAACTATTAATTCAAGCAAGTATTTTGTTTTTGAATTGTTGCTGTTGCTGCTGTTGGTGCATTTTGAGCCACAAACAAAATGTTGGAAAAATGCATTTGCAGCGACTTAGACCGTAGAGGCAGAGAAGGAAGTAAGAAAGAAGCACGTTAGCCAGCCAGTGAATTGAATTAAGCAAACAATAGCTACTCATATTTAACGATATTTTTGTTCATCGTTTTTATTGTTTTGTTTTTGTGTTTTTTTCTGTTTTTTAATTCAGTTTTAATTCTCATGATTCTGCTGACGTTGAGGATTTTGACTTTATATTAATGTGAAATAAAACTTGACTCTTACATAAGCTTCATTAAGCGTTGAGGAATGTGTTGGTTGTTCGTTTGTTGTACGACGACTTGGTTAAAGCTTGTGTAATAAATGAAATTCTGTAAATGTCATTAAATCTAATTTCAATGTCAGTTATGATTTGAACTGGAATTTTAGCTACAGACAACACTTCTTCGTGGCAAAGCAAGTGTAGCTTTTTTTGAATTTAAAAATCTTTTCTTAAATTAAGCAAATGATGCATTCTTCATTTACAAATGTTGAAGAGAATCCTAAAAATATTTAATTAAAGTATACAACATGAATTTTTAATTAAAAAAAATTTTATTTTTATAACATAAGGCATGAAAACTTCAAATTACATAAATTCAACTCTCGCTTAACTACACTTTAAGTTGCGTAGCATTTGTTTTAAATATCTATAAAATAAAAAATTTCTTCTGGAGTATTTATTTAAAAAGCAATAAATGATAAATTAAAGCCATTAAATAAGTCATTAAATTGGTAATGAAAAAAAAAAAAATTACAAAAAATGGAGTTTATTCCAATTAGATGAGTTCTGAGGCTGCGTGACTGACTGTTAAGGCATCTGCGATTGCAGCGCCGCCACTCACTGCCTTGGTACACTTCACATACTAGTTTAAAATAGAGTTCTTGAAGCATCATTCATTTAATCTATTATCGCACTAAGCTGCAGAAAAGTGTCACTGCGGGTCAAGGGTTCATTTAGTTTCCTCAATTATAATCCAGAAGTTCATAAAAATTGAATTTTACAACTGGTGATAAATTATATGTGTGTTGTTAAAGTAAAACAACACCAACAACAATAACAACAACATCTCAAAAAAGGCAAAAGAGAGCACACAGCATGTGAAGAGGTCACACACACATGACGTTAAATTCTTTGATTCAATTAAAATAAATAAATATCTTCGTTTAAAATATAGCCAAAGATTAAAAAGGAAAGTTACTGTTATATATTTAGCATAAATTTATTATTAATCATGCACACATTCTAATGATTCTTTTGTCTTTTGTTCAATCAACAAAATTTATCGCTGCATTAATAATGAATAGAAACTTTTTGAAAATGTATTAATATTAAAATACAAACTAAAAAACTAAATAAGTCACAAGAAAAAATATTAATTTTATTTAGGTAACATTTTAAATAGATTCAAATTAATACAAACTCACATATGTACGTTACAGCGTTTAAATATATTTGGCGCTTTTTGACTGTTAATTAAATTGTTTTGGTTGCTTGTTATCTTTGCTGGCCTTTTTCTGGAAAAAAAAACACCGTCGTCCTGAGTCACACAAGCAAAGCTCAAGAAAATTTATTTACTTCAATTAAGAGATTTATTGATAAATTTACACAAGAATTTTGATGACTAACAACAACAACAACAACGAGAGAAAGTCACCGATAAAGACTGTCCTAACGTCAAATTCAGCGAATGAGCGAACACACGAATTATTAACTTTTCAATGCGTACGAACACCCAACAAGAAAAGTCAGTAACAAGACAAAATAAAATAAATGATCTGGCGATTTAATTTTATCACTCTTTAACGCCGACTTATTAGAAGTAACACCGCAATATTAAAAGAGACTCGCGGCCATTTTGAGCTTACAATAAGAACATTAATTTTTTTCAGTAGCAAAAATATTTATTGCATTGTTTGATTTGATTTGATTTGATTTATTTGAATAACATTAGTATAAATAAGAACCATGTTCTTTTACAGTACAACATATAATACTTAAAGCTATATAAATTTATTTATTAATGGAAATAACAACAAGTTATTGTTGGTCGAGTGTGTTGAGTGTGAGTCTTAAAACATTTCACTTGGGTTCAATTCTGGATAAAACCAAAATATTTTTTTTTTTTTAAATATATTTTCAAACAAATATGAATATCAAACATCAATAAATATGAATTTTGTTTTTTCAAAATTTCTTGTTTCATAACTGTGCTAAAACTTAAATTAAATAACAATATTAAGAAAAATATATTTTTTTGTCCAAATTTTTTGGCAGTTTTTAAGATGAGCAGTACTTAAATATGTTTTGCTACAGCTAAATTATCGTTATAGCCCGTTTCAAAAGAGAAGAACATTTTTTAGTTTCATTTTCGATGCGCAGTGAGAAATTATTTCTAAAGCTAAAATTTTTTTTTTAGCGTAATTTATTGCTCATTTTGTACTGTTTGCTGAACTTTATGTTTTTTGTGTGTGTTTTTTACTGTTTTTTGACAAGGTACTTTAAAAACCACCGATTAGTTTTATTGTGTTATTGCGAAATCTATTTTGCGTCGCAGGATATCACAGCCGAAGCCTTAAATCCTTTTTCGAACTATATATTTAAAAATAAATTATTTTTTTAAGAAAAAAAATTGTGAAGTGAAATCCCGGCTGACAAATTATTTTCTGACACAAATTTTGTTTACAATTTTGATTGGTTGATTTTGAAAAATAAGATTTAGTACTTCCGCAGCGCGGTTGCGATGAACAACAAAATTCAGGAATATACATAAATTTTTCTTTATATATTTTTCTGCTCAGAGAATATTAAATTTTATTTTTAATGTCGACCAATCAGAATGAAGAACGCTCTAAAAATTATTTTCTCATTCTCAAACATGCGCGAAAATGTTCTTCTCTTTTGAAACAGGCTATACCAAGATCTCAGTGGAAGTGTGCATGACTGGCATGGACGTAGGTTCGTATCCCGATTGTGTAAGTATCAAAATTTTAATTGTATTATTACTGAAGCATTCCGCCATAATCGTTACCAAGGCAAAAATCTTATATTTTAAGATATTGCATTAAAGACTATTATTTCTGTCAAAGATTTAGTCCTAGTTTTGTTGTTTGCTATACCATACATCCAATATTAAACTAATATGTATCTACGTAGACGTAGATATAATACATATGTCAATATAATGAAGGAAGTTGTTTTAAAAACAAAAAAAAAAAAAATTTAAATTCTATTGTATTTTCGATTATAACAAAAACGCAATGTTTTTTGTAAATAAACTGTACCCAGTTGTTGAATTAACAAAACACGATTCATGAGCAATTTTTTGACGTAGAATTACGTCTTACAGCGCGGTTTGTATGGGGTCGTTTTAACAGATTTTTTCAAGGTCATTAGGCAACTTTTTTGGCGAATACTTTAGGGTATGCCTACAGCCTTTAATACTCTTCGTTCAAAGATAGTATATATACTAAACTATCAGATATAGCCTGCGCTGAATGAATATCTAATTTTGGATTTTGTAACTATTATATTAAAGTCACAAAATAGTAAAATATAAGAAGAAAAATGCATGTTTTTATATAAGAAAATCAATCATCAGCTGCTTATGTGGCTGCTGCTTTCTTTGTTTTTCTTTCGTTGTTTATGCTTGTATGCTTTGATTTTGCACGAACTGATTGGTTCGCTTTGGCAGCATTGTAAGCATTAGTTCGCATTGGGTTTATGTATGCTCTACAGTTCTAGTATACTATTTTGAAACCAGAGGTCGTGAACCACTTTTCAACTCAGTCAATGAACTCAATCTGTCAAATTTAACGAAATGGGTCTGTGATCCGGTTAGATTTAACTCTTATGAAAAAAACGAGTTGGATCATATTTCTTTTTATGCTTTTACCCAATAGATGGCGTAAAATTTTAATTTTTGTTTTTAATGCAAATTAATTTGGATTCCACATCCCACTAGCACTAGCGAGTGCAGTCCGCAAACTATACATTGAACAGAGACGAAAATGTAGTTCGCAAACTAAATATCAGACAGAGACGAGAGGAAAGGACATGTGCTCAGCGTGAAATATAGTCACCATAAGAGTTTTTAAAAATCGGGTCTTAATTTTAATTTGAAGTTAGTAGTTAAACTGACTGTAGCTCGCAAACTACATATATACGGGCAGAGACGAAAGTGGCACCAATGGAAAGTGCATTTGCTTCGCCTTCTTTTCAACTAAGTCAATGAACTCAACCTGTAAAACTTTACAAAACGGTCGAAAAAATTTTAAATTTTGCTTGCTAATTTAATCATACTTGCTTTTTAATTGAGTGTTATTCATTTATTTGTTAATTTTTGGAAGATCAATAAAAATACGTGCAAAATGAACAAAACAATCGGACCAAAGAGACAAAATAGAAGAGGTTACAACTTAAACGGAGTTCTACGTCTACACTTACGATACTATCGAAACTGTTTCTTTTGTTTTTAATAATGTAGCTCGACTATTTTTTTAACACCGACATTTTTATCTCGTAATACCCGCCACAATCTTTGTAACACCCGGCACACATTCTTATTTAATAAAATAATTAAAAATATTGAATATTACTTTTAATATTTAATAAAAACTTTCAGAAACGTATTTATAATTTTTATATTCAGAGTTTATCGAAGTTTCAATGAGTACTCGTAACACCCGTCACAGGTTATTAAATAAAAATCTTACAGACATTGACCATGATTTTAAAATATTAATTTCATACTTGGATATCTAACCATAAAAGTAATTTATGGATATCCAACTGCAAAAACTTGAAATTATTTAATGTTCGCTAACGTATGGATGTTTAAATGAGTGCAAATGTAACACCCGTCACAATAACATGTTCCAGCAACGTTGTAAGCAACGATTTTAAAGCAATTTTTTAATTTTTTCAGAAAAATCTAAATTTTAAGTTTAAATGCGCACAAATGTAACACCCGTCACAGTGAATATTCCAGCAACAATTTAAAGCAAATTTTCTTACTTTTTCCCAGTTAAGTCTACAGTTTTAGCCTGTGAGTCGGTTGTAACGCGTGCTGCTATGTAGCAAAACCAAGAGAAGAGGAGGCCTTTTTTCGTTCAGGCGAAAAAAAAACGAGAGACAGAAATGTGTGAGTGCGAGAAAATTGAGATATATGGCGACAGGAATGAAACTCGAAAACATAAGATGCCTATTGCCGATGGTTTTAAGACCGAAGCCTCTTCCTGCAAATACGAAAATGTTAATCTAGTGACGGATATCCAGAGTACAATGATGTTATGGAGGGAAAACTTCTCTAGTCTTCTAAATGGCGATGCTGACAACAATCCGGCCAATAGATATAATATCCCGGAAACTTAAATTTCGCAGAAGACGATGGCCTACCGGCTGAGCTGTTTAAGAACGGAGACAAAGTTTTATTTTAATGTATTTTAATGTATTATGCAGAATATGGTCGGAAGAATGCATTTCAGATCCACATTCAGAAATCTCAGTATGCACTGCCCAATCCTTAAGAAAGGCGATCCCAGCATTTGTGCCCCCTAACAGGATATGCGTTCTTAATATCGCATATAAAGGTTCTGTCGAGCGTATTATGTGAAAGACTGAAGCCCATCGTCAAGTAACTGACGGAACCTTATTAGTGTGGCTTCAGACCTGGAAAGTCCACCGTCGACCAGATATTTACGCTACGATAAATCTTGGAGAAGAACCTAGAGAAACAAATCGACAGATATCATCTTTTTGTCGATTACAAAGCCAACTGCGAAAGTTCAATAGGAGTCACCTATATTCTACCATGTCTGAATTTGGTATTCCTCCAAAACTAATACGTTATTGCAGCACGACACTGAGCAACACCAGCAGCGCAGTGAAAATCGGAAAGGACCTCTCCCCTCCGTTCGATACAAAGCGAAATTTCAAGCATGGTGACTTCTTACTATGCGGCTTTTTTAGTTTAGTAATGGAGAAGATCATCCGAGAAGATCATTCCCCAGTGTCTTGGAAAGCACGTCACTGTTGATAATACCTTGTTAAGGGGCCTCGGTAGTCGAGTGGTTAGCGTGCTTGACTGCCAACCCAAAGGTTCCGGGTTCGAATCCCGGTGTAACCATGGTCTTACGCCTTGACCTTTCTTGAATTCTTTCCCTATTTCTTATCAAATAAAATTAAAAATTTATCAACACATATATATTAACATATACGACTTTGGAAATTGTAGTTAGTGGTAGAGACGTTTGTGGAATGAGATTGTTTAATAACTCGAATTGGCTGAGGTAAAGGCATAACACTTGCCTCAGATTGAAATTTGCATGTTGATATAGCACTTCGCCACATATAGAACATTCTACGCTTGTTTCCATTGATTTAACTTTCTCTCCTACTAATGTACCTCCCCATTTCCGAACCACGACAGACTTGACTGAATAGGTTCGACACCTGATATCCTTAGTTCAAAGCTAAAAAAAAAAATATAAGGCGAAAGCGGTCCCATACTTATTTTTGCATGCTTATTTCAAATCCGCAGTCTATTCTTTTCTATCATTCGGCCATTTTAAATTGTATTTCTGTTTGATAAAGCTCATTATATTTTTTTTAGTTTGGAAAATATTAGCCTTTAAAGTTCAAGATTTTTCAGAATTTTAGATTTTATGTCAATTTACAACTCTGTAACTTCTTATTTATTATGAAATTTCAAATTTTGGAAAATTTAAGGGTTAAATTTTCAAGGCTATATAGTTAATTTTCTGGAGTAGAATATTTCGGAAACTGAGAAGAGGTCTCTTTTATAAGTTTTAAGCTATCACATTCTACATTAGTCCGAATGTATTTGATTTAATCCCCTTAACAGGAGAACTTAGGATAGAAGAACTAAACGCTGAAAAGTAATTGCCTAGTTAGCAAAAATGGATTAATTTATTACTGTCGTCATATATTTTGGATTTCATAATTAAATTGAAGCTTATGATTTCTGTTATTTAATCTTCGGAGTGTTGGTTTTTTAAGTCACAATGCATAATTTTGAATAAAATTCACACTTTGTCTGCAGCAACAAAAAGGTTATTTATTATTTTTATTTTAATTTTATGGTATTTTGTTACACCTTGTACCATTATAACGGAGGCACTTTGCATAATTTTGCTTTCATGTGAATGAGTGTAAAAGCACCACTGCACGTTAATGGAGGAAAGAGAAATATTTCTATTTGATCATGAAATATAAAAAAGACACCTTTTTGAAGTTATATCGTTGACGATATATTTGCGCACAATGAGACAATATAAGAAATATGTTTCAAAACAGAAAAAGAAATCAACAGTCAACGTTTTTAAATGAATTTTTTTACGAATGTTTGTGTTGCCTGTAGGTGAGCTATATGGTTGTTTATAGCTGCAGCTGATATCTCTATCTCTATCCATGCCAGCGTCAGAGTCAGAGTCAGCTTGGTTTACAAATACAATTATCAAGCATTATAAATATGTGAAAAGAAGGCCTTGAATTCGACACCAAAATAAAGCAAAAAAAAAAAAAAAAATTATAAAAAAAACCGTAGGTTTCTTTCACAAAATTTGATGAATTCAATTTTGTTGATTTTTTTACTTTTATGTGCTTTTTTATTGCATTAAAATATATCGTAAAAAGCAATAAGAATAAAAAAGAAGCTCCAAGTATTTTCGTTGCTGTTTATTTTATTCAATTTTTTTTTTCCAATATTTAATGACTGACTGAAGTAGAGCGTTTTGCTGATTGTCGGTAAATAGGTCAGTTTTTCTTAAAAGCCAATAATTGTTGTGCTCAAAACAACTCATGTTATCAGACAGGAAAGTAAAGGACAAAGAATATGCTTTTTCCGCTCGTTGAAATTGCTGATTTTGGGTGTGTAGCAGAGAAAAACATTACTTGCCAAAAGCACAGTTAGTTAGTAATAAATTCAAAGTTATTTTTGTGTTTTGGCTTATCTAGGTGCTCAATGCTATACAATGTAGAAAAGAAAAGCCAAGTACAGCAAATTTTTTGCCACCCCATCATAAAGTATGTCAATAAAGGACCTTCGCAAATCTAAAAATAAACAAAATTTGCTCATCGCTATTGATTTTCCTTTTAAACTCTGCTGCTACTTCGTTAACAGTTCGCTTTTTTTGACTGACAATGAAAACTTTTAAATAAAAAACAAGTTTAAACTTATAAACTACACCAAATATGCAAGTAGAGTAGAGTAGATGTTGATACCCGGAAGGTCAAATTAAGTGAATACACTAATGAATGATTATTTAGAGCAGATTTTTGCAAAAAAAAAACAATGCCAAATTATTTTGGCCTGTTAAAATTATATAAAATAATTCATTTAATAATGTAGCTGATTAAGTAGTGAGCAAAGCAAGTGTAACAAAAATTTTCGGTCAAACATTAAAATATTTAATTTTGCCATCGTCTATTATAAAGCTACAGATGTGATATATTGTGCTACGCAACTCAACACATGTAGTATTGAGGCCGAGCTTAGAAGATTCACGCAGATAATAATGATTGTCGATATCAAAGTTTCATTGACTTCGACCACTTTATATAATGTTTTAACTTTCTTGTAATGAGGTAGGCGTTGCGGCAAATTCTTTGATATATTTATGTAAACTTTTTTTTATAAAATCTTTGAGTTTCGTAAACAGACAGCACTGAACAGGCTTATGAGCAGGTGCTCCACAGATAGAATTTAAAGCATTATTCAGATAATGTTGATCAAAGAAATTACACACAGTTGAAGAATCTGCCAATAGTTTATATTATAAAAAAACAAAACTATTTATTGAACATAAAATATTTAGAATTCATGGCCTCAGATAAACAAAAAACTCAAAGTAATCTCTATTTAATTTCAAATTAAGTTTAAATTTTCAGTTTCAATTGAACATGTTGACTGAAATTTATTCACCTTAAGTATGACTTTTTAAGGGGTACCATGAGCATGAAATTGAAACAAATTTATTTTGCATAATTCAATGGCATATACCTTAAAAAAAATAACATTCTTAAAATATCAAGTGCATATCTCTGTTCTGAGGGTTCCGTTGACGTGGTTGCCGGTCACATAATTTAGAACTGCTAGACCCTAGCCCATTTAACCGATAAAAAGCAATCATCATCATCATGATACAATCAAGAAGATAGTATAAAAAGAACTGAAACAGCTGTTAAACGTGGTCATATATTGTCAAAATGCGGTGATGACACTTGACGGTGTTGTTTTTCGTAACATAAAAGTATAATTTTTCTTAGAATGAGAAAAATAATTTTTTGAAAATGGCACAATTTAAAGGCAGTTTAGATACTTAATTTTTCAATGTTTAAGAAAACGAAAACCCAAAAATATGAAGGAGTTTGAAAAAGGGCGTGGCCTTATTATTAAAACAATATTTATTAATTTGGTACAGGAATGCGTAGAATCCTTCAAAAGTGGTTGGGTTTTGGAAATTAACACTAGAATAATTTAATTAAGGGGGTCTTCTCATTGAGCAACTTTTTTTTTCGACTTTTTTTTTTGCATTTATTTATAGCTTGGGTAGTTGCGAATATGCCCCTAAAAGGATTTTTAGAAATTCGAAATACTTTGGAAGATACTTTTTTGTGAAGCAAGGTCTTCGTCAAAATGAGCTATTTTTTTCGCTTCAAACTTTAAACGCGTTTATCTCGAAACCACGTTTTTCGAACTGGCGGCCATGATATCTCCAGTTCAACTGAACCGATTTTCATGAAACAAAGTGGAATCGACGCAGAATTATCACCATTCTCGGGGGAACCTCGACCATAATTTTAAAAAATTTTTTACTATTTTTTTTTTACACTAAACTACAAAAAAAAAGCCCGAAATTGAATTTTTTTTTTTGAATGGCCGCCATTTTGTCAAAAAAAATCACAAAATTAAGCTTGAGGTTCACCCGAGAATTACATCTATACTGATTATAACCCCGTTTTTTTTTTCATTTCAGACGCTCCGGAGACCCGGAATCGTGGCCGCCGTGACGACACCTTTTTTTTCACCACCAACTTTGAAGTCTCATTACTTTTTGAACAGCCCACGTATCGAGGCAAAAAAAATTTTTTTATTTACTTTGAAACTTTTGTAATACAATAAATAAAAAAAGTTTTCAAGTATTCTTTGCGTTTTCAAATAAGAATTTTTTTAAAAAGGGTCCAAAAAACGGGTTTTGAATGAGAAGACCGCCTTAAGCACAGTGTTGAAGGAAAAATTTATTATGAAAATATTTAATTCTTCACAATAAATTGGCGGTTAAAAACATTCTATTTTCAATTTTTTTTTTTGCTTTTGTTACCACCAATTCGCCGCAAATTTTAATTTTTTTCTATTTAAAATTGTTGGATAAAGGTCAATCAATGCAATCGGATTCGAACTTGTATTCTTAACATGCTGTTTTCCGAACGCATCAACAAAATGACAGCAGATCTGACGCTTTTATAATATTTTCAGAAAAAAGAAAGCCTTTTACACAAATGAAATGCCAGATTATATACGACCATGCTCAATGCTGCAGTGAGAAGCAACTTTGCGTTTTTAGCAGAAGATAACTAACAAAGCTCTGTTGGAAAAGATGCCAGCATTGCTTTGTATGACTGTCGTACACGGTTAAAAATCTTGCACTAAATTTTAAACCTTTTTGGATTACATATAGGACACGACCAAAAAAAGATAATTTTTTTAATCCAATGAAAAGTTTTAAATTTTTCAATCCAAAAAGGATTTATTTTTAATCCGCAAAAAGTTTAACATTTCTTAATCCAAAAAGGAATAATTGTTAATCCACAGAAAGTTTAAAATATTATAATCCAAAAAGGATTAGATTTTAGTCCAAAAAAGTTTAAAATATTGTAATCCGAAAAGGATTACTATTTAATCCACAAAGGTTTAAACACTGATTACTGTAATAATGTATATAATAATATTTTGGTTCAGATTTTAATAAAAAATTTATTTCATTTAATTACAAATAAATTTCGGATGCTTTAACAACATTTAGAATTATATTTAGCTTAAATTTCGTAGTAGTAGTAGTTTTCAATCTTATACCTGAATTACAATGCTGCAGTGGCAGCGTCAGTGGCAGTGGCATTGATCAGCTGTTATTTTAGGAATACTGTTGTTCAATGGTGAAACTTACAAAGCAGCAGTGGCAGTAAGCAGTACTACCGAGGTTAGCCCTATTTTTAAATTCACTGCCAACATGCAAATAATTAAACTATTAAGAAAAATTCCACATTCACTGCTTTTGATGCTGACGCTGCTATTACTAGATTGTAATATGCAGGCAGTAAAATACGAAACAGCTGATCACTGCCGCTGCCATTGACATAGCTGCTGCCACTGCCACTGCTGCACTGTAATTCAGCTATTAAATAACATTAATACTTTTTTCTGAAAATACTACCTAAATGCAAATTTGTAGTCCAAAAATAGTCTTAAACTTAAACTTTTTCGGATTAAAAAAAAATAAAACTAAAATATGGAATAAAAAATAGTAGTTTTAGGATTAAGAATTCCTTTAAACCAAAGTTTGGATTAAAAACTAGTCCAAAATTTTTAACCGTGTGATATGGTATGATGGATAAATGATGATTAGTTAATTGTAATAACTATAACCTTTTAGAAATTTTACTAAAAGAGATTTAATCTACTCTTGCCCATATATGAAATGGGACTTTTTTTAGAAAGACTAAAGTGAACCACTTCAAATTTTCTTTATTTTTTTGGTTAAGGCTTTACATCTACCGTGGGTGGCAGCCACACATATATTTTTTCTTTTTCAATATTTTGGATAATCTTAATGTGACTTAAAATTTTTACAGAAATAAGCTTATTTAGTCTATTTTCATCATCAAGAAAAAAAATATGATATTCATGTTTCATCTCTTGACCGTACATCATATTTCATTTTATTTTTTCGTGCGCTGTGGAGCCGTGCCACCACATAGTGTAACGAGTGCGGCCAGAAATTAAAAAAAAAATTTCAAAATATAGAAAAAATAAGTATAGTGTTTGTACCGGAGAATTTTTGAAAATAAAGGTCCAACCAAGTTATGCGTAAGCATACAAAAGCTAGAGAGCAAAAGAACGTACTTGCTCAGCAATATATTGCGTCGCCCAAGCTGTACGTAAGCAATTTTTCGTTCAGTTTCTCAATTTTCGTTTACTTTTCAAAACTTGCGTGTGAGCGCTCGACACCGTATATTGCTAAGCAGAAAAGGGTTGCAACCTGTTAAATAAATAATTTAAATTTTGATTTTAAACAATTATGTATCGAAATTTTATTAAAAATCAGTAAAAAATGTATGTTTTAGACAGGATTTATTTATTAAGCGACGTTTGTATTGAAATTGACCCCTATTTTCAATCATACAGCATCGATAAATTTACCAACTTAAAAAAAAATATTTTTTTATGATTTTAGTTGGCAATCTTTTTGGACAAAAACAAATTAATTTTTTATTTGTCATTTCACTCGAATCGATTTATATTGAAATTTTTTTTCATGCTTACTTCGTTTTTAATTAAAGGCTCAACCAAGTTATGCGTAAGCATACAGAAGCTAGAGAGCAAAAGAACGTACTTGCTCAGCAATATATTGCGTCGCCCAAGTTGTGCGTAAGCAATTTTTCGTTCAGTTTCTCAATTTTCGTTTACTTTTCAAAACTTGAGTGTGAGCGCTCGACACCGTATATTGCTAAGCAGAAAAGGGTTGCAACCTGTTTAATAAATAATTTAAATTTTGATTTTAAACACTTATGTATCGAAATTTTATTGAAAATCAGTAAAAAATGCATGTTTTAGACAGGATTTATTTATTAAGCGAGGTTTGTATTGAAATTGACCGCTATATTCAATCATACAGCATGGATGAATTTACCAACTTAAAAAAAATATTTTATTATAATTTTAGTTGGCAATCTCTTTCGACAAAAACAAATTATTTTTTATTTGTCATTTCATTCGAATCGATTTATATTGAAATTTTTTTCATGCTTACTTCGTTTTTAATAAAGTATGGAAAAGTTTGTTTTTGAACTTTTGTATACTTTTCGTTGACTTCTCTCTGAAACTTTTGTATGCTTACGCATAACTTGTTTGAGCCTTAAGTCTCCAAGGCAAAATTCATGAAAATCTCAAATTTTAAACTACCCTATTTTTTTTTTTAAAAAACTTGAACACGCGTGTATTTTTTTCGATACAGAGCCCGTAAAAAAATTTTCAGGCAAATCAAAAATGTGTCGTTCATTTTTTGTTCAAATCTGTACGGTTTGTTAAAGAATGACCCATATACGTCGAGAAAGAATACTTGAATAAAGAATAAAGAATAATCCAAAATAATTCTTCAAAATTTTTATTTTTGTAGACAACACCATACAACTTGGGAATTCCAAAATTAAATTAATTATAGTAAGATAAGCATATATAACATTAGTTCCTTGTAATCTCTGGTTTTCACTTGTCATTATTTTCGATTTGACATGAAAGTTTAAAGTGTAAAATATCACATAAACAACAACTTTTATGCAAAACATGTGACAGATAGATCAGTTTTTCCTTTTTTTCGCCATTGTCAAACGTTAAAAAAAAAATTGGCAACGTGTTGGCATTGGAATGCTGTTTTGGGAAATATACCAGATTACCAATTTCGGTTATATGATGAGAGGTGGGTGTATTAGTTGGCCGATTTGATCATATTTTTGTGAGAACTCTTATCTTATAAAAAAATATGTTTCCACAAAGTTTCCACTTTTTTCCACAAAGCTAACCAATAAACCAATGAAATCAAAACACGCATTTTAGTAGCTGTGATGCGACTCTTGGATTCGGAATGAAGGGAGTGAATCTTTTTTGTGTATTGATGGATGTAATACATAAATTCCATACTAAAAGTTTCACTGGATGCATTGCAAATGTATGTACAGTAGCAGAATCATTTTGTAAATTTAGTATGCAAAGAGCTGTATAAGAAGTGATAAAGGAACTAACACTGAAGGAAGAAGGTTCTGAGACCAATTTGACGTTTTATGGAGATGGCAAGTGGAAAAACGTTGCCATACATAAAACTCAAGTTTTGGTGTAGTTACTCTTACAGGAAAGTATAGTTAGTAGATCATGGATAAAGAAAAAAAAAAGTCGGCTATCCTGGGAGTTACGAAGAATAGCTCTCATAGTATGATGATTGCGACATAAGTCATACAGAATCATCATCAAAAATTGACAGTGCAAAAGATATGTTTGGTTTCATTCTTAAGCATAGTACTCTGTTCGGCTTCACGTGAAATTCCACTCAAATCTCCATACAAAAAATGACAGCTGTGAAACAAGCGTGAATATTTCACAACTTTTTCATCAAAGCCGTACTATGCTTCGCTGCGGAAAATCTATTACAATGTTCAGCAACATGCATCTAGCAATATTATTTTCACGGCAATTTAATTGAACCGACTATTTATTTTGCCGTGAAAAGTGGCAGTTGTCATTTAATTTAAGAAAAAGTGCAAGCAAAAGAACAGTTTGTAATTGAAATTATATTTTTTGTACTATTTCTAAAGTTTTGCAATTAATAATTGCAGTTGTTGGAAATTGTAAATACGAATGCACCTTGGTGTTGGCGGTCGCAAAACTATGCAGCTTGCAAACTGCCATAAACTTATGACTTGTTCTGCTCCACAACAAAGCACATGCATACTTGTATAAATATTTATTTTGTATTTATATAATCACAAATATGAAAATTAAAGAACTTAAATGATTTTCTGCTTTTCCTCTAATAAATTGTGGCTGTTTATTTACATTTTGTCGAAGCTCATCATCAGCTGTTCGTTCGCAACAAAATATCTGTCAAAATTTTCACGCAACAAATAAATGGCTGTTGCCGGTGAAATTTCACGCAATCGAGCATAGTACTAGGCTTTAGGTTTACTACGCTCTGAAATCGATATTCGAAAACTTGACTCGGAGTGAGCTACCCGACAGGGTAATAATAATTTATTTATTTATTTATTTATTTATAAACTAGTCAATGACAATTGTTATTCTATTTTAAACACGTTTAATGTGATGTAATACGTAGCTTCCAGTAGCAAATCATCTGGAACAAACTGCTGTGACAGAGGATCGATCAGATCGAAGAAGGGCTTCAGCAGCCCAAAGGGTGTCTTTTGAAGAGGAAGGTACATTGCATGAGCCTGATATAGCAGATTATAGTAAGTACTATTCCTGCAATATAAAACTGTTTAATAAACACTCGTTTATAAACAGTGTTTATACTAGCTGAAAATTGACCACTTGTGGTTCAACATCCCTCTTTTTTTCATATTCCCAACTGTATTCTTAACATGGCTAGTCTACAACTAGTATGTTTTTGGTAGTTATCTGATTAGTTCGACACTCAAGTAAACAATTAAGCGTGTGCATAATTGTTATTTCGTGACTCAGTTTTTTAAGCGTTTGCTAACTTAATTTGAGCGACCCAGGTTCAATCCTCAGCCAGGCCGTGCTGTATTTTGATTATTTGATATTAAAATTATACAAACTGTTGCACAAATTTCGGTTTTCTAAGCATGAAGAAAACAAAGGGTGGTAAACTGGTATAAAAATTTCCACCTTTTTATCAAAATGTATACATAAAAAACAAGGTGTTTCTGTAGATTAAAAAATAAATCTACAAAACTAAGAATAAACTGGAAGAGTTAGTGTGAACAGAGCCAAACAGATTTGATAATTAACCCTTTGAATATGATGCGTCTGACGGAGGATTAATTTAATGAAAGATTATTTATAAATTATGAATATTTAAAAAAAAAAACGCATTCATTCGCTCGTTTAAGACATTAGTCAAGGAACAGTCATTTCTTGGCTTTTATTGCGTATCGAAACATTAGTTATGGTGAAATAAAAACACAACCGTCGGAAAGACAGACGAATACAGCTCGAAAGACAAAGTCAATAATAAAACGGACAAAATAATGAGAATTTATATGAAGTGTAAATAAATAAAACTATTCGTTATGCTAGTAAATATTTCACACATACTCATTTAAATAAATATTTATTAGCCACTTTAAGTTAAAAGATAGAGAGGAACAGAAAGAGAGAGAGAGAGAGCGGTAGATGAATGGAGATATTTTGAGTTAGCATAATTAACTGAGATGGTCAGTGGGTCAATCAGCAGCAGGAAGAATACATGTTCAGATGTTATTTAAGCAGAAATAAACAGTAATGATTTCAAAATTGATCGTATGAAATTCATACTTATTGAGGAACAACAAACAGAGAAAAGGAGAAAAAATAATAAACATAATAAGCAAAAAACCAAACAAAAAACAAGTTTTAATGGGTTTATTTTATTAAATATGTGAAAACAAATGGTTACGAAGCAAAACAAAAAAAAAAAAAACACTAACATCACTAATAATTATAACAACAACAACAAGAAGCATAACAGATGTATTGCCAATTTTACGAAATAGCCATGAATAAGCACAGCAGCAGTCAGGCACAAATTCTGATTTTTTCCGTTTATTTTTTTTTGTTTTTTTTTTTGTCATAACGTACAAACATTCCTACATTATGATTATTTTTGATAAGAATTGCTATTGAGGTATGCAAAAAACCGGTTAGTTTTATATAAAGTGCTGTCGGTGGGTCGTTTGTTCGGTCGGTGTGTTTCCTTCAAACTGAAGTACGCTGAACCAAGGCATGAGATATTTTATATTATGAGCTGTACACCGAAAAAAATTGTTCATAAAATTTTTCCTGCAGCTGAGGAAAGAGTGCTATGCTTACTGAACGGGAACACAAAACATACACTTAGATTGTAATGAAATGAACACAAACATTATCATAGAATAGCGCTCAGTTGACACAAAAAATACTTTCTTTATTTATGAGTCGGAAATTTTTGGTAAATTTGGAAAAAAATTTTAATTTTTTCTTTTTACTTAAAGATCTTTCTCAAACACAAACACAAACTAATTATCACTGTTCAAAAATGAGCACAAACATTACACAGTGCGACACGAAAAAATAACTTCAAATATCTCAATGGTTTCTAGTAGTGCGTGGTCTATATATTATTCCCTCATACTCAGTTTTATCAGATTAGGTCAAATAAGAGAGAAATTCAGGGTCAAATTTCACCTTTAAGTCACAAATTTTTTCTTATAACTCTTAAACTAAAGTCAAATGATGTGTAGTAACTGCATCTTAATATTTGCAATGGATGGTTCTTAACATTTTGAGACCATTTTTTGCTCAAAAGGTTACGTAAGGGGGTTAATTTTTTCTTTGAATACAGGCCTTTTTTAAAATAAAAAAAATGTTCAATAGTTCAGTTACTTTGTATTTATCTTCAAAAACAATCAGATTTTGCTGAATTTTTGCATACACCTTAAGTAAAATAAAGTAACCCACCTCTGAAAAGATCACAACAGTTACATGTGCGCATCCAAAGATATTCGGATTCAAAGATTACCAAAGATGGTAACTTCGTTAACGTAATCCCTAGAATAAAATCATTCAGATGAAAATTAAAGACCCAACAATTTTCTTCAAAACTGTCCTTAACGTTTTTACCGAAAGAGTTACCGTTTTAAAGATATACGCATAAATGTGTAATAACAACATGTATGAAAAATTTCGATCTTGGGAAGAAATAGAAATAAAAATAATTTTTATTTTAACCGTTTTAATTTTTCATATATGTTGAAATAACATATTTACGCTCATATCTTTAAAACGGTAGTTCTTTCAGTAAAGATGTTAAGAACAGTTTTGAAGAAAATTGTTGGGTCTTTAATTTTCATCTAATTGATTTTACTCTAGGGATTACATTAACGAAGTTCCCATCATTGGTAATCTTTGAATCCGAATATCTTTGGATGCGCACATGTAATTGTTATGATCTTTTCAGAGGTGGGTTATTTTACTTTATTTAAGGTGTATGCAAAAATTCAGCAAAATCTGATTATTTTTAAAGACAAATACAAAGTAACTGAACTATTGAAAATTTTTTTTTATTTTAAAAAAGTCCTTTTTTCGAAGAAACAATTAACCCCCTTACGTAACGTTTTGAGCAAAATATGATCTCAAAATGTTAAGAACCATGCATTGCAAATACTTAGAGGCAGTTACTACACATGATTTGACTTTAGTTTAAGAGTTATAAGAAAAAATTTGTGACTTAAAGGCGAAATTTGACCCTGAATTTCTCTCTTATTTGACCTAATCTGATAAAACTGAGTATGAGGGAATAATATATAGACCACGCACTACTATAAACCATTGCGATATTTGAGGTTATTCCAATTGGGCCTTAAATTGTCGCACAGTGTTATCATCAACACAATTCGCACTAACATGATCGATTATAAATGAAGAGTTTGAAGAACACGCTAAAAGGTAAGGTTTTGTAGTGTTAGT
Organism: Tetanocera ferruginea; assembly: GCA_958299015.1. Lineage (NCBI taxonomy): Eukaryota > Metazoa > Arthropoda > Insecta > Diptera > Sciomyzidae > Tetanocera > Tetanocera ferruginea. The sequence continues at coordinate 91,931,220 of OY282644.1, read as the reverse complement.
AACGTTAACGAATTTTAGTGTTTTTATAAATCTGGTTTGAATAGTGCTCTTGTACACACAAACTTAAACGTACTGTTTTTGTTCATTCACTATCAAACTATTTAAGAACTAAATGTGACCTTTTCTCAGCCATGTTTGTCGAATTTAACGCTAAAGCGAGTGGTTTTTTAAGTGTTAATTTTCTTACAGTCTCATTATAATTATTAGTATTTGTTTATATCACTTTCAACTGATTTTGTTTACTCTAAAAACGCTTTTTTATACTTGATATGCCAATTTCGATTTCATATAAAAACAAAAACTTGTGCTGTGGTGAACTCGACATGTGCTATCATGTACCGCACTGAAAAATTTCGAATTTGAAAGTATGTTTTTTATGGCTCAGCCACGCATTTTTTGTAAATTCAATGTTGTGCTGTGTTGTGCTCGGCATGTGCCAAAGAGGGACCAAACAATGTTGATGAATTTGCTTATTTTAAGAGCGAAAATAGATTTTTTTTTTTTCAAACAATTTTCTCTTTTCCTTTCTTACCTTTTTCTTAAGCCGTTTTCAAATTTCTGCATTTGTGTTTTTCCAAATATTGGTATTACTTATACGAGTATAACTTTTGTATACCGGGTGAAATAATTTCCTCTGTCTTTTCAAGAACGCAGTTCCATTAAATTTTGAATTGAAAGAATTGGTGCTTCAAAATAATCGATTGACAGTCCGAGACCTCACTGACCTTCTTGGAATATCGGACGGATATCTATGAAATCTCGATTTGTGCCAAAAATGCTTTCCGACTATCAAGAAAAAATGAAAAACATCATAAATGGAGAAGAGATTTGGGTCTACGCTTACGACCCGGGTATGCGCTAACAGCCAATCAATCTGATGATCAAAGATGAGTCGAGACTGACAAAGCCAAAAATCAAGGACATGTTGACAGTTTTCTTCGATCATCGTGGTGTGGGCATTATGATTTCCTTATAACCGTATCTTAAAGGAGGACATGTTTTCCTTTTTCATTACAAGTTAAATGTCCTCTTTTTGGTCTAAAATGCCCTCCTTTTTACATTTGAAAAATCACTTGTTATTTTTCGCATTCGTTTTGAGCAAAACTTATTTTTATTATTCTCTTTATTATTTTTCAGATTACCAACACTTTTATTATTTACCATTTTGGGATTCAAAATTAACCCAAATTTTGGAATTAACCCAAACATTCAGCCAAACTGTAAACGTTTCCAATTGCCTCCGAATCTTCAGTGAATCACTTTGAAGATGAGACAATCGCCGGCGAGTTTTTTGACAGCCATCCGGGTAGCTTCCGAGGTCATATGAGCGATTTGCAGGGAAGATTCGTTTACGAATCGCCGAGAAGGGTCTTGAGTGATTCGCTGCGAAGAGTCCCGAGTGAGTCGCCAACGAATCTCCGGGAGAGGTCTTAAGCGATTCGACAGGACGAGTTTCACACAAACCGGCAGAAGGGGTCTTAAGCGATCCGTCGACAAGAGTAGCAAATGAATTGCTTTTTTGCCAATTGTTGCAAAGCATCGTTGTGGAAGTTACAGGTGGTTTTTAAGTTTATTTCAGCGGCTCCGACAGACATTGTTCGGTTCCAATTCAATGAATTTTTTACTGTTTAACTTTTGATGAATTTGAACAATTTTTCATATTCCAACGACAAATATTGAAAATTTCTCAAGAGGTCATCTTCCAACGATTTTTGGAATTAGCGAAGGAAGATTTAGAATATTTTTGAATCACGCATTCAGTCGGGCAATCGAAAAGCGATCCATCTTCCAACGATCACCGGAATAAACACAGGAAGATTTTGAAAAGTTTTCGTGATTCGTGCATTCATCACTTGGACGATCGAAAAGAGATCCATTTTTTAACCACCAAGTTTTGAATATTTTTCATGAATCGCATCTTCCATCCATCTTCCAACGATCGCCGGAATAAACACAGGAAGATTTTGAAAAGTTTTCGTGAATCGTGCATTCATCACTTGGACGATCGAAAAGAGATCCATTTTTTAACCACCGCCGGAATAAGCGAAGGAAAGTTTTGAATATTTTTCATGAATCGCACATTCATCTCTTGGGCGATCGAAAAACCCAACCATCACCGGAATGAACGATGGAAAATTTTGAAAATTTTTCTTGAATTGCGCATTCATCGCTTGGACAATCGAAAAACGATCTATTTCCCAGCCACCGCCGGAATTAGCGAAGGAAAATTTTGAAAATTTTTTGTGAATCGCGCATTCATCTCTTGGGTAATCTAAAAGCCCAACGATCACCGGAGAGAGCGAAAAAAAATTTAGAGAATTTTTCGTGAATTGCGGATTCAACGCTTGTACGATCGAAAAACGATCCATCTTCCAATCACCGCCGGAAGAAGCGGAAGGCAATTTTGAAAATTGTTCGTGAATTACGCATTCATCTCTTGGACAATCGAAAAGCGATCCATCTTCCAAAGATCCAGACTCTGACTTCTGACTATTCGCTAAACTCAAGAGACCGCTCCGTGGATACCGTTTTGAATCTATAAAAGAGATATAAACCGAAACGAAGAAGGAATTGAAGTCCACGTCGGAAGAGGATTTTACAGCATGTTTCGAAAATTGGAAAAAACGTTGGCACAAGTGTATTGCATTCGAGGGGGGGACTACTTTGAAGGGGATTAAATTACTTTGGAAGTATAAATAAAGATTTTTGATTTATATAAAAATTCCCGATATTTTTGGCCCACAGTAGTAAGTTATTTGTTAAGAAGAATGCTTCTGCATGTTACATAGACGCGTATACCAGACTCCAACTTAAAAAGGTTAGCACACAACTAACATTTTTGAGTCGGAACTTGGTAACTGCGTTCAAATAAATGTATTTTCAGTTATAAATTTTGTAAAGTTGCTTATATTTTAAGTATCTCTATGACATAATGTATCAAAACTCGAGCACATCGCAGCACAAGTTACAAATTATTGAAGAAATGTACGTTTAAGCTCTTAAAACTAGCAAAATCGATGATATTTTGAATCTATTTTTGAGAAATTATAGCACAAATCTAGCATTACAGCAAAAGTTTCGAATTTCTGAAACAATGCACGGTCGAACTCTTAAATCAAGCAAATTTGATGATATTTTGAATTTATCTTTGGCAAATTATAGCACAAACCTAGCATATTACAGCACAAGTTTCGAATTTCTGAAACAATGCACGGTTAAACTCTTAAATCAAGCAACTTTGATGATATTTTGAATCTCCCTTTGGCAAATTGTAGCACAAACCTAGCACATTACAGCACAATTAACAAATTTCAGAAAAGTTAATGGCGGAACTTAGTCACTTTCAAAAAGCACCAGCTCAAAAATCTAAATAAATTTCGAATGCGAGACATGTTAGCACACATTAAGTACATTTAAGCACAGTTGTTTTTATTAAAAACTAATAGAACCTTATATATAAAAAAACTACGGAACCTTACAACACGGGTTCTTTCTTTATTTTCATTCTCTTTTCAAGTTTGCTGACGTGACCTATCAACGCTGATTGTCTGCGCTAAAATTGAGCTAACTTAAATTCATCTGCCACTTTATTTATTTTTGTGTACTTTGCCTTCTTTTTTTTTTTTTTTGTTGAGCTCAACTAAAACCAAGCGAAGTCAAGTCAAGTCGAGTCAAATCGAGTTAAGTCAACTTTGCCAACATTTCTTAAGTTGTTAAGCAAGTTGTTGTACTTGTAAATGTTTTGTTGTTGTTTTTGACAATGTTTGTTGTTGTGTCGCGAGATATTACTAACTCGACAACGGCATGCGCAGCGTATTACTCACTCATGCTAATTTGTGTGGGTTTCCAAAGAATAGCCAGGCTGCTGCGACTGACTTGCTGCAGCCGCACTTAAGTGTACGAAATAATGAACTACTTAAGAAATACAAACAGACACTCATGGCACGCATGTGTGTGGAATAATAAGACAAAATAATAATGAGCAAAATAAGATTTTGTCAAGACACAGACGCGCAGACAGAACCAGGCAAAGACACATAACGAACGTCAAACATTTTTGACAGTTAACAAAAAAAAACAAAAAGAGAGCAACAAACTTAAATTGATTAAATTTTTGGATTTAATTTAAGGTGCGAAATTAACACGTAGGTACCATAAACCACAAAGATGACAAAGTTACTCATAGCAAAACCACAAGAGCAGCCAAAAATAATTGACTTGAAATCAAGTGAAAATTACACAAGAAAAACAAAATTAACAAAAAAAGACGTCAGTCAGTCAGTCAATCCATTAGAATGAATTCGCTGTGGCAACCTTTTAAGACGTCAGTCAACCTTACACGACATGAAGAAAACAAAAACTACAAGTTTGTCAGACAACAGATGCGGCGAATGTGGAGCATAGAAGTGAGCTGTCTGATGACTGACTGACTGACTGACACACACACACACACACACACACTAAACGCTATTTTGAACCTTTTAAGAGGTGAAAGTTCTATGAATTGAATAAATCTAAGTAAGAACTTTTGATAAGATTAAATGTTATGGTTGGCAAAGTGAATTTGGGTCTGGCTCCATGTTGTGTTGTCTTTGTTTTTAGGTGTATGTTTGTTTTGTTGTCTAATTTTAACATTTTGTTTCTTTTTTATTAAGCATGTTTGTCTTCGTCAACAGCTTAACGCGAATAGCCAGCCATTCAGCCAGCCAGCCAGCCATCCAGCTTGATGACTTTGGCATAAAAGCAGTGCGATGACTTGCCGCTTTCTAGCGGTTTTTGTTCTATTAAGTGACTGTTGGCTGTCTCATGTTCAAGTCAAGAAACCACACTAATAAAAGGAATCTTTGCGAAATAGCGAGAGAAAAAATTACTTTTAGATCTTTTAACGAGGCTACAAAAAAACGCAAAAAAAAAAAAGAAAAAGAAAAAACAAAGTTTTCCTAATTAAGTAGAAAAAACAAAAACAATTTCTCAACTTTTACGGTTTGCCTACGTTTTTTTCTTTTTTAGCGGTATTTAAGTACCGCCTACGGGAACATATTATACAAACTAGCAAACTTCTGCATCATTATTTATTTAACATATTTGTAACGCACTTTTTTTTCCTCCTCCATTTAGAAGAAGTTGACGAATTTTTTCAACTTTTCCTCCCTTCAAAGTGATTGACAGACATTAACGTACTCTTAAAACCTACTTTAGCGAATATTTCATTTTTAAATTAGATTTTCTTCTTAATTTAACTGTAATTTCTATTATTATGAATATGAAGTGTGTTAATGTGTTGTACTGAGAAATGATTATATGCGTTCTACAGGGTGCTTTATTTAAGAAACTTTATGGAGAAGGTTAATTTCATAAAATGTGTTTAACACTTTCTTCTTAAAATAATTAATAATTATATTCCAAAGTAAGCATAAGGAAATTTCATGGCAAGCACCCTGTAATAAGGGACGCATAAGGCCGACGCACCCTATAGAAAACCTAAACATCATAATTACAAGTTGTTGTTGTCTAAAACACTCTTTGTTTTGATGCTGCTATACGTACGAGATCAATTTGTCATCATTTGTACTCAATGGTAAATCGATTGATAAACTTCACATATGGTTAAGGAGAATATTCATTTAAAACACGAGATTTTGTCACTCTTTTTGATCTTATTCAGAGAAACAGTATATCTCAGCATGTTCAAGGTATCAGTGGATACCTGTACATTATTCAGGTCTTGGAATAATTGTAAGAAGTCTGGAAATATTCAACACTTACCTTTCGACAAGCGTCTCTATGAAATCTACTCTTTCTTCGAAAATTGTGTGCTATCCCACAAACTCTCCCAGCACTCTGTGCCCAAACTGACTAAAAAACCAGTTGAATAAAGTTCTAGTACCAGGTTGATTCGACAAGGTTAAGTGCGCGTTCTTCTGATGTTTCAGCTATACATAGGTTCTTTCTTATTTGAAGAAGGGCTGGACGTTCACTGTAATATAAAAATATCAATTTTTCATTCCGACACCCAGCAAAATTTTTGATACAAACTTGACATGTATTCTTAGTAGTGTCCGACCGAAACCAAAATTTTGGCCGAAACCGAAACTGACTGTCTACATGAAATTTTTTTTAAAAACATTTTATATTTTTTAAAATTGTTTGTTAAAAGCTTTCAAAAACATAACAATTCAAACAGATAATAATAACGTATATATACGATAAATATTCTTTGAATATTAAAGTTCAACTTTAAAATAATAAATAAAGAGATCATTTAAAGTGGTATTAAACTTTAAGGAACTTTTTAGTGTTTAAAGTTATTCGGTTTCGGTTTCGGATTCGTCCATATTGATGCCGAATAGCCGAAACTGATTAAAAGGGCCGAAGCTGTCCGAAACCGAATATTCGGTCGGACACTAATTCTTAGATACACTGTTTCCATAAGACATTCTTAAAATCCAATTGTGCTTCTCCTCAGCCTTATCGAAAAGTGCTTTCATACACTTCTAAAAGGCTATTTTAATAGCTTTCAAGAATGATTACATGGCATGGCTTTTGCAAGGCAATAGTTAAATAATTTCTCAGAAGCATTTTGTCGTATGTCTTCTGAATCATGGAATGTCTTCTTAAAGTTTTACTGGAAAATACGTACAAGAATCCTTTAATTGAAGGCCTCAAAGAAATCTTCCTTTGAAAAATTCTAAGAGCACTTCTAGAGAAAACTAAGGAAAGCATTCCTTCCAATGACATAGATATGTTAAAAGAATGTATTGTGGGTATGAAAGTAGAAGGTATGGAACTCACAACTTTCTCGTCCGCTTTACCTTCTTTTGAAAGTCACTTTTTTGCAGAGATCTCAAAAAAACGTGGCGTCTTTTAATGCTATTCTCGTATCGATCCAATTTTGGAAGTTCTTTAAAAAAGCGAAAGTGCTAATACTCAAGGGCATGCGTCAACGACGAAAACAAATTCTAGTCGGAAGGGGCAATGTCTGACACGACAACGTTGGGGATATTTTAGAAGAGACTATGTTGCAAACAAAAAAGTTTAGAAGTGGCATAAAAATTTTAAAGAAGCCCGCGAAAGAGTTCCAGACGAACAGCATCCGAGACAACCAACAACATATACCGATGAAATCCTTATGACGTCAAGAAAATCGAAGGTTCGGTTCTCGGAGATCGCCGATGGACAAATAGGAAGCTTCTTGTATTTCATTTGGGCCAACCGAAACTAAATCAAAAAATGTTTGTGCTCCAAACGCATTATATCTCAACTGGTTCCAATTGACACTGCCCTACGGAGAAAATAACAGAATCTATCACGTAATAGGTTCTAAAATGATAATGACCGGTTCCAGTTCTGACACCAACAAATGAAATCAACCGGTCAATTTCACATGGCTTTGGCATTGACGGGGGAAAATTGAGACCGGCTAGATACCTTTGAACCAATCTTAGAAACGGTTCAAAAATATATCGGCCGGGGTCAATTGACACCTCACAGATACATACCTTTGAACCTAATCAGTTACCGGTCTATGTTATGAAATTGAATCAATGTTTTGGAAGTTCATGTTTAGCCGAGCTTGTAAGCCTTCACGTTTAGTACTCGACTGATCTGGGTTCAATGCCCGACAAAAACACCAAAGGAATTTTTTTTATTTAAAATAATTAAAAAAAAAAAAATTAAATGTACAATTTTTTCAAGATTTTGAGCGAACTTATTTTGAAAATTATTTTTCACCAAGAAATTAGAATTTAAATTATTAAATTATAATTTTTGTTAAATACAAAAATAGAAGGCTTCGGCTTCTATTTTGAACATAAGAGAGCTTCGATTAATAAAATTTAAAAGGCTTTTAAGTGCTATGTAAACAAAATTGTACGTAACTTCTATAATGCTGCTAATAAGACTTATAGATATTTGTTTTACCGAAGCTCTTTGAAGTTAAGACTTCCTAAGCTTTACTTAACAAAATTTGTAAGCGTTGTAACAACTTTAACTTAGCCTTTATAAAATTTTTTAAATGTTTTACAACAGCTACAAGTAAACATCTTCTCGTAAGCTCTATATAAACTACATACGGCGACTGTTCAAATCACCATTTAGAGAAGTTTTTTGAACCAATTCGATCAGTTTAAAGAAAATTTAACTTAATTTTAAAAATCAACATTTGAAATCAACCTTTGAAAACATGTTCAATTTACAAATGCATAAATCAATTTTTCATTAATAAAATCCTGCAGGATTTTCTTAATCAATGTTAAATAAAAATCAAATAATACGCACTCTAAACGCCCTCTTAGCGCCTTAAATACTACGATTACGAGAAGGAAGGCACAACTTGATTGATTGATTGATTGATCAATTAATGAGGGTTGCTAACGTCAATAAAATTATGTGAATTCTCGTAACCAGTATAATTTGGGAATGTGTTTTTGATAGCGAACGCCGCCGCACATGGAATAAAAAAAACCACACAAAAAAAAAAGATATAAAATCATTCCTATTTAATGGTCTATTTATATTTGAGGTTTGCTTCTATTTTTTATTATACATAAGTATTTAAACTGATATATGGCTAAATGCTTGCTCGTCTGCAATGGAAGAATAACAACGACCGCAAGAGTTGTAGAAGTCAAGTCAACCCGACCCCCACAAGGCATACTTCAGAGATATGAGTGTGACATGCTTCTGACAAGAGTTCAAGACAACAAATACCAAAATAACAACAACGAAACAAAATGACTGATTGTAGCTGCTGTTGTTGTAATTGTTGTTGGCGTTGTTGTTGTTGTTTGATATTAATTGTAATTTTAAAAAATAAAATACAACAACAGTGTTGCATACATTTAATGTGCGATACTATTTTTCAGCGTTAGCTTCTTGCTCTATGCGTGCATATCACTCACTCGCTTATTATCACTTTTTGTCCGTCCATCTCGAATATACTCTCACTTGCTTGCTCTGTCTACATATGATTCCTTTTTTCTCACATTGTGCAATATCGTAAACAAGCCATTGTAACAATAAATATCTGATTATTGTGCCTTATTTAAATAAGAAAAGAAGAGCCAAAAGTTGCGGTTTGTCGTCGTCGTCATTCATTTGACGCTTGTCTTTTGCTGATGAAATGATCGCTGCTTGTTTTGAATATCAACCGTTTTTTCGTGGGTTCATTGAATTAACATAGGCGATGGGCGAGTCGGCAATGGTTGTTGTATGAATAGATGAATTGATGGATAGATATATTAATGGGTAGGCATGGCAGTTGCCTTGAATTGTTGGCAGCAGTAAGACCTTGACGAAGGTCTTTTGTGGTCATTTAAAGTGACAACATTTTAATGTTTTGAACATACAAACTAGTTAATTTTTTTTTTATTTTCAAATATAATGTTTGGTTTAAACACAACACGTTGTGCTAAAGTTTGTAAATCTCAAAGAAAATGACTATAAAAATAAAGACTAAATTTATCATTATTTTTAATGGCAGTGTACAAAAATAAAAATAAAATGCCTTTCATGCCACATTTTTGTGTTTAATTGTTGGCCCAAATGATGTCATATGTTTTGAGTGTTTTTTTTTATGAATGAACTATGCGCTGCTTTAACTGCTTCCTGAATCGTAGTATTCTCTGCTATCAACTTATTTTGTCTATCTCTGAAGTTAATTTAGCTAAGATCGATCTATTAAATTTGCCTGCTCCAAACTTTCAGTACTAGTTCCAATGCAATCAATATTACTTTGCTTTTAACTGGCAAAAGTACATGAGCATTTGTAACATTTTTTTTTTTTTGTTTTTTGATTGATGAAAACTTGGGAGTAAAATTGTCAAATTTATATTTTGAAACAAAAAATCCAGTAATACCCACTAAAAATTTTAGTTTTGAATAGTGAAAATTTCAAGTCAATCGAATAAATAAAGGTTTCTGGAAAATTACGTTAAAAGTTGCAAGTAGTGGAACGTGGCAATGTAACCAATGTTACCGAAAAATTCACTTTTTAGTTTATTATAAATTTCCCACTTCTTATAATCAACTCTTTATAGCATTCTTGGCAAATTTAGGGAGTGTTTAAGCCGTGGCCGTGGTTGCTAAGTGTGTGAAGAGCGTGGCAGTGAATCTCGGTTGAATCGAGTTCGAATCTTTATTTGACAGAAATTTATGTTTTATTTTTCCTTATATTTATCATGCTTTTTAATTTTTGATTGCTTTTTAAAATTTTTAATTTTAGCATTTATTCCATTCTCTTTTTAAATTAAATTTAAGTTTAGTTTTTAAATAAAATTTTCTTTTTATAAAATTTATTTCTTATTTAAATGTTTTTAATTTTTTATTTTAAAAATTTATTTATTTATTTATATGTCTAACTTTTGAAATTATGTTTACTTATTAAGTTTTGGTTTATATTTCAAAATTTTTTGGTTTAATTTTTTACATTTAAATTTTTAATTGTTTTATTTTGTGAACTTTTTTTATTTTTAACTTTATATTTTGTTTTTGATTCAAATGTTTAAATTTTTTATTAAAAGTTTTTTTTTATTTTTTAATTTTTTGTAATTTTTTAATTTTTGTATTTGTAATTTTTTAATTTTTGTATTTGTAATTTTTTAATTTTTGTATTTGTAATTTTTTGTAATTTTTTAATTTTTTTTTTCATTCTTATTTATTTATTAAATTGAACTTTTCTTTATCATTAAATGTAATTTTTTATTTTTATTTGGTTTTTAGCAATATGGTGGTACACATTAGCGACTTGAATTCTAAATTTGTAATTTTTGAATATTATTTTTTTTAAAAATTTTTTTATTTTTTTTCTTCTTACAAATCCTTTTCTTTTTTTTATTTTTTGTAGCTTTTTTTTATTTTTTGTAGCTTTTTTTATTTAAGTCTTTATTTCATTCTTTTTATTCATTTCTTTACTAAATGTAACTTTTTTTATATTTAATTTTAATTGAATTTATTTTTTATTTAATATATTTTTAATTTAATTATACCTATATTTTTAAAATTGTTTAATTTTTTCTCGCAGTTTATTTGAATTATATCTTGTTTTTTATTTTGTTTTTTTTTTATTTTTTATTTTATTTGTTTTTTTAATATTTTTTGATTTTATTTTTAACTTTTTATTTTGTTTGTTTTTTTTCTATTTTGCTTTTATTTTCTATTTTTAAAAGTTTTGTTGAAATTTTCAAACTATTTGTTGAACTTTTAAAATTATTTTTTATTTATTATATTTGTTTTGCTTTCAATTTTAAAATTTTTTTGATTTAATTTTTTATATTTAAGTTTTTAATTGTTTTATTTTTTCAACTTTATTATTAGTTTTTAACTTTTTTTTTACTTAAATGTTTTCATTTTTTATTATCAATATTTGTACATTTTATTTCTGTTTTTTTATTTTTAATATTTTATTTTTTTTTAAATTTATTTAATTTTTAAAATGTTTGAATTGTTAAAATTATTTGTTTTATTTTTATATTATTTAACTGTTTAAGCTATTTTTGCTTTTTAAGTTTTTTTTTATATCTGAATTTTAAAATTTTTATTATTTTTTCATTTTAAACTTAATCTTTTTATTTTGAGCCATAGTATTTATTAATACCTTTCTGTTTGTATTTTTTAAGCACTGAAATTTTTAAATTTTTGTTTTTTAACACTTTTTTAAGTTTTTATTTAATTTTTTTAAAGGTTTTATTTAATTTTTGTTTTTTGTTTTTTGTGGTTTATATTTTTTAATGCTCAAATTTTTAAAATTATGTTTAATAAAGTAAGTTAAAATATTCGTGTTTTCTATATTGTTGTAAAAATGTGTAATTGTAAATTCTTTGTAAAAACAGAACAGTGCCCTGATGATGAACTCCGGCGGAGTTCGAAATATTGGACAAAATAATAAAAAAATTTTATTATAAACAAATATGTTTGGTTTAATATAAAATAGTGACCTTAAGCACAAACAAATAACAAAACAACACAATAAGAGAGGTCGACGAAATATTAAATTATTATGTTTAATTTTAAAAAATAATGAAAATTAATTTTAAAATTGATTGTTCAGTTATAAATTTTTTTTTTATTAAATATTTATTTAATTTGTTTATTTATTTTTAGTTTTCAAATTATTGAAATTAATTGTTTAATTTGTTATATTATTCGCTTAACTTTTAAAACAATTTTCAAATCTTCTTTTGCAGTTTTTTGTTTCATTTTTTATGTCTGAATTTTTAATTGTTTTGTTTTTTATTTTTTCAACTTTATTTTTTATTTTAATTTTTTATTCCTATTTTTTATTCTTTGTGGTTTTTGTTTTTGTTATTGTTTACATTTTTGAAATTATGTTTGTTTTTAAATAATTAAAAAAATAAATTTCCAATTATTCTTAAGTTAGTAAAATTATTGATTTTTCTTTACTATGAAATATTAATGTATTTAAATAAATATATTTTTGAAATTTTTAATTTTTTTATACTTATTAAAATTATTTTTTTATATTATTATTTTATTATTTGTTTTACATTAACCCCTAGTTTTTATTTTTGAAGTTTAAAGTTTTTTGTTATGTGAATTTTAAATTGTTTTTTTTTTTTTTTAATTTAAACTTTATTTTTTATTTTAAATTTTATTTTTTATTTTGAGTTTTAGTTTTTATTCCTTGTATGTTTTGAATCAAACAAATTTATTAATTTAAGTTTTTAAGTCTTTTTACGTTTTTATTGTACATTTTTTTAAATCTTTATTTCTTTTTTATTTTTGATTTTTTTATGGAGTTTATTTAATTGTTAACAATATTAAAATTATTTTTGATTTAAAAAAAAATAAAAATTAATATTTAAAATGAATTGTTAAAATTATTTGTTTTTTTATTATCAAATATTTGTTTTTAATTTCTATTTTTATTATTTAATTTTTTATTTTTTGTAATTATAAAAATTATTTGTTTAAATTTTTAATATTATTTATTTAACTTTTAAAATTTGTTTATTTTTTTATAACTGATTTTTGAACTGTTTTATTTTTAAACTTAATTTTTTTTATTTTGGGCTTTAGGTTTTATTTCGACCTTTATTTTTTGATAAATATAAATATTGATATTAATATAAATATTTATTATATTTATATTTTTATTTATCATTAAAATATTTTAATTTTAGTTTTAAATTTATTTCTTAGTTTCTAATTTTTTGTTTTTGTATTTTTTTTTTTCATTTTTAAAATTATATTTTTAAATTTTAAAAATAATTGTTAAATTTTTAAAATTAATTGTTAATGTATTCAAATTTTTGTTTAGTTTTAAAAATAATGCATGGTTATGTTTTACTTAAAAAAATGTGTGTTTTAGCTTTTTTAAAACTGTACTTTTTATTGTTTTGTTTTTTTTACTATATTTTTTTTTTTTTTGCTTAATTGCGTTTTATAATTTTTATTTTTGTAATTGTTAATTTTTCTATTCACATAATTTTGTCATTTTCTTTTATTTTATGTAGTTGTTAATCTTTTATTTTGGTTTTTTGTTTTGGGGTTTTTGTTTTGAGTTAATTTTTCTTATTTTATTTTTTACTTTTAAATTTTTATAATAAATTAAGAATATTTTTTTCCTTTAATCTTATGTTTTATTTCGAATTTATTACTGTTTAACTTTTTGTATTCAGTCTCGAAATTGGAAGCCATATTTTTATATTCCAAATATGTACCATTTTCTATTTTCAATTTCTCACCTCTTTCAACCTTTTATATAATTCAAAAATAGTTAAGGAAGTATTTTGGGACAGTAAAAAAAGCAGTATAATAAGTCAAAAGATGATTTGACCCCTTAAGATGAACAACACAATAATTTTCAATAGAGTTCAAAGGTTTTTTTAAAAAAGTCATAAAAGAATTCCGCTGATTTTTTTATATTAAATAATTTTCAATATTAAAGCAATAAGTCTTAAAACTTACCTTGTACACTTGGCCATAGGTACCATTTCCGACAACCTCAATAAGTTCAAAAATACCAGCAGGATCCTATAAGATAAAAAACAAAAGAAATTTATAAGTAAATTAAAATGTATATGTTATAACAATTGATTAAAATTTTCTAATAAACAAAATCAATGTTATTTTATTTTAAGTCCTAAAATACAATGCAGAGAATAAATCACCCCAACTCTTTAACATTTAATTATACACGTCATCAACTGATAAGACCAAGTATAGCAAGCAACAATGACTAAACGTTTGCGTTAACAAAAGACCACCACCTACCCGATATTTTGAGAACCAGTTTAAATTAACTAACTAACTACCTGATGAAATAAATTCATCTTCATTGAACAGAAACTGACACGCCCAACAAAAATCAAAACAATAAAAGAAAAATCAGGAGTCGTTAGGCTAAAATTAGTCAAGTGTTTACAACATGAGTTGGGTCGTTGACATTATAATGTTTGTTGTTATTATGATCTATTTTTAAACTACTCTCCAACAGGTTCAATTTGCTACAACTTAAGCAATAGAGGAAAAAAAAAACAAAATTCTGGCATCATAAAACTAAGCTATTTAGAGAAACTTATGAAATAAACAAAAAAAAAACAAAAAAAAAAACAAAAAAAAAACACCAAAACAAGAGGACTAAAAAGCGAACAAAGCATCTGTCATTAAGTACAGGAATTAATAACTTGAAAAATCCACTTAAGTTCACTTACATACAAACAAACAGAGAAAAGATGCAGTCAGGTACTTGAGAATTGAGGTATTGGTTGATATATTAATGTGTGTCAAAGGAATTCAAGTCGTTTGGCGTTGCCACATTACAAGGGTTAATAGCTCTTGTATTAAAGAGTTGTGTTGTTTTTTTCTCTCAATTGTTTATGTGGCCTTTGTTACAAAATAGAGAGCGAGAGCGAGAGAAACAAAAGGTTATTTTGAAACATAGCTAGGTAGAAATTTCCGGTTTTGCTGTGTGTTTATCAAATGATTGAAAACCATTGATTGATAAGATATCACTAAGATATCACTAGATTGTTGAATGAGTAATTAATTCATATTTAGTCGTATACCTTAACATACACTACTTATAAAATATTACACTTTCCCATGATTAACCGCCTTTTTTTTGCTGAAGGACTTAAACAATGTTTTCTGGCAAAACATAATTTATATGAAGATTTGACGAAAGAAACAAAAAAATTTACGTGTTAAAACCACAAAATTATGTCGCAAACATTTAGCTGTTTTTAGTTTAACATATATTTTTGCGTAATAAATAAATAAATCATATTTTTTGGTAGCGCACTTCGGCAAGAGATGAAGATGAAGAAATAGATTTAGCCAAATTCCACAACATTTGTAACATTGTTTAGAAAAAATGATGGTCAAATAGTTCAAAAGATCACATGCATTATCGACCCAATCTCATAAAGATGCGATTTAACGTTGGTTGAACAATATTGAAATATTGATTTTTTAATAATACAAAAATATTGAAGAAACCAATTTTAAATGGAACTAGTAAGGTATATCTTCGACTTGGCCGAAGTTAAAATACCCCCACGGCCGATTCTTAAGGGGGGAAGAATATTAAATTGGAGAGCTTTTTGTATGAGATTTTGAGAGATATTATTATTTTTATGCGTTTAAAAAAAATACATATCAAATTGTTGGCTGCAACTTAAATATAAGCCTTTTTATAAAGTTTTAAATTTTGGGGTTGTATGGGAGGTGGGCGTGTTAATGGATGGATGACGCCCATTTTTCTAACACACCTCAGTTTCGACATAGAATACACAAATACCGAGTTTCTGTCTTGCAGCTTTAATATTAGCCTCTTTATAGATTTTTCAATTTTGGGGTTGTATGGGAGGTGGGCGTGTTAGTGGGTGGATGACGCCCATTTTTCTAACACACCTCAGTTTTGACATTGAATACACAAATACCGAGTTTCCGTGTTATAACTTTAATATTAGCCTCTTTATAGATTTTTTAATTTTGGGGTTGTATGGGAGGTGGGCGTGTTAGTGGGTGGATGACGCCCATTTTTCTAACACACCTCAGTTTTGACATTGAATACACAAATACCGAGTTTTCGTCTTATAACTTTAATATTAGCCTCTTTATAGATTTTTTAATTTTGGGGTTGTATGGGAGGTGGGCGTGTTAGTGGGTGGATGACGCCCATTTTTCTAACACACCTCAGTTTTGACATTGAATACACAAATACCGAGTTTTCGTCTTAGAACTTTAATATTAGCATCTTTATAGATTTTTCAATTTTGGGGTTGTATGGGAGGTGGGCGTGTTAGTGGGTGGATGACGCCCATTTTTATAACACACCTCAGTTTTGACATTGAATACACAAATACCGAGTTTTCGTCTTAGAACTTTAATATTAGCCTCTTTATAGATTTTTTAATTTTGGGGTTGTATGGGAGGTGGGCGTGTTAGTGGGTGGATGACGCCCATTTTTCTAACACACTTCAGTTTTGACATTGAATACACAAATACCGAGTTTCCGTGTTATAACTTTAATATTAGCCTCTTTATAGATTTTTTAATTTTGGGGTTGTATGGGAGGTGGGCGTGTTAGTGAGTGGATGACGCCCATTTTTCTAAGACATCTCAGTTTTGATATAGAATACACATATACACATATATCATCAGTATTGTAGCTTAAATATTAGCTTCTTTGTAGAGTTTTCAATTTTTGGGTTGTATGAGAGGTAGGCGTGGTTTTCATCCGATTTAGCCCATTCTCGAACTTGACCTTAGTTTTTTTTTAAAAATTGTATTCCCAATTTATTAAATTTAAGTACAGCTTTGACTAAAAAATGACTAGTATTTTAAAAAGTATCAATTCTAATAATAAAAAGGATTAAAAAAAGCATTAGTCCAAGGATTGGTTAAAAAATTACTCCAAGATTTTTAACCGAGTACTAGATCTATTTTTGATATATTATAGCTTTTTTTCATCGACTTCAAAAAGGAGGAGGTTGACTTTTTTTTAAATGTATGAACATCGATAACTTCTTAAGGAATTTAGGATTATTCACATGGAGATGTCAATCTTAAAAAGTGGGCGATGTTCCACAAAGCGGAGTGATAATATTTGAAAGACATACATTAGGGGTATTCACACTGACTTGGGTAGTTGGGTACGGGTAGATTGAGTACTTTTGATTACTGCGAGCACCCTTAACTTCAATTGAGTACTTAGTAGAATAACAGCTGATGAGAGATGAGTGACAGCTAGAAAAAGATGCCACCATATTATTCATGTCATTTCATGAGCCCAACATTTAGGCCATTGTACGGGCGTAAAAGTCACTTTATATAAGAGTAATTTTGAACGTGAACTTTGCGGCATTTAATAATTTTTATCTGAAAAATTTTAAAATAATTCTTTTTAACACATTTGTCTATTGTTTTCACTTATAATTTGTTTACTTTGTTTTAGTTTTTTGTCAATTCAATTATTGCCTACTTTTGGAAAAGGTGGTAACCCATGAAAAAAGCACTCAATCAATCTACCCAAACAAGTCAGGGGGCCAGCTAGAGTAGATTGTGGTAGATGGGTACTTGGGTAGAATGGCACTTTTACAAAAACAAAATTTATGGCATTTGCCAATCTACCCAACTACCCAAGGCAGTGTGAATACACCTATTGTATTTCAGTTAATATTGACGCTAGGGTACTGAAATTTGGTACAGAGGTAGGCAGACTCAAAAGCAAAAACAAGAAAGTGTGCGGTATTCGACAAAGGGGCGTGCCACTATTACAAAAAAGCACTGTGTCTTGGTTAATATCAACATTATGGTACTGAAGTTTGGTACAGAGGCACGTAGATTAAATATAAAGCACTACAAATAAGTGCTTTGGGATTAGGATTAGTCAAACGGCGTGGCACTTGTAGAAAAACACCGTATTTTGGTTAATATATACACTAGGATAACAATTTGGTACACTCCTAGGTAGAATCAGCACAAAATACATTAGGAAAAAGTGGGCGTAGTTATACAAAGGACGTAGCACTTTTACAAAAATACCGTATATAGGTTGGAATAGAATCTTCGGGACTTCATTTTTGTGCAGGGCGAGATAGGAGGGAGGACTAAAGGGGGTCTAGAGATATGACCTCTCTAGATTAGTACCCAGTCGTATAACACTAGAGCTTCGAGTTGCGTCGTTTTCAAGTTGCGTCAATACAATATTTTGACGACGACACAACTCAAGACTCTAGTGTATTTTTCCCCCAAAATTTCTTCTTCCCAAAACAGACCAACGCAAATATATTTCTCATCGATGATTGGATGATGATCATCCCGACGTAGTAACGATTTTTCAAGAAACGTGAATTTTGTAGGAGAGGAACTCAGAAGGGCAACAGATAGAGGCTGGGTATGTTCGAATGAAATATTGGGGATGAAGTAATGTTAGGACTCGTTAATACCACTCTACGGATCTCCACATGTAGCTAGGAATTATAATCGTCAAATTTTTGTCTAATTATAATGGGACAAGGGTTTGGTAAATTTTGTATTTCATTTCTTTGCATAACCTTACGAATTTGGCCCTGACAAGCTGGGTAATTGGCATGCAAAAAAAAATACAAGATTTTTTCTTATAAAAAATGCTCTAATCATGAAAGATACAAAGTTTTAATATAGCTATAACTTAAATTTTTTTCTGAGAACTAAAACAAATTTGGTATTAATAAACTGGTGATAAAAAAATTTACCACAAACATTTTCTTACACCAATTTTACGCACAGTGCACTTTTTGAACATTTTTATACCCCAAACCTGAAAGGTCAATGTATATTAACTTTGTGCAAACGTTTTTAACGCATAGAACGAAGCGAGTCCGGTATAAAAAAGTATATATATTCTTGATCAGCGTCACCTCGTGAGTCGAGCTATTCATGTCCGTCCGTCTGTGTGTTGTCCGTAAACACAGGATAAGAAGAAGGAGTTGAGATAATTGGATGAAACTTAGTACACATGTCTATATGAACCCAAGGATCTGCATTATTGAATATTTTTGGAATCTGCCCACGGACACGCCTACCTCCCATACAACGCAAAAATTGAAAAATACATAACTAAGCTCATAATTAGCCTACAACAATAAAATTTGGTATGTGTGTGTTTTGTATCAACACAAAGATGTCTTCGAAAAATGGGTATCATCCGCCTACGAACACGCACACCTCCCATACAACCCAAAAATTGAAAACGCAATAAATAAGCCTCTGTTTAACCTACAGAAATAAAATTTGGCACGTATGGGTATTTTAACAAAACAAAGATGGTTTTGAAAAATTGGACGTCATCCGCCCACGGACACGCCTACCTCCCATACAACGCGAAAATTTAAAACTGCATATCTCAGCTCATAATTAACCTACAACAATAAAATTTTGTGTGTATGTGTTTTGTATCAACACAAAGATGTCTTCGAAAAATGGGTATCATCCGCCCACCAACACGCACACCTCCCATACAACCCAAAAATTGAAAACGCAATAAATAAGCCTCTGTTTAACCTACAGTGCTAAAATTTAGCACATATGTTTTTTTTAACAAACCAAAGATGGTTTTGAAAAATGGACGTCATCCGCCCACGGACACGCCTACCTCCCATACGACCCAAAAAGCTTAAAACTCAATAAATAAGGTTATATTTGTCATCGAGAGATCAAATTTGGTATGTATGTATTTTATACCAAAACTAAGGTGTGTTCAATTGGGAGTTATCCGTTATCCGTTCATGAACACGCCCACCTCCCACAATAAAGGCATTGACTGTAAGCTACAGAAATAACACTTGGTATGTCTTAATTTTTCAACATTTAAATGCATTAAAAATATAGGCTTTATCCGCCCACGGACACGTCCATTTTCAATAATATAATTGTTTTTGGAAAAGTGAGTTTAAGGTATTTCATAGTCGGCCTAGACCGACTTAAGACTTTCTTTACTTGCAACGAAAGATATGAAATCTGTAACTTTTGAACGGTTTAAAATTTTTCAATTCGGTTTTTTAATAATACTAAGAAATGATTACGCTATACAGATATTAAATAAAAATTTTAAAAAAAATTTGGGGCAACTTTTGACAGGGTGGTGCGAAATATGTTTTTTTTTTATTAAATATTTATTTATGATCGTACATGCAGCTTAAATTTTGCTATTAAAATTTAGTAAATAATGCCAAAATTATTCTTTTTGTTAAATATATTAAATTTTTATAAGGAAAAAATAAAAGTCTCTAAATTTTTCCTAACAAAAGAATTGTTAGAATTTTTATTTTAGAATTTTTAATTTCATAAACTGATATTTTGAGAATTTTTGTTGTTGTTTTTTCAATCTTTCAATTAAAATATCTCTGATTTCGTCTACATTATCTTCGAAAACATGTTTTTTGTTACAATGATGTTATTAATGGTTCCAAAGATATCATTAGCATTGTTATTAAATCAGTATTTTGGTTTTCCTACTAATTTTCCTGTGACTTAGTCTGTAATCTTTGTAGTCTTTATTTTTGGCAAAGAGTGGTATTTTATTATTTTCTAGTTATGGGAAAAAATGTTATGAAAACTTAATTCTTCGTTATTTTCTTTGAATTCTTGAAACTTAATTTCATTTAAGTAATTTTTAAGCAATGTCTCATAACACGAATTCTTACATGAAGTGGTGAAGACCCAGCTCATACATTTCTTCCATATCATTATAAGCCTTGGTTTCAACTTTATTAAATTCCTGTGGCATAGGTGGATCTGGTGGATTTATTTCCACATAAAATACAATGCCTAGATTTTCACGCACTGTTATTCTCCGATCGTTCAATATCATTCCAAGAAGTTTATTAACGATCATGGCTTGATGATCTCTATTGAGTGACCCGAACGTTCGGTGTGACTTGTCCTGGCATAAAATCACAAAAGAATTCAGTAAACCACCTCTTACCCATTGAAGGAGACGGTACAGAGTCCCCATAGTATTTAACAAGCCATTTCTTGGTTTCGGTGATTGTTTTTTTGCGCAAAAAATAATGCATAATAAACACACGATATTCACTTTCCATGTTCGTTGAAATTTGCGAGGCTGCCTGCTTTTAAAGATCTTCAAACACAGACTTAATGACGCAGTTTGCTAAAATTTTGACAGTAGTCTATTAACAGATGATATAGTTGACAGGAGCAGTGTTGCATTTAAAGTTACTACACGAGAAGTGCAAAATGTCATTAACTAATCAAACTGCCCTCGTTGTGCGAACACTAAGAATAAAAAATTCCTTTTTGTAAATCGAACTTAAATAAAATATATCCCAAATCTAAAAGGTGCGAACATATATGTGAAAACTTCAGGGCTGCTTTCAAGCCACTATCAGGTCTCGGTCATACCTGCAGAGCCTAAATTTCACTCTGAAGACATTTCCTGCTGGGTATCTATAAGAAATTATTGCATTAGAAAAAGTTTCATTTTTTAAATTGCAATAAATTTAAATGTCTATTTCCATGAAACTATAACTGTTTCGACACAAAGTAAAAAAATAACTGAACGATTTCTAAACTGTCAAGAATTTGTGATAAAAATAAAACCTCAGCAGGAATGTCATATAATGTAATGTGTAAGAAAAAATTCCAAGCAAGCATTTAGAACTATTATAATATTTAATTGTTGTTTTGCTTATTTATAAGTTTCACGATTTTAGTGGCTACGTCAATAGTGAGTAATCAACACTCTAACTGTATATAGTGCAATAATGTTATAAAATAGGTTGTAAATAAATTTTATTATTTATTTATTTATTTGGTTTTTTGAGGAATGCATGTTTTGAAGATTATTTACGGTGATTACTTCATCATTTGCACCTAAATTCAGGTAAATCACCCGCTACTTAAACTTGAGTCGAACATTAGACGAATCAACCCAACTTCCTCATTAAATTAAAATTCATTTATAAACAAGAAAAATAACAAAAAAGTATGAGAAAGAATGAGGAAAAAAAAACATTTTATATCAATTGAATTTGTGTTCGAAACGAGCAAAAGAGTACTAAAAGTACTGACGACAGAACGACATTGTCTGAAGAAGAGTCACAAGAATAAGAAGAAAGCATTTTTGTCAAAAGAGGTCGGGAACTGGGAGAAATAGTTGAAAAAAAAAAACAATAATATATGTACATGGCATAATATAATATATATTGCCGTTAGTCAGGCGGCACCCACAGTTAGTCAGTCAGTCACAGCAGAGTTTGGTGGATAGAATTAAGAGATGCAAGTTCTGGCTATTGTTGTTGCTGTTGTTGTTGCTGTTGTTGTTGCTGTTGTTGTTGTTGCTGTTGTTGTTGTTGTTGCTGTTGTTGTTGTTGCTATTGTTGTTGTTACTGGCTGGTTTTTCATGTGAGCTGATGAAAAAAGTTTGGAACGAGCTGGTTAGTGTAGGTATTTTGTTCCCATTGTTTTTGTTGTTATTGCTGGTGGTGTTGTTGGTGTTTTTGTTGTTATGGTTTGACGTTGCATGTGTAGCAATTGTTTACACAAGAGTTGCAGTTGCACAGCAAACAGTTGAGACAACAAAAACAAACAACACGAACTGGTTGTTGGTATAGCTATCGCCATTATAAAGACTACGAATATGTTACACGACGACTACTATGATAGCAACAACAAAATGAAACAGGATTGAAAAAGGAATAGTTGCAATAGTCATATATTTGCAGTTAATGCTATGTTGTTGTTGTTTTTAATAGCTCGTTACCTAAATTTTTCAATAATATGTGGGCGAATAGGTTTTTTCTCTATGCTTTGCTTGGCAAACAGGAAAGTACAAACGTAACAGCAACTTGAACAAACAAAAAAAAAAAAAGCTAAATCGCTGAAACAACAATCAATATTGAGCGAAGAAAACATCATGCAAAAGTTACAAAAAATTAAAAAAAATTTAGAAACAATTTTAGAAATCTCGTAAAATATATTCTGTCTCTCTCTCTCTCTCTCTCTCTGTGAAATCTGGGGAATATAGTTCAAAGCACCGTTAGTTCAAACAACTGTCATACAAACATACAATCAAACAAATAACAAACAAAAATAATTTAACATTCAATCAAAAAAAAAAACTCATTCGTTCTAATAAAAGGGCAACAACGATGATGTTGCAGTTGATATGTATTATCTTATCGGTCGTTTATCGTCTTATTTATTTATTTTTTTAACAAAACATAACAACAAATGCATAACTTTATCAACCTTCAAGCTTAAATTTCATAGAAAAGAGTCTGTGTCTGTGTTTTTTTGGTTTTTTATTCACAAAAATTCCAATTCGTTGCAAGCAAGTTTTCTTATTTTATCCTCTTGTCGATTGATCTTAGCTTACATGAAGATCAATCAAAGCAGTCAAGACAGTATCTGTAATATTTATAAACTCGAGACAAAAAAGCATATGTTACAGAATAAAGTTATAGAAGATGACTGGAACTAAAGTTGTTTACATTAAAACAGCTGTACTTTCAAGTACTGGAAATGTTATGCCCACATTAGCAAAGACACCAACCCAAGTGCTGGAATGTTATGACCACATTAGCAAAGACACCAACCCATATTTTCTATACGTAAGAATTTCAGCTTTGAAATGATTACACTGTGCGACAATTTAAGGCCCAATTGGAATAACCTCAAATATCGCAATGGTTTATAATAGTGCATTGTCTATAGATTATGCCCTCATACTCAGTTTTATCGGATTAGGTCAAATAAGAGAGAAATTCAAGGTCAAATTTCACCTTTAAGTCACAATTTTTTTCTTATAACTCTTAAACTAAATTCAAATCCTGTGTAGTAACTGTCTCTAAGTATTTGCAATGGATGGTTATTTACATTTTGAGACCATTTTTTACTCAAAGAGTTAAGTAAGGGGGGTATTATTTCTTCGAAAACAGGCCTTTTTATAATAAAAAACAAAATTTTCAATAGTTCAGTTACTTTGTATTTGTCTTCAAAAACAATCAGATTTTCCTGAATTTTTGCACACACCTTAGGTAAAATAAAATAAACCACCTCTGAAAAGATCAGAACAATTACATGTGCGCATCCAAAGATATTCGGATTCAAAGATTACCGAAGATGGTAACTTCGTAAATGTAAGCCCTAGAGTAAAATCATTCAGATGAAAATTATAGAGTCAACAATTTTCTTCAAAACTGTTCTTAACATCTTTACCGAAAGAGTTACCGTTTTAAAGATATGAGCGTAAATATGTAATTTCAACATACATGAAAAATTAAAACGGTAAAAATAAAAATTATTTTTATTTCTATTTCTTCCCATGATCAAAATTTTTCATACATGTTGTAATTACATATTTACGCGTATATCTTTAAAACGGTAACTCTTTCGGTAAAGATGTTAAGAACAGTTTTGAAGAAAATTGTTGGGTCTATAATTTTCATCTGAATGATTTTACTCTAGGGATTACATTAACGAAGTTACCATCGTTGGTAATCTTTGAATCCGAATATCTTTGGATGCGCACATGTAACTGTTATGATCTTTTCAGAGGTGGATAACTTTATTTTACTTTAGGTGTATGCAAAAATTCAGCAAAATCTGATTGTTTTTGAAGACAAATACAAAGTAACTGAACTATTGAACCTTTTTTTTAATTTAAAAAAGCCCTGTTTTTGAAGAAAAAATTAACCCCCTTACGAAAACTTTTGAGTAAAAAATGGTCTCAAAATGTCAAGAACCATCCATTGCAAATATTTAGACGCAGTTACTACACAGGATTTGAATTTAGTTTAAGAGTTATAAGAAAAAATTTGTGACTTAAAGGTGAAATTTGACCTTGAATTTTTCTCTTATTTGACCTAATCCGATAAAACTGAGTATGAGGGCATACTATATAGACCATGCAATACTAGAAACCATTGAGATATTTGAAGTTATTTTTTCGTGTCGCACTGTGTTATAGAGCCTGTTTCAAAAGAGAAGAACATTTTCGCGTAATTTGACATAATGACATAATTTTGAGAATGTTCTTCATTCTGATTGGTCGACATAGAAAATAATATTTTATATTCTCTGAGCAGCAAAACAAAATGAAAAAAATTATTGTATATTTCTGAATTTTTTTGTTCATCGCAACTGCGCTGTGGAAGTACTAAATCTTATTTATTTTTAAATCAAACAATCAAAATTGAAAACAAAATTTATGTCAGAAAATAATTTGTAAGCCGGAATTTCACTTCACAATTTCTTTCTTGGTTCAGTGACATAACGTTATGTCATTGGGCGTTATTTCACTCAACCTTTTTTCTTAAGAAAATAATTTATTTATGTATTTTTTTTTATGTAAAAAATGTTGAAACGGTCTATAACTTAAAAGTTGAAATATTTATAAAAAAACTTGGTTGATTTCAAGGTACGAGAGCACTTTGAGAAGTCAGTGTCTCCTTGATCTTCCCACGTAGCAACTTTAAATGCAACACTGGTCCTGTTATCTACCAGACGCAACGGAAAGTACTTTCATACTATTAATAGTACATTTTTCTATTTAGAATACGAAGATAAAAACGTTTAGTACTAGTAGTATTTTTTCAGTATTTTCACGGAGAGAAATTTGATCTGAAAACAATCCCAAATCAATTTATTTTGAGCTTAGCCATAATATTCTTGATATCAAGCCGCAATGTGATTGTTTATCAAAAACTAATATCCCCACTTGTGCCCAATTGATGACATTTTGGCATTGATTATCACAAAAAAAAAACATGCGCATTTGCGTTCATTGAATGCCATTTATGGATTGTTAATAAAACAAATGCACATGCTCTCATATGTCTTAGAAATTTTTTGATTTGACATTTAATGCCATTTTGGTACTCAAGCAACAAAGGAACCGAACTAAAAAAAAAAAAACGATAATATAATATCTTTTAGTTAAGCATAATTTATTATTTTCTAAGCAGTAAAATATTGAAAACACAAAATTTTTTATAAAAAAATCACTAAACACTGAAAAAAACATGTTTTTGAGGAGACCACAAAACCCTGCTTGTTATTCACTATCGAGAGAGAACATTTACAAAAAACAAGGGTATGTCAAATATCGGGATAACGTTATAATTATTGGATCATAGTCCAAATAAGATATATTTGATCCAAGAATACTTTTATTTGTTCCAATTCCGACCGGAAAAATATAATTTTTTTAATTTCTTTTCTACACATTTATACTAATAGGAACAAAAACCAACTGAGAATTACGTTGTTCGGTTGCTCATGTTTTTATGTACACTTTTTTTACACTTTTTTAATACAAATTGAAATGTTTATCGAACAAATTTTCACTTGAATGGCCTGTTTTGAGATGTTTTTCAACTCTATGAAGCCTATATCAGTTAGGAACGTTTTGAGTTTGATTTTAGCCCATTTTTTTTACTCCGTGTACTATTTTATTAAAAAATACTTAATACTTTTTATGTTAGATGAAGGGGGTGGTTGTGGGTACTGCTGGTTTAAAATTTATTTTGGGAGACTTTTTGCGGGGACCCACAGTGGAGTAACAGATCCCAAAAATTGAGACCAATTCACAGGAGCTACGTATCAGAACAATAATGGTACTATAGGGAATTTTAAGGTTACTGATCACGAATCCATAGTCAAAACTTTGACATTCAAAATGGAGGCTTCCATATGGTGACCATGAGTAAGTTCTATAGAAAAAACTAAATGGAGATACATTTATGTACACAGGGTATTTTAAGGTCTCTGATAACGAATATTGAGTCGAAATTTAAAAATTCAAAATGGCAGCCGTGAGCAAGCTATCTTCATTAGTAAAAGTTTTGAATGAAACAATTTTGTACCCATGAGTTTGTTGTTTACGAAACTGAAGAAAAAATTTATAAATTCAAAATGGCAGCCATGAGCAAGCTTAATCCTTAAGGCAATATTCTAGTCTATGGCTACAAATTTTGGATGATTTTAAAAATGGATAAACAACAAGCAATGAATGTCTTATCAGCCATTTTTATACCCTAAACCTGAAAGGTGAGGGTATATTAACTTTGTGCAAACGCATAGAACGAAGCGAGTCCAGTATAGAAGTGTATATATATTCTTGATCAGCGTCACCTCGTGAGTCGAGCTATTCATGTCCGTCCGTCCGTCTGTGTGTTGTCCGTAAACACAGGATAAGAAGGAGTTGAGATAATTGAATTGGAAACTTGGTAGACATGGTCACATGCACCCAAGGATCTGCACTATTGAATATTTTTGGAATCCGCCCACGGACACGCCTACCTCCCATACAATGCGAAAATTGAAAACTGCATAACTCAGCACATAATAAGCCTACAACAATAAAATTAGATATTTATGTGTTTTATTCAAACACAAAGATGTCTTCGAAAAATGGACGTCATCCGCTTACGGACACGCCCAACTCCCATACAACCCAAAAATTGAAAACGCAATAAATAAGCCTCTGTTTAACCTACAGTGCTAAAATTTAGCACATATGTTTGTTATAACAAACCAAAGATGGTTTTGAAAAATGGACGTCATCCGCCTACGGATACGCCTACCACCCATACAACCCAAAAAGTTTAATACTCAATAAATAAGGTTATGTTTGTCATAGAGAAATTAAATTTGGTATATATGTATTTTATACCAAAACTAAGGTCTGTTCAAAAATTGGGAGTAATACGTCCATGAACACGCCCGCCTCCCATAGCGAAAGCACAATAAGGGCATTAACTGTGAGCTACAGGAATAAAACTTGGTATGTGTAAATTTTTCATCAACATTTAAATGCATATAAAATATAGGCTTCATCCGCCCACGGACACGCCCATTTTGAATAATATTATTTTTTTTTTTTTTTGGAAAAGTAGGTTTAGGGTATTTCATAGTCGGCCTAGACCGACTTTAGACTTTCTTTACTTGTTCTATATAATATTTTTTGATATTTTAACAATACAAAAAAAAATTAAAAACAAAAATGTTGACAATTCAAAAAATTACAGACTGGTAAGTAATGTGAGGGTGTGAAAAATAAGGGTGCGTCCTTGTTGACAAGATTTCAACCCTCCTGGTAATCGGAAAAAGAAAAGAAAAAATCGTTAATATTAGGTAAAATTAGATTAATAATTAATTATTGAAATATCGCTTTGGTCTGAACTACGGAAATTAAAAAAAAATTTCCAAAATGGCGGCTGTTTGAAAAAAATATTTACATAATTATAGTTTCAAATATAGCTGGATATACAAAAAAGGTCCACACCAAGTTTTCAAGTTTATTGGTTCATTAGAACTTGATAATTCTTGTCAGACTTTTTAGAAAAAATAGTTTTGGCAAAAATGCGTAAAAGATCTAGGTTTTCATATTTGTTTCTTAATTTTTTTTTTGTAATATTAAAATATCAATACATTTTTTTTTAAAAAAAAAGCTTTTAAAAATATTCGAAATTTTGTTTTATCGAATTTTAAAAACCACACAAAATATCTACCCCTAGACTTGAATAATGCCAGTTGTAAAAGCTTAATGCAGATCAAATTTAATTTCAAAGAGTTTTAAAGTCTTCAATCATAAGTCTGATGTCAAAATTTGTAACTCAATACTTAACTTAGTGCTCCTCAATGTACAAACAAATATAATAAAGGATGATCCATTAAGAGCTTTCTACTTTTCTTTCTAAATAATATACATAAAAATCAATGTATTGATGCAAATATTTATTTTGAATGATAGTTTGGTACTTACAACCCAACATTTAAAAATTATTTTCTTTAAATGTTGCCCACGACTAGCCCTTAAATGGTACATTCTGTGGATCCAATGTTAGTTTCCAAATGCTGCATAGTCTTCTTCCGGTATAGCCTTCAATTCCTTCTTCGTTTCGGTTGCTATCTCTTCTATCGATTTAAAACGGTGTCCATGGAGCGATCTGAGTTGAGTCAGAGTTTTTGACGAAATGACCAGAAACTACGAGGCGCTGTTCTTGCATGAAATTTAGTATTTTTGGCACCAATCAAGATTTCAATATTCTGATGCTCAGATGGTCACTCAAAATGGTTTTCACTGATCCTACCGATATACCAACAAGGTCAGTTAGGTCTTGGACTGTCAATGGACCATTTTGAAGCACCAATTCTTTGATTTTGTTGACGTCTAGCTCATCAGTTGATGTTGATGGACGTTCAGGCCATGTCTCGTCTTCAAAGCTTTCTCGACCCACTTTGAACATTTTTTACAACTCATAACCTCTTGTTATGGATGGAGCTTACTCACCGAAGGCCTTCTGCAACATTTTCAACGTTTCGGCAGCAAAAATTGCATTCCACGCAAAAACATATAATGGAACTGCGTTGTTAAATAGTTTCATTTCAGGCATTAAAAAAACGAAAAATTCACTTTTAGCTATTAACAAAAGGACGTGCAATTTGGCACAGATGTTTGGTTGTTCGAGAGATGGGCGCGAAAGTCAACCAATTACGCCAATGAACAATGAAACAATGAAATGAATGAACAAATTTGTTTTGAAGGCGAAATAGTGTTTTTTGTTTGTTTGTGAAATGAATAAATTTTTGTATGAGTTGGATAGTTTGTATAGACGTGAGTTTTTGATGACAAGGTAGGGAAGTTGTTAATTTTCTTCCGAAATTTTGATTTTGTTTCATGTAAGAACATTTCTTGAAAAGCTCTGCTTAATTTTTCCCACGACATATTTTTATTTCGAACAAAAAAAATTTTTCCAACAAAAATAGTACGTAATAATTTTTCCCTTGACATTTTTTTTATTTCGACGTATCAATAATTTATTTCAAGAGTAATTTTTTTATTTTTCTCCTATGCAACCCTGCATCTATTATTGGCATTAAAGTAATTTTTGCCCCAATACGGGTAGCATTCAGGGATTTTTCTTTTACTGGAGTTGTCTGGATTTCTTACAAAAAGTACAGAAAGATAACAACAACGAGTGCGTACGGCCATCAAGAAACTGTTCTGCGATTTTATGATTCAAACTGGTTTATAACTGGCTGTCGTTTGCATCGCATGCTACTTAAACGCCCACACGTGATCGCCATTAGAGCAAAAGTTGGTTAATTTAATAATTGATGCCTTTAAGTAAGACTAGCTATCAATTTTGCATGAGTTTAATAAATGACGAACAAAGAAGTTCAACGCATGCACGTGTGTCAAATTTATATTTTTTAGTGGTTATACAAAAACGAGTTCCTGCGAAGAAAAAACTCACTGCGCCTTGTCCCTTATTAAGATATAAATGTTTAATGACCTTTAAAGCTCAACACCCTCTTAAGAAAATACACACACAAACAGAGAAAAAACTAACATACACACACACACACACACACAAAGAAAATAGGTACACACAAAGGCGAATGAGTAGGTATTTTATGTATGGATACAGACATAAATGCACGCATACAAAGAAAAACGTCGAATCGGTAATGAAGTAAACTAAAAAAATTTCATTCTTGTCTCGTTTTTGTCTCGACGTGAACAAAAGTACAAGACGAAAAACAAAAAAAAAAAAACAAACGAACACTCCAAAAAACAAAAAAAAAATGTATTTTCATTTTCATCTCACTTTCTATAGGGGGTGTGTGGGTGGTTGGTTGGGTGGATGGGCGGTTGGTTGGAGTGGGTGGCCAGCGTGTTGTTCGAATTGAGTTAGTTGGTGGTTAGTTGCTGAGATGTCAAGCAACTCATTGAGGAATAGCACAGCGACACCGGCCGGGCCAGGCGACGTGCCGGGCTTGCAAAACTGAAGGGATGAATGACACGAACTGGAAAACCAACCAACAACTCGGATGAACAATAAATGCAGAAAATAAATTTTTTTATCAACGGCATGGGCTGGCTGAGCATTTAACAGAGAGGCCTGTTTCATTTTTTTTTTTTTTTTTCTAAGTAAGTCAGAATTTTTGCTGACTACATTTTTTAAAGAAAGCAATGGAAGAGAGAATAGTGCTTTTTAATTCAATTGTTAATGTGTTTTTTAGAGATGTTTAAAAATTACAAAAAAAAAAAAAAAATATGATGAAAAATTGAAATATCTAGTCAAGAAAAGAATCGGAGGTAAAAACCTTCAAAGAACGAATGGCGTTATTTCTGATATCTATTCAACAACATACTTTAAGATCGGTTGAAAATTGATGAAGTTAAACAAAAAATACCATTTTGTATGACACAAAAGCCCTTCCATAATCTGGAAACGTAAAGATAACCGGTTCAGAAATTCGCTACCAGATAAATGTTATGACCTCTCCACACTAATGTGAGCTTCCATCATATAATGTGCGTTGCCTATTAATGGGCATATAAAATCGTTGGAAACTCGTAAAAAACTTCATTCACTTCATACAAGGGTGTTCAAAATGCTGCTGGCCTAACAAAGAAAACACGATTATTGCCAAAATTAATGTTAATTCTTCCACAGAATATTTATAGTCCATTTTAAGCTTCAACGAAACACTCATTCCAACAATTTTCTAACATTGCGATGCCCTATGAATAGTAAAATTTTACAATATCTTCGAAATAAGCTTCAAGTTCCAATGCGACCTGTTCATTCGACGAAAATCTTCTTCTCTGGATCCACATTTTTAAGTTTAGGAACAGATACATATAAGTCATTGGGCCCAAATCTGTAGAATATGGGGATGAGGAGGTATTTCGATAAGTAATTCGTGCAATTTGACCATGGTTTCGATCGATTTGTTAGCTGGAGCATCGTCTTTAGCAAAAATATGATTTTTTTTTCTTCGAGAAATGGTCCGTTTGTTTGAGATTTCGTTCTTCAATTGGTCCAATAAATTGCAGTAATATGATTGAAATTTGCGTGCACAATTTGCTTCCAACTCACTATGATTGATTATGTTCTTTTGAGTGACCCAAGCCAGTTGTATATTTCAAGTCAAATGTCTTGCCCAGTCATAACACATCACGTCTTTATCTTCATCTAGTTAAAAATTCCGTTCTGAGACTGGATGAATTTATCAAATTTCACAACTAGAATGCTATAAATTATTATAAGTTGTTTACTGAACTGAATAATTGCGGTTTCAAAGGCCTTCTCTCGACGAATAATACAGCTCATCCTCATTAACACAAGTCTATGCAGACTTCTCTCCCACGTACTTACGTACTTAGACGTAAAGTGAATTATAATAATGATAACTGGGATAAGTACTAGGAATATAATTCATGCCAAATCCTTATGTAATTTAGCTTTTAAAGTCTACTCTTTGGATCGCAGCGACAACAATTGGAGAATGTTCTGTAAATATAGAAATCGAGTCAAATTGGTTCTTAGAAATTAAAAAAAAAACTTGCTCACGCTAAGATTTTTCAAGGTACGGGTAGTAAACAGATGTGGAACATCTTGTAACAAAATGGTTGTATAAACTTGTGACTCTCCAATTGAAGAAGTTGATGTTAATGAGTTGAATCTTAGCTTCCTACCTAATCAATCAATGTCCTCAACTAACATACAGAACTTTGATCAACACTTATGTATATTATGATAACAATAACCTTCACTCATTAAGAAGTATTAGCTTTGATTAAAATCAAGTTTAATGCAGTGGGCTAAGATAATATCCAGACAAAATTTATAAAAAAATTTTCCATACGTACAGAGATATCTAATGCACTTTGTTAATTGCATTTTCATGACATCTTATTTTTCTTTGGCATGGAAAATATACCGTGTAGTTCCAATCAACAAAAACGGAAATTCGAGTTCGATCGAAAACCTCCGACCCATTAGCATCTTACCTATACTATCCAAGGTAGTCGAGAATCTTATTTAAGAACAAATTATTGACCATTCAAACCGACATTAGCTGGTCAACAGTTGCGAGTCTGCTTTTCGAAATAGAAATAGTACTACTTCCTGCTTTTGGGATTTACAGTTTCCATTGGGTACACTATTAATGAACATAAACTATCTGTTCTAACCCTAAAAAACAAAATCAATACTCTTCGCTACCAGAACAAACTTAAATTTAAACTTTAACATTAAAATTTATGACATTTCTATAATTTTTGTTGACAATCTGAAATGCCTTAATGCACACTTAAATAAACGTTTGTCATTCGATGTACATATCAATAGACTGAGCTCAAGCATTAATTACACTCTCATCAAGCTGTGTAGTAACAACCTTCACTTGCCGTATTATTGGAAAAATCAGACTAGTTCATGACATATTACTCTCCAAGCTAACCTACTATTCGAAGTTTTTTTTTGGAACGTTTGCTTACAACCTCAAAAGAATTGAGCTTCTTTTTAACAGAATAGTTCGTTTCTTTTATCAACTACGATCACGTGATCATGTCTCTCATATCTCAACAGTTAACGAATTGCTCCTTACATAATTTTATTCAATACAAATATATGGTCTACTACCTAAAAATAATGAAAAATCCATTTCTTACTCACATAGTCAATAATTTTAAATTCTCTCGCTCTACTACAAATCCGCAAATTATATATCCTTAAATCTTGATGTCTCTGATGAGTGATCCTTTCATATACGTATAGCCAGAGGCTGGGATTGCTTGCCGTTACATCTGAAAACTTCTTCCTTGAAATTTTTTTTTTTGATTCCAAGTTAGTATCTACCATGAACCTATATTTTACTTTTACTTTTAAATATGTGGGAGAGATGATGAAGTTAGAACTAGTAAAATCGAATTCATTAAAAATTTAAATTGAGTTTCTCTGCAGAGTCTGAAAACAAAGAAGCCAAACAGCTGATTGTGACAGAAATTGTGGCACGATTACGATTTCCGGGGCGCCGCGATTTGAAGATGTTTTCTGGTAGAGAACAAGAAAAAAATATGATTCGCCGAACGAAAAATCGATAGCTTTATTAGTTATCGAGTTATCGATTTTTTAAAAAAAATTTTTTGTTAAAAGATGTGTTCAAAAAAACATCTATATCTTTACCGTAACTCAATGGATCTTTAAGATTGATATTTCATTTGGAAGGTCATTAAATGACCTTTCAAATATATTTGTTATAAATATCATTGCTACAATATTTTAAGTTTTATAAGCGAATTTATTCCAGAGTTGAATTATTTAATGAAAAGAACCGTTATTTTCTAAAAAGTTTACGTTATTAAGTTACTAAAAATATATTTTTTTCAAAAAAAATCACAGTTAAGCCTTTTGTTTGACATATAAAAATATACATATTTTAATTTAATTTCACACTATATTACATAAAATTTAAATTTTCCAAGTGTTTTCTATATTAAAAAATCTGTTCACAAAATTTTCTATATCTTTGCCAATATCCAATGAATCTTAAAGATTGACATGCAATTCGAAAGGTGATTAAATGCTTTTTCAACGATATATAATACAAATATAATTTCAAAAAAGTTTTTAAACTTATAAGCGAATAAATATCAGATTTGAATTTTTTAATTAAAAGAACCGTTTTTTTCTACAAAATTTACGTTTTTAAGATACTTAAAATTTATATGAATATATATATATTTTAAAAAGCTGAAAATTTTACCTTTTTTCCAATAGATAAAAATATTTATATTTTTTTATTAACTGATCGAATAAAAATTACAAATTTTTTTCACTGATTCGAAAATCCCGTTAATTCATATAAAAATTGTAGCTACAATGTTGCTTTAAAAATAATTGTTTATAGTTGTTACTTTATTTTATCGACCTTTGACTTAGTTTGTGGTTTTTTTGTACGTTGTTCAGGCTTTAGGTCCGTTTATTGTAATGGCGATATTCGAAAATATGGAGTAAGAAAGCAAAACATCGAAGGTAAAAATGACTGAAATAAGCAATTTTCCGTACAAGGGCAAATCATTGTATCATAAAAACCACCACAAAAAGTCAAATAAATTATATATATTATATACCAAATGAAAGATAAATTTTCAAGTTTTAATAATTTACTCTTTATAATTCATAGTAATAACGGCAAGTTTTGAGAAAATAACGGTTTTTTGTAAGAAAATATTTTCTTATTGCACAAAAATACCTATAAAATACAAAGTACTTAACAGATTTCATAAATTTAAAATTTTTCTAAAAGCCTAATATATAACCTTTTAAATGATATCTTAATCATTAATATCGGTTATATTTTAAGAATAATATAGCCTATTTTCTTCATAGACCTTATAGCAAAATAAAAATTTTAGAATAGCGATAACTCAAAAACAAATCGATAACACAACATTTCCTTTGGCTATTCTTATTTTTATTAAGAGTACTCTTCGAATCCATCGTCAAATCGCGGCGCCCCGGAAATCGTAATCTCCCCGAAATTGTATTTAATTTTTTTTCGAACTTAATGTTTGCGGACGGAATGTAGAACATCTTCTCAAATATCGTTTTGGAATGCACATTCAATTGTATTGCAAGTCCATCCATCCAAAGGCACCATATATAGCATAACTAGTAAGGTATATCTTCGACTTGGCCGAAGTTAAAATACCCCCACGGCCGATTCTTAAGGGTGGAAGAATATTAAATTGGAGAGCTTTCTGTATGAGATTTTGAGAGATATTATTATTTGTATGTGTCTAAAAAACATACATATCAAATTGTTTTCCTGCAGCTTAAATATAAGCCTTTTTATAAAGTTTTAAATTTTGGGGTTGTATGGGAGGTGGGCGTGTTAGATTTTGTATGACGCCCATTTTTCTTGCATATCTCAGTTTCGACATAGAATACACAAATACCGAGTTTCTGTCTTGTAGCTTTAATATTAGCCTCTTTTTAGATTTTTCAATTTTGGGGTTGTATGGGAGGTGGGCGTGTTAGTAGGTGGATGACGCCCATTTTTCTAACACACCTCAGTTTTAACATTGAATACACAAATACCGAGTTTCCATCTTGTAACTTTAATATTAGCCTCTTTATAGATTGTTAAATTTTGGGGTTGTATGGGAGGTGGGCGTGTTAGTGGATGGATGACGCCTATTTTTCTAACACACCTCAGTTTTAACATTTAATACACAAATACCGAGTTTCCGTCTTATAACTTTAATATTATCCTCTTTATAGATTTTTAAATTTTGGGGTTGTATGGGAGGTGGGCGTGTTAGTAGGTGGATGACGCCCATTTTTATAACACACCTCAGTTTTAACATTGAATACACAAATATCGAGTTTCCGTCTTATAACTTTAATATTATCCTATTTATAGATTTTTAAATTTTGGGGTTGTAGGGGAGGTGGGCGTGTTAGTGGATGGATGACGCCTATTTTTCTAACACACCTCAGTTTTAACATTGAATACACAAATACCGAGTTTCCGTCTTATAACTTTAATATTATCCTCTTTATAGATTTTTTCAATTTTGGGGTTGTATGGGAGGTGGGCGTGTTAGTGGGTGGATGACGCCCATTTTGCTAACACACCTCAGTTTTAACATTGAATACACAAATACCGAGTTTCCATCTTGTAACTTTAATATTAGCCTCTTTATAGATTGTTATATTTTGGGGTTGTATGGGAGGTGGGCGTGTTAGTGGATGGATGACGCCTATTTTTCTAACACACCTCAGTTTTGACATTGAATACACAAATACCGAGTTTCCGTCTTGTAACTTTAATATTAGCTTCTTTATAGATTTTTCAATTTTGGAGTTGTATGGGAGGTGGGCGTGTTAGTAGGTGGATGACGCCCATTTTTCTAAGACATCTCAGTTTTGATATAGAATACACATATACCAAATTTCAGTATTGTAGCTTTAATATTAGCCTCTTTATAGATTTTTCAATTTTGGGGTTGTATGGGAGGTAGGCGTGGTTTTCATCCGATTTAGCCCATTCTCGAACTTGATCTTAGTTTTTTTAAAAAAAGCTTAAATATCGAATTTCATTACGATAGCTTCAAAATTGCGGCTGTAATCGTGTCGACAGACGGACAGACGGACAGACGGACAGACAGACGGACATGGCTAAATCAACTCAGGTGGTGATGCTGAGCAAGAATATATATACTTTTCCATACCTTCCACGCCTCCTTTTGGGTGTTACACACGTCGTGACAAAATTAATATACCCCTTACGCAGTACGCGTGGGGGTATAAAAATAGCACCACTACCCCCTCCCCACCATAAACATAAATTTTGATATTGCTGTCAAATTTAAGAAAAACGCTTGTTCGAATCAAAACATCAAGATCTAAAAACTAACTGAATCTGATCTGAAGTTAAAAATAAAATTTGCAAACAATTAACAAATTTTTAGCCCAGCTCAGCTGATTGCCAAAAATTTAAGTTCAGGTGGCAACTCATGGCAATGACATATCAAACTCAGTGTTGCCAAATCAATCAAGCAAGAAAGGCACAACAAAACTTCCGTTCAAATTGAAAAAAGAACTAAAATTTATTTAAATTAAAAGATGCAAGAAATAACTAACAAAATCTCAGCACATAAAAATAAATATATAACCAGAAATATTAATAATCACAACTATTGCTGCGATCGGCGGCAACAACAGCGACGAGCCACACCTATCAGAACAGAGCAGAGCTAAGCATTAAAACAACAAATAAACTTAAATAAAATTAAATAACGATGAGGCACGTTTAGTTGTCTGCTGGAGCTGTGTGTGGAGTTGCGAGGGAGGTACATTTAAGGAAGCAGCAGCAGCAGCGATTTGGATTGACTCGCTGCTGTCACGGATGAAACACGGCGGAGTGAAGATGTAAAAAACACACAACAAAACTAATCCGCACAAGAAACCAACGATTATAAAACAAAAACAAAATTTTTAAACACAAAAAAAAAAGAAAAAACCAAAGCAACGATGAAAATGACGTTTATCAAGCAAGAGCAGCGAAAAATGCAGCAGAGACGAAAAACTGCTGTTGCTCAGCTGCGTCGCTGCTTTGGCCTGTCATGAGCAGATGAAGCACATGAAAGCAAATTAGAAATGTTTTTTACTTTCACATTAAATTATCTAAAGCCGAGCACTTAAAAAATGAAATGTTCTAAAAAACTAAGAAATAATGTTTTATTATCTAGTTTATTCAATTTATTTAATTTTTAATTTACCTTCAGAGCATTCAAATCGATATCGTCCAATGAACAATTCACCGATGGGGCGAGCTGCTGGTGCGCCATTTTGATTTGCTATTTTGTTATTTTTATTTATTTATTTTGTTGCTGTTGCTGTTGTTGCAGCTTCTTCTTCAACTTTGTCGTCTACTTTTTCTATTTCTACTTTAGCGCAGTTTCTTCTTTTCTGCTATGATTTCACTGTTTTTGTTTAAGTGATTTCCGTTTTAGATTTTTAAATTTTACTTATTTTGTTCTTACAAATTAAGCGAAATATTTATAAATTTTTAATTATTAAATTAAACAAATTTGTTTAACCGCTAGTATTAAGCAATGTTTAAATTAAACAATTTCCACAAGAATTGCACATAAAATAGTAGTTTACTCTACTCTGTTGTTCCCACACACACGCACAAGTCGAAGCAAGTCGGCTCTTTCACTCACTCGCGTTTGTTTAGTGCGGCGCCTCGCCTGCTTTTGCGATAACTAGCTATTTATATGTATTTTCTTTTATGCACTTTTTCCAAACCACACGAATTCATTGAACCTCTTATTCTTCCTTTTTTTTTTATCTTAACTTTAAAATTTAATTTTCACAAAATTTTTTCGTCTTTGAAAAATATTCAAGTTTTTTGGTGGCTCAATTTATTTTTGATCGTTGCATGCAGCTCCTCGTTTTCGTCAACACAGCACAGTGCGTTGCAGCGCAGCGGCAGCAGGTTTACGTAGGTAGACAACTGAATGTGTCTGTGAATGTGCCAAACCAGAAGTAGCAGCAGCAGCAGCAGAAAAAAAATTGTTGAGAAAATTTTTCACACAAAATCTTTGTTGCACTCGTTTACACGCAAAACTATTGAAATTCCTTGCAAAAATGTTAAAATTAACAAATTTATATTGTTTTCAAGCACTTTTAAACGCTTTTTTCGATAACTAGTTCCGGTTTTGATGTGTGGTACAAAATAGAATTAGTTTTTCTATTCTTATTCCACGCCCGACTTTTTTCTACTTTAATTTGCTGCTACTCCTTTCACATCATGACGGCGAACGAACGAAGAATGAACGCCGACGAATTCAGCAGAGCGGCGAGTAGCTGGACTGGAAAACGGTCTGTTCTGTGCTGGAGGAGGAGTGAAAGAGATCACGGTATTTTTGTGTGCTTCAGTGTTGCAGTGATTTCAAATCTGGGGATAATTCAAAGATTCGCCAATTTTCAGTGTTGCTTTTTAGCACAACATATGGCATGGCATGCAATATGCCTTATAATAGCAAAACAGAGACTTTAATCTGCAGACGGCTGGAATTCTTTTATTGAAATATGCCTACTTTGGTGTTAAGGGGTTTCTACACGATACAACGCCTATCAATCACTTGCTGAAGTTGGGAGTTTGAGCTTTTCAACTGTTTAATATGCAACCAACTCATCGCATGACACGGAAAATTATTGCATGGCAAATTATCTTCTTCTCAATTATATTTTAGGAAGAAATTGAATTTTATAAGTGATTTCATAAAATATTTACTTCTTATTACTTATAAAACCGTTATTTTCTCATAGATTTGCAGTATTAGTGTGCTTCAAATCTATTTTATTTTTTAAGCTTTACCCTTAATTTCAAATGCACAAGTTTACAGTTTTTTTAATTCAATACTATTTTCGAAGTGTATCTGATGGTTCCAAACTTCAAAACTTCTGGGTCTATTGAATATTGCAGTAGATTTTATTCGAGAATGAGACAATTGAGGATAGAAAAGTGTTGCCACAGTCCAACTACACTTGAGCTACCAAGCCCCAATATTTTTTTCATGTTGAGGAGATAAAATTCGTAAAAAGTTCAGAAATATTAAGGGAATTCGTGTCACTTCGTATGTTATATATCGTATTTTTCGTAAATTAAATTGACATGAACGAGCTTTTATTAACTTTCGTACCGTTTTTTGTAAGTTGGTTGTGTTTTGTGTGGATGTGCGTTCTGGTAGTGATGTAGCATAAAGCGCAACTATTTTATTTTAATTTGTCCTTTTAATGTCATATGTGTCCCCGAAGTGTCGGATGATGAGCTGCCCGTGGTTGGAAAGTCAACCGTTACTCCATGGAGCTCCAAAGAGCTTCAGAACAAATGTTAATTTACTTTATTTGTATATATTGCCAAATGAAATGAAAAGCTCTAAGTTACCAAAAATTCAAAATCAACTTTTTGAACACTATCGCTATCTTCTACGATCTCCCACAGTCACATTTTTTTTAAGAAAGAATGAGCATGCGAACACTATCTTGTGGAATTGGCTAATATTAGTGTGAAATAGGCATACATTTTCTACTTTTATAGCATGTGATATCCTCTGTGATTTCATGAGATACTAGAAGATAGAAAAAGTTCAAGAAGTTGAAGTTGCGTTCTGGTTGCTCAGAGTAGTTCAAGAAGTTGAACTTTTCCTATAAAAGTGTATCACATGCTATAAATTTGACAAATATTTTTGTGGATGTCATATCGCACCCCATCTACAAAAGAGGCTCAACTCAAAATTTTTAAATTTTCAGAAGAGCCAAAAAAACTATTTTGTTTTTTAAGCAACTTTATACAAAAAAAGGATACAAAATTCTTTCTAAAAAATGAAAGAGAAATAAGATTAATAAGAACATTCGACATTCGATGGAGATGTGAGTTACGAATTGATTTGTGTAAAAAAGTAAAAATTTAAAAATTTTTAGTAGTGCCCTTTTGTAGAAGGGGTGCGATATGTATTCCGTCAAGCTCACGAAAAATTAAAAAAATTATCAGAAAGCAACTGGAGAACTTTTATTATTAGTTGTTTGAAGTAATGCTTGGGAAATGAAAAAATTACCTTTTGCAAAATTTATTTATTCAAATATTTCTGTTCTGTTAGTAATTCAGACACTAACATAATTTAGCAACACACTTTTATTGTAATATTTGAACACTACCAATATATCTAGGAGCTTAATCATCCTAACTTTCTTAAGTATTCCAAGCTCCTGGTAACAGCTGCATTTCTCTACTAGCAATGAGTTACATTTTGGCACCATTTCTAGCACTGGCTAAATCCACACAAGCTTCAGTTCCATACTCGTCATCGGCGCCAGCTCTTTAGTCTAAACTCGGTCGGATAGGCGGTGGCAGTCACCGTTCAGTGCTTGTATTACCAATGCCACAGTTGCAGATGCTTTTATTTTTGTTGACAAATATGCCAAACTTTTATAGCAAAAATTCTATGTAACCATCTCGCTCATTATAGCAACTGTTTTATGATATGGGAAAGGATAAGGATACTGGAAGGATACTGGAAGTTCACATGGAAACGCGGCATTAATCAAAATACATGTATATGTAAATTTTACACTCCTACTACCAAAAATACCAATTTCATTTCAAATTTAACCTGCAAAAATGTTGAAAAACATTTTTTTTTTCATATCGCACACTAAATACAAAACAGTCACAACTCAAAAAACATAACTTTTCAGGAAAAGCGAAAAATAAAACTTTTTGGTTGAAATTGCAGAAGAAAAGCAATTTTAATTTAAACACAATAACTTTAATCTTCCAGTTAATGAAGAAAATAATGAAAAATATAGTTAGATATTTTTGAGTTGTGACTGTTTTGTATTTAGTGTGCGATTTGATGATATCGATGATAAATGCGTATAAGTTGAATAAAAATAAGATATAAAAAATAATTTTTTTATTATTTTAATCACATATATTGCTACTGGAATTTTTCAAAAAATCATTAGCCCATTTTATACCCCTACCTGATCCCGCAAACTGTTTTTGATTTTCTTTGCAGGGATAACCTCTATTGATCCCCTTACTGCAAAAACAAAATTTTAACCCCAAACACCCACCCATTCAAAAGTTACCAACTGTACGTTTTTTCGTACAGTGGTAGTTGATCTACATTCTATGTTTTTCAGAAAAAATTTCTATTTGAAGGGAGAAATTGCAGATAAAAACAATTTTATCAACTATTATCGGCTGTTATATTTATTGGATGTTTATAAGACGATTTTATAAAAGGTTTACAAACAAAGAAAAATTTTAAAATTTATTTGTGGGCTATGTATTTAGTTACACTTAGCGTGAATGTGAACGTTGCATTTACAGCACATGTAAATGGTACTTTTCTGGCATACCTTACAACGCAAGTGTTTGCCGAGAGGATCTCGTTCAACCAAGTGCCTGCCAGTAGTCTTGGGACTACGTCTTAGGGATTTTTCGTACACCATTTTTGACCACACCTGTCGGCATGAGGTAGGTTGACCACACAGCTACAAATCAGGTTACATATACTACGTGAATTTCAGTCTATCTTCTACAAGGCCCAAATGTCTTTTTAGAGAAATTTATTTGTTTTCTATTTTTACAGCATGTTTCAAAATTGGCTTGTCAGTAAGGGATTTTTGGAACGCGCCCTAAAACTCGAGGTTGGGGTGAGGAGTGTCCTTGTAAATTTTTTTTTTGCAGCCAAAATAACAACCTTCCTATTGGTGATTATTAACATCTTATTGTATATTATTAAATATTTTAAATTAATCGTCAAAGTTGGTGTACGAAAAATCGTACGAGGGTGTAAAATGGGTTGAAAAAATCAACGCGGGCGTGATAAAACAAAAGCTACTTGACCGATCGTACTGAAATTTTAATATGTTGTTTTATATTTGTCGATGCATGGAATGAACTTCGGACAGAAAAATCTGTTTTATAATTTTTGAGTTTTTGGCCGATATGTCCGCCATCAT
This sequence comes from Tetanocera ferruginea, assembly GCA_958299015.1. Lineage (NCBI taxonomy): Eukaryota > Metazoa > Arthropoda > Insecta > Diptera > Sciomyzidae > Tetanocera > Tetanocera ferruginea. The sequence goes on along the minus strand of OY282644.1, from coordinate 91,888,402 downwards.
TTTTTTATTTTTCAACCAAAATTGTTTCTTCTAGTTCATGGCGGTTTTGATGCTGATAAAACCCCCGTTTTTTGTTTTTTTTCCGATGTCCTAGTGAGTTGTTATCGCGCCCGCCATGGTTTTTTTATGATTTTTTAAATAATTCCAGTAGCCATATATGTAAATAAAAAAAAAATTATTTTTTTGTGTAATCATATCTTATTTTTATTCAACTAAAAGACATTTTAAAACATAAAAGACATTTTTTTGAAGGTGTCACGTCACCTTAATGTGGAGTATGTCCACCTTTTGTATTGATAGCATTTTCTACTCGAAAAGCCATGCAATTCATAAAGTTTCTTTATTAAATCTTCAGAAATATCATTCCGCCAAATAGTTTTTGCTTCTTGCTGATTTTGATATGATGGAAAGTGATTCACACAACATACATGTTGTGGTCTGCAATAAAATATATTAATGTTCGAATCAGTGCGGCAACATTTTTCAATCAATTTAGCTTATTGTACACACAGTGAACACAACACAAAGCAATTAAAAATATTGGAGAATATCTACAAAGTGATTCCTTCAACCGGAAATGAAAACGGCCATGTTATACAAATAGAACTCTACGCATTGAAGTGGTGTGTGTACATACTTACGAATAACTGGTTTGTGGCTAAGTACTCAAGCTTAATTGATATTATCGTAAGCAGATGGTACTAAAAACAGCCTCATCATATGAAATAAGCCCACAAACCAACCAGTTGATACTTTAATTCGAAATAATTTCGTTAAATTTCGTGATAGTCAAGACATTCACCCATATCATTGAAGAATTCGAAACAAAATCAATGCAAGCTAGCAACATGCAGCTGTGTTATGGAATTTTTGCCCTGCGGCTACTTTACGCAGCTAAAACATGTGTTATCTCGTATGCCACACAGCATTCATTCAAACATATTTTCAAGTCAGACACACTTGCTCCGTTCGCAACCATTTTGGATTTATATGACAAACTCTTTTGGCAGAGAAAAAATATTTTCCATGAGTCGAAGTTGAAGTTTTAAGAAATGGTTAAAATTGATGCATTTGAACTTGAAATTTATTTTGAAAAAGAAATTATGTACGATTTAAAAATAAGTACACAGTAAAAAGTTTGAGGGTAAATTTTATCTTTTTTATAACATTTCTGTAGTATAAACTCGTTTTATTCCAAATTTATTATAAGTTTTATTCCACTCAATATTATAAAACTTGCATTTCCATTCAAACAGCTATTTTACTCCAAAATAGTATAATTTTTATACCATAAATTTATAAATATCATAAATATATTTCACTTATGCACACGAGAACCTCACGGAGCCACTCGGCTTTCACGTACAAGTCGAATTTTCGAAGCTACCGTACTTCAGCGATGCTAACAGACAATCAGTTTGCGTTTCTTCTTCAGTCAGTAATCATGCTATGCGCAAAAAGTTCCCCTGAATATTTTTTTTGTACAACTATATTAAGACAATAATATTGCGCTTGATTTGGAAGCTCTTCCAACTTGATCGAACATGCAAATTTCTGCGTACAATTCTTTACTCTTTGTTTTTCCTGTCAATTTGTTTTTGAAAATATAAAAAAACAAATATAACATGAAATCCATCAATTAAAATCTGGATATTATTCCTGATTTATGACTTTCAATGTAAAATATGAGTCATATATTTTTTATACAATATTGCTATAAAAAAAACCAAAGTTTTATACTTTTTCTTATAGAAATGAAACCAACCTAGTGTAAAAACATTTTATACACTTTTCGAATAAAATCTATCCCAACGTTGTATAAATTTGGTTTATAAGATTTTATGGTATAAATTTTATAACATTTTTGGCATGGATTTATATTTATACCAAATAGTATAAAATTTATCCTCAAATTTTTTACTGTGTACGTAAAACTTTAACTGAAGTTTATTCTCCGTGAAAAATACTTTGTACAAAAATTATTTTTTACTTTTAATTAAAAAAAATTCGTAAATTATTTGTACTGCACTCTCAAAAAAAAAAATTGTTAGTTCTAACAGGAAAACGACAATACTATTGGTTAAAATAGCATTAACAATAGCAATTGTTGATTTCTGGTTAGAAGTAACAATAGAAATTGTACAATTTTCGAAATTGTAAATAATGTGATCTGCCGTGAGATAGAGGTATCTGTGTGGACTAGAGGGACCAGCATAAATTTAATATTCCATAAATATTTGACCGTCAAACATTTGTTCGCGTTGGATTCCGCATAATTTGACAATCGCTCAAAAAAGGCTCGCGTTGATTGGTCGAAAGAAATGATAAAATAATACAATCGCGGTGTTTTAAAACATGTCTATGACATCGTATGGAATCATGAACTTATACATATGAACCCGAAACAAAACAATAATTGACTCTATGAATCTTTCAAGACGGTCCAAATCCAACAAAAGTTGTTCGTACACGAAGCAAATGGTCGCCAGTTTTTTCGGAATAACTGCACATGTCACTACCGTTTCAGTAGAGCAACAAAGAACGGTCTATTCTAGTATAGCACCATTTGTTATCCAGAGCTTCGGAAAAATCAGGGAAACAAATGAATCATTCTCCACCACAACAATGCAAGCTCTCACACAACAGCTCAAAAATATTTTTTTTTTAACATTCAAAACATCGAATTGAGAAGTCATCCGACGTACAGTCCTGACTTAACACCCAACGATTTCTTCTTATTCCCAAAGACCAAAAACAAATTTCGAAGCCAATGGTTTTATTTATGATTTATGGCACAAGAGAGTTACTGTTTTAAAATTGTCTTGTTTCAGGATGAGCCTTTATAACGAAAAATTTTTGTAAGTTGAAGAAAATGCCAGAAATATTTCAGTCGTTAATTTCTATGCAGAGAGCGCATCTTATAAACGGATTCTATGAGAAACTAACTACGTCGGAGAAAGAAAACTAAATCATTCTTCAATTAGTAGAAGCACTGCAAAACATTTTTCGTACAGAAGCTTCGAAAAACAAATTATTTCACATATGCAACAGAAATGAAAACAGAGAAAGAAATTTACTTTTATCTTAAAATTACATTCACATAAAATATCATATATCGTTTAAAAATAAAAATAGCTTCTAAAATATAATTTACATAAAGTAGGCATCACAACTGGAGTACTTAATTTTCGAAATGCCACCATAATCTACCAGGTCAGGAGAATTTAAATAACATCTGAGTGAAAAATCAACGATATTCGCTATTATTTGCTCCGGGTGAGAGTAAACTTGACCGGAATTGAATTCACCGATCAATTTTATATATAATTTTGTTGAGGATATAATTTTATTGTTATTTTCGTGTTACTTTTATGACAGTATGGAAATTAATAAATTCACATAAACTCAGAGGGTCCGAAAAACGTGATTGGTAACTTTGTGGTCCATTTTTGGCGTTTCATTATAAATATGCAAGTATCATCTTGAGTTATAGGGGATACTTGAGTCAGTGGCGTAGCTAGGCTTGGTGGCACCCAGAGCGGAAACTAAATGGTGCACCCCTTTAGAAGGGTTTTTTAATAAAATAAGTCTATGAATCTTACAACATTTACCTCTACAAAAAAGACATATTTTAAAAGATTTATTTATAAAAGAATTTAGTATCTAATCTTTTCAGAAACTTAAAGAATTTTCTCTGAATTGTTCCAATATTTTTGTCTTACGGGCTTACAAATTGTGAGAGAACAACTTACTATCAGTTAACCACAAAATATCAGTTTTAATAATTAAAGAATTGACATTATGAAGTTATAAAAACTTAAGTTAGTTTAAAATAGAAAACTTTGAAAAATATACGAAAACTTTAACATAATTGAAGAAAAAAAAGGACCTGGGAGCAAAACGTTGACAAATTTTCCCTCAGTGACCCTGAATAACAATTTATATAAATATTTTTTCGAAATCAATCCACCACTTCTACATAAAATTTAAATGAAAAATGAAAAATAAAATATTAATATTAATTTCTAAAGATTTTTCATAATTTTTATCAATTTCTTTATAGTATCTATATTAACCTCCACTTCGACTTTGAAAGACAAGACTGAGGTCTGTAACACTTGACTGCCTTATTCTCGACGATAAATATCACAGTATCACAATATCACAGTGATACCAAATTGATATCTGAAATTTGTTTCATACTCATTACTTATCTACATAATTCTCAACGCAAACTTACCACGGCTGGAGAAGATCAAGAGTCATGAATGGCTGAAAAAGAGCTGCAAATTCCAAGAAATCTCTTTATTCTTCACATTTGGTGATTGAGAACGAAATTTAATTTTAATAATTAAAACAATTTTTATGGAACTTTGCTTCTTATCTTCCCTTAAAAAATGTATTTTCGATAGCTTTTGTTGGTTGGCTTGAACAGAATAATAATTATATACGTAAAATAAAGGAGTCAAAAACCATCTTAGAGTTTTTAATAGACATCTTCAAAATAAAATAAAAACAAACGTCAGAACGTCATAAAATTGTCATAAAACGCCATTTATTTAATTTACATAAAAAATCTAATGAATTTAAATCAATTTACTTTTTTTAAAAATTTTTTAAGCAAGTATAAAGTTGATTAATGATTTTAAATAAGTAGTTTTATGTAACAGTTTACCCAAAACATATTACTGTTCAAAATTATGCCGTAGCAGGTTAAGAGCTGTCAATAAGGTTTGTTTCATGATGTATGTCATGATGATGTTTGTCTCAGAACATAGTAATTAGAAAATTATAAAGTATATTTCTGTTCTTGACATTTATGTCATGAACACGTTTTTTTGAAAAGTTATGGAGAAATGGATTGCTTATAAATAACTGACAGGTTTACGAAACATAAGGGCAATAGCAATGTCTACTATGCTAGCAAGTTTGAACACTTCTTAACCCGAATATAAGAAGTAAAAAAGTGCTTTTTTATAAAACTGTATGGAATATATTAAAAATGTTTTTACATTTTTCATTTTGTACTCCATCTTAATATCATGAAAATTTTAACATAATTTGTTTGGCAATTGCACCCCTAACCAATGAAAAATTACACACGGAATTGACTTGGGTTTTAGTATGAGCGTTTATATTGAACAAAATTCAATATAAAGTTAAAGTTTGTTTCAATAAAAACGAAATCCTGGTGATGATAAAAAAAATATTTACATTCACTTATGCACCCTCTTGATATTCAAAACATGTGTGTTCTTTTTATTAAAAAAAAACCAAAAATTATATTTTTATAAACTTATTATATTGATAATAAGTTTTTCTGTCAAATTTTGCACCCCACTTTGGTGTGCACTAAAAGACTTTTGTGTGCATATCACTAGTTTAACACGAAATAGACATACAAATACTCAAAACTTTTCAATGGTGTTTGTATTTTTCTATTGACATCATCATATTTTTTAAAACATATTGTTATATGAAATAAAAAAAAGGAGTAAGTTACCAAAATCGACTTGTAATTTATTATGATGCATCGTATTAAAATACATATTCCTGCAAAATGTTACACTCCTACAATAAAAAACTACGTTTTTATTAGCACAATTTTTTCAAATTTAGTAAGTTTTTTGATTCTCCTGTAAAATTTTAAAAATGTAACTTACAACTTTTCAAGTTAATATGACAATATGTTTTTATTATTATTATGATTAACAATATGTGTAAATGAATTTGTTTTCTTGTGCTTTGCTAAGTTTTTATTTAATAAATATGATTTTAAAAGTGTTCATATAAATAAAAAATATTTGTTAAAAGAATAAATTGTTTTGTCCTCTCATAGGAACAAGAAAATTCCGAAAAATCCCGGGATGCCAGGATCGGTATTTTTAATCCTGGTAGTCCCGGGATTGCCAAACCGCTCGGGATTGACAGCTTTTTTCAGTGACCGCATATTACTAAAAGTATCATATTTCTTATATATCTACCGAATGCTTTAATTTTTGTCCATCGCTTATATGGAGACAGTTCACTGTGCATCATCGAATTCTAGTCTGAAAATCTTCACAATTTTAAAATATTTCACATGAGTTGGGAACTCTGCTATCAAGACTGACTTTTTCTTGAGTCTGTTTTACACTGTTTTTCTCACTCGTGTTCTCACTTCTCTCTGGGCTCGTCATTAAGCGGAGTTGCCACCTTAATGCTAATTTAATACTTTTAATAGCTTAATTTTCAATCAATAACTAGCTATGGTATTTTTTTGGGATATGGCCGTATAAATAAGAACAAACATTTTTTGCTTTTGCCTTTATTTATTTAGTGTCGAGATTTCGGCTCACTATGTGAACCAGAGAACAACTTGAGTGCATTCAAATGGCGTTTTGAATGTGTCGTCAAAATACGAGCTACGAATTTGCCTTCTGCATTAAAATTAATGCGCAAAGACATGCACCAATTGCTGTGGGTCGAATGCCGTAGAGTACGAGCGATGACGAATACGAATGCCTGCGAAACATGAATGTCCGACGAAGCCAGACATTCGCAACATTCGCCAAAAGCAACGAATATTCATGCTTTTATGTTTATTCGCAGCAAGGAAAAAAATGTTAACTGCAGTCTGCAGCAGCGCTCACTCTTTTACAACAACTTCGATATTTTCATGATTGTTGTAATTCTTATTGTTGTAATTGCTTGTTGTTTTTTTGTGTGTTCAATAATTTAAACTTGTCGAGCCAACATGCTTGTTGTTCTTTCTGTCCTTTTGATTGTTAGAATACAAACACATGATTTTAGCTTTTGCACATTCGCTGGCGTTGTGTGGTTTTTGTATATTTTTTGTTGTTGGTACTTGCTTACTTTCACACGTATCCAACGATTTGTTGTTGGTGTTGGCTTTTTGTTGTAATTGTTGTTGAAAGCATAAGACCAGGGAAAAAAACAAAGAAAACAAAAATAAAATTCCACTCGAGCTCGAGTTCAGCAGCAAACACTCGAGCTTCCAGCGAATCATTCGAATGTCAGCATTGTCTGGATGCTGCCTTTGTACCGATTCGCAGTCGTCACACACTGTGCTAATACCCCTTTTACATTAGTCAAGAATTGAAGTCAATTTTCTGAGCTTGTAGGCCAATTCGCTGCAAATAGGAAGCGACGAAAGAGGAAAAAGTTGACGGTACACAGTCAAGTGTACTGGCAAGTTTTTCGAACTCGAAAAATTGCTTCCATTTCTTGACTAGTGTAAAAGGGGACTAAGCAGCAGTCGTTGTTTTCGAACTCGAGTGGTATGCATGCATTTTTTTTTTTTTTGTGCGATTGTGGCTGACGACGATTGTTATTCGAGTGGCTAAAAATGACGAATGGTCTCATGTAGTTCTCTGATGTGGACCTTCATCAGGGCAAGATTAACAAAATGTATAACAAAAGCCAACAATTTTTTTTCCTTTTTTATGGCCATAGTCCAAAAGTGTACGCATAATTTCATGTCTAGTTTAATGATAAGCTTGCGATGTGAAGTTATAGATATGGGATTAAAAAAAACTCAAGCGCCACCATTCAGGTGGCAACCTTGTCCGTCGAGCTCAATGCGTAGCGATCAACAAGGTGAATACAATAACAAAGCGGAAGCGAAAAGAAACGTCGGTGAAATCTGTGCGCTGTTTGAAAGTCGGTTTCAGTTTTGAGTTGTTTTCCGTGGCATACAAACGTTTAACCGCAACACTGCTGCATAGTCGAAAATAGACCCCGGTCTTGGCTTGTGTGTTTTTTTACTTGTTTCTAAAGTGGATTTCTTTTAAATTTTTTTTTTTTCAACATTTATAACCAAATCAAAAGAAAAAAAACAACAAAAACGACAACAAGCCAGCGCAATAAGCTGTGCTTGAGTGAAAAACAAGGCAGAGAACGTGAGAGCGCGCGCAACAGTGTAATTTTTCAGGAATTTTTTTTTGGTCGTGTTTTTCTTTTACTTTTGTTTTTTGGTATTTAAAACCAGTTTTAAATACAAATTAAAACAACAATGTAGTCGACTATTACCAAAAGAGGCAGCGACGCAACAATTTGAAACGTAGCAGTCAGCGCAAAAGCAGCTGAATGCAAAAAAAAAAATATAAAAATATTAAAAGAAAAGCAAACTTAAAAAAGCCATTTGTTGCTGTTATTTTCATGTTGTTTTCTGTTTATTTTTAATATTTTAATTATTTTGCAAAATTCCAAATTGGGATAAAAATTCCAATTCAATCGTGCGCTTACTTTTTTTCACTCTCGCGTTCTCTGTGCCGCTTTTGCGTGTGCATTTTTCTTTTACAACTTTTTACGGTGAAATTTTTACATTGTTTTGTTTTACGTGTTTTTTTTTGTTGTTCTTCGTTTTCTTATTGCTAGCGATGCAAACGCAATCATTAATAAAATTTTAAGCAACAAGATAGCAAAAATTAAATGGAAAACATTTAAAAAAAAGTTAACAATAAAAGTAGATAAAAAATAAAACATCTCGTTGCAAACAGAATTAAAAAAATTGCAGCGAAAAGCGGCTCAAATAAAGAAATTCAACTAAAAGAAACGCAACGAAAATTAAGGTCAGAAAAGTCGCAGACGCAAACGTAGACATAAACGTCGACGCAACAAACAACAACGCTGCCGCAAGCAACGCAAGCACGCAACAGTGAAACGTTTAGAAAAATAAAGCAGAAACAAATTAAAACCGGAATCTTGTTTTTTTGGTGCTATTCAAAATTGTTTGTGCGTTATTTTACGGGCGTCCGTAAAATCTTGAACTTTTGTTTGAGTTACAAAAAAACGAACTTGAACGCCGCCACCAGAAATTCAGAATTTTATTCTGTGTTTTCGTCGTGTTATCAATTCTTTTGTCATTTTGGAATAATTAAAAATCATTCACGCTGGATTTAGGATACTACGAAGCGGTTAAAGGTGAGTTTATGTTGTTGTTTGCAAGCAAAGCAAGGAGCTGCCACCTAAAATATTTTCCATGCATAATAGCTTGAACAGATTCAACACAGCAAGCGATGAACGTCATGTCTCCACACTGTCGCTGTAGAGAAATGTTAAGCGACTTGATTATAATAAACACGACAGCAGCCAAAGACACCGACATTCGATGTCGCGCAACAATGTCGTCCCAAAATTCTCCAAAAGCTCGTCCCTTAAGAAAAACATGAAAATTTAAAGTGACGTTTGGCGCTCGTCGCTCATTTTGTGCATTGTGTTCACGCTATAAACTGTTATTGAAACTCAATTTCAAAAAGATCAAAGTCGTTTGCTAACTCTACATAAACCTGCGAATACCAAGAGAATTCAATTTGATTCCAGAAGTACTGATGACTTCCTTAAACAATTTCAAGTTCTTCTAAAGACAAACTTCAAACTACAATTCGTGGTGATAGATTATGACAAATTTTAATATCTCTTGTATGGAACAAAAAGAAAAAAAGAGTAGAAGCGTCCCATCGAACCACAAATGGAGCTTCTGTGAAAAGTTAGAGTTTTGCGAAAGTTTTTGATTATTTTTTTTTATTATTTTTTTTTTATTAATTTTTTTTATTAATTTTAATTAAAGTTACACAATTAAAATATATGCTATGCACGGTTTATTTTCCACCTCATTATTCTATCAAAGCTGATGACTTCGAAATTTTTTTTCAATATAATGGGTATAAAATTTATCGCTGCAGGGAATTTTGATGCTAAGCATCCCTGGTGGGATCTCGATTGACTTATCCGAAAGCAAGAGAGCTTCGAAAATGTATAGTTGTCAACAATCCAAATACATTATCTACTAGAAATTTCATCTGTTGGATCAGTGATCCCAGTAAAATACTGGTTTTTCCAGATTTCGTCATTTATTCAGGCATTTTTAATCAACTTTTAGATATAATTGTCAGCTATGAGCTAAGCTCAGATCATTCGCCTATTTCAGTTATCTATAGTGCGGCAATTCATAATGTCTACATTAACTGTCAAATATTATCACCAAAAACTGACTTAATTTTATTCAAAAACTGAATTGAAAATAATGCAAGATTAAACATATCACTCAAGTCTGGCAATAAATTGATAAAGCCCTAGAATCGCCAACAAAATAAATAAACGCAACCGAATTTTTATCTACGCCAACTTCAAGAAAAAAAAAAAAATTCGGTCGTAATATCTGCTGTAATAAGATCACCCACTGTGAGCATCAAAAGAAAGTAAACACCAAATTTGCATCTTTAAATTGTCTTATTACAAAGTTATAGCCGATACACATTGAATGCAATATGCAACATGCAACAAACGACAAACTGCAAAAAATAAAACGCATGTTTTCTTGGATAAATATAATTTTTGCATGCAACACGACAATGAGAGAATGTGTCAATGTGTATCGACTATTATTATTGACTTGCGATAAAAAGTAATATTACAGAGTTAACTACTATATCATTTAAAAATTTACTACGAGTACTATAAAACATGACATCAAAACAAGTGGCAACATTGCTCAAATCTCTAGAATGACAAAATGCATTAGATTTTACACATCAAAATAAGTACACAGTGGTAACTTAGTTTTTTATGTTTCGATGAAGAAACCACACGTTTTACTTCATTAAAAAGAATTTCAAGTTGTTTTGTACGTATTTATAACAACTAAAGCGGTATAACGGAAAAAAAAATCACTCACAATGGAAAGCAGACTTCGTCTGATACTCGGAAAATTATATTAGTTATAAAAGAAAAAGATAAATCCTTCCTTGAAATTGGCAAAGTTGTGGATAGGAAACACTGCACAATAAAAAAAATAGTTGATAGATATGCCAAACATCATCAGGTTGAAGATTTACCATGATCTGGACGCCCAAAGCGGCTTAGTGGTACTGAAGTTGTAACATTAGAAAACATGTCGCAGACATCAGGCAAACCAGTAAGTTTGCATAAAATCAAGAGAGTGCTTTACAAAAAGGGCTTACATGGAAGGATACCACGCAAGAAGCCATACATTGCCAAGGTGTAACAGAGCAAGCGTTTGGATTTCGTTAAAAAGTATAAAAATGAAACTATATCTCTTTTTGGGAAAACATACTGCATACAGCAATAGGTGTTGCTGATCTTGTTTTTATTGACACCACTACGAACAAAGTGGATTAATTGGCCATTTTGAAGGACAATGTTGTCTCTAGTGTCTAGAAATAAGTCTGGACTTGAAACTGGATCTTCCATCAGAACAACCATCCGAAGCATACGCCGAAAATTGTAAAAGACTGGCTACTGTACCTGACTCTTAAGACACTTCTTTGTCGACAAGGAATAGCCGTTAAAGTCGAGTTAGAACAAAGTGAGGTTATTACTTTCATTGCGGTTTTCACAACAAAATACACTAATATGCAAATTTTTATGGTTGTACCTTGAAAATTAAAAGTTTAAGGCCTTCAAATCTATACAGTAAAAGTCAGGAAACCCTGATATGAGGAAGCGATTTTTATCTTAAAAATGCTCTCCTGAAATTTTGAAAATAAGTTTGGCTGTTTTTCCTTGTCGACACAGACTTTGTCATCCGATGCTTTACTTTCTTTTGACGCTCGTAGTATAAGAGATAAACGAAGATTGACAAGAGCTTGGCCTAAAAGTAGGAGCCCTAGTGACAAAATACTGTTTAACAATGCATTAAACAATGCATTGAAACAGCGTTTATATGAACTGAAATAAGCGGCCACTGCTCAATTTCTTTGAATCTTGAGCCATTGTCAAAAAATAATGATTACAGGCCTTTGGAAGTGAAATGTTCCTATTCAATCCGGCAATCCGAGACTGGTTAAGATCAAATGAATCAAAAATTAAAGCTTTTGCAAAACATTTATATTCTATATTTCCACCCCATACAACTGCTGATGATGATGTTGATGATAATGTACTTCAATTTTTTGAAACGCCCTCGTCAAATGTGCTTGGTTCTCTGATATATCTTTAACTGAAGTTCATAATGAAATTATGCAGTTAAATAAAAAAAAGGCTCCAGAATATGACTGTGTTGATGCTAATATACTCCGGTGTTTACCACGAAAGGGTATTTTGTTTTTAACTTTTATATTTAATTCAATTTTAAGGTTTGATTACTTTCCAACACAAAGTTATCATGATTCAAAAACCAAACAAACCTGAAAAAACAAACTGAAATGATTTCATCTAACCATCCGGTTAGTTTACTGGTAGTTTTCTAAAAAATATTTAAAAAATTATTTTTACAAAGAATGTTACCAGTCTTAGAGGAATACGCTATATATCTGAACATCAGTTTGGATTCTGAAAAGTACATGGTATTCGTGAACAATGCCAAAGAATCATAAACTTAATAATTGATGCCCTGGAAAATAAAGAATTGTTATGTGGATTTTTTCTTAGTTCAGCGAGCTTTTGAGATAATCTGGCACCCAGGACTTTTATATTAAATAAAGCAAAATACTTCCTTCTCCCTATTTCGTGCTTTTAAAAAATCTTACTTAAGTAATTGTAGCTTTTACGTAAAAATTAATGGAGCGACTTCTAATATATGTCCTATAAATGGTGCAAGGACTTTGCTTCGCTCAATAAAGCATTAAGGACTATCCACTACAGTATTTTCACAGCAGACTTGCCAGTAAACGATGATGTCCACATAGCAACTTATGCAGATGATAGGACCACAATAGCAATCAGTGAAATTACTGGAGAGGCATCTCCCGTATTGCAAGCAAAACATAATAAAATTGAAAAGTGGTTGAAGAAATGGAAAATCATGGCAATCTACGAGAATAATGTACAAGCCCACCTGTCATACTTAATGGCTCGCAAATACAGTACAGCAATAATGTTAAATATCTTGAACTTCATGTTCAAGACCGCGAACTTACCTGGAAGAATCATATCAAAACTAAACAAAAAAAAAACAACTTAATATCAAAATAATAAATGAAGACACGGCATTGTAATATTTGTAATTTCGTTGTGTATTTGATCAGCCCATCACAAAAGTATTTCTTCTCAACATGGAGGAAAGTAACGACTACGCTCTAGGTACACACATCAGCTGATCTTAAAAATACAAGACTTTATCAAAGGTTCGTTCACAATACGTTGTAAATATTGTAAATTTTGTTAAAATATATCACAAATACACCACATCGTGAATACCTCTATTGAGAATTGTTAATGCACCATGGTATGATCAAAGTTCACAAAGACTTAAATATTCCTTCTGTAAAGTCAGAAATTAAAACGTTCAGTGAAGAATATATTTACCGGCTCGAAAATGACATTAACAAATTAGCTATAACCTTATTAGGCCACGTTCATAGTAAACGCCGATTCAGACCGGCAGCAGACGTCTAAATATAGGCGCTTGTTACAGGCATTTAATGGATGATACCCATCAAACACAGAAAATTACATTCCTGCTCGCTAATCCGGGCATTGCCACAGTTTTTTTGGATCTTTACCTTATTGCCGTTTTCCAACACCACTGTCGTATGTGAACTCCTTTTCATCAACTGTTACCATAATCAACTGTTCCAAAAAGGCTCGATTTCGTTTCGTTCCAACAGCAAATAACATGATAATTCGGTTCATTAACTTTTTGCAAATTTTTGTTCGTGAGGCAACCCCTAAACGAGTTTTCTTTTAAAACCAACTTTATGGAAATGGCTTTAAATGTTTTGTTATCGATCGACAGTTCCGTGGCGATAGGACTGCTCACATGACGATAAGTCTTTTAAATGTTCTTTAATCGTTTACTGGCGAGTTCATAATCTATGTCTTTCATTCAACTCTTCTCTTTAGTCAATACTTGAATCATTTTCTTAATGATTTTACAACTTTGAACGCTATAGTATATGACAAACTTTCTAAACTGTTACTATGTGATAATCACCATCTATCTTTTGGCACATTTTTCCCCCAAATTAAAACAGCGTCGGTCGATTTTACACTTTTACTCGATCTGATTTTAATGAGCTGTGTTGAGTTGCGGAAGTGAATCTCTCTTCCATAATGAACACCATCGAACAATAATCCATTAATTTTCTACCTTTTATGAGTTATGTAGCCATCTCTACCACCCGCCGCCGACACCTGATACAACTTGGTATTGGTCAGTTTTAAAGTTAGGTTTAAGCCAAGCCGATATTTGAGCGTTTAATGAGTTTTTATTGCGTGCAACTAAGTCGTAAAATAAACGCAGTTAAAAGTAAAGTAAGAAGAAAAAAGTGACTTCATATCTTTTGACAGCTTAAATACCAAAAACAGTTACAAGAAATAAAGCAAATAAAATGTACGTTGTTGGCTTATGAATAGCAGCGGCAACATACGAACAAACATACATACATTCAGTCACACATAAGTAAGATTTTCTATAGTGATGCATATTTATTTTTATGGTAACTATGTTTTGATATTGGCTGGCAACTCCGGCTTTGCTTTGAATGCTGCCACAGGTGGCTGAGTGAGCAATTTGCCGACCTGCCTGGTCATTTCTGGACTCTTAAGTTAAGAGCACGATTTGGATACGCTGTTAGGGCGCTATCTTTGGCTACACACAAATATTTTTGCTTAAGGAAATAATAAGCTTGTCACGGTTGCCACCTTATGGGGTTTTAAGCGTTATGTTTAAAAATTATGTGTAAAAAAAATATGTACTAAAATTAAAAATAATAAAAAAACAAATTAAAAAAAATTAAATACTTAATATTAAGAACAAATAAAAAATCTAATAAAATAAGAAAAACAAAAAAAAAAAATAACAACAATAAAAAAGAAAATAAATAAAAATTAATAAAAAAACTTAAACAAACTAACAAAAAATAATAAAAAAAAATTTTAAACAAACAAAACAATAAAATTAACACACAAAAGTAAGTACATTACTACAAAACCTAAATTAAAATTTGTTGAAAAATACAAAAAAAAAAAATTAAAAATAAAAGTAAAAATAATAAAATTATTTAAATATATAAAAATAATATAAAATAGCTAAAATATGAAAACAGTACCTATAGATACAAAAGTAAATTTAATGTTCGAATATATATAAAAAATTAAGAGAAAATTAAAAAAACCAAATCGAAGAAAATAAAATCATCTGCTTGCTTTCACTCAATTTTTGACTGTTTAACCCATTTATTCCCAAGCCATTTTAAAACCGAAAATATAACTGTTTTTTCATTTTTTTATTAATAACGATTAAAGCAATACAAAAAAATAGAAATAAAAAATTAAATAAAAATATTAAAACTTATTATTTTTTCCATAGAAGTAGTAACAAGTATGTAAGCAATGTGTCAAAGAATACATACAAACAGAAGTTGAACGGATAAATGCGCAAACAGTTAAACAGAAGTGCAAATAACTAAAACATTGTTCTGTACCCAAGCGAGTACAATGGGAGTAAATGGGTTAAAGCTAAGTCTACCAAGCTTTTGTACTCATAGTTGCTTCCATGCAATCCACTCAGTCCTAAGTTGCATAGTTATTTGTTCATAGAATAATTATGTGTCTGAGTAGAAAAGTTAAAAATCTTTTATTTTAGTTTCTGACATATTTTAGCTTTTCAGCTCCGATGATATTTTCCATAATTATATTAAAAAAGTCAGTCGCACGATAAGGAATCACCTTGCCTGAAACCTCGCTTGGTGTCGAACGGAGGGGAGAGGTTATTACCGATTTTCACTGCGCTGCTGGTGTTGCTCAGTGTCATCCTGACGTAGACTTATTAACTTTGCAGGAATACCAAATTTACACATGGTGGAATATAGGTGAATCCTTGTCGGACTGTCGTAGGGGGCTTTGAAACCAACAAAAAGATGGTGTGTGTCGATTTGTTTCTCTAGGGTCTTCTTCAAGATTTATCGTAGCGTTAATATCTGATCGATAGTGGACTTAATAGGTCTGAAGCCACACTCATAAGGTCCAATCAATTGGTTGACGATGGGCTTCAGTCTTTCACACAATACGCTCGACTGGACCTTATATGCGATATTAAGATGGCTAATTCCACGATAGTTGGTGCAAATGGTGGGATCGCCTTTCTTGTGGATTGGGCAGAGCACACTGAGATTCCAATCATCAGAAATGCATTATTCCCACCATATTCTGCATAGAAGTCTGTGAATGCATAAAAACAGAGCTTCGCCACCGGTATTAAATAGTAGAGCCGGTAGGCCATCGGCTCCTGCGGCTTTGTTGTTTTTAAGCCGAGCTATAGCTGTTAAGACCTCATTATAATCGGGCAACGGAATTTAAAAATCCGCTGTTATCTAAAAATTGGCGTTTCTGTGATATTATCTCTATTGGCGGGTATTATCTCTATTATAATTAACAGCGTCGCAATTTAGAAGACTAGAGAAGTGGTCCCTCCATAACATCAGCTTACTCTGGATATCTGTCACTAGATTCCCGTTATCATCCTTGCAGGAAGAGACTCCGGTCTTGAAACCATCGGCCAGGCATCTTATCTTTTCGAAAAATTTTCGACCCTCATTCCTGTCGCCATGCATCTCGATTTTCTCGCACTCACGCATTTCCGCCTCTCGTTTTTTTCGCCTGAAAAGGGGTCTCTCTTCCCTCCTCTTCTTTCGGTATCACTCCTTAATAGCACGCTTTACAATCGACGGCAGAGTGGCTTTGTAGGCGGTGTTCTTCTCTGCAGTGGCGTGGCGACACTCCTGGTTGTGCCACTGGTTTCGGCGAGGGCGGTGGTAGCCTATCTCCTCTTCGGCAGCCCATAGAGTGGGATATGTGCGTCCACTGTGCGCATATATCGTCCATCGGAGGAGTGCGTTCGATATATTAGAAATTATATATATATTCATATATATTTACTTAGACTGAAGAAGGAGTGAGAGTGGAGTAGCAAAGGCTTCGGCTGTCCGTTTAAACTGCAGCTTATTGACGTCTAGTTTTCTCTGTGTAGGATTGCAAGCATTCTAAGCTGCGCACGTACGTGTGCGGATCTTGGCTGCGACAAGATAGTAATCCGAGTCTATGTTTGCACCACGGATCGTGGGTACGTCTAGTACACTGAAAGAGTTCCTTCCGTCAATCAAAACGTGATCAATTTGGTTGCATTTTTTTGATCAGAGGACAGCCAGGTGGCCTTATGAATATTGAGATGCTTGAGTGCTCTACTGCTACTAACGACCATGTTGCATGTTGCGGTGAATTCAATCAACTTCATTCCGTTATCGGATGTGTTGTGGTGGAGGCTGAACTTTCCGACTGTTGGACCAAATATGTTTGCCTTGCCCACCTGGCGGTGAATTTGCCATGCACGATTTTTATGTCTTGTCGGGGGCAGCACTCGGAAGCATCTTCAAGGCGTTCATAGAATCTTTTTTTTTGGTCTCATCATATTTTTCTTCTTGTCGGAGAGTGCGCACATGTTAGGCAGATGTTGAAAAATTTAGCCTTGAAGCGGATTATGGCAAGTAGTTCGTTCACAAGAGTGAATCGCAAGGACATGATGCCGTATTCTCTTGCCAACTACAAATTCACATCTAAAGTCTTGCTTTTCCGCATGGCCGCCGTAGTAGATATCACAGGATACTTGTCGTAAGCAACGCTGTCCCTTCCATCGCATTTCTTGGATTGCAGTGATTTCAGCGTTATATCTTTCCAAGTATCAATCAGTTGGGTAGAGGCATTATCCCAATTTAGGTTTCGGACATTCCAGGTGCATATCCGTAAATCATTATCAGTTTTTCGTAGGCTGTAGTCGTCATCAGATTTGTGGATAATTTTTCTCATATTTCTTATTTATTTCATTGAAATGATTTTTTAAGTGGTGGGCTTCAAACCCAATGCACAACCTTTGCTTGAAGGCCAAAGTGAAGGCCCGCCGCTCAAATTGGTTGTCAACTAACGGGTGTTAGTTTGCCATATCCAGCAGACACCACCACGTGGAGGTTTGAATCGAATTGAGACGATTTCGACATTGATAATGCTGGCCTCGCCAAGTTCTGGCAGTCAGACACGTTGCCATGTGAAGGCCCCCCCCTGTCCACCAAAATAACTAAATAAATGAAAAAAGTAAAAATTATTCAAATAAAATATAAATAAAAATTTAATAAATATAAATTAAAAATATCGTATAAATAAAATCTAAAAATTACTAAAACAATTATAAAAAGCAAAAAAAAGAAATAATATATAAAGTACTATTGCGACTTATTGACCTGCTCTCGTACTACATATAATTAAATACCCTTGTGATAATTATTAAAATAAGAGTTGAAGAAAAAAATTAAAAAAATAACATAAAAAAATTAAAATAAATAAATAAAAATAAAAAAATCAAACAATAAAAACTAAAAATAAAGAGCAAAGAACAAAAACTAAAAAATAAAAAAATTAAAAATAAAAAAAATATAAAATAAAAAAATAAAAAATAATTTTTAAAAAAAATAAAAAAAATGTATATAAAAAATAAAAAATTAAATACAAAATCAAAAATACGAAATAAAACATAATAAATAATAAATAAAAAAAAAAAAAAATAAATAAAAAATTCAAAATTTAAAATTAAAATTTTAAATTTTAAATTTAGGTATGGAAAAAAATGGATAAATAAATATATTATTTAACTAAATATTCTCTAGAGCTATTAAAGTTCAGAAAATTATTGTTGAAAATATTAGAGAAAATATTAAAAAATAAAATAATTTACCTCAGGTGGCAACTTTAGCGTGTTGATGCTGAAGTTAGGCGTCCAAGCTTGCGCACTGGCACAGATTAACGATATTTCTTGTCTCGGTTGCTGTTATTGTCTTTTTTTTTATTTTTCTCTGTGCTCTTAGTTTTATTCACTAAAACTCTGGAGCGCGTTGTTTAGTTGCTGTTGTTGGTGCTGCAGGTAGATACAAAATTCTTGGCCTCTACAGTTAAAGCCCCATAAAGACACCAACAACAACAAGAATAACAACATTTGATGCAAATAAAATCTGTGCTGGTGAAAGGCGCGGCTCTTGGCTTGCTGCATGCATGTATTTGTTCGACCGTCTGTCTGTCTGCCAGCCTTAGTATTATTTGTCTGTATGTCTGACGTTTAACAGGTTTTCAGTGGTTTAACTTTTTTTCCTTTGCTTTATATAATTTTTTTGTAAAATTTTGACTTATATAAGTTTTTGTTTTTATTGCTCGTTTAAAAAATAAAACTTTGTTGTTAATCGTTTTAAGGATATCCGCAAAATATAAAAAAAAGAGAGTCATAAATAAAACCTGCTTCATTGAGAAGTTAAGCGTTACCATAGACAAGACCAGTTTAGACCCTTAATAAAAATATGCAACAAGGTCAAAGCGAGCGCATTCTTTCGAGCTCAGAGCGATCGTGCGGGAGGGCGTTTGACGAAACATAAGCTTTTTAAATAAAAAAAAAAAAAAAACACCATAAAACAAAGCCCGCAAAATTGTGTTGGTACAGAGAAATCTGGCTGGAATCGCCACAAGGGCAACTATGTGACGATATGACTGTTGAATGGTGGTGGGCTGCTGGTGCTATAGACCGACAGCCAGTCAGATAGTCAGACGGATAGACAGACTGTTGAGCAGTTGCGGTCCAATGCACGGTTGGCTGACTGGATGCTGAGTCGGCTAAATTCTTTTGTTTTTTGCTGCGTCTGCGTTAAAAGTGTTGCCACAGTTGTGGGTTTTGTTTTAAGAGTAAGTTATAAGCAATTATTTTCGATACAAGCAAAAGAAGATATGCACATTAATTTAAGATTATGAACAGATTTCATACAAAAACCCAAAAATCATTAGAAAAAAAATTTAATTCTTTCGTGCTCAGCTTAAAATGACAATATAAGTCATTTAATCTATTCAACATGACAACATAAGAAAATCAAACTCAAAACCGGTCCCCGCTAAGTAGTTAATGTCCAGCATATTGTTGGCATATTTTAATCTCTGTGTCAACGTGGCAACCCCGTTTTTCCCGAGGCGACAGTTGAGCTTCTTAATGTTGAACTGACGCATTTGTGGGAAATATGAACCTGGCTGCAACGATTGCAAGTTTTTATTTAATTTTTTTTTTTCTTATAATTCTCTACTTTGTTTTTGTTGTTGCTGTTATGTTGTTGCTGTTATGTTGTTGCAATTGCAACTTGAATCTTTGCGCGCTCATTTACACTGCCATCCATGATGTGTCGTCTGTCCATGTGTTGCTCGCACAAACTTTCAAACCTTCACATCGAAACTTATTGACACTCAAGTAAAAACGACATTTTAAGCTTTCCTTTAGCTGCTGCTGCTGCTGACCAGACCAAACGTGTTTCAATTAAATTTTACTCCAAAGCAATGAGTTTTCTTTCAATCGTTCGTATAGCGACAATTTTGTTTTTCTTTCTTTGTACCCATGTTTGACATTCTTACACTGTAGCTATAATTGAATTATTCTTTGAATTGAAAATGCAAAAATGCGCTCGTTATCACATTTTTCAAACGATTTATAAACATTTACAAAATGTTTAAAATATTTTCAAAAGAAAAAGTGATGAAATCGATATTTTAGAGATAGTAGTATTACGATGTTTTTTTAAGATAACATCTTTCGTGCTTTAGTTATGATGTGTCATCTTTTTTTTATGTAAATCAACATCAACATTAATCATTTTCTTAGTTTGTTCAACTATTTAAACTATGATTCATGATATGAGACACCTATAATTGAATATCTCGATAGCTGATTTAGTAAATCAGTTTCACTTTATTTATTTATAATATTATATTTTATTTTATCAATTTATAACTGATAAAATAATATAACATAACTTTGACAAGGAATAACAACGATCTCTTAATCAAATTCTTTGACCTGCTGCCAAATCGCAGTAACTGGCTGAATAACTAAAACGAAACATTATTCAATGCGTTCGCCAAAACCCAAAAAAAAAAGTGTAGAAAAAAATTGCGAAAATCTCTTGTTAATGGGAAGAATAGTTACACCTTCGTAAGAAAATCTCCAGAGTTTTGGGAGAGGGTAATTTTTCTGTCGAGAGCAAATTCTGTATTTTCGACATTAGGGGCTTTCGCATGGTCCAATATATTGGACGACAAAGTCGGATGAAAAGGTAACGAAATAATTTGATTGAGCTTTCGAATGATCCAACATGTTGGACGACATCATTAATTGCAAACTCTCAAGCAAAACGCTTCGGCGCAATGGCTTAAGAATTTTTGGCTGTGCAAATAATTGACCATATTTTGGAGGAAGAGGAAGAGATGGAAATGAAAAGAAAATATTTTTCTTTCAAAAAAATACAGCTATTTTTTTACAAACATATAAATGTCTTCCATTAAGTTTTTGTAAGTAATTTATGTAAATTGGTTGAACGTTCTTCACTCTCTAAAAATTAATTAAATTAAAAATGCATCGCATTGGACCAACATGCGTTCACATGTCCAACATGTCGGACGGACCGGCAAAAAAATCAAAAATGTTTGATATTCATCTAACATGTTGGATCGACCGTCGTTTAAGCTTACGCATGGTAATTGTATTTTCGACTACAACAACAACGCAATGTTATTTGTTTTTGTAAATATAATAAACCGTAGTTGTTGTATTAACATTAAAAACACTTTTAATGAAGAAATTTTTATTTTAATAATGCAGCTCAACTACTTTCACATAGAAATTTTAATCTCGTAGCACCCATCACAATCTATATTACACCCGTCACACATTAAAATATTTGATAAAAAACTTTCTGAAACGTATTTCTAATTTTTGTTAACGCAGATTTAATCGTCAAAAATTATTTAATTGACAGTAATTAATTTTTATTTTTATTAATTGTAGTTTGGCTGAAATTCACAAACATTCATACTGAAGTCAGATTTTTGAATGAGTACCTACTCTTGACAACCGTCACAGGTACTTCCATAAAAGTCATTTATGATGACTGCAAAACGTTAAATAATTTTTTGTATGCTAACGTATTGATGATTAAAAGCGTGTAAATGTAACACTCGTCACAATGGAATGTTCCCTAGATTAAAGATCGAATTGTTTTTATAGAAATTTGTATTTATTTTTTAGAAGGTACTAAGGTTTTTAACGGTTGTTGCAAATTTAGTTTCTTTCTTTAGTTTCTGAACGTATTTACAACCATCAAATCCTTGATTGTCTATTACCGACCACTACTAAGCCTATTTTCGACTAGATCAAATCTACTGCAAAATTCTACTAATTTATAGATATTACATATTTGTGAAATGAAAAAGGATTCCCGTTATAATTACTCCACTAGGTTGTAAAAATTGAGTCAATTAAATTGAGTGAAAAAGTGAACTTAAAAAAATTAATTATAGTGAACAATCTAACTTGATCCGTTAATTGTCTCTTAAACGTTATTCACGTCGACGAACGAAGAAATAAAACATATTAATTTTAAAGCTTGAAAATCAATTAAAAAATACTCAATAACAAAACATAAAAAGGATTTCTCCATGATTTTTTTTCAGTCAATAGATTTTTAATTACACTGACCAATAAAATAATTTTTTTACAAAAAAAAAAAAAAAAGGATTCCGATAAAGAGAAAAAAAAAAATACATACGTAAATCGGCGTTTAGAAATTTTCCCCTTTTTTTCTTAACTCGTATCGTAATCGTAATAGGAAACCATGTGATCCTTACATTTTAGCTAGATAATGTGTTTGGGAGATTAATGTAAAAAACAACTAGGAACATTTTTGTAGAACATTTTAACCCTCTAATTCTTCAGTGTATGGGTCTTTTTTGTCCCTTTTTAAAAAAAGGACAAAAAATACCTTTAAAACGAGGTCGTAGAGTGTTAAAATGCCCCATAAAAATATTTGTCATAAAATTCTACTATAAGACTCTGAATACACTTAAGCTCTAAATTCAACTTGAACACCAAAAATAAGTGATAACTTAAAATCTTTCAAGTGTTAATTTCGAAGTTATTCAAAATATATTTTTTTAATGTATTTTCTGCACTTTTATACACTTCTATACTAACAGCAAAAAAACCAACTGAGAATTATGAGCAAAAACAACAACAACAAAAAAAATTAATTTTTATGATCAAGCCCAAGATGACACTTATTAAACAAAAATTGACGACGTGTTTATCAAAAAAATTGTCAAGCCCAATTTTTGAAATAAACTGCGCACGTGAATAGCTTGTTTTAAGATGATTTTGAGCTAATTTCATTCACGAACGTTTTTTTTTTTACTCTTCGTATATATCGTTATCAAACAACGTCTAGTAAACTTTCAACGTATGGTAAATTTGTTCTCTTTAACGTTACACTCGAACATATATTTCTGTGAAGACATTGAAAATGTTCTATGAAACCAATAAATGTTGAATGTGTACATGAAAGTAGACATGAAGTTTTTCAATTTATGTAAACAAAGTTTTCTTCAAATTTTGTTGTTTGGAAGTTGTTTGGACTAGTTTTATGTGGTCTTTAACGTTTCTTGGAAGTGAGTTTCAATGAAAAAACCTAAATTAAAGAACTATACGAAGAAGAGCTATAAAATTAACAACTTAAATCGTAATAATGAAAACAAAATGTTGTCTTTAACGTTACACGTTCATACCTTTTTGTTTCAATTTGAATTTTTTCCGTGACAAAGGCGAAATGAGCTCGAAAAAATAAGAATACTTCGATATATATGTTTTCCGATGATATGATATATAAAGTAACGAAACATAGTCTGTACACTCAGAAAAATATCAACCGTTATATAAACAGTCGGCCACTGTTATTTCAAAACACTGTTCGATTGAATGATTTGCGTTTAAGTAAACAATTTTCTTTGTTGAATGAACGTTTCAAAGTATTTTTGTGCTGTTAAAATCATCTGTTGAAATATTTTTGTGCTTATATTGAATTGTCAATTTTTTCTAAGCAATAGTTTTTGTATGTGTTTTGCTATATTTATATTATCGTTGTCAGTAGCTCAGTAGATGTGCACTAGACTGTCATGCGGGAGACGTGGGTTCGAACCCTAGCTGTGTAAGTATCAAAAATTGTAATTTAATAATTGAAATAATTGTAATTTAATAATTCTGTTTCATTAATTGTTCGGTCAAAAAAACCTTCAAAATAAAATGCTTACGATATTGCAAAAAAAAAATTGCAAATTTAATTTTTTATTTAAAAAAAAATATTTTAAATAAAAAAAAAATTTTTTTTGGCCTTGCCGGATTTGAACCGTGGACACCCGAGCACTTGACGCACACGTTAACACACTCGGCCATACATGAACTCTCAAACCAGTGATGAAATTTCAATAAATAAGTTTTTATACGGGTTTCGTGTTCCATAGACCAACAGTCAACCGACTGTTGATTTGAAAGTTTCATTTGTTGGATGGTATTTAACAGTGAAATCTGTTATATCAACCCATGATTTGTTTGATAAAACAGCATTTTTTCCCTGAGTGTATCACAGTCTGTAATACACTTTGTATAATAGATATTATTAAAAAAGTGACCTGAGGTTGGCCAGTTTACATTATTCGGGCGTGTCATGAAATCCAATAGCTGTCGGAATTGATTTTAAAAACCAGAAGAAATTTACTTCGCTGTTATGAATTCCGACATTATTGGTTTTATCTTCGAATCGGACATTTATTATATTTCGAACATACAACCAATAATGTTGGAATTTATGACACCAAAGTAAGTTTCTTGTCGTTTTAAAAATCAATTCCGACATCGATTGGATTTCACGACAACCCTGATTTTGTTCAAAACTCTTGGGTGTAAAAATACGCTCGCAATTAAGGTACTCTTAATTCGGAAATCCATCTTTTGACATAAAAGTCATGATATAAACCATGATATAAAAAGTTTAAACCCATTGCACTCTTTTGAAGCAAGAATTTAATTTAAATAAAATTCAATATTCAAAGCATTTAAGATTTAATATCTAAATGACTGATAGTTTTTATTTTTTTCTTAAACGTTTTGATCGCATTTTGATTAAGTTGCCAACATTTTTACCAAATTCTGAATTGATCTTTAATCTAGATCTATAAAAGTTTATTTATTTCTATGAAAAAAAACTTTCACCTTCAAAGCTTCTTTATTAATTAATACCCAAAAGTATCTATATATGATTTTGCGTTTTTCTTTTCTATTATTAATTTTTTGTTTTTCTTAAAAATGTTTGCTTGCTAATTCTTTGACTACTTCTGGTTGAGCAGGTTTTTAAAATTTATGCCAAATTTATGACTAGTTATTGAATACTTCCCTCTTGTGTATGAAAACAAACATAAACAGCAGGAATTGTGGTGGTCTGTCTGTCTGTCTGTCTTATCGTCCGTCTTCATTGGGTACGAGCAACGCGAAAACCTGCTTTCAAACTTATCGCCAAGCAAAAATAAAAATAATAAAAAAATAGAAAAAAGAAAACGAATCTGGTTGCTGCTATTTGCAAAAAGCAGTAAAAAATGAAACTAATGACCCGATTTGACCATTATTTGACAGACTGGAATGTGTTCCAAAATCTTGTGTTAAGTAGTCGGAGTGAAACAAATTTAAAGAAAAAACAACATAACAACTATCAAGCCGGCCGTAGACTACAACTCAGACTACTGAGAGCAGCAGCACAGAGTGGTGCCGACCGGCAGTTAGAGCAACTTTGAAAGCTTATTATTGTTTTACCATCTAAGCGCGGCACTTAAAATAACCCTAGGCTAATGTAAGCCGGTCCTTATTTTTCAATACCACTCAGCATTTTTTTATGCAGTTTAACGTGTTTCTAATGTTTGGCTGTTGCTGTTGGTTGTTGATTGGTTTTAAATTCAATTCCAATATTTACTGTGTTGTGTGGTGTGCAAATTTTAATAGCTTACAGTTGATTGTTTTCATATGGCATGTCGTGTTGTTTTTGTTGTTGTTGCTGTATTAGAAATGCAGTCAGTGTTCCCAATAACTTAATTGATTTAAGTTTTGTAGTTTTTTCTCCTACAACTTACTATCAGTTAAAGCGCCTCAGAGTTAATTGAATGCAAACGTCATCGCCTTAAATAGCTATTTTCTTAACTACTGTTTCGTAGCTTATTTTTGAATTTCTTGTTTTTTTTTCTGGTTTTATTTTGTTCATTGATAACTTTATTGATTTAGTTGGAATGTCGTTTTAAAGGCTTAACTAACTGTTTGACATGCATTTTCAATAAATTTTTATTATTGATTTCTTATCATTTTTGCAGAACTCGTTCTTGAAATTCTTAAAAAAAACAAAACTGTACTAATTTGTTGTTGCTTGTATTGCGTTTTCAGCTGGTTGGTGTGTGTTTTTATTTTATTTTTTTTTAAATTTTTTGTGTTATTTCTTTTGATGTCATGTTATTTTTTTAATAATTAATATTGAATCATCCGTAGTTATTTTTTTTTCGCTATTGTTTGTTATCTTCTGTCAACATGACTGACACTCACGGTGTTTTAATTTAATTCATTTTTACCTCGATACACACTCTCTATCATTTTGAGTTGAAATAATTGTTATTGAATTGAATCGAATTCGTGTACGTGTAAACGTTACTGCTACAAATGCAATCGAACTTATATTGCTGTCATTAAATCGTCCGTGCATTTTTAGTGCCTGTCAAATGCAGCTTTAGTTGTAGCTTGTATTTTATTAGCTTCAATTTTGTTTTTTTTTAATATTGTAGCTTGTAATAAACGCTACGCTATAATAATGAAAAGTAATTAAATTATTTTTCTATCTAATCTGTGGATTATTTGCCGATAGTTCTACAGTAAAAGTTTTAATAATATTTTTTCGTTGTTAAAACTAGTTTTGTTCTTTTTATACATGAGGAAATGCTATAAAAAACTTTGAAATTTTGTTTTGAAGTTGGGTTGTAACTTGAAAAGGGTGCAGAATTAATATGTTTAATATATGATTATTGATGCCATGTCACAATTTTGAAATTTTTTAAATTTATTTGACGTATGTATATATTTGAATATATATTTATAATCTTGAAATTAATTTATTGTTGGCCTTCAAATTCATGAAGTTGCTAATTTTTCAATTTCGCTATTGTACTTACAGTTACCTCACAGCACAATTGTCTCAATTTCTTAAAAAATGTTATTGGTGGTGCTTCTTAAATAATTTATTATAACGCTTAAACTAAGTAACTGTGCAAAATTTTTTAATTTCTCTATGGCACATTACAGACCAACCCGAGCACATCACAGCACATGTTCCGAATTTCTAAAAAATTGAATTTATTTTATTCAATAAAGAAGCAATTAAAACTAAATTAAAATATGTGCAAATTAAAATAAATAATAAATAAATAATGTGCAAATGTTTTTCATCTCAGCATGGCAAATTGCAGCACAAAGCAAGCACATTACAGCACAAAGTTCCAATTAATGTCGGTGCTCTAAAAATTGATTTCTGCTCTTAAAATTCGTAACTGTGCAAAATGTTTTAATCTCTCCATCGCACATTGCAGCACAATTGGCGCACATCACAGCACAATGTCCTCCTAATTTCTAAAAAATTTGGACTGCAACTTCTGTAGTTTTTGCACAGAACAGAAAATGGTTCATGACTACTTGCCATATAGAGCTCTTTTAAACATAATTCGGTACACTTCTCCGGTGTAATGTGCTGGGCACACTGGGATCATTAGAACCCCAGCTAAAAACCGGTTATAAAAATGAAACTATCGAATTTTTAACTTGAATTCTATTTTTAATAAAATTCAAATTTCATATGCAAAAAAAAAAAATTTGAGGTAAGTTAATAAAGAAATTGTACAAGCATTAAAATTCATATTTTATGTCAAAAAAAAAAAAAAAAAATTTGGATGTATGGTGTAAATAATCACAGTAAAATGTAAGGTGTAAATGAGCACACTTGTTCACTTTGTATAGTAGATGCATCAAAATTCTATAATTCCATTAATATAAAAGCTATGCGCTTGAAATTTCGTACACAAATCAGTTTAAGGACTGGCAACCGTGCTCTATATCGCTCAAACTGTTATATTTGTTATTGCTATGTATGAGCTGAACATGTTAGCCTGGACCAGAACCTGTTTCGCTATTAAAGTGCTTTTTATATGAAAATTTATTTGATATATATCAGAAAGGACACATTGATGACGACTGAAGCAAAATAACATTTGAAGTAAATGAAAAATGTCATATTGTCTGCTCCTTAATTATTTTGAATACGACTCGTCGTATGCCGGGCTTCTATACTAGTTAAGGAATAAAGCTCTTGACAACGCGTGTCCGCTGAAAACACCAAAAGGGAAGAAAAAGAGCTACGAATTAGAAGCCGACAGCTCTTCAAAAATGCAAAAGCCACTGGATTTACCGACTCGTGGTTATCTTATAAAATAGCTCTAAAGCTATGCAAGAAAGAATTAAGAAAATCACAACGACAATCTTGGAGAACCTTGTGTGAAGAAATATTACAAATCTTTGAGGCGTCGAGGCTTAGGAAAATGCTCGCAACCAGCCCTCTTAACCTGAGCTTCATAAAAACAAGAAGACGGAACATGGGCTACCAGTAGTGAAGAATATCGTAATATATTAGTAGAAACTCACTTCCGAGGTTGTTCAAAGATAGGGAATGTTCCAGCACCTAATCCAATGGCTTTTGATGATCTGCCAAAGCTGTCTTGACCTGAATCACATTACATAACGCTAGAGATACGTAAAGGAAGTTAACCCAAAAGACCTTTCACCAATCAGTCTCTCATCTTTCCTTCTTAAAACTTCCGAAAGGTTAATAGATATCCATAGGGACTAAAAATAGAAGTAAATCCACTTTATCCAGCGCAACATGTTGAAGCTCAAGAAAAATCCGTGGAAACAGTTCTCTACTCCATAGTGTTTACCATTGAAAAAAGCCTTCACCAGGAATATAAGCACTTATAAAGCAAATGCCACACTTAGATCTGCATCAATGGGAACCCCTCAAGAGGGAGTTCTCTCGTCTCTACTCTGGAACCTGGCAGTAAATGAACTACTGGTTAAACTGCAGAGAAAGAGGAATACAAGGTGATAGCCTATGCTGATAACGTTGCTATTATCACCACAGGAAATAATATATTTGCACTTAGGGATATTCTGCAAAATTGTCTAAACACCCAGTTTAGTTTCCAGTTGTGGATTCAGCGGTTGTGTTTTCAGCGGTAACCCAGACAAAACTGAGTTAGTAATCTTTACTTTACTACAACACAACTTACCCATAATCAGTCCTCCAAAACTGGGAAATAAAAGACTAAATTTCTCGGATCAAGCAAAATATCTGGGTCTTTCATTCTAGATAAGAAACAAAATATGAAACCCGACAATAGGACACTCTAGCATCAGGAAGGTCTACATAACGCACTTCTTCAATTTTTCTCCTACAAAAAGTTTGATGTATCCACTTCCATTCCCTTCCCTTCCCAAATGAATGGGATATTGGAAGCCCTCGATCTAGCAAGTATAGGGAGGAGTCTACTCTGAATGACTAAACATTAATCTTGCCTTAAAGATCCCTGACCAAATAACATCAAAAACAGTTCTAAACTGCCGCAAATCTCTAAATGATATGGCAGGGCAGCTCAAAATCTTCCTATGCTAGAACCCCGGACATAGAAACTTTCCAGAAAATTGGAAAGCAGATGAACATGCTCGAACCGGTAATACCAATACTTTATCGGAGAAAAAGAAATAATTGTTATACGTCTTACCACATGTTAATTACTCACAAATGAGATATCCCTTAAAAATACCAACATAAGGTGGTCTACGGGAAGCAAATGCTGAATCTGAAGCGCTCAAAAGAACTAATTTCCTTTAGAAGGGATCAAATAAATAGTGTTATCGGTGTCCTTACAGGGCACTGCTAAATTGGTAACTGCGCCCGAAGATTAAACATCCTCCATAATGATTTCTGCAAAAACTGCAGAAATGAGTACGAGAAAGAATCTACAACACATCTTCTCTGTACATGTCCAACGCTGGCTAAAAACCGCCACCTTTTTTCTGGCTGAATGGTTTTATAGTAACCTAGACGGTCTCTCAAAATCTTCGGTCTACAGTCTACCAAACTTTTTTAATAGCTTCAACTGGTTCAAATAGAGTAGATCAATAATTAACACCCTGGTATCACAACGGACCTAATTGGCCTAGTCTGTCTCATAAGAGAGCCGCGTCAACCTAACCTACACCCACTTTCCGCATACTTAATATTTTCTTGGATGTTTTTCATCTTCAAAAATTTTCTGCAGGTTTTTGAAGTGAAACTTCTTTGGCGGCGAGTGAAATTCCAAGGTCATTTTTCGTGACGCTAGGCTAACGTTTTAAATTCATATGAAAATTTTAAAAAATATTATCGTCGCCGCCAGGATTAGAACCTGGACTTTCTACTATGCATTTCATAAGAGTCAGAAACTCTACCACTACGCCACATAGGAACATGACGAATGAGCAAACAAAATGCTATTAATATTGAACGCGTTTTGGTCCGTGTGTTGTATACCACAGACACACACCATGTCTCAACAACGCGTTCTGATCCGTACTATTCAACGGGTTTTGGTCCGTGTGTTGTATATCACAGACACACACCATGTCTCAACAACGCGTTTTGATCCGTACTATTGAATGGGTTTTGGTCCGTGTGTTGTATACCACAGACACACACTATGTCTCAAGAACCCATTTGATTTTCATCGTTATATTATGCACGGAAATTGTATTTCTTTACAAAATATAACAACTGTGTGAAGAAACAGCAACAGACTGACAGATAATATAATCTGTATAACAATATAACATATAGAATCAATATAACAACTGTAATGAATGCTTTAATAACATTAATGAACTTATAATTTTATTGCAACACTTACTGCAAATTTTTTTTTTGTTGAATATCAAATCCTAGCTTAAAGCTACAAATGTCTTCAGCCTCACGAATATTAAGTGCCTTTTAAATTTTCGACTGATTCTTTAAAAATAAAAAGTTAAGTGTTATTTTTCGGGGAAAAATAAAGGTAACTTTTGACTTTTATTTTATCGGTCAAAAGTACCAATTATTTTGTGACTTTTATTTTTTCGGTCAAAAATATCGGGCAATTTGTTGACACCATGTGTAAAATATCCCACCGATGAGAATGAAAATAATGGTATCAAAAGTTTTTTAGTCGGTAAAATGACCTTTGAAAAAATCCAAGATATTTTTGACCGAAAAAATAAACGGCAGAAAAAACTGTTATTTTTGACCGATAAAATAAAAGTAAAAAGTAAGTGCTATTTTTGAACGAAAAAATATTAGGCACAAAATAACTTTTATTTTTCTCGGAAAAAAGTAATTATAAAGTTAGATAACAGTTATTATGTGACTTTTTCGATAAAAACCATAACCGGTACGGTCCCTGGATGTATGTAAATATCGAATAAACAGAATATTATTCCATTTTGTATTGATTGAATTTCTTTTCAGATACTTTCTCTCTCTATTTCACACTGAAATCTATCTTATTTTTTACTGTTTAAGAAGTTTCACTTCTGCCACATGTACGTTGCTGCACGTGAGTTTTTTTTTTTAATTAATTAACAACCACGCGAAATGTGAGCAGATTTAGACATTTGTCACGCCTATCTCCAATTTAAAAAAAAAAAAACAAAAATATATTATAAGGTTTACCATAGAATTCCAAAAAATATGAATCACAATCAAGGCCGTTGATATGAGGATAAAGGTGGTGGTTGGTGGTACAAAATAACAAGGAGCAAACTCAACATGTTCTCGTACGGTTTTCAAAGAAAAATTTTACTGACGGAAAAAGAAGAAAAGATAGTGACGGCAGAACAAAAAAAATGTATTTCTATGGAAAAAAAATTTTGCCCGAGGTGAGGTTTGAACCCGGGATTCGTTGGTTAGCACTCCACACATTTAGCATACACGAGCACGGCCGCCATATAATGCACATATCCGTTATGTATTATTTTTAAAAAGGCATAGTGGTACTATTTGTTATAACAGTTTCAATAATACCAAAATATTATCTAAAACGCTTGCTGGAATTGCTTGCTTTCAGTCCATCTTTGTTCATATTCACGTAACAGAGATTACTTAAAATTGGGAGCAATCAGACGGTTCATTCCTTTTTTGATATTCTCGCTCATCTAACTTAAAACTCTGAATTTTTTTTCAGCAAAAGCAATTTTGTTGTTTTTGCAGTGACATTACCTTTAGATATTTTTCTATAAATGTCATATTTTTGTATGATAAATATTGTATTTTTGGCGTATGCGCTAAACTACTGTGCAGTGTGCCGAATAAGGGTTAAACGCAATTTCGCGTGCATTTCGTGCAATTGTGCACTCACAGTGATTGCTTCGCTAGAATTCAAAAAATAAAAATTCGAAACTTATTTTGAATTTTCATGAAAGCTCTTTCAAGACTTACAGAAAATCCAACATTTGGTATGAAACTACCTGATAATTACCAGTTCATTACCATTCAATCATATGCCAATTCGTTTTTATTTCAATAAGTATTTTGAATTTTTACAAATTAACCTCTTTTAATCACAAATCGAAGGAAAAATGTAGTTCAGATAGTCTTTAAGTTAAAAAAAAGAAACTTATGTTATACTCCACTTACAGTTCTGCATTACAATATCATCAACGACAAAATCTTTTAACTAGCAAATTAACAGTTTCGCTTAAAGATGCATTTCCAAATCAAATTAAATTTGTTTATTAAAAAAAAAATGCCCGTTAAAATGTTTCTTCAATGCTATTTTTAGCCTAAACTTACTTTACGAATTTCTCGCATATTCTAGTGAGATTCTGGAAGTCTGGAGATTTTTCTCCATTTGAACTGCCATATTTTAATGTATACATCTGTATAGTATGGCTAAGATAAAATATTCCACCACATCGTAATTACACGGAAAAGTTCAAAGATGTTTAAAATATAAAATATACAAGAAGTAAGACAGACGCAACAACATGTCTGCTCACAGTTAATTTATAGAAAGAGATCTCCTCAACGATCTGTAGATGTCCCAGAGTGCTGACATTGTTTCTGCTGCTGCTGCTTCTTCTACATCGTAGAGTACGTACGTACGTTGACTCCATCGCCAACCATTTAATTTCATTTGCATGTCTGCCTGGATTACCTAGTTTTTTGTTCTTTTTCTGTTTATTATTTTTTTTGTTTTTACTCATCCCTCTTATTTTCTCAAGCACTAAATCAACAAATAGCAGTATATTTGTTTGTGTTTTTTGGTTTTTTTTTCGCACATTCTTAAATTTATTCTTTATTTCATTTACGTGTTCTTTGTTTGTATTACTTACATACGTACTGCTCTCGACTTAAATGATAAACAATGGATAATGCGTTTCTTTTTGCTGACTGGGCAGACGACAGCGCAATGTGCGTTTGGAGCTCAGAGTCCGTCCGTCCAAATACGCGGTTGCGCTGGATTGATATAAAGAGGGTCTAATTAAGTTTATTTTACTAGACAAGTTGTTGTTGTTGTTGTTCTTGTTGATTTGGACACTAAACGGTTTATCATTCCACGCACTAATTGTAGACTTTGCTGGTGCTGCTGTCTTAACAACCGATTCGTATTAATGGTATTTCATATTAACTCAACGTGAAAAGTGAGTTAAGTAAATTGATATTTTGCTGAAAGACAGAGAGCTTGTATTCGCTTGTATTTCGGTAGGTCTATGATTAATTTTAAGAACTTTTATGCCGTGGCTATGCGCGCTAAGTGTGTGGCTTGTGAGCCATTGAACTGCGGTAGCCCGAGTTCGATTTTCCATCTGACAGCAAGTTTTTTCAACAGGGCTGTAAATAGAAAAATACTTATGTTTACTTTAAATATAATACATTTTAAATCTTTTACCAAAAAAATATTACAATTCATTGTATAGCTTTGAAGAGCAGGCCACTAAGAACTCTCTCAATATCTTGCTCTCACTCTGTTTCTGCTAACTGGCTTATTTCAGTGCTTCTACTTAATGGTAGTAACTCAATGGTTTCCTGTTCCAACAACACTACGGATCAAAGGGTGCTTCGTGGATTACGGAAATTGGATAGTTTAGTTAAGGTTTACGCTGCACAGAGAATTAAAGCATAAAAATAACAATTTCTCACTTTAATTCCTTACTGTAGCAAATTGTTTTTTTTTTCCCTCTATATCTAAATATAACTAAAACACAATACTTTGTATAAGAAAAAGAGTTCGTCAACTTATTTGGACTGCTTTTGCCAGGCTATTCGCATATGTTTTTTGCATACTTAATACGTGTTGTGGTGCAAATAATTGTTTCTTTTTTTATTTTCTTTTATTAATTTTTTTTTTATTCTTTATTTTTATACTTTTTTTAAATTTTTTTGTTTTTGCATAGCTGCTGTTCAACCTAGAGTAGGAAGCCATATTAAGAAACGAACCATTAGCTGCAACCGTGATGGTTCGTGGTTGCTAACTAGTTGAGTAGAGTACAAAAAAAAAAAATATAAAAAATAAAAAATAGAACAATTGCAATGAAGAGAAACTAAATATAGTAGAGCTACCTAGATTTCACTTAACTAACATATTACTATTTGCAGCTATTAATTGTCAATAAAGAAGATCGGCTTGAATAAAGTAAGCTAAAAATGTCAAAGTTGATTGGTGAAATCGACATTCAATTGAATTGAAATAATAAGTTTAATGTTGATGTTGTGCTAATTTTGGGCTGGGTGTGTCGGTCATCTAAGTATTTGCACATACGTGTTATGCATTTTACGCCTTCGTGCTGTATGAATAAGCTGACCAGCTGTAACGAAATCATTGGCGAAATACTTTAACTTTAACTTTTAAGTTGACATATTTATGCTTTCTTTTTAATTGATCACATAACTGCCTTCATTTTTAAAGATTGAAAAGAAAATTAAAACATCTTCTCTAGAAAGTTGAAAAAAATACTTTAATAGATGAATTTTTTAACCATAAAGCTTAAAGATGCTTATAAAGATGAAAAAAATATAAGATGAAAAGCTTATAAGGTTAAAATTTCGCCAAGAAGTTGATTCAACTATTGAAGATTGAAATGTGTACCATAATGTTTTATATTCCAGATTTAAAAATTGAGAACGTACAATCAGAAAAAATTTTCTCGAAATAAGATAAAAAAGGCATCATATTTAGATAAAAATGGTATAGCCTTTGCTCCAGAGAATGCTTTTCTCTAAATGGGATCCTAAAAATGATAAAACAGCTTCCATGAAAAAGAGAAATATATACAAATATATCGTTTTTAGAGAAGAAAACTTATTTATATATGAGAAGAGATTTGTTTTTATTGAAGAAAATATTTCGCATAGTGAATTTTTTATTAAAATTCAGGAACATTTTTTCATTTTCAATAAAATTTTCTCTATAAATGAGAATTTTATTGTGCGAAAAAAATACTTATCAATATTAGAGACATGAATTATTTTCCTTTTCCATAAGTGAAGAAATATTTCGGCGAAAATGTGAAAATTTATTCCAATTGAAGATAACTTTATTCGAAATTCAGAAAATTTCTTATATTGAAAATAGAGAAATTTTTATCGGAGAAATATTGATGCTTTTTATGAGTGTAAGGAGTTTCAACTTTTTATTAAAGAAAGTTTACAATGACGTTGTTATTATCAACCAATAATGTGGAAATAAATTGTTCATCACTGGGTTGTATGTTTCTACTTGACAGTTGAACAAGTCTACTATAAGTACAAAATTTCAATCTTTGTAGTTGTCATAGTCATCCATCTATTTGAGGTTTACACAAATTGCACATTGAGCTTGAAAAAAACAACTGATAAGTTAAAAATTGTGTTATATAAAATTAAACTTACTAGTTGAAAATCATATTTATATTAAGTAGTAAGTTTAAGTCATATCATATTTAAAGTTAAAATTATTCATTGTGATATTTCAACTAAGCAACGGTTGAAGAAATCATCTCAACTGTTTGAAAGTTTAACTGAAAAGTATGAAAATTTAAATTTTTCAAGTAAAGTTGAAAATCGGGCTTACTTGTATGGAACGAAATTGTAGAGAATAATTTTTCACTGAAATATGTTACATAAAAGAAATATAGAGTAAGAAAATATTACAAAAAATATTAAGTAGGTACACAATTATCATTTTGTCCTATACCGATCATCTTATAAAAACAAAGTTTATGATATTCAAAAATTAAGAGCTTGAGAACACCTGGCTAGTTACTTGATGGAAAAAACTAAGGGTACCATCTTGTTCGATAGCGCTCAATTATATAAGATCGAAGGGAAAAAGTGATTAGTGTTATTCTGAAAAGGGACAAATTTGTCAAAATTGAAAAGAAGCAAATATTTTTGTTGCAGCAAAGAATTATTGAAAACTTTTCAAATAAAATTTTGATAAATTCTCATAATATTTACTAAGAAAACATAAACTTTTCAAGTTTTCCTAACACAAAAATACTTTACATGTGGTTTACTCATCATTATTAATATTAGCTACACGGAGAGTAAACAAGTCAAAATGTCTCAATTTATAAAAATTTTGAATACACTTATATTAAAAAAAAATTCATTTGATTTAACAAATGTGGTTGAAAACTTCATTCTACACATGCCTTAATCGAGCAAATTATGCGAACTTATTTTATGCAAAATATTACCCTAAGTTCATTTCAGCAATTGTTAACTTACTTTGTAGAGGTATGATTGAGAGGGTAGATTAACTTATTAACTTACTTAGGTTTTCATGACAACCCTACGGCCGACTTCAAGTAGATCAACTTAGAACATATGCAGATTAACTGCAGCCAGCAATCAAACAACATGATATCTGGAATTATATACCTTTAAGCAATGAGGAAGTCACTAGATGCGTTGTTGGGAAAAAATATTAAAATAAATTTTCTTCTTCTAAATGACGAACATTAAATAAATTTAGAGTTCGGAGCGCCCACGTAGAAATTAGCTGATCAGGAACTGTTAAAAGGAAGGTTGGTATGAACATTGTACGAAAAAAAAACTTTTATGATAAAGAATACATTTGTTGAATGAAATAATTATTCATTGGATTAACTATTTCAACACCAATTCTGGTGAGCATTATGGAACCGTAGCCATGCATTTGTAACAATGTATATAAAAGACCTAATCCACAGAATGTAAAACACTTATCGGTCGAACTGTGGTAAAAGAAAATTGGCAATACATTCTTCTTTTCTCTCGTTAGATTTTTTAATTATACTTACTTTCAAGGTCATTTACCGATGACTGTGTAGATTTACCCGTCTGCATAAAGGATATTTTTACACAGCATTGCTCTGAATTTTTTTGCTAAAGAGCTGAAAAAATACCATCTACATCAGTAGATTTGAATGGTTTAAAGATGTTTATAGGCCAATCAACAGCTTATATACTGGATATTTGGTTATTGGAGGTTTACCAATATATTATATTCAATATGATGTATGTAGTGCAAGAGGGTTAGGATCAGGGTTTTAATACCAAAGGATTGTGGTCTGATAGTTGTAAGATATTCTGGAGGTGACAAATCAAAAGAACATGGCTTAAAAAGCCACAGAAGATCCTAAATTAGAGTTACTCTTAAGGATCGCAATTTCTTCAAGACATTCCGCCAATCTCTTTAACCGTTTTCGATTTACATATCGTCGCTGCGCCTAAAAAATGAGGTATGTGATTTTTTATGATTTTTTTTTTATTGCATGCGCTGAACGGCTTTTCGTTATCTCATATTGAAGACATTTTTATACTCCCACGCGTACTGCGTAAGGGGTATATTAATTTTGTCACGACGTGTGTAACGCCCAAAAGGAGGCGTGGTAGGTATAGAAAAGTATATATATTCTTGATCAGCATCACCACCTGAGCTGATTTAGCCATGTCCGTCTGTCCGTCTGTCGACACGATTACAGCCCTAATTTTCAAGCTATCGTAATGAAATTCGATATTTAAGCTTTTTTTAAAAAAACTAAGATCAAGTTCGAAAATGGGCTAAATCGGATGAAAACCACGCCTACCTCCCATACAACCCCAAAATTGAAAACTCTATTAAAAAGCTAATATTAAAGCTACAATACTAAAATTCAATATTTGTGTATTATATGTCAAAACTGAGACGTGTTAAAAAATGGGCAAAATTCACCCACAAACACGCCCACCTCCCATACAACCCCAAAATTGAAAACTCTATAAAGAGGCTAAAATTAAAGATACAAAACTGAATCTCGGTATTTGTATATTCTATGTCAAAAATGAGGTGTGAAAGAAAAATGGGCGTCATCCACCCACTAACACGCCCACCTCCCATACAACCCCAAAATTGAAAAATCTATAAAGAGGCTAATATTAAAGTTACAAGACGAAAACTCGGTATTTGTGTATGCTATGTCAAAACTGAAAACCCTATAAAGGGGTTATTATTAAAGGTACAAAACGGAAACTCGGTGTTCGTGTATTCTATGTCAAAACTGAGGTGTGTTAGAAAAATTGGCGTCATACACAAACTAACACGCCCACCTCCAATAGAACCCCACAATGGAAAACTTTATAAAAAGGCTTATATTTAAGCTGCAGGAAAACAATTTGATATGTATGTATTTTAGACACATAAAAATAATAAAATCCCTCAAAATCTCATACAAAAAGCTCTCCAATTCAAAATTCTTTTACCCTTAAGAATCGGCCGTGGGGGTATTTTAACTTCGGCCAAGTCGAAGATATACCTTACTGGTTTTTATAACTTTTGCAATAAATTCCTTGCAGAGTTTTTAAAATTTTTAATTAAAAATTTGAAAAATCAGGTATGTGCTCGAAAAATTTGATCATAGTAAAAACAGAATGCCCGTAAAAAAATCGGTTATGTGTCTGAAAATGGAAGAATGCATCCTCGCTTCGTGCTGGAGTAAGAAGTTTAAGTTTTTTTTAATATTTATCTCTAGAATTTTAAAGCAAAAAATACAAAATTATGACATTGCAATAAATTTAGTAGCGCAGAGAATAAATCAGTTTTTTTGCTCTCCTGAAAAGTTATCGAAAAACATATAACTGAATTTTGAGGCGCAGCGACGATATATTTTTTAGAGTTTTTATATCGAATAGTCTTGAACGAGTTGTGTTAAATTATATTTACCTTTTTCTTATTCTTCACCAAAAAGTTAAGTTTGTTTCCTTAGTTTATTTAAAAAAAAGTTTCACCTTCAAAAGCATTTTTTAATTAAAGACATGACTAAATGAAGATGTTTTGTCGCATTTTTTAATTTTCGCTGGTTTTTTTTTTTAATGTATTAAGGTTTTATGTGCATAAAAACAATTTAAAAATTTAAAACAACCAACAGCTAACAACAACAACAACCATGTATGATTTAGTATGAACTCAATTTTCTTGAAACTAAATTTCTGCAACATATCACCTTCATTTATTTATGTCTTCAATTGTTTGATAAGCAAAAGTTATTTGAAAAGTTTTTTGAAATTTTGGAGCAACACTTATCACTTACACTTTTAAAAATTTAAATAATTTGAAAAGTGAAAATTTTGGCATAGAAATAACTGATCACAGAAAATCGAAAGTGATCGAAATTGAAGAAAATTTTATTAAGACACTTCTGTAGTCTAACCAAGCAAAGGTAATAAAAAGGTTAAGGTACCCTTTTAAAATATTTCCACCTGGCAATTACGTAAAAGTTCCAAACATTAAAACGTACTCCAAATGGTACTGAAGTACTTTCCGATGCATTTCTGGTTAAAACACTTTCTTTCTCAAAAACCGATTCACTAGCTCTGTCTAATTCTACTTGTCAAAAATTCTGGAGTTCATCTAAATTTATAAATCTGGCATGGACAATAAAACAGCGGATAGTTTTATATAAAAAAGTTTTAAAAATTCCTCTTAATACACACAGTACAATCTCTCATCTGCAGTCTCTCATCTAATTAATATTTATATTAAAATTTGTATCGAAAGCTTAAAAAAAAAATGAAGCTGGTCACCTTAGGCATGAAGCATAGAGACGCGTCGATTGCGTGAATGCATGCGAGATTTCTTTGTTAAGCCCCAAACGTTTTGCGTGGACTGTTGTTGTTAATGTTGTTGTTGTTAATGTTGTTGTTGTTATTGTTATTGTTGCTGAATATCCACTCGTACGTACTTGAGTGGATATATTTTTCAATAAATTACAAAAGAATGAAATCAATAATCAAAAAGCGTAACCAAATACAAAGTCGAGTTGTGCCAAAAGCGATTTCAGTCAAAAGATGAGTTGAGTGTTCCTTTATTTATTTATTTATTGTTGAACGTTCTTTTGTGTTCCACTTATAAGCAACACTTTGCACACCACATCGCACCAATTTGCACATCATATCCGCAATTTTTTTTTTGTGTACTTTTTGGTGTCTTCAAAATTGCTCTTTTTTTCGTCCATACCGTATTCAAAGTGCAATACTTTTTTCTTTCTCCCTTCAACTCCATTTTGATAATTTTATATTTGAACACTGTTCTTGCCACGATCACAATTTTAAACGCTAACGTTCGTGTTGCCAACGTTATTTTGTTAACCAACAAGCTTTGCATATGGCAATTAAAAATAGGGTTTATTTTTTTAAAAAAATTAAAAAACAAACTCATCTCACTTAATGCTACACGCTGAATTTATTGCCAACTGTTATCAAAATAGAACAACAACAACAACAACCACAACCACAACAGCATCCAAGCCAAACTAAAAATGTAAATAAGCGCCTGCTTTACGGAGCACGCTGATCTAGCTTTACTGTAGTTAAAAAAAAAATTACTTGAAATAAAAACATGGAAATTATCCGCCATGATGTCAGTTTTGTGCAAATATTTATTAAGTCATTAACTATAAAAAAATATAAAAGTCAAGATATTAAAAAAATGTTAAATCTACACATACATTCCTTTAGCATTAAGACAGCTCAGCACACTATTCAGCTGCATAACATAGAAAAACAATCAACTGAGTTAACTTTAAGTTTAAGTTACTAACCTAACTGACTGACTGACTGACTGACTGACTGACTGACTGAACTGAAATTAAAAGTATGCCAAACAAAACAATCTCATTATAAATCTTATTTGTTGTCGAATAACAAACCTTGCGCAGAACAGAATTCATTAACTTGGTAATCCACAAATTATTGACATAGTTTTACGATAGTTCGTTCTATCGGTTCTTTAGTTAAGCCG
Source organism: Tetanocera ferruginea (assembly GCA_958299015.1). Taxonomy (NCBI): domain Eukaryota; kingdom Metazoa; phylum Arthropoda; class Insecta; order Diptera; family Sciomyzidae; genus Tetanocera; species Tetanocera ferruginea. The sequence continues at coordinate 91,847,161 of OY282644.1, read as the reverse complement.
GTTTTGAGAGCTTTCATCAATTAATTCAGGCTTTCATCCATTATAGTTAGCTATTTGCTAATGAAAGCTTGTTTTTTCTTAATAACCTTATTTCCATTTATAATTTTATATTTTTTTTTTCTCTTTAGCATTTAGAATTCTCCAACTTCCTCGTTTAGTATTATCAATTTGTATAAAAGTACCTTGTGTTATTTACTATAGAACAATATAGATTTAGACTATTATAATGAGAAGTTCACATACGTGGTGACCGTGGCATGCAGGTTAAGTGTGTGGCTTAGCATGCTCGGAGCCCGGGTTCGATCCCCAGCCGCGGCGAAAAGTTTTTTCAATAAAAATTTTTCTGATCGGTCACCACCTCTCTGCAGACAATGGCAAACCTCAGAGAGTAAATAATGCCATGTAAAGCTTCTTGAGAACATGAGCCGTTCGGAGTCGGCATAAAACATGTAGGTCCAGTTCTTGGTCAATTGTGTGCAAACATTTAATAACACACACAACACAATTGATCATAAGAAGCTCGGTCAAAGTCCTTTCAAGGGCTGAAATGGCCAATTTTTTTTTTTTTTTTCACATACGTGTTGCAGGTGTTGAATTTGTATGAAGGTATAAATTATTACACTGAAAAGAAAAAGCGCGTAACATAAACAGTAGTTTTGTTTTTTTATCAATAATTTAATTAAAATTTTTAAAAAAATAGCAAAAACTGTAGTAAAATTTAATAAAGTTGAAATAAACATTATTATATAAAAAACTTAATTACACATTTTTTAAGAAATAAGCAAGGTTCCGACAACGGATTCTGGTAGAGAGGACTAAATAAAAATATACAAAAATCGGCGTTTTTAAAACGCATGTTTACGTCTGTGTTCTATTTTAGCTAGTTTTGAATTACACCTCTTTTTGCGAATTTTTATGGTGAATCCTAGTATAAAGCCATGTGACCCTTACATTTTAGTTATAGGATGTGTTTGAAAAATGTATGTACAAAACTACTAGGAACTCTAACGAGAAACCTCTTACTCTTCATTTTATGATTCTATTTTGACCTATTGTGAAAAAAGGACAAAAAATACCCATAAAATAGGGCTATAGAGGCTTAAAATGTTCCACAAAAATGTTTGTCATAAAATTCTACTCTTAGCCTCTCAAACACCACAGCTCAAAATTCAACTAGCCCATTGTTAGGATTAAAATGTTCTTCAAAAATATTTCTCGTAGTTTTTTACATACATTTTTCAAACACATTCTATAGCTAAAATGCAAGTGTCACATGGTTTTCTATTAGTTTTCACATGATTACATGATTTAATTGCAAAAGCAAATAAAGACTATCCCAGAAATAACTGTCCTTTTGTTTTTAGATTATTTATATAAAAGTGTTACCTCTATAGCAACATATTTGGTACCTTAATAAAGTATAAATATTGCAGATTAAAAAAAAAAGTACTCAGTAGTAAAAGAAAAGAGTTACTGAAAAGATTTCGTCTCAACAAGAAGAAAAGCGGAAAGCAATTATTTGCAAATACCTGGAAAATCCAAACACCACGTACAAAAGATCGCTAAAGAAGTTGGCGTGTGCGTTAAAACTGTCGGAATGACCATAAAATGATACAAATAGCTTACCCCTTTATTAAAAACGCCAGGCTCACTCAGGGAGAAAAAGTGGTCCAGCGAACCAAGCGGTAGCCCAGAACGTTAAGCGGCTGTTTAATCAGAATCCAGGCACTTCGGTTCTTTCAATTTTACAACCTAACGAGCTATAAAGTACAAAAAGTACCTGATAGGTCAAAAGAAAAGGACGCCGAAGCCAAGAGGAGGGCTCGAAAACTGTATTGCGATTACCTGCCCAAATCTGATTGCGTGATCATGGACGATGAAACGTACTGCAAAGCGAATTTCAAGCAGTTACTTGGACACGGATAGTATACTGCGGTTAGAAGGGGTGGAGCATCCTCTAAATTTACCACCGAAAAAATACCAAGTTTCCAAAGAAATACATGGTGTATATTTATTGATACAAGGAATTTGTGACAGATCTCACAATCATCAACGAAATTTACATCAGAGAGTGTTTGGAGCGGCGTTTGCTGCCTTTTATACGTCAGCACCAAGGTTCAGTACTATTTTGGCCTGACCTAGCAACATGTCACGACGCCCAGAAAACGATGGATTGGTACCAAGCTAATAATGTCACTGCGGTACCAAGAGAAGCCAATCCTACGCATTGCCCCGAACTTCGTCCAATTGAAAGATATTGGACTTTAATGAAAATAAATCTTAAGAAGAACAAACAAACTGCGAAAAACATCGAAATATTTCGACATAAATGGCTTTTTTCAGTGTAAATAAAATTTTCATTTATTTTGTAATGTTCACTTTATAATAAACTGAAAGAATTTTTAAAAAAACATCATTGGTTTTTTTACAATAAGAAAAAAACAAAATGACAGTTATTTCTGGGACAGTCTTTAAGTTTTTGATGGAATTTTTGTGAATACCTATAATCTTATGAAAATCGTAATTATCTTTTATGATATATATTACTTTAAGGGAGCTTGTTTAAAAGGTTTTTGCCTTTTGGGAAATATAAAACATTTTCATCTACTACAAATAGCCGGTGCACAATGAGTTAAAATCTCAGATTCTGTCGCTTAATTATTTTTTTTAAGTTTAATAATACAGTAACTAGAAACTAGTATGGTCGAAATAAGGTTGAATAAACCATAACTTTTGGTTCGAGGTTTAAGCCATAACTTTTAATTAATTGGAGATATAAAGCTATGTCCTTCAAAGAAATTATTTTTGAATATTATTATTTTTTTTATAAAAATAGGAAAAGAACATTTTAAAAACATTTAATTTTGTCAAAAAAAAAAATCATGGAGTAGGTAAGGTACACTTCGGGAAAAAATTATGTTATATCAAACAAATCATGGATTGAAATAACAGATTTCTCTGTTAAATACCATCCAACAAATGAAACTTTCAAATCAACACGCAACCGATATAAAAACGTATTTACTGAAATTTTATCAATTTTTGGGAAGCTAATTGTCCTTGGTTCAAATAAGAGATGAACGCGTGAGTGATTTTTACTCACGATCACGCTCATGATATTATTTCTTCTAATCAAACACGCTGACGATCAAAAATAATTTTTTGGATAACGATCACGTACGATCACGATATTATTTCTTCTAATCACGCACGCTCACGCTTAAAAATAAAATAAGTTTTTTGATCACGATCACGTCGTGTCACGTCAAAATTCGTGACACGCGCCCATCTCTAGTTCAAATACCGGCAAGACCAAGAATTTTTTTTTTTAAATAAAAAATTTAATGAACAATTTTTTTCAAGATTGTAAGTTAACTTATTTTGAAGGTTATTTTTGACCAAACAGTTAATAAAATAGAATAAGAATTTCAATTATTAAATTAAAATTTTTGATAGTTACACAGCTAGGGTTCGAACAGTAGAGCACACTTCCACTAAGATACTGATAACGATTAAATTAAGATAGCAAAGCGCATTTAAAAACTACTGCTTGGACTCTAAGCCTTAGAGCAGACAGACATTTCTATAAGAATACAAAAATATTTCAACAGATGATTTTAACAGAACAAAAATACTCTGAAACGTTCATTCAACAAAGAACACTGTTAATTTAAACACAAATCATTCAACCTAACAGTGCTTTAAAATTGCAGCGATCGACTGTTAATATTACCATTGATATTTTTGACTTTGAAAGAATATCAAAAATAAAAATTTGAATTTTTCTTTTTTTACAACAAAAATCATTTCTACCCCATATTTTGAGTTTTTTGTGGTCTATTTTTAAAAGACATAATTTAAATATAAACAAAAAAGTAACGGCAAAATGTTTATAGATATTTTAAGTTAACTGATATTACTTAAATACAAAAAAGAAATAAATAAAATCTATTAAAAAATGGCAGAGATATTGGCTTCCCAATTCAGAACATTCAATTTGAGACAATTTTTATTTCTCTCTTGGTTAAAATTAGTGCTTTTGTATGCGGCGCATTTAAGACAAGTTTAACATGAGCTAAAAATGTTGATCCGCCCGATTGGAGGGAGAGGCGCTCAATTGCTCAATCACGCGCTAAAAAACTAACGATAATAGTAAGAAAATTAATTAAAAATACTCTTGATAAGAGTTTCACAGTGATTGTTATCACATTTGAAAGAAAATTTAACAAACTTTTAGAAATATAACGAAAAATTGGAAATCCATTCAAATTCGACTAAGATATTGAACGATAAAACATCTTTTTTTACAAATTTCACAATTGATGTATGCATAAAACTAAAGATTTTGATGAAATTTTTGAAAAAAACTCAAATTTGTTCAACTCAAGAGCTCTCCTTCAACCAAATTTCATATTGATCAAAGAGCGCGTTTTTTTTACAAAAATTTTATTTCTCTCTTAGAAGGTTGGGAAGCCCCTGCATCAGATATATCATTTATATATACATTCTACACATCTGTGTAACAGTACTTTAAGAATGATATAAGTTCAAATATAAAAAACTCAAATTGATTCGTTTTGAGTTTTAATTAATACCAAAAAAGCGTACGACAAAGTTTAATGTTCACGTATTAATATATAAGATACCATGTAAGATCGGATATGAGAAGCAAAGTTATGGTAAAAATCAGTTTTAGGGTTTTTCCGTGCATACAAAACAATTTCGCTTTCTCTTGAGCTGTCTCAGGTGCACTATTCAATTTCTATTTTTTGTATGGAGACCGACCCACTCTAGTGTACATATCACTTGAGTGCAACTGAAAATATTTCTTGTGTATTTCTCAACCTATTTTTAATTGGAATTTTAAATAAATAGTTTATCATGTGGAATATAATTTTTTACTTGTTCATTTTTCATATTTTGCCATAAAAAAATAAATACAGACTACGTTTGATGATAATCCCAATAAATTTATTTAAAGTTTCAGGCTTAATTAGAATAACGTTTTCGCATAAAATGCTGCCAACCTCATGCGTTCCCCGTTTTTAAGCCTGTTTTCCGTTTTCTCTTAGGGCGGAAATTCCCGTAATACGGGGAAAATCCTGCTTTTGACAACACTGCGCACAACATAGGCAGCTAATTGATTTTCTTTTCTTATATGAAAATTTAAATTTTTCTTCTTAGATTTTGCTATTTTGTGACTTTAATTAAATAGTGACAAAATCAAAAATAATATATTCGTTAAGTTCACAATATATCTGATATTTTAGCATATATATTTTCTTTAAACGATGAGTATTACAGGCTGTAGGTACACCCTAAAGTGTTACACAAAAACGTTTCATGTGTCTGAAAATTTTTGTTAAAACGATACCATACAAATCGCGCTGTAAGATGTAATTCTACATTAAAACACTAACTCAGTGTTAGTTAGTTAGGGTAGGATATGTGCTTTTGGAGTTCTTGCCGTACCCGACTTTAATGAAATCGACAAACCACATTTTAATAGTTTTTGATAAGGATTCTTTACACAGCAACAATTAACTGAGATTTCTTAGTTGTTGGCAATCAGCAACAGGTAACACTAACAAAATTTTACTTTGCGTCGGTACTGCCTGTGATACCGACGCTTAGGCTTTGGTAAACTGCTGTCAAAACAATTGAGCGCCTCTCTCTCCAATCGGGCAGATCAACATTTTTAGCTCATGTTAAACTTGTCTTAAATGCGCCGCATACAAAAGCACTAATTGAATTTGAATTTGTTGTAAAAGGTTTGCCCATTACTGTGCGCTTGCGTAGCTGACAACTTTTTTAGTTGACCTGATTTGTTTTCAACAGTTGGTTTTTCTTCTTTTGTTTTGCTTGTTTTTGGTGTGTTTTTTTTTTGGATTTTTTTACATTTCAGTACAAATAAAAATTCCATTTTCGTTTTAAGTATCTGTCTGTCTGTTCGTCTCAGCAACATGTTCTGCTCATTCAATCATAGCGAGAAAATGAAACCTTCTTTTATAATAGCTTGTTTGGCTATCTTAAGTTGTTGTTGGTTCTGGTTGTTCTGGTTGTTATTGTTGTTGTTGCAGTCATTATGTTACTGAATTTGTGAAACCAGTTTTTCACAAAACTGGGTGTTAAGAATGTCGAACGGCGAACGTGACTTAAATGTCGAACGTTAATAACTGTTGTTATATTTCAACACCAGATTCTTTATTTCTGTCAGTTTTTCCTCTACAATTTTTGGGCTTTTGCTTAAAATAAAAAAAAATTTAAGAAAAAATTGTGAAACGTTGTCAAACTTTCATTTATTTTATTAAATGTTGTTGCTGTCTTTTAATTAATTTATTACATTGTACTTTAAATGTGGAAATAAATGGAATTTGTCGTGACTTTAATTGAATTCCATTTACAAAATTAAAAATTCATATTTTTTAATATAAATACGATTATGACAAATTTTTATAACACATAACATGTCAACGAGCTCTCGAGCTGACGTTTATGTTTTGAATGTACGAGTGTGTGTACACGTAGTTTCTAAAGTTTTCACAATAAAAATCTTGAAAAATCCCATAAATTGTAATAAAAAAAAATATTGCTAAAGTTACAAAATCACAGCAATATTGATAATAAAATATTTATCTCGGAAGAGAGGGAACTTCATTGTAGTTGAAAATAAAAAAAAAAATCAATGTGTTCTCTGTGCTATGTACTATTTAATAGCCATCAATCTCGTCCATGGCAGGGACTCTAACGTAACCCTCGAAAAATTTCTAATTAAAACCCTTTGTTTTTAATTTTTTTTTTGTCGTTTTGTTTGCGCTCTATTACGTCTCGTCACATTGTCAAGTGTTGCTCTTTCATGTTGTCACGTGATAAGAATGAGAAATCATTGAGGTTGACAAGAATTTCTCATCATTAAACTGTCAAATAAGTGAAATAAGTTTTAATTATGTTATATTTTTTTTTTTATCATAATTTATCATTCCCTCTTTTTCCATGTTTTGTTTTTGTTGTTTTTCTTTATCATTATCTGTGATTTGGTCGTTTATTGCTTAGAAAATTGTTGGTTTTGATTGTTTGTGTCATTTTGACGTTACTGGAAACACTTTAATTAAGAATGATATTTTTTTGTATGTCTCGGTTCATCAAATCAAGTGTCTCTGCACTGATCAATCGAGTACATTGAGTTTCTATAGAAAAGTTTATACAAATAATTTCTTCGATTTTTGTGGAATAAAACAATTAGGCCTTTTCCTCACGGAGCAATGGAAAAGTAATGCAATTGCAACACAATTGCTTATAAAGTTTCAAACTACTGAACTTCAAAACATAATTGCAACCTATGCTTTCAGGAGAGCAAGACATGTTACAACGCAACATTGACTATTTTTATTGAAGTAGACATAAATTTACCTAAGGGCCCAAAAAAAAAAGTGGCTTGGGCCCCAAACTACAATTTTTCCTGTTCTTTTAGTATATGCGAAAAAACAAACGGCAAAAAAGATATGGGTCCATCCGTACATTAAAAAATAACATTAACAGCAGATTATTCGTGGCAGTAAAAGAGCTGCAACAAAGTGATGCTAAATTTTTAGAATTGTACAGAATGACCAAAGAAAAAAACAGCAAGTTGGTGATATAAATTGCAGCATGCTGCGTTGCATAAAACTTATCGCAAACATGTTGCCAACTAGTTTTGAAAAGTTGCTCCATGCGAAGGTTTCGGTATAGAAACATGGGTTAGCAACATTTGTTGCAATTGCATTACTTTTGAATTGCTCCGTGAGGAAATGGCCTTATAGTTTTGTTGTTGTTGCTTTTATTGTTATTGCTGTTAATAGCTCAGTAGAACAATTTAATCTGTCTTTACCGCTAGACTTGCAGATGACATTTAAAAATTACGTGCGTGTAGATTTTTTTCTATTTTTGCTCTGGTTATCGAAATGTTCTATATAATCCATGCAGTTGTTTTGATGTATCTTAAAATTGCATGCATTTAAAAACTGTCGAAACATGTTTAGTTCAATTATCTGGAACTGGTTTTATAGGTTTAATATTTAAATTTTTATATGGCTTGCTTTTATTTCTTATATAATGGGTTTTTTATTATAATTATTTTTTATCTGGCTAGCAACTCTCGAGCTTATTAAGTTCTCAATAAAAATATTTATTTCACTTGCTGCTAACTTTTTGTTTTGATTGTGTTGAGAAATCGTGCTTAGAAAATTAATTGTATAGAGAAAAGAATCAAAGTTTAATATAAAAAATAACATTGATTAAAGTGTAATAAGTCGATATAAAAATAATCTGTAAAACGATTGCTGTTCTAATTCTACTAAGAAGAAGTTGACAGTTAATGTCTCGTATTGAAAGCTATTCTACTTGTGCCACCTATAAAGTTTGTGTTCAATAAGTCTGTGTCGATAATTCATAACACTTACGTCTTATTTTCTCTCTGAAGTTTGTCATTTTCTGCACAAAGTTATCAGACGTTGAGAAAAATTAGTTTCATTTCAACAATATAGTTCATTGATTAACCGCATTAAATTCCTTCGCATGCTTTTGTTTTCATAATATTATTTATAATCATAATATTCTGCTCTGTTTTAAATTCCGACTCGGAATTGGGTGAAAATTGGAATGTAGTTCCGATCAACTTTAAATTGCTGTTCTGCATTCCATTCGGAAATGCCAAGTTTGAAACAGTTTCGATAGTATCGTAAGTGTTGACATAGAATTCCAATAAGTTGAAACATTTTCTCAATAAATAAAAGCAAGCAAAAAGAAACAAGTAAAATTAAAAATTTTTTTTTAAATGTAAATTTTTCTTCTTAGATTTTGCTTTTTTGTGACTTTAATATAATAGTGACAAAATACAAAATATATATTCGTTAAACGCACAATATATCTCATATTTTGGCATATATATTATCTTTGAATGATGATTTTTAAAGGCTGTAGTTATACCCTAAAGTATTGCTCAAAAACGTTTCATGTCCTTCATAAAACGATTTTGAAGGAGAAATTTGAAAAAACTACCCTATGCAAACTGCGATGTTAGACGTAATTCTACGTCAAAATCAAAATCAGGTGCTTTTTAGCGATTTTAGATGCACCAAAAAATATAAAACTTTCAGTTAAGTTGAATCAAAGATCCTGCTCAAGCTAACTAGCTCCAATCTTCAACTTCTTAGAGGTTATCATATAGGTGACGGTGCTCTATAGCCTATTGCCTAGCCTAAAAGCCTTCATCTTGAAACTGAAGGCAATATATTCTAAGAACAAACTAAGAATATTTTTACCAGCCCTTTTTTTTAATGAAATATTTATAGATATTTTAACAATATAAAAAAAACTAACTATATAGTTATGGCGGCCGTGGTCGTGCGTACTAAGTGTGTGGCGTGCGAACCAACGGATCCCGTGTTCAAGCCTCACCTCGGGCAAAAGTTTTTTTTCAATAGAAATAAATTACTCTGTTCGGCCGTCCTCTCTATGAAGACAATGACAAACCTCAGAGAGTACTCATCGCCATGTTAATTTTCTTGACAACATGAACTTTTGTCGTTCGGAGTCGGCATAAAGCATGTAAGCCGCCCAGTTCTTGATCAATTGAGCATAAGAAGTTCGGTCAAAGTTCCTTCATGGGCTGAAATGCCCAATAAATTTTTTTTATAATTTTGGTTTAATACATAAATTTTCTTCTTTTAAGAAATTTATTTCTTTTTGCAAAAAGTTTCACGGCACAGTTTTTTTTTTTTAATAAAAACATTTCCTGATCGTCTACCACCTCTCTGCAGACAATTGCAAACCTCAGAGAGCAAATAATGCCTTGTAAAGCTTCTTGAGAATATATACTTTAGCCATTCGGAGTCGGCATAAAACGTGTAGGTTCAGTTTATCGATCAATTGATCATAAGAAGCTCGGTCAAAGTCCTTTCAAGGTCTGAAATGGCCAATTTGTTTTTTTAATTGTTTTATTTTTTTGTTTTTGAGAACACTGCTGCTTAAAGAAAGTCTTTGTTGTGTGAATGCTCTATCAATTTTTCTTTAAGGTTGGAGCAAAATATTTTTAATGCTTGATCTATGTTGTCTTTCCTTAATTAAATAGAGTAAAATTGTTCCTTAACACAACTGCAAACAAAAAGAAAAATCCTGTGGACCTGCATTTATCCAAAAATTTGATTCAAAAACTTGATTGATAAAATATATAATGATTTTCTAGAGAAGATCTTTCTAAAAACGTTGTAGATTCGAATATCAAAGCGTCGTGCTCCGTGCCCTTAATCGCCCATTCTGTTCATAATTCTTATTGCATTGCTTTTTAAAACCGGTTCAGCCTGAACCAGAACCTGTTTCGCTCATACTGTTTATAGTTGTTTATTGCTAAGTCATTTAACTTATGTTCAGCCTGAACCAGAACCTGTTCATGCATTATTTTAGCATTGGAAATCGTAGGACATAAAGACTAGCGTAATTTTCCTTAACTACTAAACATAAAACTGTATTTAATCATGTCTTGCTATTATAGTGCTTCTTTAGTCCTATCCAACAACTGAACCAGAACCTTTCAGCCTGGCCCCGCACGCTGAATAATAACGCTCAAACTGCTCATTTTTGCTATTAAATGGCTTTTAATATACGAAAAAATTGTCAGCCTGAACGCTCAAAAACGAGAATTTCAAAAGGTAGAGTAACTTCGGGTAATATGATATAGGTATTTTTAAATTTATAATTACTAGTAACTTTCATACATTATCTTATACCGCATTACACAGGATATTTGTTGATGCTGTTTGCAACTTTGGAGCTCTACAGCGTAACCCAATTTGGAGCTTTTTCAACACAATGAAAAAGTCATGTAATTCCCGTTGATCAAATTGGCGGGTAAAGTGATATACCACGTTCGGATAATGTGATATACCATATAAACCAATATCACATTACCTATATTGTGATATAGTGTCTATTGTTTTTTCAACCAAAATTAAAAAAAAACCATGTTACTGAAAAGAAACAAATTCACTCGCAAAACGCACTAAAAAAAATATCGACTACGCCGATAAAACAATTTCACAACAATGAGAACGAACACAGCGAATGATAACGCGCATTTTAAGCTGCAGCACGTGTCTTTTTCTGTTGCCGTTATGTTCACATGTTTATTCTTATCGAAAATTCTGTATTTAACAAAAGATGCAGGTATATCACATTACCTGACCATATCACAATACTCGAAGTTACTCTAAATATCTATATATAAATAGGCTAGGGAAAACAGTTAAGCGCCATTTTCTCAGAGAATCAGAGTGCGGCGAAGGAGTGCACCGACTATTTTCAAAAGATTTGTATGCCAAATTTAAAAAAAAAAAAGGTTTTCACATTAATTTTGTACGAATCAACAGGGAATATATGTGAAAAGGTCGAACTTCGGCCACTGTCGAACTCTAGTCGTTAAAAAATCCCGACTCTGAAGAGATGTAGTATCCACAAAATATAAATTTTGGTTCTGATATTAAGGATTTCTTCTAATGAAGGAATTCCTCATTAGCAAAACAGCAAAACAAAATTATGTATGATTTCATGATCGTAAAAATACTTATGTTTGTCCACTAGACGAACCACAGTGCAATGTTTAGAAAAATGTCTTTAAAGTCTTAAGGGTCAACCATAATAGACTTGAACTGGGTGCAGCTGCCATCAAAAAATTTCCGAAAGGCCAGTTTCATATACGTCCAATAGGCTACTCTATCTGGTGTTGGTATTGAAATTCTATTCATCTTTATTATGCTTTCGCAAAAGTTGGTTTTTCGTTGGCGGTTTTCTAAACTTTCGGACAATTCTTCTCAATAAATACAAAGTTTAATACTTTCGTGTATGGAAAGTACAACTTCACAGCTCCTAAAAAAATCCTGAGACCATAATTATTTTAGGAAGCTTCGAATTACTCATCACTTTAAGCAGAATAAAATATTAATGATTTCAAGGATTCACATCAACTTATCCCAGGAATTTCGGGACGTATGAAAGTGCGGCATCCCGGGGTCCGAGGGTTGCCATATCTAGTAAATATTAATGATTTCAAGGATTCACATCAACTTATCCCAGGAATTTCGGGACTTATGAAAGTACGGCATCCCGGGGTCCGAGGGTGGCCATCTCTAGTATTAACTTAATTTTTTAAACATGATTTTTTCGTTATATCTCAGGGACCGTACCGGTTATGGTTTTTATCGAAAAAGTAACATATTAACTGTTATTTTTTAATTTTTATTTTTTCCGACAAAAGTTATAGTTATTGTATGCCTTATATTTCTTCGGGCAATTGTAACAGTTACTTTTGACTTTTATTTTATCGGTCAAAAATAACAGTTATTTTCTGCCTTTTATTGTTTCAGTCAAAAATATCAGGCAATTTGTGTTTTTTTCAAAGGCTGTTTTTTTCACCGACTAAAAAAACTATTGATACCATTATTTTCGTCTCATCGGTGCGCACAATTAACGTATGGTATCAATAGTTTTTAATTGGTCAAGGGGCCTTTAAAAAAATACAAAGTGCCTGATATTTTTGACCGAAAAAATAAGTCACAAAATAACTGTTATTTTTGACCGATAAAATAAAAGTCAAAAGTAACCGTTATTTTTGTCAGAAAAGGCCATTTGTATCATAATGATATATTTGAAAAAGTCCTTCGACAATTTTTTCATTGTGTCTTTTTCATTTAAAAATTGAAAAATAACAGTTATTTTCGGTTCCTGTTATAAATTAATAACGTCGTTTTGTCAATAAATTTTAATTATTTTAAAAAAATTTTGAAAAATTATTAATATCGGTTTAACAACTTAACAAAAGTGGTCTTCAGACAAAATAAACTAGAATTCACAAATTTAAATAAAAAAATAAAAATATATACAATTCTAAAACCACATTACTTTTGAAGCTCCGCATAAACTAAGTTATTTCAAATGATAACGCCAAAAAAGTTGAACAGCACAGCTGTGTTTGGGTAGTAAGCATTTGAAGGTTATAAAATAGATTTCTTTAGTTTTCCGCCAAATAGAACTCTTTTTTTATTTTGTTATACAAACATGAGTACGCCGACAACTATTTCCTGTTGACTTAGTAGAACGGAAATCATTGAAAATAGCTTAAAAAAGAAGTAAATATAAATGTTAACTCACAAATGAGTTATAAAATAAATAACTCGCATAAATAAAAGAAATGCAAACGAGTTATTAAAGAAAAAAAAATTAAATAAAACTAAAGCAGTTTTCTCTACAAGAGAAATTAAAAGTAATTTTATAAAAATAATAAATAATAAGTATGAGTTTTTATTTTCAAAGCACGCTCTACAAATCCCCTCTACAAAAATTCCACGTCGTATGTCGTACCTGTTGGCTTGTCTTGTTGTCATTACTTAAAGCAATATTTTCGGAATTCACTATTAATTAGCGTAAAGAAATAACAATGCTACAATTTGTAAAACATACCAAAGTACATTTTTTTGTTAGTGTTTTTTTTTTTTTTTTTTTTTTTTTGTAGACGGTATAATGCAAAACAAACATGCTTTTTGCTTTCGTTTTACTTCAATTGCTTGAGTCGTTGAGGAAGTCAATGTTTAACCTGTGACTAATGCGGCCAACCAATACAAAGCAATAAATAATTGCTTATATTAACTATTTTCTAGTTGGCGGTATTAAAGTAAGCCAACGCATAACATTTTGTTGAATTTTTTTAAAATTTTTTATTTGGCACTTGTGCAACTAATTGTGAAAAATCAACAAAACAAACAGGTTTGTCATTCAAAATAAGATGCTTCAAATTCTTTGATGAGATAATCAGGAATGACAGCAAACATTAATCACACTAAATGATGCAACAGTAAGTTCATCTTAGATTCAAAAATTTTCTAAAATGAAAACATGTCTAGCCAATATTAAAAATGATATCCCCACATTTTATTTTCAAAAGTTAATTTTTAATTAACTACTCAAAACTATCAGACATTTTTCCATATATTCTGCTATTTTATACGAGGGTTTTCGAAACTAACCTACACGCCCACTTACCATACAGCCCACAAAGGTGAAGCTCGGCAGTGATGCTATAGGCGGTACAATTGTACCTTTTGGGGTACACTTTTAGTACCGTCAGTACGAAAGTACGGCTTTTGATCAAAAGAGACATTTTTTAATTTGGTATTTTTCCATTTCATGTCTAAAAAAAATCCATTATTTTTCTTAAGGTTATGACATGCCTTCCACATGATATTGCAGCAGAAGAGCGTGTTTTCTCTTAATTTTTACTCATTAAAACAAATCTTCGAAATAAGCTAACCGTTATACTAACTTAAAAAACATGATTTTTTAAACTTTTAGCTGATATGGCGTTTTTTTTTAGCTTTTTGGTAATAATTTTGAAAAAAGTACGTTTTTGGATAAAAAAGTACGTTTTTCTCATTTAAAAAGGTACACTTTGAAAATCTCTTATAGTCGTTACTATAAACGCGCTCTAAGAGTTTGATCTTTTTGTACTTAAATTGGAATCAGAGACATTTAAAAAGTGTTTTTGAAATTTACAATTTTTGTTCAAAATTGATATGAGAGGCTAAAATAAAACCGCTTTGTGCTAAATTTAAAGCAAATCAAACCGTTATTTTGAGCTTTTAGCTACCGAAATAGAGTTTAGTTATACTAAAGTTTATTTTGTATTCATTTCTTTTTCAACTCATGTGTAAATGATGGATCAATATGATTGATTGATGTTGAAATTTGAACGATGAAAAGTTTTCTTTGTAAGCGATTGATTGCATGTGATGAAGCAAATAATCGGTTTGTTCGATGTGAAGGTAAAATTAATTCAACCCATAAAAAAATATTTTATACAATTAAATTTAAAGTGATTTCTAATTTTGTTTTTAATTGTGTAACAAAAATTTTTTTTTTAATTATTAAAAAATTTTAATAATTTGAGAAATGCATCATCTTTTTTTTTATTTGAGAACTTTAACTAATTCCATCAATGCATTTTAAACTGTAAAAACGATTTTTAATCAAATTAAAAAATCATTTAATTATTCATTGAAAAACTTAATCATGAAATATATCGATTATTTGGTTGACCTACTGACTCAGCTAGTGACTTGCTTAAACTATAAATCATACACCATTATTTAAGTATTCTTAGTTAGAGTCAGTCTTGCTTTAAAAGTTTCTTTTCTTCACATTTTCTCATCATTCCACTTAATTAGCTCTTGATGAACTTTTGCCAGACTCAAGCCACACTCATTTGGTGTTGCTTCTTAACACTTTATCTACTACCTTTTAAGCCTGTGGTACTTTTTTTATGAAACGGCAACTTAACGCCGAAAATAGATTAGCAGCAGCTCAACAGTAGCAGAGCAAACGATCAGCTACTCGCTCATTGATTTAATTTAAACAATGAATGCTTAGGCTAGGCGGGCGAATATCTACGCGTGCGCAAATAAATAAAAACAAACACAAACACAAACACGCTACACCGACGACGCTTGATGATGTAATAAATAGAGCTTTAAAATCACAGAATAAAGCTGAAAGTGATATTGATACGTTTTAAGAAAAAAAAAAAAATAAACTTAACAATACAAAATATAACCATTAAAATAATAAAAACACAGCAAAAATTAGCAGCAACAGTCACCCTTCCACAACAACAACAACAACAACAACAACAACAACAACAACATTAAGAAATAAGCACAAGCATAGCAACAACAACAATGACAACACAATAATTAAAAAGCAACTTTTGCAAATTTTAGCAAATAACTTTGGGCTTCAAATTAATTTAAAAAGAAACGATTTTTTATGATGATGTCATGATATGGCAGATATTTTTATCTCTTATCTTTTTTGTTTTGTTTTTTTTTTTTTGTACTTTTTCTTTTTTAATGTCACGCGGGAGTTTTTAAAAAAAAATATCTTTAAATTCTTTAAATTGTCTTTTTGTTTTTAATACATTTTTATATTAATTTGTAGATAACAGAAACAAATCAATCACAATAATTTAACAGTTAAATTTATTAACAGTGTTGGGCATTAAAGTAGCTTAAATCAATAACGAAGTTTAAAGCATTAAATCAATTTTTGGCTTTGTTCTTGAATTAACTATTGTTTAGATTTTGAAAAGACATTCACTCAATTGTAATTATTTATATTTTGACATTCACTTCATTGACATAGATAGCAATTTTTTCTTTTGTAATTTTGTCTTCACTAACTTATAAAACCGGTGTTTCTCGGGATACTGTTTTACCAAGGTCGTCATATAAGTTTGTTGGTTTTTTTATTAATAAAGGAAATGCTGGAATAAATAATGTGGGTAATAAAGAAGACTGTCAACTTATTGTTAAATCCGAACTCACCTCACTTTTAAAAAAATCCCATTGTTGAAACCGTGCGAGTGAACTACAATACCTATCCGCACTCCGAACTCCTAACTCAGAAAAACAGCTGTTCGACTGTGAAAACAAAATTAAGTAACAAGTGAAGTGTATAAGTTTTTATTAAAAAAAGTCTTTGTAAAAAAAAAAAAAAAAATACATATAATTTTAATAGAATGTAAAGTCGACTTCGCTATACCGGACTCACTTATTTCCAGATGTTACAAACTTTTTTACAATGTTGATATACCCTGACAGGTAGGTTAAGGGTAAAAAAAAAAAAAACACAATTGGTTATTTCAGCCCTTGAAGGGACTTTGACCAAGCTTCTTATGATCAATTGTGTTGTGTGTGTGTGCAACGTACACGTGACAGAAGTGAAACTTCTTTAACAGTAAGAAATAAAAGAGATTTTAGTGTGAAATAGAGCGAGAAAGTATCTGAAAAGAAATTCAATCAATACGAAATGGAATAATAATCTGTTGATTCAATATTTGCATCCAGGTACCGAACCGGCTATGGTGTTTGTCGAAAGTGTATTACATATTAACTTTTATCTCTTCATTTTTATTTATTCCGACAAAAATAAAAGTTATTTTGTGTTTTTTGGACAAATATAATAGTTACTTTTGACTTTTATTTTATCGGTCAAAAATAACAGTTATTTTCTGCCGTTTATTTTTTCGGTCAAAAATATCAGGTAATTTATATTTGTTCAAAAGCCATTATCATTTGATTTGTAAAGGTCACTTTTCATTTATGTTATGAAAATTTTATTATTTTAAAAGGCTGATATATAGCGACCGAGAATTATAAAATAAAAAGAAATTTACATACCGACTATAAAAATTTTGATACCATTATTTTCATCTCATCGGTGACACATTTTACACATAGTGTCAACAGTTTAATCTGTCAAGTGGTCTTTAAAAAAACACAAATTGCTTGATATTTTTGACCGAAAAAATTTAAGTCACAAAATAACTGCTATTTTTGACCGATAAAATAAAAGCAGAGACCCAAAATAACAGTTATTTATTTTTTTTAGGTTGAAAAAGTTGTCGATATTTTGAAAAATATTTAATACGTTGCTTCATAACAGTTATTTTCAATTTATATTTTTTACGTTGCCTCATAACAGTTATAAACGAGAAAAAATTTTTTACGTTGCTCATAACTTTTATTTTCAAAAAAATTTTTTTTACGTTGCCTGGTAAGAGTTATTGTAGAGAAATAAATTTTTACGTTATTTCTAATATATAAAAATTTCGCGTCATGGTGTTTGTAGTCGAAATTTTTTTATATTTGGTAGGTATGGGAATAGGTCGTAAAGTTTGTTTCACCCTCCTACCCGCTAGTGGCATTGCATTTTTTTAGAACACACATTTTCGGTAAAGTTTTGACCTATAACTGACCTAGAACTAACTATTGAGTCGTGTCCTTCGACTAATAAATTTGAGCAATCTTTGGAAAGGGGGCATGGCACCGCCCTTATTGTCACTATCCAATATAAATCTTCCATTTGCATCGTTTTTAGTTGCTTGTTTTTTACTGTATTTTTGTTTTTTCTTTAAATGAGTAGTTGGTTCTTCGTGTTTAATGACAGTTTTATACAAAATTTGAATTTTTTAATTCTATGGTTAAGAAAAATCAGAAAAAGAAGTACAGCAACTGCAATTATACTACTGTTTGCCTAAACAAAAAGTTTATCCTATTCAAGAGTCTAGTCCAAGTGCAATTGTACTTCTCTTTCTCTAACAAACAATTTAAATACGTTTATACAAAATTGTGAAATCCGCGGTTACTCGCTGAAATGACATGTGAAATTACTGAAATGAATGATTTTTTGAATGAAATATCAATTTCTTCTTTGCGTTCTCATACTTATGTAACTAATTTTTTTCCGAAAAATCACTTGTACTGCTGTTGCCCTAAAATACGATTAAAGAATACACTTAGGCCGCGTTCATAGTGGAAGCTGAAGCTGGCTAAGCTTTTTCAAGCGATATGATGACGCTTTTTCTTGCTGTTGCTGTTCATAGTGCGCGCTTTTTTTCACGCTTTTAGATACTTTTTCTTGCTGTTGCTGTTCATAGTGCGCGCTTTTTTTCACGCTTTTAGATACTTTTCCTTGCTGTTGCTGTTCATAGTGCGCGCTTTTTGCATGCGCTTGGCTTATGTTTTGTTTTAATTATTTCTTGTATTTTGGAAAGTTAATGCATATTTTGAAGTGGAAAGAGTGTGGGAAGGAAGGAAAGAGTTTTTTAGTGCAAAAACATAGTGTTACTTGTTGTAAGATAAATTTTAAACAGAGAAGACAAATTTTTGCGATGCGCCGAAAGTCAGAATTGTCAAAAAAGACCAAACAAAATACAAAACGAAAAAAGTTGGAAACCTATCCTCTACAAAGCAACAAATAAAATATTTTATCTATATTCTACGCACAAAATAAAGATCAATAACGTAAGATCATAACAACAAAAAATGCATTCAAAGGAAATTGAAAACGTGCAACTCACACACATACCAAGATATGATGCAAGAATGAAGTAAGCATCTGAAGAAGAAAAAGCGTCGAAAATTAGCGATGCCTATAAAAAATTACCAACAACAAAACGTATCTAAACAACAACACGCATTGAGGCAAAGTCGGAATAGCGCACGATTCCATATTTTGCGCATCGCATATGCTGAATTTACTAACAACAAAAAGACATACCAACAACAACATGCAATGCTGGCAGCGCCTGCGATCATGTTGACATTGTTAAATAGACAAAAACAACAACACGTATCAACCGATAATGCGAAAAAAAACTAAAGCGCTGGGCATTGCTGCCGAAAAGTACAAAAACAAAATCAGTGCGGCAAAACATAAACAAGAAATAAAAAAAACAGACAAGAAAAGCGTTAAAAAGTATGAAAATAGCCTACATCACAAAGCATACGTACGACATGAAACAAAAAATCAAAACTGTGTACACAAACGAGATGGAAGAAAAAGTGCCAAAAAGTATGTTAAAATAAGCTGAAACCCAAAGCATAAGTACGACATGAAACAAAAAATCAACACCGTGTGCCAAAGTGAGATAGAAGAAAAAAGTATCAAAAAGCCTCAAAACTGGCGTAACCTTGAATTTAAGCTGGCACTATGAACACTTCGCGCTTTTTCCATATGATTGTACACAAAGCGTTTTCAGCAGCTGTAAAAAGTTTCAGCTTCAGCTTCCACTATGAACGCGGCCTTACGTTGCATTCACAACTGCATTTTTTATGAATGCCTTATTTTGTAAAAAGTCCTTATTCTCTTACTGAGAGCAAGAAAATAAAATTACAATTGATACAATCTTACACATGTTGCCCGTAAAAAGTAACAAAGATTTTTTATTTCATACAAATTATGAGCAACGTATAGCCCGTTTCAAAAGAGAAGAACATTTTTTAGTTTCATTTTTCGATGCGCAGTGAGAAATTATTTTTAAAGCTAGAAAATTTTTTAGAGCGTAATTTCCTGCTCTTTTTGTACTGTTCGCTGAACTTTATGCTTTTTTTTAGTGTTTTTTACTATTTTTCTATATATTTAAATGCGCAAACATTCAGAACAAATGATCGCACAAGTACGGTGTTGCACCGACGCCCTGCAGCAACCTGCATCTTAAGAGAGAAGTCATATACAACTAACATAAAAAATAAATTATTTTCTTGAGGAAAAATTGAGAAGTGAAATTTCAATTTTGAGTTTTTTCAATTTTGATTGGTTGATTTCAAAAAATAAAATTCAGGTCTTCCGCAGCGCAGTTGCGATGAACAACAAAATTCAGGAATATACATTAATTTTTTTTATTTATTTTTCTGCTCAGAGAATATTCAATTTTTTTTTTAATGTTGACCAATCAGAATGAAGAACGCTCTCCAAATTATTTTCTTATTCTCAAACATGCGCGAAAATGTTCTTCTCTTTTGAAACGGGCTATAAAAATTTTTTTCTCGTCTATAACAGTTATGAGGCAACGTAAAAAAATAAAAATTGAAAATAAACGTTATCAGGAACGAAAAAATATTTTCTTCATTCATAACTCTTATTTCAGAGAAAAATTATATTTTTTTTTAAATAATAGTTATTATTGATAAATATTTTTTTTTCTTACAATATAACTGTTATGGTCCAATTTTTAAAGATATTTCTTATAACAGTTATGACTCTGAATAAAAGTCAAAAGTAACCTTTATTTTTCCTCGAAAAAATGCATGGCAAAAAATAACACTCAAATTTTAACTTTTAAAGAATCATTCTAAAATTTAAAAGGCACTTAATATTCGTGAGGCTGAGGACATTTATAACATAATGGTATATTTGAAAAAGTCTTCAACAATTTTCTTCATTTGAAAATTGTAAAATAACAGTTATTTTCGGTCCTTCTTTTAGTTCAGTTGGTGTTTTAGTTGCTTTCGAATGAATGTCTTCTCAACATTGTCACTTCTGCATTCTTAAGAGCTCTAATTCGCTCTTTATATTCACGAACGCGTTCTGCTCCTGTTTTAGCTATTTTTCTTAGCTTTGAGACTGATTTGGCTGTCAAAAACTATTCTCGACAGTCTTAAATATTGCACTTTTAACACTTTTTGCTTTTATTATTATATTTAATTTACTGTTTTTTGCATGTTGTCAATCATCTGATAAGTTTTTGATCACAACCAACGAACCAAATTAAGCTTTAAGCTCATTATGCGGCGAACAGGCAGTAGAATTTTTTTCCCGCTGGATGTATCTCTATGCCTAAATATTTTCGTTTGAAGCTTTAAGAAATAAATTTTCCGTGCATACTTTTCGGATGAAAATTAATGTTACGGACAGAATGTTACGCGTTCAGTTTTAATTACATTTTGTTTGCCTATCATGTGCCTACGTGGCGTAAAGGTATATATTCCGACTCTTGAGCAACGATGGTCAGAGTTCAATTCTCGCTAGCGGCTATCATTTTTTGAAAATTTTCATATGAATTGAAAACGTTAGCCTAGCGTCACGAATAAGAAACCTTGAAATTTCACTCGCCGCCAAAGAAGTTTCACTTCAAAAACTTTTTGCCGCGACTGGGGATCCAACTCGGGCTCCGAGCGTGCTAAGCCACACACTTAACCTGCACGCCACGGTCACCACATAGGTTAAGGTTAAGCGTATAAATACGAAAACAATTATTCGATACATACACACATCAATTTTTATTTCAAATAAATTTTTGTGTGCATATTTTCAGGCTAGACATTTTTTCGGATAGTAAAGGATGATTTCTTTGCTATTTGTTTTTTTCGGTGT
The DNA here is from genome assembly GCA_958299015.1 of Tetanocera ferruginea. Classification (NCBI taxonomy): domain Eukaryota; kingdom Metazoa; phylum Arthropoda; class Insecta; order Diptera; family Sciomyzidae; genus Tetanocera; species Tetanocera ferruginea. The sequence goes on along the minus strand of OY282644.1, from coordinate 91,825,426 downwards.
AAATTTTTTGACACACATTTCACGCGTGATTCGTAACATGACACAAAGCCAAAAATGCTCAGTAAGGTTTGAAATTTCACCATAAATAGACTAACAAACGAACAGCGTTTGCAAATCATTGAATTTTAGTATCAAAATTCGTGCTCTGTGAGAAATGTGTTTCGCAAATTACGTCCATCTTATGGTCGTCAGAAGCGACCCACCGAACAGGCGATTCGCACCAGTTCAACTTTATTGAACATCAATCCACCAAACCGTATGCGGGCAGTGCGTGCCAAGAAGAATATTTGTACCATATCGGCCAGAGTCAATAAAGTTCGCGATATGTCAATTCGTTGCCGTTTTCAACAGTTGGGCTTATGTTTTACGCCCACCTGTAACATTATACGTAAGGACCTCGGTATGAAACCATACAAAATACAGCTGGTGCGAGAACTGAAACCTTGTGATACACCGTCGTTTGTGTGGTAAATAGGCCTTAAAATAGTTGGATGAAGATCCACGTTTTTATCGAAAAATTGTCTTCAGTGACGAAGCTCATTATTGTATCAAAAGGTGCGCCAATAATGGACGAATTGGTCTGAAGAACAGACAGAGGCATTTCAAGAGCTGTAAATGCACTCTGAAAAATGCATTGTTTAGTGTAGTTTGTGGCTTGGCGGCATCATTGTACTTTTATTTTTAAAAAATAATGAAAATCACAACGTTACATTAACTGGAGCAAGTTACCGTGTGATATTAACCGACTTTATATCTGCCCAAAATGGAAGCATTGGAGTTGAATAGACATGTTGTTTCCAGAAGACGATGCCACATGCCAAACAACACGCGATACCTTGAACCTATTGAGGTGCGCATTTGGTGAGCAATTCATGCAATTCATCCAAGATCATGCGATTTAACCCCAATAGACTATTTTTGTGGGGCTACGTACTGGGTACTGCGGTCAGAATTTTCGTTTTTCCCAACTTTTATACCACTTCATAAAAAACTGGTTTTTGAAACCTTTTTCACAGAAAACTTAAAATTTATTAAAACATATATTGCAAGATAGTCACAGCCTCGATATTGTTTCATATTCTGTTCCATTATGTACTATGGATTGCTCCATATTCACAGTATGTACTGTTTGGAAAAATTTGTTAAAAAAAGCTTCCCATTAACCCCTATACGGCACACTTTTCTGGTATAACGTGCTCGGCACTCTGGGATCATTTTCACCCCAGCGACAAAAAATCGGCATAAAAAAATCATAGCATATTTAAACTTGATTTTTTTTCAAGTTCTTCTCAGAAGTGTCATTTTTAAACACTATTTATTGTCTAATAGAAGTCGGGTTAATATATCGGATAAAATATATACTTGGCTATTGAGAAGAGATGGTTGCTATGAAAAGAGAAGTGATGATACTTAACTAAAAATATATTTTAAACAAAATATAAAAAAAGTCAAAAGAAACGTATCACAATACATACTTTATATTCTGAAAAAGTAGTATTTCGAACGCATGAAATCTACTTCTATTCGTCGAGGCGTAAAACCTGTTCTAAAGCATCGCATTTGCAGCAAGTGTTCGAATAAAGCCTGTCTATTAATGCTCATGGGAAACATTTTCGTTGTTTTATAGACTATTTGTAAATAATTGCAAAAAATCGTGCTTCCAATTTTTAGCTTTATTTGTTGTACTCTGCCCATCAATGAAGCTGAACTTGATTTGAACAAATCATTCAGTACTTGTTGTTGTTTGCGAAATTTTTGCTTTTATGGAAGTATTGTTGGTATTAATTTGTTAAAAAAAATTAATCAATTAAAGCTTGGAATTTTGTTTTTTTTTTTGTACTTTTATTGGGCGGTTGAATCTCAAACAATAACTATGGTGCTTATTTGAATGTTATTGAAAAAAAATAAAACAATACATATGTTCTTATTATGAGTCAAAGCCGTTCTGCTCTACTATAAATAACAGCAAAAATAGCAATGATGTCATAATATTATAACGTTTAAATATCTATTCAAGCTCAATAAATATGAGCTTCTTAGAATGGGTTACGTATGTATAGTGTTTGGTGAGCGTCAAAAGAATTTGAATTTAAAAATGTAACGATTTTATTAACCAAACAAAGCATTGTTTTCTCGCAAAAAGTGTACTGTTTCTTCTTCTTCATTTAGATGATACAATGAAAAAAACTAGTTTTAGCGCTAACATTTAAAATATAACCAAAATTAAAATTCTAATCAAGAAATGAGACAAGCCCACGTTTTGATATGTTCTCGCAAATATCTACCTGAATTTGATTAAAAGAACTAAATACATTATTTTATAATCTTATGCATAAATTTAGCTAACTTTTAAGAGCTCAAGTTTTTGCCAAAATTTTTTAATTTCGATTTTACGCATTCTAGTCACAGGCTATCAAATGTTTTTTCTTCTAATCTAAGCGAACGTTTGCATTTAAATAAGCTTTTTAACGAATTCAATGAATGATTAGTTCGCATAAGTTTATTTATGTACGCATGTCTATCTTAGCTTCATCAGCGAACTGGTTGGAATTTTAAATGTTCATTTAATAATGTTTTGTCGCGAATATCGTGTTCACTTAAATCACACCCACTTTGATGGGATTTTGTTTTTTAATTGATTAACTTTAAATATTCACTTTTAAAATAAATTTATTTGCATTTTTAACTAAATTTTGCATTTTGGCCAACATAAGAAAGAAAATTATTAATCAAAGATGTCTTAAGATACATACATAATGAGCAGGAATAAGTTTTAAAGATAATTTTTTATAGTTTTTATTTATTTATTTATTTCAGTGCATAGCTTTGCATAAGCTTCCAATCGAATTTGAATAAATTGAGCTTTATTAGCAAAAACAAAAAAAAAACAAAAACTCAACAGCAATAATAGTTTTAGAAATATCAGCATTAGCTAACGCCATTTATATGTGACCTTCACTTTTCTCATTTTTAGTACACTGTAAAAAATAGAGACTTAAAAAAATATTCCAAAAAATATTAACAAAATTTTTTTTAATTAAGGCTATAAAAAAAGGTAAAATGTTTCGTGTTTTTTTTAAATTCGATAAAAGAAAACTAAATAAAAATATTTTTGCTCGCAATTTTTTTAATAAAATATTTATTGATATTTTGACCATACAAAAAAATTCGGCAATTAAAAAAATTACAGGGTGGTAAAGTGAGAAGATGAAAAATAAGAATGCGTCCTTCTTGACATGATTCGAACCCTTCTGTTAATCTTAAAAAACATTTTTTTACAAAATGGCGGCTGTTTGAAAAAAGTTTTTCAAAGTTTTGATTTTTTTGAAAATAGTAAAAAACAAAATATTTACATAATTATAGTTTCAACCATAGAGGGTTATATAAAAAAGATTCACACCAAATTTCAAGTTATTCGCTTCACTGGAACTTGAGAAATCACGTCAGACGTATTAAAAAAAAAGTAGTTCCGAGAAAAACGCGTTGAGCGATTTTTAAATTTATAGAAATTTTTTTTATTTTTTTTTTTAATTTTTTTTAATTTTTTTTTTGTTTTGTTAAGATATCAATAAATAGTTATAAAACAAATGGCTTGCAAAAATATTCTTAGTTTTATTCAAGTTAATTGGTTCATTCAATTTTAAAAATTTTTTATTTTTTTTTATTGTATTGTTGAGATACCAATAAATATCTTTTAAAAAATGCCCGGTGAAAATATTCTTAGTTTTGTTAATCGAATATTACAAAACCCTTAAAAATCACATAAAAGAGTAACTTTTTAAAAATATTCAGTTCAAATTTCATCGAAATCTATTAATAATTGGGTCACTTCACCATTTATTACATCCTATAAAAGGACGATTTAAGATTTTTTGGATTAAAAAAATGCATTTGTTTTTTTAATTTTTGTTATGTTACGTTTAAAATTTACTATCCAAAATTGTTTTCGTATAAATAAGAATAGTCAGTTCAAATTTCATTGAAAACTATTCATAATTAGGCCGCTTCACCATACATCCCATCTTATCCTAACCTATAAAGAGACGGTTTAAGATTTTCGAATAAAAAACTGCATTTTTTTTTAATTTTTTATTTGGTAACGATTTAAATTTGTTATCCAAAATTGTTTTCACATAATTGGGTACCTTTTTAAGAATATTCCGTTCAAATTTCATTGAAAACTATTCATAATTAGAATAATGCATCACAGGTTCATAATTGAGGAGTTTACATTCAAAACCAGATAAGTCACACAGATCGATTTGTTGGGAAATCGAAAAACACGTCTTAATTTTGACATACATTTTTTATAAACAAACGAATTATGCAAAATTATGCTCCACAGGAATATATATATTATGCAAAAAAAAAAATGTCTCGTATTTTCAACTTCAAACTTGGACTTGTTTGGTTTTGAAAGTTAGAAATGAATCAAAATTTAGATTTCGCCTTTCGGGGTCTTAAAAGTTAGAGTAACTCATTAAAATGATTTCTGCACACTTTTTTTCAAATTGGAGGAAATCCGCCGAAGAAATTTGGATTCTCCTGAAAGTCCTGTTTTTACTTGTAACTTTTTAATTTTTACAGAACGCATACCCATATCTGCTAAATTTTAAATTTATTCATTTCATCTGGATCCATTGCAAACATTAAAAAAATGAAACGTTTTATTCAGACAGTCTGATTTTCAATGAAAACTTGCTTGGACTTATCTGGTTTTGATTGAAACGGAGTTTTTTTAATGTATTTTTACCTAGAATTTTTATCATTTTTATCAAAGAGAATTTTATGGATCGTGTATTTTAAAATTAGCTTTACAATTCCATTTCTAACTAAATTTTTTTTCCTGTGACTTATCTGGATTTGAATGTAAAGTCCTCCTAAATTGTACATAAAAAACAATTAGCTTAGTTTAGGATAAAATTGTCCTACACATCCCATTCCCACTTGGGAGCACTTTGTTAAAAAAATTTTTTTGCATCGATTTTCATCGTAAAAGTCATCTAAAAGTTTTGTTATTTGAAAATAAAAAAAAAAATAATAAAGGACTCCCAAGAAGGCGGACTATTTTTCGTAACGAAAATAATGAGCAAAACTTCAGGAAGTTCGTTTAAATGGTTTTTGAGTTATCGTGATAGTTATCGAAGGACTTGTTTTGAGTAAAACGCTTTTAAAGTTTACAGCTCAGAATCAATCACTTTGCGGGGAAGAGAATTAAAACTCTATAATTTTGCTAGTTATGCTCCGAGATCGACTTATCGGGAGTATCTTTCAAGTGTACTTTCAGAAAATCTATTCTTTGAAAGTAAAAATCTCAAATCCTCACAAAACTATCAATGAAAGCTTAACCCAAAAAGAAAAATGTGTGTGGCTGCCCAGCACGTTAAAAGTGAAACTTTAACCTAAAAAAGTACACACAGAAAAATCGCCACATAAAAACCTAATAAAGTAGAACAAAGTAAAGAAGATTTCTCTATGGTTTTTACCCAAGAAGATGTTCTCCCTACACTCAGAAAAAAAGTTTCTCGGAATATGATAAAAAAGCATCATATTTAGAGAAAAATTGTATAGATTTTGCTCCAGAGAATGCCTTTCTCTAAATGCGATCCTAAAAATTCTCTAAAAATGATAAAAAGCTTCTATGAAAAAGAGAACTATATACAAATATATCGTATTTAGAGAAAACGACTTTTTATTTTAGAGAAAAAAATTGTTTTTATTGAAAAAATTACTTCTCATAGTAAATTTTTTATCAAAATATAGGATAAATTTTTCATTTTCTATAAATGAGAATTTTTTTGTGCGAAAAAAATATTTATCATTATTAGAGACATTGAAATATTTCCATTTTCTAGAATTGAAGAAAAATTTCTTCGAAAATGTGAAAATTTATTCTAATTGAAGAAAATTTTATCTGAAAAAGAGAAAATTGCTATAATCGAAAATAGAGAAATTTTTTATCGCAGAAAAATATGTATTTTTTTCTGAGTGTAGTTTGATTATAAATCAAAAATACTGTTTGAATAATTTTTAAGAAAATAGCCTATAGTCTTGAATATACTATTTTCAGTAACCAATTTTTTATTTTTCTGAGCGATATAAAAAAATATTTAATTCTTTGTGAGTAAACAAAAAAAAAATAAAACTCAAAAATTGACTATTATTTGTGAGTGAAATATAGTATTTCAAACTAAGATCTAATGTGTAAAATTACAAAAAAATCATTATTTCTTACCCCTTTCGTTAACCTTGTCCATTGTAATGGACACGCATTTGAAATGACTGTAACGGAATGCGAACCGTTATTTTTGATAAAGAATGCATTGTTAACAGTGCATTAATCAATTCTTTCCTCTATTTTTGCATTTCATTTCGAAATTTTTGTTCATAACAATAACACGTGCTGTTTTTATGAGAGCATGTTGAGCCGAACAAAGTAAACAACCAAAGTTAGTGAACATTTGTTTTTTTTTATTACGTTTATAAATTAACTTATTTGCGTTTTTTTTATGCCAAAGAAAATAAATGCAAAATAGTAGTGAATGTATATAAAAAACATATTTTTTTTTTTTAATTGGAAAACAAAAATTATTTAAAAGCAATGTCCATTGTAAAGGACATTGCTCAAAAACGCACTTACTTTTTACTTATCATAAACTTAACCTCTTTAATTTTTATCATTAATATTTCTTAAAAGATGCTGAAAGGGAGCGGAATAAAAAACTCATAAAATAAGTGTTCTTTGTGCGCAATAAAAAAGTTGTTTTGAGAGTAAAAAGTACAGTAAAGTTTACTGTAAACTACTGAGTAAACTAATAAAAAGAAGTGCTTGAATGAGAGATAAATTAAAAGTACTATTAAAAGCAATTTTTTTATATTTTGTATATTTTTTTTTTTTAAATATGGTAACGGTTTCGCTGCTTTCAGTCTCAAATCTTTAAAATTATAGCAAAACATTTGTTTTTTATGGCGCAAAACTCTGTTCAATACAGTCAAAGCTTCTGATCTTCTGCCTATTCTGCTGCCTAATTTTAAGCATAAAAGTTTAGCATAAATTCTTGTAAATTAAACTCACTTTTAAACTAACTTCAACTTATCGGGCATAAAATGGGATAAAATCAATAAATTACTAGCATTCTATGTGAAGATTAGTTCAAGCCAAATAAAGGCATTATTTATGTTAGCACATGTTTATTAATATCCAGTTAATCCTTATTTGATAACTAGCATAAATTATAAAATTAAATTTTTGAAGCTCGCCAATAGTCGACTTAACTATTTATATAGAATTTAAGATGAGCAAAAATTGTAAAAAAAAAGAAATTTTTATTGTTATGTTAATTGCACAGTTAATTCAAATCTTAGAATTAATGAGCGTTAAGCATGTTTAGAAGAGTAAATTTATTAGATAAGCAGTTTTGTTTTGTTTTAAGACATGCATGTTTGTTACTGGCTTTAATTTTTACAACAAACTACTTCCAGAAACTGAAGAAATAAAAGCCTTGACCTTTATTTGAATTTATTTTTAAAACATTATAATTTAATAACACTTTTTTTTAACAGCTTTCTTTGTTTGGGTCTTAAAATAGTTTTAAATTTATGAAAATTTTAAAATATTGTTTTTGAATTGTTCATGAATTATCAGTTTATGTCTTATCTTAGACTTATCTTAGATTTTTTAGTAGGTTGAACTGAAAACTACTATAAAATCGACTCAATTTGAGTTTCATCCCCGTCTTTGTTTATTGCTGACCTTCAAGCTGATTTTCTGTGTTTTATTAATAATAAAACTACAAACTTTATTGTAGACATCATAAATTGTTGTCTGTGCAAACAATTTTAGTTGCATCTGTTGCGCATCCCAACATCATAAGGTGCAAAATAATGTTTGTTTGTGCTACAAGCACACATACACACACACATACGCACATGTACAAGTTGATAACCTCACATATGCATACACTCTGTTATTTTAGAACACTCTCTGTAGTTAGCTGTATTTATTTATGTTAAATTTTTTGACTGTTTGCCTCTTCATGTGTAAACATTCGTTTTCTTAAGCAACAACATTTTATGTTCCAACAAAGTTCATGATCTCCTGCAACAACAGGATACCACTAAAAAACAGTCTTATATCTAAAAATAATTACATATGGAGCAGATGCAGCCACGTTTCTCAAAATATTTATACACAGTAGTACTCAACAACCAACCTCTTGCTGTCAAGACAATTTTAAAGACATTTTTATTTCTAGCATTCATTTTATGCAATGCCTAAAAATATACCGCATTTAATAAAAGCAAAATCTTGTCATGGCATTTATTTATTAATATTCCGTTAAACAACAACATTGATAAGATTAAACTGTAGATTGTTCAATGTTTTTTGTTTATTTTAATTGTCTTTTTATTACTGTATATTTTATATAAAAAAAACACTCAGCCTAACAATATTATTGTTTTTTTTTTTTACAGATAAAGTATAGCTAGACCGCTTTCGTTTGTTTTATAAGGTTTTTGAATATCTTTCAAAACAACATTTAGTGATCTAAAAGTATTTGTTTTGAATTTATTTTTAAGTTTCTACGAGTAGAAAATAAAGTTTTCGTCATTCAGTAATGAACCATTTTTTAATGAAAATGAAATAACAAATTAACGAACAAACAACACAAATTTTCATTTAAGAATTGTTGCTTGCTACTAAAATCATAAAATATGTTTTTTTTTATACAAAATAAGCTGTTTGCTTATGATATAAAAGTTTATGTTTATATTTTATAAAAAAATTTCATGAATTTTATTTTCTTTAAAAACACCATCGAATTACTACAAAAATCGTAATAAAAAAAAGAAACAATTTCGATAGTATCGTAAGTGTAGACGTAGAATTCCGTTTAAGTTGTAACCTCTTCTACTTTGTCTCTATCGTCCGATTGTTTTGTCCATTTTGCACGTATTTTTATTGATCTTCCGAAAATTAACAAATAAATGAATAACACTCAATTATGGACTACTTTATCGAGGCCAAAACAAAGAAAAAGTTAAAAAGTAAGTATGATTAAATGAGCAAGCAAAAAGAAACAAGCAAAATTTCAAATTTTTTCGATAATTTCGTTAAGTTTGATAGGTTGAGTTCATTGACTAAGTTGTAATTTACAACTTGTTGTAATTTACAACTTGTAAAGAAGGCGAAGCAAATGCATTTTCCATTGGTGCCACTTTCGTCTCTGCCCGATATTTAGCTTGTGAGCTACAGTCAGTTTAATTTCAAATTAAAATTAAGATTTTGGTGACTATATTTCACGCTGAGCACATGTCCTTTCCTTTCCTCTCGTCTCTGTCTGATATTTAGTTTGCGAGCTACCCTTTCGTCTCTGTTCGATGTATAGTTTGCGAAATACACTTGCTAGTGCTAGTGGGATGTGGAATCCAAATTAATTTGCATTAAAAACAAAAATTAAAATTTTACGCCATCTATTGGGTAAAAGCATAAAACGAAATATGATCCAACTCGTTTTTTTTTTCGATAAGAGTTAAATCTAACGGTATCACAGACCCATTTTGTTAAATTTGACAGTTTGGGTTCATTGAGTGGGTTGAAAAGTGGTTCATGACTTCTGGTTTCTGGATAGTATACTAGAATACATAAACCCAATGCTTACAATGCTGCCAAAGCGAACCAATCAGTTCGTGAAAAACAAAAGCAATACAAGCATAAACAACGAAACAAAAACAATGAAAGCAACAGGCACATCATAAGCAGCTGATGACTGATTTTCTTATATAAAAACATGTATTTTTCTTCTTTTATTTTTGTGACTTTTATATAATAGTGACAAAATCCAAAATTAGATATTCATTCAGCGCAGGATATATCTAATATTTGAGTATATATAATATCTTTGAACGATAAGTATTAAAGGCTGTAGGTATACTCTAAAGTATTAGCCAAAAAGTTGCCTAATGACCTTGAAAAAATCTGTTAAAATGACCCCGTACAAACCGCTCTGTAAGACGGTTTTTACGAATTTTTAGAGTCAATAGTTTTTTTCGAAAAAACAAACTTTCAAATTTGGAACATCAACAAAAATGTTTGCAGATCGGACAATTTTTGCGACTCCCAGCGCTGCAGCCACGACGATCCTTTTTTTTTTCTCTGCCGCCAGTTTGAAGCTCTATAAAACCATGTTGGAGTAAAAATATATTTTTTTGAAATTTTTTTAATTCTCTACAATAATAAAATTTTGGAAAAATGTTTGTTTTTGATTGAGTTATGAATTTTTAAAAAGGTTAGGATAGTCAACCATATTTTATTAACATTTTATACATTGACAGCTCCGATAAATAAAAGCATATGTAAAAATAACGCATAATTTTTGTCTAAATTTTGCTCACTTTCAGTCATGCAATAGCATAGCTTGATGGTTAGTTGTTGGAAGCTCATGCGTTAGCTACGAGGTTCGATTCTTGTTATGTACGGTTTTGAACACTAATAATTTTTTAATGTACTAGTTTATTCAACCATGCAAAAAGGGTAAATATTTTAGTTAAATTGACATGAAAATCCTGTGGTTACCTTAAACTGACGATTAATGTTAGAAAATAATTACCTGAAATTTGCTAAAAAATTTGGTTAAATTAACCAGATTATTTTTCTGGATGTGGATTTCGTTAAGTTAGCCTTACCTCTATAATAATAAATATATTTTTTCAGCCATCTAAAGGTTAATAAATACCTAGGCCATAAAATTCGAAGACAACTTTATAGCATGTTTGTTTATTTTTAGAAAAAAGCCGATCATTTATCGCAAAATATTTGATTTAATCCGCTCTGAAACAGATAGATGCGGTATTCGTTAAATATTTACCTAACATGGTGTAAATACAATAAATCGCTGGTTAAATAAGCTGCAAAAAAAAATTAAATAACCATTTTCATCGAGCGTTCCTTGCTAAAAGACCGCGTTTAGTGAACGATAAGATAAAAAAAAGCTTTTTCTGTAGATGTAGATAACTATTTATTAAACTTTTTTCTGTTATCATTCGATTAATTTTCTTACCGCTAACAAAACATGAGAGGGAGGTGTTAGGGAGAAAAAAAGTGGTACACTTGGGCAAATAATTCTACAAGTAAAGAGCTGCTGTTGCGGCTGCTAATGATAAGCAGGGGCCGGCTGAATCTCAAAAAAAAAAAAAAAAAAACACACAAAAAGCTCTACACATTTAATCATTGCTAATGAGCGGCGCTTCAGTGGTTAAACGGCGTACGCAGCGCTAAGAACGTTACGCAGAATAAATACGATAAGCGCGTAAAAGCAAAAGATTTGACGTTAAACAACCGAAATTACACGATTTTTTTCATTTCATTTGAGTGCGTGAAATTTTTTAAGCGCGATTTTTTTTTCGTTGCTCCGCCGTGAGACGCGTTCATGTAGACTTGCTTGCTTTAAATTGATTCTTTTTTATTAAATTTTTAAAAAATTAAAAATTATAAACGTCAAACACCAGGATGCGTTCGAATTTCAGCCGGCATGAGTACAAAAGATATATTTCATATGACAGACAGTCATTGGGTAGATCTTTTACAGGTAATATTCGTTGGTAGGCCAGAAAAAAAGGGTTGGCAAACAACCCTTGCGCCTTCAAGGTCACATGTTATTGTATTCTTTGCTTAAAAATTGCTTCACTTTCAAAATAGCTTTGATAAAATTTGTTATCGCAGCTGCTAGCATAGCTTGGTTGTGACATAGTTATGCAGCACATTCTTTAAGATTTAAAAGTATTTAAATTCTTAAGGGGGTGACAACATAGAACTTTTTAGTTTTCCAGCATTATTTGCGAGGTACCGATAGCAATGCTAGAAAAAGTGATCGAAAATAAAACCTTCCTAATGGAACACCTACGGCCTTGTCTTCAATATTATCTCTAAAAAGTAAAGGTCAGAGATTTTTCTTCGGGCCATAATAAAGATTCCTAAAATTTTATTTTAGATGTTTTATTTTAGTTGAAAAAGTTCCTAATGAATGACCCTTTAATAAAATATCTTGTAAATTTCTTGTAAAATTTGTTTAAAAATGTATGCATTAAAAGAAAAGAATATACAAGACGATACTGTTAATATATTCGAAATTTTGAAAAATTTTAATCTTTTTCCTTATCGCTCAATCAATCACATCGCTTGACAAAACAAAATCGCGTTTACCTTTTAGTATTCAATTATTTGATAAGCTTGTTTCTACGTTTATTCAAGAACATTTGGAAAAAAATATTTTCTATAGTATATGTTTGTTTGTATGTAAAAAAAATGTTAGGGACATCTATACGAAAACCTTTTAGTAGTTTCGTAAAATTGACATACATAAATTTTATTTCTTTTTTGTTTTTTGCTGTTCTTATCAGTTAATTTTGAATTTGATGCCGTTTAATTTTGGTGTCGTTTTCTGACTTACAATTACGTAATGCTACTATTTACAGTTAGTTTTACGAAGTGTTATTTAGTTTTTTTGTAAATATTTCTTCACTTGACTTTCAGTTTCACTTTACAAGGTTGTCTATTTTTTCATTTTTTTTCCTTATTTAAATTCTGCTATGTAGAATTTGAAGGCTTTTCTTTATTTGAATCACGATATATTGTTTAAAGCGGTTTTAATAAGAGCCTCTATAATTATTGTGTTCCATTGTTTTTTTTTTCTATTATGGAAAATTCATTGGGTTTCTTTGGGAAAAAGTTTACATATAAATTTTATGAAAAAAAAAAACAATCGGCACATGTAGTCGGCATAGTTATTTCGATGAAAAGAAAATGCAAATATTTAGATTTATTGAACGCTTGGCAACGCTTTTACAAGGATTTTTGAAATGGCTGCCAGAATATGTTCTCAAATGCTTTATTTCAGATATAGTTTCTTTACTGATCCGAATCAAGCAAAAGCTTATTAAGTTTCTATTTCGATAAACTCAGGACTTTGAAGCGGTCAATTTTGAAGTTCTACGCTAGATTGGTCCGAAAAGTTTGAACTGATCTTGTGCTCTAGTACATTGTCTTCTTGCAAATTTAAAAAAGGTTACGAAAATAAGAAAAAAAAACAATTTAAAATTTTATTTTAAAAATATGCAAAATATAACCTTTTGATCAGTTACATGCTATTAAAAAAGATTTTTTAAATATATTTAATCCTTATTCGGCATACCTGGATCATTTTCATCCCCACTATTTTTGTGATTTGACATAAAATATGCATTATTTTGCTTTTACTATACCTTTTTTAACTTACTTAATAAAATTTTTTCCTATGTATGTTGTTACTTACTTACTTAACTAGCGCTTAATATTGTTGGTCGGTTTTGTCTAAGAATTTATGGTACCCGGGGCGAAAACTAAATTTTGCACCCCTTATTAGGTGGGTTATGCTTAACGCCAATAAGAGTTATGTTTTAAAAGTACCATGAAACTGATATAATTTTTTTATATAATATTTAACAATTATGATTATTTATTAAAGTGGAAATGAGTATACATTGGAATTCTTTGTATTCAATTTATAAAATTCGGTAAAAATTGAAAAAATTAAAAAATAAATCTCATCAATTAAGCGAGAAAAGTGTGTTCTTTTCAAAAAAAAAAAAACTAAAAAATTGTGTGGTAAAAAGTTTTTTTGCCAAATTTTGCATCCTTCTATGTCGTTCACCCGGAGCGGATCGAACCCCCCCACTTCCTTGCTACGCTACGTTGCTGGGCTGACCATGATCCCAGTGTTCCGAGCACGTTACACCAGGGAAGTGTGCCAAATAAGGGTTAATTATAAATAAATACGAAACCTTAATACTAGACTTTTTTATTTGAAAAAAAATCAAGTAGTTCAAAAAAGCCTAAAAACTCGAAAATTTGTAAATTTTGATAAGTATTAAAACCATGGTTATCGTATTTTAACGAAATTTTGTTTTATATTTTTATATATTTTTTTTTTTTAAGTATGAACTTATTGTTTTCAAATTATTATCTTACCCTTTTTATAAACAAGAAATTTATGAAGATTTCAAAAAGTTAGTTTTTGCGGTCAATTTTGTATCGAAAAGTTTTAAAAATTGTTTTAAGTTCGAAAAGGAATTATATAAAAAATGATTTTTTTATAATTTTATGATTATTTTAATTAGCTTTTGATTTCTTCAATATGATCTCAAAAAGGTTTCAAAAAGTGATTTTTTGCGAAAAATGGTAAATTTTGTATCGAAAAATATAAAAAATTGTATTAAAGTTCGAAAAGGAAATATCGGCAAGTCCAGTGTCACTCACGTTTCAGTCACAGCACTAAAAATGCATTTTTCTCCATTAAATATAAACGGTTTTAACACAAAATTATATGGGTATAATAAGTCATAAGCTTACTATTATAAGTTCATCCAAAAAGTTTTATAAATATGTACACATTTCGAAAAAACATTCATTAAATGGTGTGTCACTCACGTTTTCGGACGATTTGCATCTTCTTACAAATTTCTTCTTACAAATCCTTTAAATCTGCGAATTGTTTGAGTTAATATAAAGAATAAAGTCATTTTCCGAAACGAAAATGAGGAGAATTTTTAACTGCAGAAAAATATTTTGCTTTTTCTAAGAATTTTAAGATTTTTTCATACACTGATTTTGTCACTCACGTTTCACGTCGGTGTCACTCACGTTTCAAAACAATTTTAACTGTTTTTTTTTTTGCTTCGTGGTTAATCTGGTGAACTTTATTAAGCATATTTTGTAAAAAAAAAATTGTTCTTAATATTAAGGAAATTTTTATACAAAAAAGAAAAAAAATTTATGGAAAGGTTTATGTACAGCATAATATAGTTAAACAAAAAATGCATAATATAAAAACAACATAAAAACTATTTCAGATATATATCATTTTAACAAAATTTATTCCGGTCCTGCATCCGAATCTATATGTAAACCTTGAACTGTACGAAACCCTAAGTCGTTGATCCTTACGCTCATTTAAAACCAAATACCGCGCAAAATTTGACGATATGACTGACCTATTAGCAATTCCGTCGAGGCCAAAGGCTTAAAATAATGATTTAATTAGATCTTTTTAATCTTTGCTAAGTTTGTTTTCTTATATGAATCCGCCTATAACTATAATTTTTCTCTATATTTTTTTCATACGTAGTTTAACCGTCGGCTTTCACTTTTTCTTGATGTTTTCGCCATCTTCTTTCATTTCTAATACAAAAATAAACAAAAAAAAAATTAAATGTCACTTACGTTTTACTTTTTCAAATGCTTTTTTAAGGAAAAATAATTGCGTCTGCTTGATTTAAAAAAATACAAAATTCACTAATCTTATATAAAAAGTAAATCCAAGACATACATTGTGCCAGCCAATTATTTTCTAAAATAATCCAACTAATCAATAAAAATTGTCACTCACGTTTCACTCTTGAATTACTTTTTTAAATTATATTTTTCGACAGAAAATAATTTTTTTAAAAAATTTTAATATTTACTTTTCAACAGAAAATGTTTCAGTTGTGAATATTATGTAACTGTGCTTTGATATTTTAATCTCAAAATACCAAATTACAAAAAATAAAAAGCTACCATTTTTTAACTTTCTACAGATTAAAAACACATTCAATAAAATCAGCTAACATTTAAAGATACAATATGATTTTTTCAAAATACTTTTACCGTAGGAAAACACAAACAATATCCTTAACATTGCATGGTGTTTTTATTGAACTCAAAGCATTTTTGTTTTTTTAAGGATTATAAAAAATATTTTCTGGATTTGACGAAACTTTTTTTGTGTTCGAAGTATTATTAACTTTTGCTTTCTTAAATACCATCTGCTCTTTTCAAGATTTACATGAAATAAATAAAAGGAATTTCAAAAAAGATTATTCACAGAAATGTTTTGAATTTTGACGAAACTTTTTTGTAATTTTATTTGAAGTGTAAACTTTCGATTTCAAAAATTTAATCTGTCCGTTTTTTGTAAACAATTCGGTCTAGACCGTCTATGGAATAACCGAAACCTCCCATAAGATGTGTTTAAATATATATAAAAATACTAAAACAAATAAAAATAACTTCTTATTTTTAACTTAACTTCCGAAACTGATCCGTTTTCGTATGAAATTTCTCTCGAAAACGTGAATCACTCTTTTCGCTTTTTTTTTGGATTCATCTCGAACTCGGACCGTACAGCAGATATGAACCAGTTTTGGGGTCTTTTTTTCGAATCGAGAGGAATTCTTTTTTTTTAAATAATGCGAATTCGAACCGAATCTATTTAAAAAAAAAAATACAGATTCAAAACGAAAAATCATGCTTTGACAATGTGAAGACTTGTTTCGTCAATCTGTTTGACCAACAATTTGACTTTGTGAATAGTACTGAAGAATCAAATTGTATAAATTCAAGGTATATCGTTGAATTTTTCACGATTGACAACTCAGAACTGTTGCTAAATTGATATATTTGAAAGTTTTGACAAGAAAAATTTTGTGTTTGAAGAAATAAATTTCAATTTTAAAATTGTGACAGTTGGAACATGCTCTGATACCGATATTCGGTAACAAATTATTATGTGGGCAATTGAGGAAACCTATATCAACCTTAGAGCCACTATTTTGGGTTGTATGGGAGGTGGGCGTGTTTGTAGGCAATTTAAGTGCTTTTCTTGTACACATTTTAGTTTTGATAAAACAATTTTGCTTTATCTTTGTCGCTCAAATACAAACTTATTATAATAATATTTTTATAATAGTGGGTTGTATGGGAGGTGAGCATTTTTGCAAGCGAATGACGCCCATTGTACACATCTAAGTTTTGATGTAAAATACAAACCTGACAAAATGTATCCCTGAAGCTTTAACTGAGAAAAAAACACATACCTTGCTCCGGTAAAATATTTCTCTATTTTTGATAATAGCAATTTTCTCTTTTTCAAATAAAATTTTCTTCAATAAGAATAAATTTTCACATTTTCGTAGAAATATTTCTTTACTTCTAGGAAATGGAAACATTTCAATGTCTCTAATAATGATAAGTATTTTTCTCGCACAAAAAATTTCTCATTTATAGAGAAATTTTATTGAAATTGAAAAACTTTTCTTATATTTTGATAAAAAATTCACTATGAGAAGTATTTTCTTCAATAAAAACAAATATTTTCTCAAAAAAACAAGTATTTTTCTCTAAAAATTATATATTTGTCTATTTCATGGTAGCTTTTTATCATTTTTAGAGAATTTTTAGTATCAAAATTACAGAAAAGCATTCTCTGGAGCAAAGTCTATACCATTTTTCTCTAAATATGATGCCTTTTTTATCATATTCCGAGACACTTTTTTCTGAGTGTGGGGTTCTATTGGTGGTGGGTGTGTTCATTAGTGTGGTCCAAAAAAATTTATTTTGCTCAAGTTTTTTGGAAGCTGAGGTAGAGAATTTTTGAGATTTTTTTTTTTCAATTTTTTGGAAATGGTTTAAAGGACGCGCTTATCGGATTTGTACCAAAAATCTGGTTTTTCAGAGAATTTCAAACATAAGTTGGTCAATAACGGACATTTTCTTAGTTTTTGAGTAATTTTTTTCGAAAAACAAATGTCTAAATATAACTTTAATCTATATAAATCAGACGTTTTGTTGACCATTTGGGAAACATATTTTTAATTTTTTCATGAAATTTCAATAAAATTTTTTAAAAATGCTTCATAACTTTAAAAAAATGCCATATAAATGAAAAAAATGTAATGAAGCATTTAGAAATATGACAAAATTTTATGCAATTTGAAAAAAATAAATCTTGTTTTTACATTTCAAGAGCAACTTATTTCATAAGCTGCTTTCAAACAAAGATTGAGCAACTCTGAAATTCAAAAAAATGTTCATTTGGTAGATCCTAGTGTTCATAGGCGGGTCATTAAGTGCCAATTTTTTAGTGCACCTCTTAGTTTTGTTATAAAATATCAAATTTTTTAATTTTATATATGTAGCTTAAATATAACTTTCTATTAGGGATGATCAAAATAGATCGATGTATTATTTAGTTGCATCGAAAAAGTTCAATGTTTTATAATTTACAATGTTCAATCAATGTATCGATGTTTTTTCAAATAAATATAAATTGTTCCGATGCATCATTGTTTTTTTTTTTTTAAACGAAATGAAATCCATTGGAGATTTGAATGGATTTGATACCCCAGTTTCCAATTTAGTATAAATTTTCAGTATTTGACTATTATGGCAACCTCAGTTCCATCTGAAAGATTTTTTCGAAAGCTGCCAAAATACTTAACTAGCAAAGGAATTGACTGAAGGGAAAGCATCTAAATAAATTATTATTTTTACAAAGCATTGGTCGTCACTATTATGACTTATAGCTCCATAAATGCATTCCTTTTTTATCAACATATATCTTTTCATGTAATACAAAATAAAAAACGTCATAAAGTTTCATTAATATTTTCATGTTAATAGTTAATAGAGATAAAATCAAAACATCGATGCTTTTATTCGATACATCGATGTTTTTTCTTAATGTGATGTTTTAAAATCCATCGATCTACAATTTCGATGCATCAAAACAGAAAAAACATCGATATTTTTTTTTCTATGGGCATCCCTACTCACTCTCTCTCTCTATAGGCATCCCTACTCTCATAGTACAATAAAGAAGGTAGCTGCAGGGCTGAGAGCCGAAAGTCAGAATTGTCAAAAAACATCGGACGAAAAACAGTGACAAAACGAGACATCAAGCAATATATATTAATTTTGACAATTCTGACTTGAAGAGAGAGAGGATTGATAGCCCTGCAAGTACCTTGTTTATTGTACTATGCCTACTCTCTACTGATTTCAATTTTGTGGTTTTATGGAAGGTAGGCGTGTCTATTGTTGTGTCTATTGTTGTCTACGAACAAGCCCACTTCCAATACCATTGTTATATATTTAAAAACTTGGTAGTCGGGTTAAATCGATTTTGAACTTTCTTTACTTGTTAGTTAAACACTTTGTCACTTTGACATACAGAGTTCTTTGTAGAACTTTTAACAATATTCAACTTTTATAAAAGTTGTTATTAATTTTAGCTGTTGCTGAGATATGAAATGAAATTAATTTAAATGAAATTAAAAAATTATCACGAAAAAAGTTTTAGAACTCTTTAGTTTTAGACTGTCTAAAAGTCTCTAAGCTTTAGCATATCGTCACAATTTGAAGGTTTTGGCTCGAAATGCCGGCCTCTAAATACGAACGATATTGCTTGAAGTAAAAACTTATTTATTGTAAAAGTTATCGCGAATTGAACGAAAAGTGAAATTAAATTTATGTAGAAATTTACAGTTTAGAACCATATTTTCTCACGTGTTTCTGTTGATTTTCATAATTATTTTTTTAAATTAATGAAGAGTGCGGAGAAGGAGTGCTTCGACTATTCTTAAAATATTTTTTTTTTTTAATTTTTATGAAAAAAATTTGTTTTTCACATTAATTTTGTATCGAATCAATATGTGAAAAGGTTGAATTTCGGCCACTGTGTAACTCTAGTTGTATTAAATGGATTTTATGTGAGAAATCGATTAGTCGAAAAAATAACTGAGCTTTTTATGTCTAGAAATTTAGATAGAATTTAATTTACTCATGCAAATGTTATATATTTTTAAATTAAGAGCTATTTCATTTTGTTTTAATATGAACTTTTATTAACTCTATAAAATATGAGTTAATTTTTTCCAAGTGCATCCATGAACTGTATGTTTAAACTTCATTATTTGGAGAATATATTTTGAAACACGTTCTTGCAAATTAAACTGTCTATTCTCGCATGTCTGTTGAATTGAGTTAACATTTTTGAATATTAAATGAATCACGTTCATCATTTTATTGTTTTTTTTTTTTTTTGTTATTATATCGTGGCTTAAAATTTATAAATTATCGTT
The DNA here is from genome assembly GCA_958299015.1 of Tetanocera ferruginea. NCBI lineage: Eukaryota > Metazoa > Arthropoda > Insecta > Diptera > Sciomyzidae > Tetanocera > Tetanocera ferruginea. The sequence continues at coordinate 91,805,491 of OY282644.1, read as the reverse complement.
AATGAAAGATAAGCAATGAGGTAATGAGTTATTTTCAATCAGTTAAAGAGAAAAAAAGTGGAATGTTGTTTTTTGTCGAATTTCTTGCATTTTTTTTTTGTTTTTTCAATTATTATTAAGCGACAACTCTACTCTTCGCATGCCTTTTTTGGTGGCAATGATAACGTAAACAACATTCCAATATATCAGGTGCCATGAACGATTTTTCGACAATTTTACTGTAGTTGTTGACTTTTTGTCATTAAAAAAATAAGCAAATGCAATACATAAACGACGAACAAGACGTTTAAACAAACACACTTAAAGCAGCTTTACTGTTTCATACCAACACTCGCTGTCATACAACATCGATGTCGGGCATTTTTATGGCAAACCTCAGAAAATATTGAACTCAGGCAAAAGTAGTCCCTGACAAATTTAGCCATGAAGTTGAAAGAATGTAACTTTTATTGTGGCACAGATAGTTATTGAATTATTATCTTTTTTTCGCTCTCCTTTGATGGGTTATTCTTTTCTTTTTCTTCATACACACACACACACACATATACAACTGAACTTAAGTCCAAATAATGCTCTGAAAGCGTCAGAAAAATAACTTTGAACATTGTAGGGCTTCAAAACTGTTCTTAACTATTATTGTTCTCTAGCTTGACGACATTCGTTCGTTAAAAAAAAAATTAACGGCTTTGAGCCCACTTCTTATTTAATGCTACATTGAAAAGAGAAAGAGAAAAAGAGAGAGAGAGAAAAAAAAAGAAACGAGTTTAACCTTTTAGCCGGCCTTATAAGCGGTTTTACAGCCAATTCATCTAACTTACATATTTTTACATAAATTATCTGCCCAGTTTTAATCCAGTCATTACTTTATTCCACATTTCAGCATCTCAATATGAACCTGGCGGCTACTCGTTGCAAGCACAAAATCGTAATTCAGCCAACATGACCCAGCGAGATGGCATCATTAAATTCGAAAATGAGCGCATCAAAACGCTGCAGGAGGAGCGTTTGCACATTCAGAAGAAAACCTTCACAAAATGGATGAATTCGTTTTTAGTCAAAGTAAGTCAGTCGGTGTTTCAAATTTATAAAACATATTTATTCATTTATTTTTTTCTACCTGTAGGCAAAAATGGAGGTCGAAGACCTCTTCACAGATCTGGCCGATGGTATCAAATTACTTAAATTGCTGGAGATCATATCATCAGAGAAACTGGGAAAGCCGAATAACGGTCGAATGCGTGTTCATAAAATCGAAAATGTCAACAAGAGTCTGGCATTCTTGCACACCAAGGTGAGTAACATGACACCAACGTACAGCAACTATTCAGTCACTGCTCACTCAGTCAGTCAGTGGTTAGGTGAAAGAACAACATAACAGCTATCTACAGAGAGCAAAATAAATCTAGCTGCTACGCATGCGCGCAGCACTTTTATTGCTTTTCTGCTCTATAATTTTAAAATCAAACTTATCGTTCGTTATATATTCAATTTATTTGAAAGTATGCATTACTTTAATATAGCAGCCAACTTAATCATCCTCATTTAATCTTGATTTATCTTCTAGCAATCCATTTAACGATTTGTTATGCTGGCTTAAATAAGACTTGAGTTTTTCATTTTGAAGTACAATTAAAATAAATTAGCTTTGATGGAGAAAATAACACAAAAATATTAGAAGAAATTTTAGCGAAGCGGGAAAAAAATTAAAATACCCCTCTTTATTCGCTTTAATATAGAAACTTGTTTGTTTTGTGTAAAATTGATTTTTAAAACATTTAGAATCTTTTGTTTTACGATAGTCGGAAAAAGATGAAGGTGAATAGTTTTTGGGGCAAGAATTGCCTTTATCCATATACCATCTGGAGCAACGACGTTTCGCTGGTTTATCGAATCCAATCGAATCCAACCCAGTTGGGTCCAGTACGTATTTCATAAAATTCGTTCAAAATAATCGAATTATGTCGGAAAACATCAAAACTGTGCGCAAACCGATAGACGAGCAATGACAACGACGACTCCCTTTTTTATTCAAGCTAGTATAGCCTGGAGACGAAATTCGACCATTTTTTTTTTTGTATATTTATAATTATCGAAATTCAAGCAATTTTTTTACCCGTTTTTATAATAATCGAAATTCGACCAATTTTTTGTTCGACTATATACAGAGTGTCCCAGACCTAGGGGACAATAATGCAAGGGGTGATTCCCATCATGATACGAGCAAAAAATTATATGGGTAGGGGTGGTCGCAAACGTCCCCCTAGAGAGCTAGGAGGAAAAACAAAAAACATAGGTGCCATTACGTTTTAATCCATAACTAACATATCTCTACAACAATTACCAAACATGATAACTTTTTAAAAATAAAATTAAATTTCCTTCAAGTTATCGGAGCAAAGTTTTTCCATTGAGTCACAACTAAAAAAGTTACGGGCACCTAAAGTCAAAAATTAGTTTTAAAAAAAAAAATTCAACTTTCAATGCAATTTTCTCGAAAAAACACCTAACTATACCCTAAACCTGAAAGGTCAGTGTATATTAACTTTGTGCAAACGTTTGTAACGCATAGAACGAAGCGAGTCCGGTATAGAAAAGTATATATATTCTTGATCAGCGTCACCACGTGAGTCGAGCTATCCATGTCCGTCCGTCCGTCCGTCCGTCTGTGTGTTGTCCGTATACACAGGATAAGAAGAAGGAGTTGAGATAATTGGATGAAACTTGGTACACATGGTCACATGGACCCGAAGATCTGCACTATTGAATATTTTTGGAATCCGCCCACGGACACGCCTACCTCCCGTACAACGCGAAAATTGAAAACTGCGTAACTCAGCTCATAATTAGCCTACAACAATAAAATTTGGTATGTATGTGTTTTATATTAACACAAAGATGTCTTTGAAAAATGGGTATCATCCGCTAACGGACACGCCCACCTCCCATACAACCCAAAAATTGATAACGCAATAAATAATCCTCTGTTTAACCTACAGAGCTAAAATTTGGCACATGTGTTTGTTATGACAAAACAAAGACGGTTTTGAAAAATGGACATCATCCGCCCACGGACACGCCCACCTCCCATACAACCCAAAAATTGAAAACGCAATAAATAAGCCTCTGTTTAACCTACAGAGCTAAAATTTGGCAAGTATGTTTTTTATGACAAGACAAAGATGGTTTTGAAAAATGGACGTCATCCGCCTACGGACACGCCTTTTTCCCATACAACCCAAAAAGTTTTAAACTCAATAAATAAGGTTATGTTTGTCATAGAGAAATTCAATTTGGTATGCATGTATTTTATACCAAAACTAAGGTGTGTTCAAAAATTGGAAGTAATCCGTCCATGAACACGCCCACCTCCCATAGCGAAAGCACAATAAAGGCATTAACTGTGAGCTACAGGAATAAAACTTGGTATGTGTAAATTTTTCATCAATATTTAAATGCATACAAAAAATAGGCTTCATCCGCCCTTGGAGACGCCCATTTACAATAAAAATTTTTTTTGTTTTTGAAAAGTGGGTTTAGGGTATTTCATAGTCGGCCTAGACCGACTTTAGACTTTCTTTACTTGTTTTTAATTTAAATATGCTTTTTATCCTCTTTCTCGTAAGATTTTGAAATCATTTTACCCTGGAATTATAAAATTTTATACACAAAAATCAAAAATAATTTATAAACATCTTTAAAGTCATTCCGAGTGAGAAACATGTTTTCCCCATTTTGTATGATATTTTTGTGTTCACTAGTCAGAAAAGTGTATTTTTAAGAAGGATTTAAAAAAAAAATTCTTTAGAAAAATTTTGAAAAATAGTCTCCAAAAAGAATTTTTTTTTTTTTTTGGTAAAATTAGCTTAAGACCGTTGTGTTGTTTTTTTTTTTTAATATTTTGCATTTTGGGGATTTTTTTTCGTAAAATTTTTCAAACTTGATATTTTCGAAAAATTTCACTTTTAGCTAAGACATAGCTTTTCAAGGTATCTAACAATTTTGTCCTGTTTATATTGGTTATACGGGGTGGCCCAGATAGACCGAAGTGGTGTGAATTCCTTATAACTTTTTATTTCAGACATATTTTTTTAATTTTTTGTTTATTAAATACAGTAAATTTATAGGGAATATTTTTAGATTAGTTATTAAAAATGATATCCCGCAAGTGGTGGCCATTTTCTGCTTTGCACAAATGTGCTCTTTCCAACACGTTTTCCATGACCTTTCGCAAAAGTTCCGGTGTTATGTTGTTAATTTCGTTGCGAATATTGGTTTTTATTTCCTGAATAGTCCTAGGCTTATTAACATAAACTTTCCCTTTTAAATAACCTCAAAGGAAACAGTCTGGAGCGGTTAAGTCCGGGGAACGCCAATTAAAATTGCTTGTACGCGAAATTATTCTTTCACCAAAGATGACGCGTAAAAGAGCCATTGTGGCCCTCGCAGTGTGCGCTGTGGCTCCATTCTGTTGGAACCATATTTGCGGATGGTTTTTCACGGCTGACCTTACAAAATTTTCCAACATGGCCCGATATCGATCACCATTGACGGAAATGGCAACACCTCGTTCATTTTCAAAAAAATATGGTCCAACTGGGTGTAATTGTCGTTGATGAAGTACTCTCGAGTTTTCCGTAGCTCATATCCTACAGTTTTGCTTGTTAACGAACCCATTTAATTGGAAATGGACTTCATCACTCATAACTAAGTTATGAATAAAATTAGGATTCTCTTGCGCTTTTTGCTGGAAATAAATTGCATAGTCAAGTCGTTGCTGGTTATCTGTCTGTTTCAATTCTTGGACAAGTTTAATTTTGTATGGAAACATTCTTATGATATGCAAAATTCGTTGCAGCGACCCTCTTGAGAGGCCAAGTTGTGTCAAACGTCTCATGGTTCATGTTTCTGGATCCTCCCGAATACTCTACCGTACCAGTTCAATATTGTCCAACGTGTGCACAGTTCGTAGTCTTTGCAACCAGACGGTTTATTGTTGACTGAGAGGGTATAAATTTCAACGATTTGGGCACGTTGTTCAGTTGTGTATTGCTCCATTATAAATTGTCCAAGTCTTCTTTACAAAATACTGAAAAGAAAAGAAAAACAAAATTATAATAAAAAAGTTATAAAGAATTCACACCACTTCGGTCTTTCTGGGCCACCCTGTACTAAGAGAAAAATATCCAATTAATTTGATTGGAATACTTTCATGTTCGGAGTTTTGCGATTTTTTCCAAAATAACAAGAGAAAATGAAATTTTCAAAAATAAATGAGCAATGGAGCACATTTAAGACTTTTTCAATCGATTTCAAAATTTTAGACGTTGATTTTGAGATCAAATGGAACAATTATTTTTATTGAAACTAAAACATTTCAGACTTTCCCCCCTCTCCCATACATTTCGGGGCCACTCTACATGACGTAGTGTACATTTACATAAAATCAATGAAATAAAAATAAATTTTGTTTTAAGTCTAGCCAGTGCTAAAACAACGCTTTATTTAACTTGTTTTTTCCCTTTTACTTTCTTGGATTCTCTTTCACTCTTTGGAGTTGTTGATTTTCTGTTTCCTCGCGTTGATTGTTACCGCATTCCTGATGGAAGGCAAGCAAATCTTATCAACCTTTGCGAAAAATACATACTTTGTTTTTTTTTTTAATTTAACAGACTGTGCAGACACAGTCTTGAATCTTGATTCATTGTGATGAGAGCAGCGAGCTAATCATAATAATTTACTTTCTGAATCTTGCAATCTTGTCATACTTATTTCTCATATGATAACATTTTTAATTACTCCTCGTAATTCGCTTAAAATCTAAGTAAGACTAGCTAACTTCACTTTTTCCTTTTGTACTCGTTGTTACTCTTAATTTCTTTGAATTGTAGTACTATTTCTGGTTATTTGCTGTGACTATTCCGAAACATTGCAGCGCCGCCAACGCCATCACTAGTGCTGCGAATAAATTTCTCTCATATGTTTGTATGTAATTGTCTTGCGTGTGACATAGTTTTTCTTGTGTTTTCCTGAATTGCATTTGTTTAATTTAATTAAAACAATGAATGAATTAGCAAACTTTAATCTCAGTTTAATTCACATTCTCAGTGAAAGTTGTTGGTGTTTTTGTTTTTTTTTTTTTTGCTTTTTCTGCTATTGCCCATGAGTGCACTACCTATACCAACAATTCCCATTGCGAAAATTTCTCCATCATTTCAATTTTGTCGATATGCTTTAGTTGTTTTAATGTTTTTTGTATTAGCGAGTCCAATCATTGATTTTGGCTTTGTGCAAACAACTGGAAATAATTTCACTTGTTTTTAAGTTGACAGCCAGGCATAAAAGAAGGGCTTTTCATGAGACTGAATTTTGAGGTTAAAAAAACAAACAATTTAACCATTTTATATGAAGTCAATCAGGCGGCTAAAACAATAATACTGCAATAATCCAACTAGTTAATTGATGTCGGAGTTTTATCTATTGTTCTCGTAAGATAATATTTTCGATATCATCGATGATGATTGTAAGCTTAATTTCACTTTAGAAAATCATTTATGATATTCTTTGAGAAAAATTAGATCAGTTTGACAGAAGTTGGATTTGAACCAAGGATTTCGGGTGTTACATCTACTCAAAACGAGATTTTAAAAATTAGAACGAGCTCCAGCTCGAAAGTTGACTAGAAAAACATTTTTAAAACGAGTCCAAATAATACAAAGGGTTTTGTCTAGTTTTTAAATTTTAGTATTTTGCAATGAATCGCGTATTTTTCTATCTTGTTTTGATATTTTGTAGTATTTTGCAACGAATCGTCTATGTTTGAACCAATTTATATTATTTTAGTATTTGATTTCAAACGTCACTGTTTAATATTTTACTTTTTCTTCTAAAAAAAAATTTTTGGAACTTCAATTTTTTTAATATTAGTTCATAATTTGCAATGGTTCGGCACCACACTCTAAATTAGCTCTCATAGAAATTAAGTTTAAAATCTTAAAAACACTGTTATTGATTAACATATCAAAAACAATTTCACATGAACTTTATTTTGTTTGGAAAATACAAATACAATATAATTTTAAGTGTCCAATTTTTAAAAGAATGTGAATTTTCTCATATGTGAATATCTTAAATTACATTTTGAAGGCTGAGCTTTTTCAGAGGATGTCTCCTTTAATTTCTCAGGTATTTTTTGATACGAAAGACTGGTGATAGTTTTATTGACAGGTGAAAAGATAGAGTTGCATCGGTGAATATTTGTTTAAAATCTATATAGTTCGAAACTATCGGAGAACCTGGTCGCAGGATATTCACAATTATACTGTGCGAGCAAAGAACGAATTTTCTCTATAATACGATAATCTATTGGTCACTTAGACAATAGTATAAAGATGGGCTCGTAAAGCTGCCCTAGTGGACCTATGAACACACGTCGCGTGTCTCCCTTGAACACTTTCCCATGGTAATACCTGAACGGTAAGTACAGATAATCCAAATTGCGCATTCATAAAACTCAACAATTCTCTTTGGTGCTTTAGACGTAGAGATTTATAGACCAATCAAAGGAATAATTTTACGGTCACCTGGAGAACAACCCTAAAATATGCGTAATCAATTCAGAAAGAGAGCTCAATAAATTAAAAATTCACTCCATCAATCAATTTGGAATTCTTTAAACTTAAAACAGAAGTGAAGCAAGTACGAACAGGTCCTGGGCTCAGCTCAACCCACAAAGTTCTAAACTCTGTATCGGTTACTTTCAGATCCGATTAGCTCTGAAGCGTTACATCGAAACGAAATAGAGCGTTCGAAGTAAATATCGGAATGCATGACACCAATCAGCGGAATCAAATCCGATTCCGAGTCAAATGGGATTGTAGAACAGAGCTGAATATTTTTCTTTTTAATTAGAAGAAATTGTTCTATTTCATACCTCTATTTGGTAAATTTTACTTCTTCCATCAAATACACTTTTTTATTGTGTGCTTCTAACGTATTCCCTTGCATTAGCGACGGTACCTTCAATAAACCCGACAATTTTTTCGTATTTTTTTTTTTCATCATTACCATTTACCTGAGTATTTCAAATCAATGGTACATCCGTGTTCTTGGAAATGTCTATATGAGACATCCACAATAATTTAGAGTATACGTTGTTGGCAATGATTAAGCCAATTTTAAATTTGATAAGTTTTGGTTAATCTACCCGTCAAGCTCTTAAAAAAACCTATGCATACAAACATTTCTATTGTGATAAGATAACTGTTCTATATCTGCGTGTATTTGTGTGTATTAATATGTAGAAATTAGCGTGAACCTTGAACGAATAAATGCACAGAAATAAACTATGAGTAATGAATATTCGAAACATTTTTTTACCAACAGAGCGCAGGAGCTCTGCAGATATCGTATATTTACACCAATTCACAACCGGTGTTTTCGATTCTCCAGAAATTGTTTCTCTCATTCATTTTAACTCTAACTGTATAAGCAGTACAAACGATATTTACTGCTTAAGGCCCCAATTTTATTTGTTTTTTTTTATTTATCCTAACTTTCTTGTTCATTGGAAAGGGCAGATAATATTTTAGAAATAAAAAAATGAATGTTTCAAATAATATTGAAAAAAAAGTTTCTTCAAAATCAAGGAATCGTTTTTTAAATGCCTTTTCGAACTTTGTAAAATTTTTGATATTTTTCCGTTAAAACCATGACTCAATAATTTATAAGGTTATCCCGATATTTGACGTCTTCTCACGAAAATGGAGATAGATACCCTTATTTGAAGAAGAGAGCATTTTTAATGACACAAAAAATCCACAGGTGCTTGAATATCGTACTATTTTTTAGTACAATATATCTTAAAATATGTAGTCAATCCATCAGATGATTTTTTAAGGTTCTGCCACTTCACACAGTCCAAGCTTGAAATATTTTCACGAATTTATTGCCTTAAAAAATTCAATGAAAGCAGGGACCGTACCGGTTATGGTTTTTATCGAAAAAGTCACATATTAACTGTTATTTTTTAACTTTTATTTTTTCCGACAAAAATAAAAGTTATTTTGTGCCTTATATTTTTACGGGCGAACATAACAGTTACTTTTGACTTTTATTTTATCGGTCGGAAATAACAGTTATTTTCTGCCTTTTATTTTTTCGGTTAATAATATCAGGCAATTTGTGTTATTTGTGGCTGTTTTACCGACTAAAAAACTAATGGTACCATTATTTGGGTCTCAATAGTATGGCATCAATAGTTTTTTAATTGGTCAAGCGGCCTTTAAAAAAATACAAAGTGCCTGATATTTTTGACCGAAAAAATAAAAGTCACAAAATAACTGTTATTTTTGACCGATAAAATAAAAGTCAAAAGTAACGGTTATATTTGTCCGAAAAAATAAAAGGCAAAAAATAACAGTTAATTTTTAACTTTTATAGAATCAGTCAAAAATTTTAAAGGCACTTAATATTCATGAAGCTGAGGCCATTTGTAACATAATGGTATATTCGAAAAAGTCCTGCGACAATTTTTTCATTGTTCATTTTTTGAGGAGACCACAAAACCCTGTTTGTCATTCATTTTCGAGAGAGAATATTTTTTGTTTACAAAAAATAAGGTTATGTCAAATATCGGGATAACCTTATAAATTATTGAGTTAAAACAGATAATTTTTCATGTCAGTTTTTGAGTTAAAACAGATAATTTTTCATGTCAGTTTTTGAAAACGAAAAATCACTTTTTGAAATCTTCATATCTGGTTTATGAAAAGGGCAGACAATATTTTGGAAAAAATAAACTAATCACTTAATCAAGTGAAAGCTCAAGAAAACAATTTCAGAAATCGACCGCATGTAACTGCTTAATAGTTTTTCAAATACTCTGACGAACGATTAAAAATTGTATCTTCTCATGATTACTCATTTTGCGATTGCATTTTATCATGATACATTCTTTAAAGAGAGTTAACATGCAGTGAATTATGAATACAACAAAGCATTTCAGATATCGACAGCATTTCACTGTTTGATAGTTTATCAAATACTCTCACGAACGATTACAAATGTTATCTTCTCATGATAACTCATTTCGCGATTGTATTTTATTATGATACATACTTTAGAGAGTTAAGTAAGTGCAGTGATTTTATGAATACACATTTCTTATGTGCGAGTTTATCAAAGTGATCGAAAGGCTAAAGTCTCTCATGAGAGAACAAGATAGCTTTGTTTTCATTAACGTTCGATTTCTTTAGTATTTATCATGCATTATAAAATACAATCGCAAAATGCGTTATAATGAAAAGATTGAATTTTTAATCGTTCATGAGCTAGTTTCTTCGCAGCATGAATCATTCTTCTTTATTGTGCATAATATAGTTGAAAAATGGACAGCGTACACTCAGAAAAAAATGCCTATCTTTCTGCGATAAAAAATTTCTCTATTTTTGATAATAGCAATTCTCTCTTTTTCGAATAAAACTTTCTTCCATTTGAATAAATGAATTTCACATTTTCGAAGAAATATTTCTTCACTTGTGGTAAATGAAAATATTTCAATGTCTCTAATAATACCTAATAAGTATTTTTCTCGCACAAAAAAATGCTCATTTATAGAGAAAAATTTATTGAAAATGAAAAATGTTTCCTATGTTTTGATAAAAAATTCACTATATGAAGTGTTGATTTTCTTCAATAAAAACAAATCTTTTCTCATAAATAAATAAGTCTTCTTCTAAGTTTTTTATATATATGATGCATTTTTTATCATATTCCGAGAAACTTTTTTCTGAGTATATCAAAAATTGCCAAAAAAAAATTGTTACCTATGATAAAAAATACAAAATTCGAAGTGCCTTTGTCTTAAGCCTATATGACACTGGCTAGTTTTAGTATTTTTCAGCGCTTAAATTGTAAGTAAAGTACGATAAATGCTCACTACAATTTTCCGTTGATATGACTGCCTACGCTATATGTGCAATCAAGCAAATCAAGCGCTAGAATATACAAAAATTTTCTACTTTTTCAGCTTCTACCAGCTTAAAATCACGAAAAAGTCATTGTGAATACCTTGTTACAGCAGAAAGAAGAACAAGATAAATATTTTGTGAAGCAGACATTCTGCATTTTTGCCGTTGTACCTTTTAATGCTGTTTTTGCATTTCAATTGGTTGCATTTTAATGTTTTTAATTGAAATAAAAAACAATTGCGCTGCTCGAGCTCGTAATTATTTTTAAATAATTCGGACAAGTTGTAGATTTTTGACACAAAATAAATTATATTTTTGTCGCAACAGCTGTTGAATTTTTCACAAAATTTTCTACAGACATCCCATTCACACAAGACATTGCTGTCTCTTTTATCCCTTGCTTGTTTAAAGGTCTGAAAACAAGCAAGTGTCATATAGGCTTTAACAACAAGCGATCAAATAATAAATTTTTTGTTCTTTTGTAAAACGAAGTGTTTTTTTATATATAATTTTCTTCTACCTAAATTTAAAAAACTTGCATTTATTTTTTGCTGCCGCGGAGAGAAGCATTTGATTTCTTAAAAAATATACCTGCAATCGATTAAAGATTCAATCTTCACAATGTGAGCTATATTTTGAGTTTTAAAAAGAACGTTTATAAACAAAGAACGATCATGAACGAACGAACCAAAGATCGAACGTGAGCAAACCGACAATTGCAGCCAAGCGTTTTCTTTCGTGAAATTTACGAGCATTTCTCTTGTTTGTGAGAGATCGTTAATGCTTTTGTTTGCGGCGTAATTTTGTTCTCATGAGAAATTGAAAGCAAGAAATTTAAAATGATGATTAGTTGTGAGAACAATCTTATTTTAATTGTTCTCCGCAGTCGGTAGTAACTTTTTATGTGTTTGTTGATAGTAAACCATTTATTTAACAAAAAATATTTAGGTACTCAAAAAATATGAATTTCATCTTTACTACAATTTAAAAAAAAATTATAAATTTGTTTGTTTTTTTTTAATTTTCAATTACATGATATTCTTTAAGTCCTCGCATTTATTAATTTAGTATTCAAAATTTAAAAAATTTGTAATTTTTATATAACTATAATTTAATTTATTTAATTTATTTAATTTATTAAATTTATTTAATTTATAATTTATAAATTATTGCATAATTTAAAAAAAAATTATATTTTTACTATTTTTTTACTCATTAGAAGCATTGTGCGGACAAAAATATTTCAACATCGACTTTAAAAATTTTGCATTTTTATTACATGATGCTTCAAACGCACACAAAAACAAAGCAATAAAATTCAAATAAAATACAAACTTTTTATTATTATTTTTACATATTTATGTTCAACTTGTTTGAAATTTATTGGAAACTAATAAATTCTTATTGAAACTCAAACATTTTCACATTACAAGTAAGTCGGCCTATAAACTTCAAACGGTCATTAACCATTTAATTAATCTGCCGCAACAAGTTTTAAACACTAGCGCGGTGCGCGATGTGAACCGTTTGAGCAGCGCTGCATATTTAAACTCTTTTAACATTCCAATAAACCGTGCTAAATTAAGTTGGCCAAAGTGCTGCACCTGTTGGTGGTGGTGCTACTACGGCCACGGCGGCCATAAACTAACAGTCAGTATTTCAGTCAGTCAACAACAAGTTTGTCTGTCTGTCACGATGTCTATCTGACTGTCTGTCTGACATTGCAAATGGTACATCGTATCCAATAATAATAACGAACGAACGAACGGACTGTAACATAAACCTCGTTTGCGTTTTATAAAATTATATTTTTTTTTCTTGCTCTTTTTACAATTTATCAGTATCGATCAGTGGTGAGTGAATGAGTGAGTGAGTGAGTGAGTGAGTGTGTTTGTTTGCCGGTGTATGCGCATGTGTGCAGAAATATTGCTTTATGTATATTTATTTAAGTTTGCATAAAGCATTTTAATGAGTGCCCTGGGTTAAGATCCATACCGTAAATACGGTCATCAATTTAGCGTTAGCGTATTTTAAAAAAAATTAAAAAATAAAGCATATAAAAAATTTAATATATATGTTTGTATGTTAGGATCAAGAGTTCGCGCATGGCAGGCACATATTATGCTCAGCTTGAGCACTGTTTGCTGTGTGCCTAGCTTACCCAACCTGCCTGCCTGCTGATCAAGTGTAGCCAAGTTATTGCTGTGCCCATTGAATACCAAAATAAGTATTGTTGCGACTGCCACCAAATACGTGTTCAACTGCAACCCCGTTTTTTATATTTCATAAGTGAAACTCTTAACTGTTGTGGTTGTTGTTCGATTTCGAGGACTCGATATACATATAAGTGAAAACATATATTCGCAATTGTAAATGAAACATTCTTTAGGCTATAACGTCAAAAAAAGCTTCTTGATTTTGCTTATCTTCTATTAGAAGGCAAAGATAAGATAGCCGTGTTTCATGCTCTCATAAAATGGTTAACGACAAAACCATATCAAGTATAAAAAAACAAGATAACATTTCGTTTGTAATTTTGTGTGTTTCAACCATTGATTGGTAAAATGAATGATGAGCTCAGAATGATGAGGATTTTTCCTTTTTTAGGTTATATGCTGACTTATTTGCCAGCTTCTACTCGGCAACAACTAAATTTTGTTGCCAGCCTTTATATTACTCTTTACGATGACGTCATAAAAGACATAATATCTAAATGTAAATTCGCCAAAAAATCTGAGCAGTTACAATAGTACTAGAATGAGGCATGAACTAAATGAAAATTGCCTGGTTATCTCTTCGAAAACTGATAACTACTATGTACAGCTATGGACAGAGAAATAGCACACTACTTAGTCAACTCAAGAAAACTCGGATTTATTTAATTTTTGCTTAACAATGTTTTACAAATTTTCATAAAAAACAGTATTTCGATTTAAGAGTTTTAAAAACTAATAAACTTAAAAGATTTTTTTCAATTTATTTTGTTGTTGTAGTTGCTTTATTCTCCGAAGGTACGATTATTGCACCTCAAGTGATACAGTTTGTAACTTCAAAATAAACTTTTTCTATTTCAAATTAAATTTTTTCCATTTCAAATTAAATTTTTTCGTTTTCCAAGTCAAATTTTACTTGGACTTTGACTAAAATTTTTGTTAGAATTTATTTAAAAATACCTTGTTTTTTTAGTATTTGGTAGTATAACTCGATTTTTTATGGTTTTCTTGCATCTTCGAGGTAAACATTCTACCAAGTTTTGGCATCTGCTCTGAGGAATTGAGTTCTTATATGTAAGTGTTTTTTCTTCCTGATCGCAACCTTGACACCATTCTAAAGATTTTCTTTTAGATTCAGATCAGGACTATGAACTGGCCAGCTTATAACTTCGATTTTGTTAGTTGCTATCACATCTTTGACCACTTTAGCAGAATAATTGAGACCATTGACGTGCATAAAGACCCAATTTACAGGCATGGAACCAAATATGAATGGTTCCAACTAGTGTCCGACCGAAGGTGAATTTTTGCCGAAGCCGAAGCCGAAGCCGATTCTTCGGCAAAATGTAAATAATCGGCCGAAGGCCGAAGCCGAAGCCGAATAACAAACAAATGTTTTAAAGTCAAAAAAATTTGTTCTAGAAAAAAATGTTCTCAATTTTTGACCCAGTCGAGAAAAGCTACTAACTGATACTAACTGGGTCATTCCGCCGAGATTGATCACAAAAAAGCAAATTCGGTCGGTCAATCATTTTAAAAATTTTTTTTTTTACCATTAATTTTGTAATGTTTCGGCACCTTAGAACTGCTTTAAAAAAATTTTTTTGTTGTATTTACAAAATGGCGACCATGTTAACATGCAACCACGAGCGATTTTCGTATTTATAGAGTTTGCGGTAATGATCATATCTCAGCTCCTATTCAACATACAGTAATAAAGGAATAAACATAATATTAATTATACCTTAGGCTATTATCATGCATATCAGAAAAATTAATTGGGATGTTACTTAATTTAAAAAAAGTTAAAGTTTCCGAAAATAATCGTAATTTCTGGTAACTTTAAAAAAAAATTTTAATATAAAGAAGTTAGTGGCAGACCTATTTTTTGGTATTAGGTACGTCTAAGTAAGAACTTAAAATATAAATTTTTAAAAGTGACTAGATCATAAACTTTTTGGGTTACATCGCTTTGAAAAATAAGAAATCTCAAGTTTGTCCCAACTTTGGGGTCAAATATCTCCAATGGACACGGGTGAAAAAATTTGAAATTAATGTTAAATAGACTACGTAATAAGAGGATTCTGATGATATAAAAATTAAAGTGGTTTTTATGGTTCATTAAAAAGATATAGCATTTTAAAATTCGTGCATTTCATTACATGAGGTATGAGTATTAAGGTGGGTCACCCCATATGGGAAAAAAGAGTTTGCATTTACCGCCCCTAATATGAAAGCTTATGTTGAGAGGATTTCAGAACAATAAAAATTTTTTTTGTGAACCCGAAATCTGCCCCAAATGGTCTTTTTTGTGTAACTTCACCAGTTTTAACCCGATCGTGAAAAGAAGTATATCCTTGGATAGGTCTCAATTAGTACACAAGCACACAAAAACTTTAAATTTTTTTGAATATCACAAAATTTCATAAAAAATCATTAAACATTTGTGAAGAAACTATTAAATTTCATTCGTAGGAAAAAAGTTACAGCGAATCAAAATTTTAGTGAAGTTCGCTTTCCGTTATAAAAACTTTCGATAGAGGGCGCTTAAAGTAATAAAATATATATGGCTCAATAACGCCTGAACGGCTAGACCGAATGTAAAGAAATTTGGTATGAAAAATGAACCAATTCATAAGAAATGATTTATCAATTGAATAAAATTTTCAACGAGTGAATATCAACTTATGAAAGAACAGAAAAGGAGAGAAAAACAAAACAAACAATTAAAAATGTTCCAAATGTGGAATTATGAACGGAGTTCACTGAATAATTCAAAAAAATTCTAAAAACTTATAAAAAAAACTGTTTAGCAAAGCAAAAACATTCGGCA
Organism: Tetanocera ferruginea; assembly: GCA_958299015.1. Taxonomy (NCBI): domain Eukaryota; kingdom Metazoa; phylum Arthropoda; class Insecta; order Diptera; family Sciomyzidae; genus Tetanocera; species Tetanocera ferruginea. The sequence goes on along the minus strand of OY282644.1, from coordinate 91,789,478 downwards.
AAAATAATCGGCTATCTCGGCCGAAGCCGAAGCCGATGCCGAAGGTCCAAATATCGGCCGATTATGCCGATTACCGAAGCCGAATAATCGGTCGGACACTAGTTCCAACGTATTCAAGTATTCTGGAGCATCCTTATTGAATTTTTTTATTAATTAAAAAGGGACTTACCTTAATGGCAACTTAAGTTGTAATCCATTTTTCTGCAACAATCCACAATTTTTGCGATTGCAGTAGGATTTTCAACTTTTTTGAATAAGTCTTATTTTTTACCTCTCGTCCCATTTTTAAAAGAATATTAATTACTTTTATGGATTAGTTTAAAAATTTTTCCACTTTTATTTACAACTAGTTGCAACAAATTTTAAAAATTTTTGGAGAAATCTGGGACATATATAGGTTGGACAGGGACACCGGGACAAACAATCAAAAACCAGGACGTCTGGCAGCCGTATTTTCATTGCTTATATGATTGAACAATTTTTAAATCTGGTTTTCATTACAAAATCTACAAAACACACTTTCTTTATATTGCCTTTCACTTTCTAAATAAGATACCGCAATTAAACATAGCCCATGTCCATCCAGGAAAGTTTAAGTTCCTGTTAGTGATTTTTTCATCGAATTCTATCCAGTGGTTTTAGAATTTATCCTACACATGGCTCATTCCACAGAAATGAGGAACGGAAACATGAATTCTAAAATGCATGTATTTGAAGTAATTTTTGGTTTTCGAATTGAAGTGGAATCTTAAGTTAGTCCTGCTGCAAAAATATTTTTAAATTAAATGCTTTTTTATATTATTTTGACAATTTAACTAAACAAACTTCGAGTTGAAAAAAATTTTTAAATATATTGATTTAATTTAATCAATGAAATCAGTCATCTTTTGATACAACTTTAAAAAAAATAAGGTTAGTAATATTAAAAAAGATATAAGTGTTGTGTTAGAATAGTTTGTAATAATGATTGGTTACTGCGTTTTCAAAGTACAAAATATTTAAACTGAGTGTTTTTTCCGTGTCACACCCGTCCCAAAAAAGGCTATAGTTTTCCTAAGAAGCAACATGGGCTTATGATAAGAATGAAACTTTCCTAAAGTAAGGATGTTGATGTTTTACATAAATTTGTAAACTTTTTTCATTCAACAAATTATTTTTATTCTTCATTTCCGTTACAAGAAGTTGGTCACACCCGGAACGGTTTTCAAGATTTTTTTCTAATAATGAAATTTTTGCAAGTATATGAATAAATTCTTTGATTAAAACAAGTTTTGTAAATTCATATATAGCGAAATCATTTGTATAGGTATTAATTTGATCAAAAATTCATGCGAAAATTTTTTTGCAAAAAAATATTTTTTTTTTTTAAATATATTAAAAACTTGAAATTATTTGAATAGGTATTAATTTGATACAAAATTCATGCAAAAAAATATTTTTTTTTTTAAATTAATACATTAATTAAAAACATATTTTTTTGATTTAAGTGTCAAAAATATGTGAAAGTTATTAAACCCATTAAGTTCTTATATATAATTCCCACATCATTCGCACTCGTCACACCCGGGACAATCTTATGTCACACCCGTCCCATTTAAAAGTTTAAAAAAGAATGGTTATCGCCATTTTTTCAAAAAATTTTTCACTGGTATTCAACAGAAAATATATTAAATTTGAATATATGCAAGTCAAAAATGGTCTCATTGTGGCAGATGGACTGAATTTCAATGTTAAACTCAGAATTTTTAGTTTTTAAACTTGTGCTCGTCACACCCGTCCCAGGTGTTTAAGCGAATGTAACTATTAAACTAGTATAAATAATTGCATTATGTTTTAGCATTTTGAAACCTTAGGGCATCTTCTAAAATACCCTTTAGTAAATTGCTAAAATTTTAACCGGTTAATACCATTTTCAGCACGATAAAGTAGTCAAAACGTCACACTCGTCTGTATGGAATGAGCCACATGTCAAAAATCTTTTCCTCCTTTATATAATACTAATAGTTTAGATTTTCTTATAAGTAATGTGCACTGTTGTTTGAAACCAAAGTGTGCTATTTCTCTGTCCAACTGCAATATTGCTTTGAGAGAGAATGAGTGAAACGCAATCCAACAAAAATTTTAAATGATAACGGCATATTTCCAATGATCACTACTTCACAAGAGAAAGACAAAAGCAAAACGTAAATTAATTTGAAGGGCTTTATTCAAAAAACGACACAATAAAGGTGTAAAGGTGCCCTCACAAGACAAAATAAAAGAAAAATTCCGTAAAACGGTTGTATAACGGTCGTTTGCCGGGCAAATCGGCCGCATACATCTATACAGCATCTGTATGGCCAAAAAATATCTCGGGTTATAACATATTCGGCAAGTCAATTTAACTTGATTAGAAACTCAATCTTTACTCCCAAAACTAGTAGAGTAATCTGTAGACTTCACGATTAAATAATTAGTAGAGTCAACTCTGCATTTGGTTTTGTGAAACATCACTACCGAGAGTTGTAAGACTCATACAGCAGCAAATCTTTCTCGATATAAATTTCATTTCATGCGACTCGATGAAGTAAAATGGAGATTCATAAGTATCATTCTATGCGACCTTCCCGGTTCCGACCGTCTCAATATAAAGAGAGTTTCGTTAAGAAGTGTGTTACTTTAAGTTTTGAATAAAACGCAAACGATTCGGAAATTTTCCAAAGATTTTATTTCTTTCGAAAGGTCACACAATAGAGTTATGTGTCAAAAATTATTTTGTAGATATGTTCACAGCGACTATTCCGTAGATATCTTACTCTTTCGGCCATATTTTCGATGACTTTTTGCAGTATGGCAGTATCGTCCAGACCATGAGCTTCAATCTCTGGCACAAAATAATCCTCCAACATAGTGTTGTACCGTTCAGAGTTGACATTTTCGGTGTTTTCTTTCCTCATTTTCGAAAAAAGACGGCCGAATGATGCCTCCGACCCATAATCCGATACGGCTGTTTTGCTTCTTAACATAGCCGCCGATGTGGAAATGAGCCTCATCCGAAAAGATAAAAAATTGCACTTGGAATTCAAGATCCAAAATTCGACGATTTCAATGCGTTGTTCTTTCATGTAGCGGTCCATGACTAAAATACTATACTGTCAATGACAATGACAATGAAAATACAACCTACTATTGGAGCAATGCTGTCGAGCATTATTCTGAACCATATCGTCTCGCTCCCGAGTTTAAATATTAAACTGTTGCACAACGGAGAAACAGGCCTCGAATCTGACTAAGAAAATTTATATTTTGTGTGTTTTGTGACTTTTGGTCATAAATATTTCGGACCATTATACCCATAGATTCTCTATAGGGTACAGGTTCGGACTAAAAGCTGACCACATAAGAAGAGGTATACGGTACTGTCAAAACTACTTCAAAGATTAAGATACTTTAGATACATGGATTGATGCATTATCTAGGTGAAAGATACAGTTATCATGCATTTTTTCTTCCATGAAATTCATCAGTTTATCTTCTTACATTTCAGTATACAAGTCTGAGTTAATTTTTGCTGGAATAAAACATACTTCAGCTTTTCCTTCTGCAGGGAACATTGTGAAGAGTATAACACTTCCGTCTCCAAAGTTCCTTTGTGACATATGAACATATCATATTAGTTCGTGATTCCATTGTATTCGGTACTCGCCATTGACGTAGATTGAACCATAGAGCTTGCAAAAGATTTTCATCCTCTCGAATGCTTCCAAAGTCATTTCATCAGTGCTGCTAATTTTTGTTCGTCCAGAGAAAGCTCTGCTTCTCAACTGCCTACTGAGCCCAATGTAACACCTGTTGGCAAGTTTTATCCTACGTTTAATCTCAATATTGACATCGTTGTAAGAAATTCTGAATCCCAGGTAAACGAAGTCTTAAACAACCTCAAAAGAAGTCTTGTAAACAGTGGCGTGGTTTCCAAGACGCTGAGACTGCTAGTTTATTCTTTTTGCGTTCATTGCAAGATCCATTCGACTCGATTCTTTTTTCTAGCCTGGAGAATGCAACCAATAATGTCAATATTATCAACATACGCCTGTAGCTTAACACTCTTATGGTCTCATATCAAAAGCACGTATCATATTCTCCATAACAAGATTTAAAAAAATCACGTTGTCTGAAACTTCACTTGGTATCGAACGGAGGGGAGAGCTCATTGTCATCCTGCAAACAACATTGCATAAGATTGCAGACTGGACTGTCGAAGACGGCTTTGAACTCGACAAAAAAATGGTGCATTTTAATTTGTTTACCTAGAGTCTTTTCCAAAATTTGTCGGAGCGTAACAGTTATTTGGTCGATGGTGGACTTTCCATGTCTAAAGCCACACTGATAAGGTCCATTGAGCTCGTTGCACGTTGGTTGTAGTCTTCCACATAAAACGCTGGAAAGGGCCTTATCTTTTAAGAAGGTTTTCCCCACGGAAAGTTGATTGGGCAGAGCAATTAAGAATGCATTTTTCCAACCTTATTGTGCATAGAAGCTCCTGTATACATATAAACAGAGCTTCGCCCCCGTTCTTAAACTCTTACTTACTTACTTAGATGGCGCTTACAACCGTTGGTCGGTTTTGGCCTGGTCTAAGAATTTGCGCCAGCCTCTTTTGTCGTGCGCTTGCTGGCGCCAGTTGGAAATTCCAAGCGTCGTCAGGTTATCCAATGCCTGGTCTTTCCAACGAAGATGCGGTCTTCCTCGTCTGCGTTGGCCACCGCTGGGTACCGAATCCAATATTTTTTTCGCTGGAGCTTCGTCGTTCATTCTCTCGACATGACCTAGCCAGCGAAGCCGCTCTATTTTAATACGCTTCACTATATCGATGTCGGCATATAGCTCATACAACTCGTGGTTCCATCGTATTCGGTACTCGCCATTGACGCAGATTGGACCATAGATCTTGCGAAGGATTTTTCTCTCGAACGCTCCCAAAGTCCTTTCATCAGAGCTGCTCAACGTCCAGGTTTGTGATGCGTATAGTAGGACGGGCATGATTATTGACTTATAGAGCGTCAATTTTGTTCGTCGAGAGAGAGCTCTGCTTCTAAATTGCCTACTGAGCCCAAAGTAACACCTGTTGGCAAGAGTTATCCTTCGTTTAATCTCAATACTGATATCGTTGGAGGAGTTAATACTGGATCCCAGGTAAACAAAGTCCTTCACTACCTCAAAGGAGGTGTTGTCAACAGTGACGTGGTTTCCAAGACGCTGGGACTGTTTGTTTGTTGACACGAGATACTGTTTTATCTGCGTTCACTGTAAGACCCATTCGACTCGACTCTTTTTCTAGCCTGGAGAATGCTGCACTGACTTCGCGCGTATTTTGGCCAATGATGTCAATATCATCAGCAGACGCCAGCAGCATAACGCTCTTATAGAAAATTGTGCCGCTGCGTCTCAGGTCAGCAGCTCGGATGATCTTCTCCATTACTATATTAAAGAAGTCGCACGATAAGGTTCTTAAACTCAGCCGGTTCTTAAACTCATCGGCTCCTGCGTTTTGTTCTTTTTTAAGCCGAGCTATAGCTGTTAAAACCTTCTTATTAATCCCCAATTGGGGGTTCCGGGAGATCACCTCTATTGACGAGTTGTTGTGAGCGTCACCATTTAGAAGGTTAAGATAAGTGCTCCCTCTATAACATCAGTGTACTCTAGATATCTATCACTAGATTCCCATTTTTTTCCCAGCAGGAAGAGGGGAAGAGGCTTCGGTATTTAAACCTTCGGGCAGACATCTTATCAAGTTTCTCGCACTCACGCATTTTTGCCTCTCGTTTTTTTTTTCGCCAGAAAAGGCGGCTCTCTTTCATCCTCTTCCCTCGGTATCGCTCCTTAGAAAACAGCATTACAACCGACTGTAGGGTGGCTTTGCGGGCTGTGCCTTTCTCTGCAGTGGCGTTGTGACACTCCTGGTGGTATCCCTGGTTTCGGCGAGGGCGGTGATAGGCACTTTTTGGGCAGTCGTAGAGGGATATGTGCGTTCACTGGATCGGTGGAGTGCTTTCTTGAACCAGGAGTGAGAGTTGAGTAGCCGAGGCTTTGGCTGTCTGTTTTGATTGCAGCTTTGTGAAATTGTGTTTTAGAAAAGACAGTATTATGCCTACAAGAACTTGTAGTTGTTGCATCTTATCCCGAGTCTCATTCCTGCTTTTTGGTAGTGTTATTCTTAGTTCTTTAGCTGGTTATTTTAAGTGTTGATTATTTTGAATTTAATAAATTTCTTTCAGCTTTTCAAAAATCTTGTGTTTACCAACTTATTTCATTATATATATTTTCTTTTTTTAATCTTTGCAGGTTCGTTTAGAGTCAATTGGTGCTGAGGACATTGTCGATGGAAATCCCAGATTGATTCTTGGTTTAATTTGGACAATCATTTTGCGTTTTCAAATTCAAGAAATTGAAATTGATGTTGTAAGTATTGTTTATAATACTTTATCACTATAAACAGCATTTATATCCATTTAAAATTCTTTGACTTTTTATAGGATGAAGAAAATGAATCATCAGAAAAACGCTCTGCCAAAGATGCTCTGCTTTTGTGGTGTCAAAGAAAAACGCATGGTTATCCTGGTGTTAATATACAGGACTTTACATCATCATGGCGTTCCGGTTTGGGTTTCAATGCGTTAATTCATTCACATCGTCCCGATTTGTTTGAGTACAGCACAATTGTAAATGCCAAAAATTCAAATATTGATAATTTGAATCATGCCTTTGATGTTGCCGCCTCCGATTTGGGTATTCCAAGGTATCACGAATAAGTTTTTATAACTCAAAACAATATTTTTAACATATTTCCCGTACATAGTTTACTTGATGCTGAAGATATTGACTCGGCGCGTCCAGATGAAAAATCTATACTCACCTATGTAGCATCTTATTATCACACATTTGCACGCATGAAAAACGAACAGAAGAGCGGAAAACGTATTGCCAATGTAAGTGCTAAATAAAATATAAGCAAACCAACATTTACACTTTTCTCCAACAGATTGTGGGACAACTTATGGATGCTGACAGAAAAAAGATTCATTACGAGCGACTTACAACAAATCTGCTTAGTTGGATTAGATTAAAAACCACAGAGTTGCAACAGCGTGATTTTCCCAATTCGCTAGAAGGAATTCAGAAAGAACTATTGGCATTCAAGGAGTATCGCACGATAGAAAAACCTCCAAAGTCGGTACAATTCTTTTCATAATATTGTGCGCCAACTAAAAACTTTTCTCTATTTTATGTTGTAGATATAAGGAACGCAGTGAAATTGAAGCCTTGTACTTTACCATCAACACCTTGCTGAAGGCGCTCAATCAGCCGCAGTATACGCCACAAGATGGCCAGCTTGTCAACGATATTGAAAAGGCGTGGCAACAGCTTGAATATGCCGAACATAATCGTGAAGTTGCGCTGCGTGAGGAGTTGCTTCGTCAAGAGAAACTCGAGCAGCTGAATTACAAATTCGAAAAGAAGTCAGTATTGCGTGAGGGTTATCTGAAAGAAATGATTCAGGTGCTGTCCGATCCGCGTTACCTACGTCAAGTCGATGCCACACTTAAGAAACACGAAGCTATTTCCGCCGATATATTGGCACGTGTCGAGCGCTTCAATGATCTTACCGCTATGGCGAATGAACTCGAACGCGAAAACTATCACGGCAAGGAGCGCGTTAAGAAACGCGAGGGTGAAGTCATGGACAAATGGCGCAAATTATTGGAGCTGTTGGAAAATCAACGATTGAATTTGTCACAAATGAGCAATTTGATGAATTTATTGCGAGAAATTGCGAGCACCACCGAAGCGGTCAAAGAACTACAAATACAATTTGCCTCCGAGGATGTGGGTCCACATCTATTGGGTGTGGAAGAGCTGTTGCAGGCACACTCGTTGCAAGAACTGCACGTGAATACATTGGGTGAGACGTTGAAACGCTTCAACCGCTTAGCTCAGCCTTACAAGACATCGGAGCAGAAGGATGCCATCTTGCTGATGGAGCGCCTGGCGGAACTGGAGAATGCATATGCAATGTAGGTGTTATGTTGGTTTGACATTTTTTAATTTATTAAAAAAAATATGTGTTGCTTTGTGTTAAGTGAACTGGCTGGCCTATCACAGATTATTTTTTAAATCTCGAAATTAGTTTATGAAAAAAATCGGCCACATCGCAGCACATCCTATTTTATGTGAAATTGTTACTGATTAGTTTTTAATAAATTTTGTTTTTTTAAGGCTGCTCAAACTCTGCGCCAAACGTCGTGCCTGCCTCGAAGAAGCCCGCAACTTCCATCACTTTATGGAGGATTACGACAACGAAGAAAGCTGGTTGGTAGACAAACAGCGCATCTGTAAGACTGGCATTTCGGCCAAAGATCTGCGTGCTGTACTCTCGCTACAACAAAAACACAAGGCGCTGGAAGATGAAATCAAAGTGCGTAAGCCGAAATCCACACAAATGTCCGAGGCGGGCAAAAAGCTAATCGGCGAAAAACATCCGCGTTCCAGTGAAGTCAAGAGTCGTATAGATTCGTTGACTGCGCACTGGAAGGCCTTGGAAGATTTAGTGGAATTACGCCGCAGACAATTGGATGACGCCGCCGAGGCCTATCAATTCTATACGGACGCAAACGAAGCCGAATCTTGGCTTAACGAAAAAATGGCACTTGTCAATTCCAACGATTATGGCAACGATGAGCCTTCAGCACAGGCGCTATTGCAACGTCATCGTGATATGCAGGGTGAGCTCAATGCTTATTCAGGTGACATACTTAATTTAAATCAACAAGCGGAAAAACTCATCAAGGCCGGCATCTGCACTTTGGAGGTAAGCATGAAAATTGTCTTTTTAAAATTTCACAAAATAATTGTAATTTTCTTCAATCGTCATAACAGCTGAACGTTAACGAACCCGAAGAGCTGCCGGAAATCGAACAGGAAGAATGGGTGAATGAAACACGTCTGGTGCCCAAAGAAGTTTGGGAAGACGAGTTGGTTGAGAAACTGGAACACAAAAAAGTCACTGAAACCAAAATGCTAGCTCATGTGCGCGCCATGTTTCCCTTCGAGGGTCAAGGCATGAAGATGGACAAGGGCGAAGTCATGTTATTAAAGTCAAAAACGAATGATGACTGGTGGTGCGTGCGCAAAGAGAATGGCATGGAAGGTTTCGTGCCTGCCAACTATGTGCGCGAAATCGAAGCACGTCCGGTTACGTGCGTAGTGCCTAAGGCAGAGAAAGTTAAGACATTGCAGAAGGTAAAGAAAACCATTCTAGTCCGTCAGGTAGTACCAGTGAAACGTGCCAAATCAGCCACTGCCGCTATTGTTGCCAAGCCGCTGCTCAAGCGCCGTGCCTCCTCGAATAGCATTAACGAAAACGCTGACAGCGTGGAGAAACGTCAGAAACGCATCAATGGCACTTACGATGAATTGCAGGAAATGGCACAACGGCGACATGCCCTTTTGGAAGATTCCATTCATTTGTTTGGTTTCTATCGCGAGTGCGATGACTTTGAAAAATGGATGAAAGAGAAGGAACGCATCATCAAATCAGATGATGGTGATGGTGTGGACAATGCGAAACGTAAATTTGAAAAGTTTCTCACCGATCTTTCAGCTGCCTCGAAACGTGTCGAGGAAATCGATGGCGCTGTTGAGACATTCCGGCGCCAAGGTCACTCACAGCTAGACAAAATCATAGCACGTCAAAAGCAAATTCATCAAATCTGGCAGCGACTCAACAATGCCAGGGCTCAACGCGAAAAAAGCCTGGAAGGTGCTTCAAGTGTGGAGCTCTTCAATCGCACCTGTGACGAGGCGAAGGTGTGGATGAACGAGAAAATGATGCAGTTGGATACGGCAGTAATCAGTCCTGACCTCAAAACCGTGCAGGCGCTGCAAAGACGCCATCAGAATCTTGAACGTGAGCTGGCGCCAGTGGAGGAGAAAGTCAATCGCGTCAATTATCTGGGAAATTCGTAAGTTTTTGCTAGTTTCTTAACATTTCGAAAAAATTTTGACAGTGACTTATTTCCATCTAGTGTTAAGAATGCTTATCCCGCCGAACGTGACAATGTTACAGCACGTCAACAAGAAGTGCAGGATATGTGGAGACAGGTACATGCCAAGGGCATTAAATTGCGCGCACGCATAGAGAACGCTGTGGGACAGCAGATCTTCAACAACAGGTAGGTTTAAACAAGGTCTTTTGTGATCTCTATGTGGGCATCTACTTCATATTTCCCTCGTTTCATAGCGCCAAGACTCTGCTGGCTTGGATTGATTCTGTCAAGGATCAGCTTAATGCCGACGATACAGCACGCGATGTCGAGACTGCCAATAATCTTTTCAAGAAACACAATGAACTGGGCGATGATATTAAGGCGCATGAAAATGAATTTGCCGAAGTCATCAATCTGGGTAAACAACTTACAGATGGCAAACCGAATATGGAGGAAACAAAGAAAATTATAGAACGTTTAAGAGCCGAACAAGATGCAATCAATCGCGGTTGGTTGGAAAAACAAAAATGGTTACAACAGTGCGTAGAGTTGCAGATATTCAATCGTGAAGCTGATAAAATTGATGCTACCACCAAGGGACACGAAGCTTTTCTTGAGTATAACAATTTGGGTGTATGTAGCATTGGACCGTTTTTTAAAACATTAGATAAACTGTTTTTTTTCGCACTCTAGAATTCCTTGGACGAAGTGGAAGCCATTCTTAAGCGACACATGGACTTTGAGAAGAGTCTTATGGCTCAAGACAAAATTCTAAAAGTTTTCTCTGAAAAAGCCGATAAACTTATAGCCAACGATCATTATGACTCCAAACAGTAAGTTTAACCAAACTACTGCCCTTTTCCAAGTTTCTAACCATTATGTTTTTTTATTTTTTTCATTAATTTATCACCAGCATTGATGAGCGACGTAATAATGTTTTGGCCAGACGCAATGCTGTCAAGGATCGTGCCTTTGAGCGCAAACGCTCCTTACAGGCTTCTAAAGATTTCCACAAATTTTCAGCCGAGGCTGAAGATTTAGCTGTTTGGCTGAAGGACAAGACCAAAGTCGCCAGTGATGAAAGCTACCGTGATCTTTCGAATCTGCCGCGTAAGCTGCAGAAACACAAGGCTTTTGAGCGGGAATTGCGTGCTAATGAGGGACAACTGAGAAATATTAGCAAAGACGGTGAAGCTTTAATAGCTGCCAAAAATCGTGTGCCAGAAGTTGAAGGCAAAGTAGCCGATTTAAGCAAAAAGTGGAAAGATCTGTTAGCTATCTCGGAAGATAAAGGTAAGTTCAAAGGCACTAACTAAAATGTGCAAATAAGTTTTTTAATTATTTTTCTTCTGTAACAGGTCGCAAATTGGAGCAAGCTGCTCTGCAGCGCGAACACAATCGTGCCATTGAAGATGCCAAGAAAAAGGTCGACGAGCTTGATTCTGCTCTCAAGAGCAAAGATGTTGGCAACGATCTGCGCAGCTGCAAAGATCTCATCAATAAACATCAAATACTGGAATCTGAAATTACGCTGTGGGAGCAGAAAATCGAGGAGCTTGTAAACTCGGGCGAAGAAATGGCTCACGAGGGTCACTTTAATGCCGCCAATATCAAGGATGAAACGAAAGATATACAAAATCGTTTCAAACTCTTACGTGATCCCATCAGAAAACGACGTGAAGAGTTGGAGGAAAGTTTGAACTATCATAAATTCGTTTTCGAGCTAGACGCTGAGTTCCAATGGATAAATGATCACTTCCCAGCTGCTAAATCAAAAGAACTCGGTCAGAATTTGCATCAAGCGCAGACACTATCCAAGAAACATAAGAAGTTGGAAGCTGAAATTAAAGGACATCAACCTATGCTAAACAAAGCTTTGCAATCAGGTCAGACGCTGATTGCGCAGAAGCATCCGGAGACAGATAATGTAAAAGCTTTGTGCTCCAAACTAGAAGCTGCCTGGTTGGATCTGGAAAGTCATTCGAATGATCGCTCAAAGAAGCTTGAAATGTCACTCAAAGCTCAGCAGTATTTGTCCGACGCTGGTGAAATCGAATCCTGGCTAGGTGAACGTAATAATGTGCTTCGTTCAACTGAATATGGTCGTGATCGTGATTCAGCAGCGAAACTATTGACAAAACATAAGACCATCGAACTGGAGTTGGACACATATTCGGGTATTGTCACTGAAATGGGCCACAATTGCGCCGCTATGGTTGCCGCCGGTCATCCCGATAGCACAATTTTAACAGCAAAGCAGCAGTTAATAGAAAAAATGTTAAAATCACTGCATAAACTAGCCTCACAACGTCAAATGCGCCTCATGGAGAGCTTATTCATGCACGAGTACTTCTTGGAGTCCGATGAAGTGGAGCAATGGATACGTGAGCAGGAACAAGCAGCATCTTCAGAGGACTACGGTCAAGATTACGAACATTTGCAGCTGTTGCAGAGCAAATTCGATGACTTGAAGCATCGCGTAGAAGTTGGCGCAGATCGTGTTGATCAATGTGAAGTTTTGGCTAAGAAACTCATTGACACTGAAAGTCCCTATGCGCCGGATGTGGAGAAGAGGCAAGAACAACTTAGGTGAGTTAATTTTTCAATAACAAATGAACTGATTAAAAAAAGAAATTTAATGATTAATTAAAATAATATTATAATAATTTAATTTTATTTACCAGGTCTTCCTGGGAGAATCTTCTTAAGTTACTCAATCAACGCGAACAGAAACTGCATGCTGCTGGTGAGATTCATCGTTTCCATCGCGATATTGCCGAGGCTTTATTCCGAATTCAAGATAAAAATGCCGCGCTCTCCTCCGAACTTGGTAGAGATTTAAATTCGGCCCTAGCGTTATTGCGCAAACATGAGGGCTTTGAAAATGATTTAGTCGCTCTAGAAGCTCAGCTACAAGTTTTGGTTGAAGACTCTGTACGGCTACAGGCCAAATATCCTTCGAATGCGGCCGCAATTGCTCAGCAGCAAGATAAGGTAGTCGTTGCCTGGAATGATCTTAAAGAACGTTCTGGAGCACGTAGCGATCGCTTGGCTGCCAGCTCAGACTTACAATCCTTCCTCACTGATGTACGCGACATAATGTCCTGGTCGTCTAACTTACGCGCCACTCTGCAAGCCGAAGAACATGTCAGCGATGCTGCTGGCGCTACAGCGCTCAAAATTCAGCATGATGCCATTTATGGCGAAATCGAAGCACGTGAAGATAAATTCCGCTATTTGAATGAGCTAAGCGATTCTATGGTGCAGACGGGCCACTATGCCGCTGCTGAAGTCGAAGAAAAATGCACAGCCATGCTGGACGAACGTCAAAAGCTACACACCGCTTGGAACAAAAAGAAAATCATGCTTGAACAGAAGATCGATCTATTCTGCTTCTTGCGCGATGCCAAGCAAATCGACAATTTGTCAAGCTCGCAACAAGCGGCTCTTAGCAGCTCTGATTTCGGACAGACTGTTGAAGATGTACAAAATCAAATTAAGAAACACGACGAGTTCGAGCGTCTCATTCAAACACAAGAGGAGAAGGTTGGTCTTTTGCAAGAACATGGACGAAAACTTATCGAACAACGGCATTACGATAGCGCCAACATACAGACTATACTACAGGGTGTGTTGGCACGTCGTCAAAAGGTTAAGGATCTTTGTGCTGTGCGTCGTTATAAGCTGGAAGATGCTTTACTTTACGCTCAATTTGTGCGCGACTGTGCCGAGGCAGAGTCTTGGATCAACGAGAAGAAGAAGAAACTCGAGGCGGATGCCGGTAGTTATGCTGAGGTCTCTAATCTCGATGAAAAGATCAAAAAGCTACAAAAACATCAAGCATTCCAGGCTGAAGTCGCCGCCAATCAAGGTCGCATCAAAGAAATTCAAGAAACGGGTCTTATACTGCTAAGCAAACAACATGAGTCCTCACCGGAAATAAAACAGGCCATTGAACGCGTGGTCACTGCCTGGAAGAGTTTGCTAGATGAGTTGGATAATCGTGGACGTGGTCTGGAAGAAGCACAAGACATTCTAGAGTTTAATAATCAGTTGGACAAAATAGAAGCTTGGATACGCGATAAGGAGATGATGGTGCAAGCCAGCGACACTGGACGTGATCTGGAACATTGCAGCGCTCTGATACGTAAACTGGATGATGTAGATTCGGACATGCGTGTTGATGATCAACGTGTCAGACATATCAACAATTTGGCCGATAAGCTTATCAATCAAGGTGAGGTACCTGCAGAGACGAAGAATATTGACAAGCGCCGGCGTGACTTTAATAGCAAATGGAGAAATCTACAAGGCGCGCTGAATGCCTACCGAGCTCTGATGGGTGGCGCTCACGATATACACGAGTTTAATCGTGATGTCGATGATACGGCTGATAGAATTGCTGAAAAAGCTTTAGCCATGAGCTCAGAAGACACCGGACGCGATCTGAGCGCCGTTGAAACACTCATACGCCGCGAGGATGCTTTGGAGCGTGACATGTCCGCAGTTAAGCAAAAGATTCTTGAACACGAGAATGAAGCCAATGCGCTGCAGCAGAAATATCCCGAACGTAGTGTAGACATTGGCAACAAGATCGAAGAGCTGCGCAAGTCTTGGAATACCTTGCAAGACTTGGCGGTTAAACGCCGACAAGTTCTAAACGACGCCTACTTGGTGCACAAGTTTGTCTCCGATGTGCGCGAACTGGAGTCATGGGTTAATGATATGATTAAGAAGATGAATGCCGCCCAAGCGCCAATGACTATCAATGATTGTGAAACCCAACTGGAACTGCATCAAGAGCGTAAAGTTGAGATTGATGGACGCGATAAGGCCTTCAAAGATCTAAAGGCTCACGGAGAAACGCTTAAGAGCATGGAAAACCCGGAGCGTGTCAAACGCCATCTAAAGGTTCTGGAAGATTTACATAAATTGCTGCATGAAGCATGGAATGAACGAGCGCGCTCTCTCACCGAGGCCCATCAGCTGCACCTTTTCAAGGCGCAAGTTGAACAGGTGGAAATCTGGCTAGCCAACAAGGAGGCATTTTTGAACAACGACGATTTAGGTGACTCATACACAGCTGTGGAACGTCTCATCAAGAAACATGCTGCCTTTGAAAAATTACTCGACTCTGACAATGTTGATGAGCTGGAGAAGTTTGCCACAAGTATTTTGGCCGGAGATCCCAAGGATCAAGCTGTTATACGTGACAAACTGGCATATGTGCTCAAGCGCAAAGACAAGCTTATTACTTTATCGCAGGAGCGCAAACAACGCCTACTCCAATCTCTGCAACTTCAACAGTTTTTGCGCAGCTTGTACGAAATCGATCGTTGGCTAGTGCAGAAAATGCAGATTGCCTTGGACGAAAACTATCGCGAGCCTAACAATCTGCAGAGCAAAATCCAGAAACATACCGCATTCGACAGTGAACTGCTAAGCAATGCTTCGCGTGTCAAGAATGTCATTGCCGAAGGTGAGAATCTTATACGGGACGAACACTTTGCCAAGGATGAAATTGCGCAACAGCTGGAAATGTTAGAAGCTGATTGGCTTAAGCTCAAAGCTGCGTCTAAAGAAAAGAAGGAAAAACTAGGGCAAGCATTTGAAGCGCAGAGCTTTAATCGCAGTCTGGACGAATTCAATAACTGGATGGACGAAGTTGAATCGCATTTGTCAAGTGAAGATTATGGCAAAGATTTGGCTACAGCTAACAATCTGATTAAGAAGCACGAACGTCTAGAGTCTGATGTGACGCATCACAATGAGCTGGCAGATCAACTGAAACAGAATGATGAGAAATTCTTCCAAGCCGATCACTTCCTGAAAGATGAAATCCATGAACGCGCCATGACTACCATTAAGCGTTATCACACGCTCTACGAGCCAATTGCTATACGTCGTGAAAATCTAGAAGATTCACTTAGTTTGCAACAGTTCTTGCGTGATGCCGATGACGAGTTGCAATGGCTGTCGGAGAAAGAACAGGTCGCCGGCTCCCAAGATCTGGGCAGTAGCTTAATAGCCGTACAGGTGCTGCAGAAAAAACATCAAGGCTTAGAGGCCGAGATTCTATCACAAGAGCCGCTTATACAGTCTCTCTTGCAGCGTGGTCAGCAAATGATACGCGACAATCATTTCGCCAGTGAGCAGGTGCAGTACAAGTGCGAACTGCTGCAGAAGAAACTGTTAAATCTGCGCGATCTAGCCAGCATACGTAGACTGCGTCTCTTGGACGCCGTGGAGAGTCAAATGTTTTATGTGGAAGCCAACGAAGCTGAAGCCTGGATGCGCGAAAAACGCCCCATACTCACTTCAAGCGATTATGGACGCGACGAAAGCTCAGTACAGTCACATCAAAAGAAGCTGGAAGTGCTACAACGTGAATTGCAATCATTTAAGAGCTCTATTGAGAAGGTGCAAAAGTTGGCTGCCAGCCTTGTGGAGCGTAAACATTTCGACAGCGATAACATTAGTAGCAAAAATGCTGCAGTAACACAACAATACGGCGAACTTGTGCGTCTAGCTAAGGATCGTGAGGCACGCTTGGTTGAGTGCAAGAAACTCTTTGAATACTTGCGTGAAACCGAAGATCTGCATGAATGGATTGGCGATCAGATGGCGGTGACAGCGTCCGAAGATTATGGTGAAGATGTGGAACATGTTGAGCAACTTATGTTAGCTTTTGAATCGTTCGTATCAAATCTGACAGCCAATGAAGCACGTGTTACGGCTTGCCTACAGCGAGGAGAAGATCTGATCAAAGAGAACAATCCTTATCGTAGTTCGATAAAAACCAAACGTGACGAAACTAAACAACTCTGGGAAGAACTCAAGGATTTGGTACATGCACGCCAAGATGCTTTAGCAGGTGCCAAGCAGGTGCATGTTTACGATCGTGTAGCCGATGAGACTATATCACTTATAAACGAGAAAGAAGCTTCGCTTATCTCCGAAGACTATGGTCAAGATTTGGAAAGCATTCAGGCTCTAAGTCGCAAACACTTGGTATTCGAAGCTGAGCTAGTGGCTATTAAAGAGCAGGTAGATTCGGTGCTGTTGGAAGCCGTCAAGCTGGGCGAAACCTATCCCGATGCCAAGGAACACATTGAGGTTAAGCGTGATGAGACCGTAGAGGCCTGGACCGATCTCAAGGAAAAGACAGGCGTGCGTAAGGAAAAATTACAACAGGCTGAACAGCTGCAGTCATACTTTGACGAATACCGCGATCTTATAGCATGGATAAATGAAATGTTGGCCAAGATAACAGCGCCGGACTTGGCAACCAGTGTGGCAGGTGCTGAATCGCTACTGGCAAGCATTAAAGAGCATCATGCCGAGATACATGCACGCGACGAGACCTTTGCTAATTTCACCGCAAATGGACAGCGCCTCATAAGCGAAAAACACTTTTTGGCGCATGAAGTTGATGAAAAGATTCAAGTGCTGCAACAGCGTCATGAACTTCTACAGAACACTTTACAACAACGCAAGGAAATCTACGAACTTAACTTGGACACGCAACTTTTCTTGAAAGATGCGGAAATACTCGAGAACTGGATCACAAGCCGCGAGCCGCTGCTTAAGGATGCAAAATTGGGTGATTCCATACCGCAAGTAGAGGATTTATTACGCCGCCATCAGGACTTCGAAAAAACTGTTGCTGCTCAGGAAGAAAAATTCCAGGCTATTAAACGTATAACACTGCTGGAGCAACGTTTCCGCAAGCAAGTTGAGAGCGAAAAATTGGCCAAACTTAAAGAGAAAGAACGACTTGAGAAAGAACGCCTAGAAATGTTGAAGCAAAAAGAGCTGCAACGCCTTAACGAAGAGCGTAGACGCGCCGAAAAATTAAACGAGAATCGCAACAATGCAGTGTCTCAGGAAAAAACGCCTATCTTCTCTACACCAATGGTAACGGTTACAAGCAACTCCAGCGGTGTACAGTCGCCAGCTGTTAACTCACCACTACGTTCGCCCTACGATGATGATCAGTATTCCGCTCTCCAAAAGAGCAGTTCGAACAGCATGTTTGGCGATCGCCTGCGACGTGGCTCCGATACGAATATTAAGCGTGCCGAAAGCATGAAGGTACAGCAGAAGCAACCAAAACGTACACCTTCATTTACGACACGTCGTCGTGCACAGTCTTTCCGCAAGAATCAAAAGGGCGGCGAAGGCTTTGACTTGCCACCTGTCGAAATACAGGGTCTGCTCGAACGTAAACATGGTCTACAGTCGGGTGGCAAAAAAGCGCCTGTGCGCTCCTGGAAACAATTCCATACCGTCTTGTGTGGTCAGTTACTGTGCTTCTTCAAAGATGAAAATGATTTCATGCAGCAAAAAACAGCCAATGCTCCAGTCAATATACTAGGTGCAAAATGTGAACGTGCCGAAGATTATACAAAGAAGAAATACGTCTTTCGTTTAAAACTACCCGATGGTTCAGAGTTCCTCTTTGAGGCACCCTCATTGGAGATCATGAACGATTGGGTACGCAAGATTTCATTCCATGCTAGTCTACCGCCAAATCTACAACTTTTGAGCTACGATGAATCAATGAAGGTACGTAGTTAAAAATAATTAATTAATTAATGGGCGTTGAGTGGTTAAGATATGGGTGTGATACGTTTATATGTATTTTGAACAGTCTCCTTTTGGTTTACTATTTTATAAAACATACTCTGTTTTTCCTTTTCCACTTTATTAGCAACAATCAAATAGTTTCCCAGACATTAAAACTGTCAGTAACAACCAAGTTGAGTCTCCCATAAGCTCACGTGCATCATCACCCGACTCCCAAAGGCGTGCCAGTTCGCGCAATGATTCCATGAACAGCAGCGTGTCGGCCGGCTCATCAACAACACCACAAATGAATTTCCTGCAACAGCAAATGAAACAACAACAGCAGCAGCAGCAACTACATCCACAACAACAGCAACAACCAGCCTCGCCAACATCACCCACGGGCTCTTATGGCGGTTTTGAACAAAAACCACCAATACCACCAAGAGGCGCACCACCACCAGTGCCACATCGACAAAGCACAGACAACCTGGTAACGCTAAGAAGTCGCAACAGTGCGGCAAGCGGTAATAGCTAGAATTTAATTTTAATTCTCTGTTACCTTTATTAATTGACCTCTGCATTTCAGATCTGCCAGACATGAGCAGTAATTTGAGCAGCAGCACGTCACGCATTGGCTCCTCCACGCTTCCTGCTGGTATGTCAGGCATACAAAATGGTTCCAACGATGATAGTGTGGTTGTCATTAAACGAAACAGCGAGGCTAGACAATCAGGTACACGCAGATTTTTTTTTTAAACTAACAACAGATCGAAACTTAAGTAGTTTTAAACAAGCGAGCAGCATTCCTTACTACAAATTTATCACAAATTCCTAAAGTTGTCAACCTAAAATTTTTTATCATTATTATTATATAAACTTGAACACAAACAATAGAACATCCTCCACCATTGCCAACAACAATGCCACCGCTGGGTGGAGCACCACCAAGTGGCCAGCATCAACATCATCATCATCAAGTACAACAAAAAATTAATGCTTTCAATGCGGCAAATGCAGCAACATTAACAACCAGTCAACCGGATTTTCAGGGCAACTATACAAGAACACCGCCACAACATATGGTCACGATACCAGCACCAAGAGGCTCAGGCAGTCGTATGGATGCAACACGTAAATTTTTAGAATTTGAAGCGAATGCAGCTCTAGCAGGAAGTCACAGCGGTGCTGTTAATCCAAATATTGGACCAATAAAAGCAAAACGTACGCTGCAAACAACTGTATCTGCAGCAAGTTCAAATTCAAGTGGTGGCAGTAATAATAGCAACAACAACATCAATAGCAACAACAATAATAACAACGGTAATCAATTGTCGACACCCACAACAACAAACACAACAATAACAACAACCTCGTCAACGACAAGCAGTCGTACCGTCTGGCATTATACGTCAGACAATAACTCTTTTAACAATCCGAGCTACATGGGTTTAAACAATAACGATGGAACTGGTTAGCAGCTGTTAATAATTCATTCATTCACTAATTCATGCATACGCCTTTAATATAAGTTTGTTTTTTTTTTGTTTACTTTTCTTTGGGTTGTTTTTCGGAATTCTTCTAGGAATTATTTATTGTTGTAGTAATACTAAAAGCAATTGATTGATTTAGTGTTATATTGATTCTCTTCTACTTTACTTTATCTATTAGACTGTTGGATTATGTTTAACATTATATTGTACTATCTATCTTAACTCTTTCAAAATTCTATCAATTTAGAAATCTATATAAGATGTGTTATATAGTTATGGCCAAATGAAAATTTATCACTTTCACAAATAATGATTAAAGGCAAAAAATCCTTTACAGCTTAAGAGCTACTGCAATTAGAACTGTTTCCATGCCCACTTCATTTAAAGTTCGAGTAGTTGAGAGTATTTTATTATCTCTCCAAATGAGAAAATAAGTCAAAAAATACTGAAAACATATCGATGGTTAAGCGCACTAAAGTGATAAGTGACCTTTTGACGAAAATAGGCTTACAGCATTTTTCAATTCCATCAATACAATATCCACCTTATGTAAATTTATTGAAAATGCATAGCCAGTGAATTCGTGTCAGTACACAATTAAAATTAGTGTTTTCTATTGAAATGTATTGAAATTTAAAAACAAAATCGACGTTCCTGAACATTTGAAATTTTTCACTTACCACTTTAGTGAGCTTAACCATCGATAAGTAGTTTTTTTGACAATTGAAATAGAAATTAAAATTAAAATTTATTTGCCTTGTTGGTTTATTTAAAACATTTCCGTTTGCGTTAATTTTGGTTATTTTACATCATGTTATCAATTTTTTTACAATACAACACAACAATTTAATTTTATCACTCTGACAATCAACTGTTTGTAGCTCGTGGGGTTCCCAACCTTCTTAGAGAGAAATATAAAAAATTTCTCTCTTTTGAGAAAAAAACTCGCTCTTTGATCAATATGAAATTTAGTTGCAAGAGAGCCTTTGAATTGGTCGAATTTGAGTTTTTTTCAAAACTAAAAATTTCCCAAAAACTTTAGTTTTATGCGTTCATCAATTTTCAAATTTGTAAAAATAGATGTTAATTTAAAATGTTGACTTTCCATGTCAATATCTTAGTGGAATTTTAATGATTTTCCTATTTTTTGTAACTGTTTCTAAAAGTTTGTTGCATTTTCTTTCAAACGTGATAACTATCACTGTGCAGCTCTAACCAAAAGTATTTTTAATGAATTTTCTTAATATTGTCGTTAGTTATTTAGCGTGTATTTCAACCATTTGGTTGAAGAGAGAGAAAAAAAGTCTCAAATGTCTCAAATTTTCTAAATTGGGAAGCCAATATCTCTGCCATGTTTGAATAGATGTCATTTATTTCTTTTTTGTATTCAAGCCTTATCAGTTAACTTGAAAAATTTTAAAAAGTGACCGTTACTTTTTTGTTTATATTTCAATTATTCCTTTTAAAAATGGAACCACAAAATTTTGAAAAGTGAAAAAACTAAATCGTATTTTTGATTTCCTTTCGAAGTCTATAGCGCATTTGTAGTTAATTTATTTTGTTTTGACACTGAATTAATAAACTGTGCCATAACAAAATCAAAGCTACCTAACCTATCAAGAAATAACTTTATATCTCCAACCAATTAAAAATTATAGCCTCGAACTTATTTGAACCATCTCGCTGTTTCTGCATATAGTTTCTGCATATAATGCATATAGCAGAAAATAAGTTAGAACGCAGTCCAAAGAATATCACTTCATTTTAATGAAGATCAACCAGCGAATTTTCTGACGAATGCTAACCTTATATTTCAGTACTTATTAATGGCAAAGAAGTTTAACTGGGACTTTGAGCTTCAAATAGAGCCACCCATAAGAGTTTTCTTTAGGTAAAAACACTTTTATTAAAATCTATAATTACACAGGGTGTACCAGACTAAGCATATTACCTTGCAGGAGTTATTCCTCTTGATGAGACGAATAATAAATGTATGTGCAAAGGTGATCGCAAACGACCGTTTATGAATTAGAAGAAGAATTACTGAAGAACTACTGAAAACATGGTTTCATAAAGTTTGACTCCCTAACTCTAGGCCGATTTACAACTTTAATAGCTTTTTGAAAAAAAGAATTAAATGTCCGTTAAGTTAAATAGAGCCAGAAGTAGTTACTTAATTTTAGTCATGATCTGTGATTATTAAATTTTAAATTTCATTATATAATCAATAGAAATTGAAATATAATTATTTCTACCTCATTATTTGCTGGAGTATCCAGTATCTCTGATATCTGCTGAGCAACGCCTAGGCATCGAATTCATTAGGTTTTGGCACTTGGTAGCTGGAATGTTCTCCCTTTGATTAACATCCAAAAATCATCTTTGTTATTTGAATGTTTGTCTCTTTGACCTTTTTAAAACTTCGATGTTCTATTGTCTGAACCATTCTTTTGCCCACTTTGATTTTTGTTTCGGGTCGTTATTCTGTTGGAAAATCCATCAAAGCGGCATCATGATTTCACTAATAATCCTATTTTTTATATTTATTAAAAAAGATCTTTTTAAATAAAAAATTTTCAATTAAAATCGTTGGATCTATTTTAACGCACACTTTTATCAAAGTTAGACAGATTTGCGAAAAATAAACGCGCAATTATACTTGTGAAGTGGTTTTTAAACTACAGTTGGTTCACAACATGCTAAGTTTTTACAAACAATTTTAATTAAGTAATATCATGAGCAAGTGCGTGGATCTATTTCATCGCACATCACTGAATTCCTCATATATAAAGACAAAAAAGCAAACTTATACCTTCGAATATTTTTTAACACTAGGCTTTACTGGGGATATATTTACTTCAGCTAAGCCGAAGATAGTAGATAGATTTAGTATCAACCTTGAATTATTCGATTATCTATTTAATTAAAAAAAAAACAATCAATCTATTTTTTTTTTTAAAAGAGAGACCACCTTGAATGATAATGGAATATTGAAAAGATATTTCTATTGAATTAAGTTTTTTTGCTGTTTCTGGTTTATTTTCAAATTCAGTTGACCTCTCTAATTTAGGCATTCTTTTATTGGTTATTCGTTCTTCACTGTAACCAAAATCATTGCACCAACTTTAGGATTGTTTCTATTACAAAATGTTTTATTTATTTTTGGCTATTATTTCTCATGAAATATTTAACGTTATTATTTTTAATGATAATTTAAAAATGCATGTTGTTTTTTCTCTATGTGTATAAATAAGCGTTGGTTTTCTTTTCTTTGCATGCTCTTTTCTATTTATAACTAAGGACAATCTGTACAAATGGTTAAATTAAGTCGTTCACATCTACGCACCAGTCTACAGAGTAAATACAATAATTATGGCTTTAAGTGGTTTTCTTTTGTTTTACTACCTGCTGATGATGAACTAGACTAGCTTTAGCTAGAATAATAACAACAATTCTTTAATTAGCTGTACTAATAAAGAAGCCCTGTATTTAACACCTTTTTTTCTAATTTTGACTGCTTGGTTTTATGCATTCTGAGTGTTTGAACATGCCATTAATTGTTGTTTATGTTTTAGGTTGGGGCACCAGTCGATTCGATGGCAATCGTCCAGTTTCTCTGCAGCCTGATTCCATTAACTTCTCGCGCGCCTCTGCCGAAAGTTCCAGCGAGAGCGAAGCTCAATCAATTTCTTCAATATCCAGCGTCAAAGGCAGCAAGAGCAAAGAGGATCGACGCAGCGGCATGTTTAGAATATTTGGCCGAA
This sequence comes from Tetanocera ferruginea, assembly GCA_958299015.1. Classification (NCBI taxonomy): domain Eukaryota; kingdom Metazoa; phylum Arthropoda; class Insecta; order Diptera; family Sciomyzidae; genus Tetanocera; species Tetanocera ferruginea. The sequence goes on along the minus strand of OY282644.1, from coordinate 91,765,631 downwards.
AGGGAGGTGAAAAAGAAAAAGACAAGGATAAGCGCAGATCAAGCCAAGCACCACCACAATAAATGCAGCAAAACAACACACACCCACACACACACACATATATACTGTTTGTATCTTACAATCCTGAAAATTTTTGAAAAGCAAAAATTATTTATTATATCTTATAAAACATTTATTATCTATTAAAATATATATATTTACTTACATGTTGTTATTTTATATTTTTTATATATTAAAAAGAAAAATTAAGTCAAGCTCTTCTAAAGTAAACCAACAACAGAACTAAATTGCAAAATTATTATTTTTTATTTACTTTTGGATACAATTTAATTTTGTATTGAAATGTAGGAATACCTTTTGGTACTAATTGAAAAAATTAAAAACACTTAAGTTTACATAATAAAAGAATAAGAAAAAAAAAAAAAAATCTGTCGTTCATTTGAAGTTGTATTCATTTTAAAGTAAATTGAGCAATATTTACAAAGCTGCTCTTAATGTTAACAATAAAATTAATTAAATTACATTTTCAAAACAATTAAAAAAAAAAAAAAAATATTGTACAAAAACGTATTGTTGTTTAAAAAGTAAGATATTACACACTAAATTAAATGTACCAGTACAAGACACTGTGTTTTATTTCAAAATTTTAATTAAACTCTTGAAAATAAAATGAGTTAATAATAGGTCTGTTTCCGTACTTTTTGGACTTAAAATGGTAAAACTGTCAAAAGTCTGAGACTAAGAAAAAATCTCTCGAAAATAGAAAAAAACACAAAAAAGTACGGGAACGCTTTTCGGACTAAAATTGATTGCGTATAAAGGTAAAATTCCGCTGAGAATTTTAGAAGGAACGTCTCATAATGTCTGAGTACGATACAAAAAGTGTTAATATATATAAGGATTCGTCATTTGGTTAGTTGGTAAATGTGGTGATACAGCTACAGGCAATAACCAATTGGCTCTATGAAGCCGTTTTAATGCCACTACCTCTAATTTGTGGGCGCTCTAGAGTGTGGGCCAGGATGAATGAGGCATGTTTCCAAAGAGCCATCCAGTTCGGTTAAGAAATATGAGTATATCGCTGATCCGTATAGTTGAAAGTTCCTAAAGGTTGTCGAAGAAGGGTTTACCCAGTGAACTTCGTGTACATCTTGGTAACGCTGGCGAAAAACAAAGAAAATGTTTCTTTTATGTTGGGGTCATTTTAGCAACGACAGTGGGACTTGAAGGCAACACCAAGCCTCTCCGCGTAAATACCAATGCACCAATAACCCGCACTGATTGCCGTTATTCTAGCTATATCAGCCCGTGATCTCGATGGCAGTTTGCGAGTTTTACTTAGGTTGTGTGAAGACCACATTTTTCTGGTTTAAGCACAGGTTATTAAATTCTTCCATCTTCCATCTGCTAGTGCAGGCATACTTTTCCCTTTACCGCGTTCAGAGGAACTAGAACTGGTTCCTCAATAAGCACATCAAAGCAATAGCCTAATCTGGTTAGTTCGCCCGCTTTCTCATTACCATAAATGAACCCAAATAATGGTAATATCAAGTTGACGACTTAGCCTGGCCAGTTCCTCTTGTCTGACAATATCGCTGCATTTAGATTGTTGGCTCGACTTATAGCCCGACAAGCCTTTCTTATCGTTAGAAGTTCTGCCTGAAAGACGCTTGAAGACGCTGAATCGTCTGGTAATCGGAATGAGTTGGCAATACCCAGTTTCTCTGAGCTGGCTCCAATTCTGCATTCCATCTTAGACCCAAGATAGTAGCTGGACCCCCATTGCACCATTCCGCTCTGGTTGGGAGCTTGCTAGTAAATGTTTTTGCAAAGACGAAATTGGGAATCCCATAGTCTGTGTTGGTAATCGCCAGTTCCAGTGGAATAGACTAATGTTTTTCCATGCCGATATGAGTTTTCCCTCTAGTTAACACACGGCTTTAGTCTGATTGCAGTGTTCGATGCAGTTAGTTTGATTTGCAGGTGAATGGGAGGCAAGTGAATCAGAACGTCCAGCACATCTGTAGGGCGTGCATGAATTGGACCCATTAAGCCAACGCATGTAAAGCGCTGAACTCGGGATAGTTTGTTAATATTGTATGCTTTACTTCGTGCAGCCACCACACTAGTGCACCATATGACATGGTCGGACGCACTACCGCAGTGAAAAGCCATAGGAGGATTTTCAGTTTAAGACCCCCATCTCTTGTCGAATGTTTTTTAACAGGCGTAGAAGGCTACACGACCCATTTCAACTCTTTGTTTAATGTTTTATTAACAGCTGAACTTCGAATCTAGTGCGACTCCTAGATATTTTAAGAAAGACTTTAATCGTTTAAACGTGGTAAATTGACTGCACTTTGGTTTTTGTGCTGAACAATATCAGTTCTCTCATGCTAGGATTCACTCTTAGATCGCCTCCGGCAGCTCAGTGGATGAAGTTAACTAAAGCCAACTCCGTAACATCATGGAATGAAACATCCCTCTTACCATAACGACCATTCCATCCGCATATGCCACTGTCTTGATACGACTATTGTTGAGTAGATTCAGCAACCCGTTCATAGCTATGAGCCAAAGAAGAGGAGAAATCACCGCTCCTTGAAGTGTTCCTATATTTACGTATCTAATAATTTGGCTGTTACCAAGGTTCGCCTGGATAACTCTTGTATTGAGAATCGAGACAATCCAGTTCTTGACAGGTGCTTCCACGCCCATCCCGGTAAGTGAGTCACGGATGTCACCTATGTGGATGTTGTTGAAAGCTCCGAGAATTTCGATAAAAGCAACTAGAGTGAATTGTTTTAAATGTAGGGATCTCTCAAAGTAGAAATAACCTCATGCAAAGCAGTCTCCGTTGATCTCGCTTTGCGGTAAGCATTTTGGGCTTTGGATATTGATGTTTTTTGATAATGTTAATTATAATAATGTCTAAATTTCTCTCCAGTATTTTTAGTACGAATGATGATATACTAATAAAACTAAAGTCCTTATTTTTAGTAGCAAGGATGTTACCACTTTTTTTTAATTTTCTGAAGCATTAATTGTAGTATGCCATCCGGTCCTGGGATTATCACAAGATCTTATCCTTTGTAATAATGGGGGCTTATGAGGCTCATATTTTCCTTCGTAAGGGTTCGGCACATGTATCTTTGCAGCCGGGAAAATATGTGTCAAAAAGTTGTTCCAACGACTCCTTATAAAAGAAGGGTTGGAGTGTTTCTTGGATAAGATTTTACTAAGTCTAGCCGATTCTTTAAGGTTATCAATTGAGTGGGTATATTCTTCTAAAGATTGCTTTTTCGCGTCACGAATAGCTTTTTCATAGGTTTTTAGGATCTGCTTGTAAGGTGTAAAATTATTTCGTATGTGGCATTTATTGAAGGTTCATCAGACGTTTTTTCTTCGGTCAAAGAGATCCCTACTCTACCATGGACGAAAAAATTTCTTCCTACCCATATTAAATGGGCAAGCGACCTTAAAGGCGACCTACATGGCTTTCTCCAGAGCCTCCACAGAAGAACATTCATCATATACTAATGAAATTTAGTATATGGGTAATTCCTTGGTAATTAGCGTTATATTTAGAAAATTTTATGGAGACAAATTAAGATTTTTTATTATTAAGATCAACAAATACAATTGGCTCATTCCATAGAGACGAGTGTGACGTTAAGACTACTTTATCGTTCTGAAAATGATATTAAAAAAAAAAACCAATTGGCCATTTCAGCCCTTGAAAGTACTTTGACCGAGCTTCTTATGATCAATTGTGTTGTGTGTGTTATTAAATGTTTGCACACAATTAAGCGAGAACTGGACCTACATGTTTTATGCCGACTACGAACGGCTAAAGTTCATGTTGTGAAGAAGCTTTACATGGCATTATTTACTCTCTGAGGTTTGCCATTGTCTGCAGAGAGGTGGTGACCGATCAGAAAAATTTTTTATTGAAAAAACTTTTTTTTGCCGCGGCTGGGGATCGAACCCGGGCTCCGAGCATGCTAAGCCACACACTTATGCCACACGTGCCACGGTCACGGTAAAACATGTGTTGGAAAAATGGCGAAAACCATTATTTTTTAAACTTTTAAATGGGACGGGTGTGGCATAAGATTGTCTATGGTGTGACGAGTGCGAATGATGTGGGAATTATATATAAGAACTTAATGGGTATAATAACCATCACATATTTTTGACACTAAAATCAAAAAAAATATGTTTTTAATTAATGTTTTATTTTTAAAAAAAAATATTTTTTTGCAAAAAAATTTTTTTAATGAATTTTCGATCAAATGAATACTTTTACAAATGATTTCGCTATACATGAATTTACAAAACTTGTTTTAATCAAAGAATATATTCATATATTTGCAAAATTTCATTATTAGAAAAAAATTTTGAAAACCGTTCCGGGTGTGTGTGACCAACTTCTTGAAACGGATATGAAGAATAAAAATAACTTATTGAATGAAAAAGTTGACAAATTTATGTAAAACAGCAATATCCTTACTTTAGGAAAGTTTCATTCTTATCATAAGCCCATGTTGCTCCTTAGGAAAACTATATTATTTTTCTGGGACGGGTGTGACACTGAAAAAACACTCAGTTTAAATATTTTTTCTTTGTTAACGCAGTAACCAATCCTTGTTATAAACTGTTCTTGGCTAACATTGTTATCTTTTTTAACATTGCTTAGCTAATTTTTTTGAATGTGCATCTAGGGATGGCTGTTTTCAACGTTTTAAATCTAAACAAAATATTTTAAGTTTTTCTCAACTCGGAGTTTGTTTAGTTGAATTGTCAAAACATAAAAAAGCATTAATACTAAAAATAATTTTGCAACAGGAGTAACTTAAGACTACATTTTAATGCGAAAACCAGAAATTATTTCAATTGAAAGCATTTTAGTATTCATGTTTCCGTTCCTCATTTGTGTGGAATCAGCCAATTGTACTTTTTATAAAAATAATGAGTTTTTTTTGTTCAAAATTTCATTAAAAATTCAGTGGTATCATAATATTCACCCCCTCCCCCCCCCCCTCCCCCCTCCAGTGAAATAATAATTTATGTTGGTAACTCGCGTTACCATTTTTGTACAATATGTGTAAATATAATAAGTATGTACGCTGAGAAATTAGTTTTTATTCACCATACTCTGCCTCTTCTTATTTTTAATATTAATTTTAATCATTTCATTAATCGAACGCTGTTCTAAGTTTTAAATTTATACCTACATATGTGTCTAATATATTAGATCTTAGTACTTTTCTTACTGTGTATTTCGTGTTTAGCATTCACGTGTAGTTCGAGTTCGTGAATTTTCTGCAATTTCTTAAATACACGTGATGAACACGGATAACACGTGAAATCGGAAGCTTCAATACCCGATGAATTTATCATTAAAGTGAGTATCTCAGAATTTTATTTTAGTTTTGGAAGATACTTGTAAAAACTTTCTTACTTTTTGCCCTTTTTGTTTTTTTTTTTAATTTTATTTATTTATTTATTTTATTACATTAAAAATCCTTATGCTACAAGACTAAAAAATAATCTTAACATTTAAAAAATAATCTCCAGACCTTTATAACCACGATCATAAATTTCGGTGCGCATCATATAACGAGGCCGTACTTGTTTCGATCAATTGTGACAAAAGATAAATTTGTGAAGAAAAGTGTATTAAAACCAATTAATATTCACTTTCAAGCTCAGTAGAAAAACGTATTCAAAAATTATCCCTTATTTCTCCTTTTTCTGAAATTGTGATGTATCTAAAGAACCTTAAAATTTAAGGTATTGTCTTTTCTTTTGCCCAAAAACAGATACGAGCATTATTCATAACAGCTGAAAAGTAGAAGCACATTCATAAGAATCTCACATACAACCACAGACTCCAACTACTTAATAACGGATGTTTTGTATTTATTTCCGGTTTAAATAAACTCCAGTGATTCAGTTAGTTAAATAAAAATAAACTAAACATTCATCGAAAACGTTAAGTTTTATATAAACAAAATGGGTTACACCATTATATGTATGTATGTGTTATGTTCGTTATATTTATTTATATTTTTTTATATTTATTTCTGGGTAAAGTTTTAGATAAATACATTTAAACTTTTAGATAAATATTGTTCTATCTTTTTTATCTATAGACCTATGTAGCTTACGAAATTGCCTAAAGCGTATATATAACACAGTGCCAATGTTTTGGCCAACGTTTTTTTAAAAAAATTTTGAAAGTTGAAAAAAATTCATTGCTTTTTTTTTCTTTTAAAGGGGGATTTTTGTATATACCATACTTCCACGGCCAAAATCTGAAATATTTTATACTTTGTACATTTTTCTAAAAGTCAAACTTTTCCACCAAAATGGGTAGAAAAAACAATGAGTTTTTGAACTTTTACAATTTTTACTTAAAAGCTTCGTTTGGAAAAATTGTATAGATTAAAAATTGCATAGAATTAATCGAAGAATACGTATGAGTTTTTCAGATTTTTTAATTTTGTTTGTCCAAAAACTGGTTTCGGAAATATATTCTGAAAATTCTCACATTCTCTGTCGAATTCTAAGCAATTTTTTTTCTATTAATATAAATTATGCACAACATGTACGATCTTAAGAAATTGTATGAACTTTTTTTTGCTCAAAATACTTGTTGAGAACATTAAGTTTTTAGTGAAAAATGAAGAAGCCGCACTACACACACAACACAAACATGAAAAACAGAGATTATGTTATCAACTACGTTTGCGTAAACAGGGAATGCGTAAGCATATGGCTTTTCGAAATGATACAGTTAGAATTAAGATTTATAACGGCATTTCCCCTTTAAAACATTCATTCGTTGAAGTTATTTTAAGCTCAAATAATAAGCACAAAATAATTAAATTTTATTGTCTGCTATTTATTTAACTTTATTTAATCTCTTAAGCTCACTGCTTTCTTCGTCGTTTTGCTTCTAACCATTTCATTTCATGGAACAACTATTTTTTTTAACTATTTTTAATGTTTGTTTAGAATTACCTATGTATAAAACAAAAAAATAATAAATAAATCAACTTTTGCATATGCGAAAAAGGTCGAATGAAATGTAAATATTTGAGGTTATTATGAAGATCAACAAAAAATTTGCGCTTTTATCAAAGCTGCTATGAGAAACAATTAATAAATATTGGAACTTAATAATTATGTTGACTTACTAAGATTAGGAAAAATTTAAACAGAATTCAGACATCGATAAGGATCCGCTGCAGTAGTTATGCATAGAAAAGAAAATCTGTTAGTTTGTTACAAAAAAACTACAGAAGTTATTCTTTTTATTTTTAGTAATAAATCTTAATATGCAAAAAGAATAAAAATGCAGAGTTTTGGTCACATTATACTAAAATTTGGTAAGTTAATAGGTCTGTTCTCGTACTCTAAAAATGTAGACCAATTTACCAGTTTTTGTCCTAGAAGCGTTCCCGTACTTTTTTGTGTTTTTCTCTTTTTTCGAAAGATGTTTTCTCATTCTCGGACTTTTGACAGTTTTACCAATTTTAGTCCAAAAAGTACTGATATGTATGTAAGTACCTAATATGTATAGTTACTGTCGGCAACTTTACTAAAAAAGGGTTTCCACGCCTCTTTTACCACCCTCGCATTAAAAAAAGTGCTATATTTCAAACGACTTTTGTCGAATTAGACCTTAATGTTGTCATTTATTTCGTATGGTTACTATCAAAACTGTACAAAAAATTGGCGTAATCGAACTATATCTACGCCCACTTTTTCAGAAATCATTAAAATTGGCTGCTGAGCCGATTAACCTAGAATGCTTGCTCTAGATTTTGTGCGAATAGAGTATAATTTAGACAAAAAAGTTGCCACACCCCCTTTCAACTCTCATAAACCAATAAATACGTCCTATTTCGGGAGGGTTTTATCGAATTAGACTTGAATTTAATAATAAAGTTCATATATTATATAAAACTGTACTCAAAATGGGCGTGGTTGTACCATATTTGCGCCCATTTTCCAAAAATTCTCTAAATTGACTCCTGGACCGATTGACCTGCTATTATTGCAGTAGATTTATTCCGAATAGATGCTGAGTTCAATGAAACGGTTTATCTACGCAATGATGAATGTTTCTACCAACGGCTTTTTTTTGTTAATGTTCATGGTCCCACTTCGTTCGAGACGCTGCGAACTGTTGATGATGTTTTGTACGTCACATGCCGTGGTGTCTATTATCGTGCATCCATTGGGACTTGATACTTGCCGATGCAATTGTTACTGCGTAAGCACACCAAATTCCCGATTCATACATTGTTCGTCATGTTTTCATCTCGACACGTTTTTCATCCAATACACGCGATTTGTGGAACAAGTACAAAGATGAAATGGCAAGCCGCAAACCGCACCATATATGACGCTTTTAATCGTGAATTACAGCGTGAGCAAGACTTTGATCTGAATGCGTGGAATGACGCTGTTCGAGTAAACACTTCAAATTTTATTGCCTAACAAAGGAACGAACATTGATGAAGGCAGTTGAAAAAACAATCCTCATTGCGTTTCTATTAACATCAATCCGTTCGAGATCTGAGATGGCTTTGGCAGTTGCTTTCTCTGGAACAGCTGCAAAATTGCAGGAACGTGACTGGAGAGATCGATTTAGTTCCATAAATTTTCTCCGGTATAGACCGGGTACATTATCGAGAAGCTGCTTACAAATAATTTGGGCATCTTTCGTGTTTTTGCTTAAAAACCAAGACAAATGATGCCCTAACACAGTTGTTTAAGTAACTTTCAGCTACACAGACAGCTCGCACAGGATACACAATGTCGCAATTATCTCTTCCCATTTCCGGCGTATTACTGCTCATGTTCCTAAGCATTGGTACAACAAGTAGTCAACAGTTAGCCATTGAGACAGCTAGTGAAAACAAGTTGCAAAAAGCAAATACTTCGGTGGTGGAAATTCATTTTGTGCTCGACTTGCTCAACAACAAGGAACCAAGACAGCAGCAGCTGCAACGCGTGATTCAAAATAGCAGCGTAAATGATTTGGAAAAAATGCTCAGCCAAGTTTTGGACGGTAACTGGAGCAATAGTTTCTTATTGCTGGAATTGGCAGAATTGACCCATGATGTGGATGTCAAAACCACAATTTTCGAAATACTCTACGATGCACTTCAGCCATCTAAGAAGATCTACAATCCATTTGAATTGATGCAATTTTATGAAACATTTGAATCTTTCTTGCCGTTATATAAAATAAACTGCACTGCAGAGCAATCAACAAGAATAGCCGGTGTGCGTCAACGTCTACGTCATGCTGTTACATCGCGTAGTGCGCAAATTTTGGAAGCCTCTGCACACCTACCCAATAATATTCACTACTTCAGCACACCACAAAGACTGCTGCATCGTTTTGAAACATTGGAAGATCAGATTTTTGTCGAAACCATAGACCAAGTTTATGACGCGGTGCAGGATCTAGTACCCATGGAACAGCTGGTGCAGGTTATGAGCAACTTTTCCATCAATACTAAACAGAGTGTTATTGCCAATTTACGACTGTTGGCACGTTTGTCGAATATCAGTGCGGAGCACGATGTGCTAGTGGACAATCTTAAGGCTTTACTAAATAACGAAGATTTTGGCAAGGTTGAACCACATTGGCGTGCACAAGTCAATTCTTTTTTACCACAATCATTGCGTAATCTATACGCCGCCTCTAAGGTTTGCATACGCAATGCAACAAATGCCGCACGCTATCTTTACGAATGCCCACAGACGTACCTGATGTGCACCAATGGCAATCAATTGCTTCAGGCCACCTATAATGTGGATCGGAATGAAGATGGTGAATTCGCTTTTCGCAGCTTGTACTGGACTAATCGCTACATACATCTAGAAGGCAACGCAACTATTTCTGGAAATGTGACCGCTTCTCTGGCCTTTATAAAGAATGTCTACAGTAAACTGGGCCCTGACTATTGGAAAATTGTGCATAACGGAGATAAAGTTGCACTGTTTGATCCTACACTCAAGCTCTGTCTCTGTGGTGGAAATAGCTTAGCTTGGAACAGCGAACAACATGTTTATACGAGACGCGCAGAAGATTTTACCGAATTCAGGCAGGAGTGCGAGTGGTTTATTGAGGACTGCAGCGGAATCTAAAATAATTATTGTTTTTATTTCAAGATTTTTGCTTTGATTAAATAAATAAAATCACATAGTTCGTTTGAAACAATTTTTATAAAAATAAAATATATTTTTTTAAGCATTATTTTGGTGTGGTTTAGTGTAATGCTTTGAGTTATATTTTTTAGAATTTTAGTTTTTGAAGAGCATCTATCTTAAAACTAACATACATACAATTTTAAATGAACAGTTAGATATTTGTATTATCTAGACAAAAAGTCCCAAGGAATACACGCCATTCCATCCGGATGTACTGAATAGTAATTGGTTATGTGTAAGTCAACGTGAGCGAATTTCTTAACATCAAGTTTAAGCAACTTATTGATAGTGTCAATCATTTTGTCTGGCGTTACTGAGTCATCTTTGGTAAGCGACTTAAGCTGCAGTTCTTTGATACAACGTTCGACTAATTCTTTTTCAATGTGTTTTTGTTGTTGATATTTGTGTGTACGTTCTTTCGCTATGCTCATATTGGTGGTTATAAAATCGATTAACATAAAACCGGGACATGTGGCAGGCGCTATAAGTTGTCCAGTTGGATTAACCATCAAAGGACCAGCCTCTGATTCAATTACTATCTCATAGTCACTTAATGAAGCTGGCCAAGACTTTGGAAACTTATTTACCGTTAAGTAGTCACCCAAAGTTGTTGTCACCTTCATAAGATGTCCAGCATACTCTTTGGCTTGTTGCTTGGGCATAAATTTGCGTCGACCAATTTTAATTTTTCGCAATACTTGCGACAGAGTATTTTCATAGGAGGGTATTTTTTTGAGGAACTCATCTTCTCGTGGAATGTTTTTAATGAAATCAATCCAGTTGTTGAGCACATCACCCGTATAGAGCATTATATGACCCTCTAAGCTAACTCCAGTAAATGGAGCAAAAACAACAATGCGCCCTCTCAGTATAGCCATGTGTTTTTCGTGCATATTAGCTAGACGTTCCAGTGTCTTCAGACATCCGCGGTAATGTTCAAAATTCCAACCACAATCATAGCGAGCATCGAGTAAACCAAGTCTCTTGACAACGATTTCTTGGAGTTTGGCAACTTCAACCTTAAGTTCAATCAGTTCATTGGCTCGCGATCGCGCTAACTCTGCATTGGCTGTGATCCAATCATCAATAAAATGCTGTGTATCGTTTTTTGCCTGCAAGTCATGTGATGTTAGTTAAAGATTTTAGACCTATTTGTTTTCTTCACTCACTTGATAAAAATCATATTCAAAGCCAGCAAATTCAGCACCATAATTGTAATCTCCGCCAGTTTTGTATCCAGCTGCGCTCTTTTGGGCTGATGATGATGGCTCAGCAGATTTAGTTTGTGAATTCTTTACATTTTTAATATACTCAGTCGGAAGACTACAAAGCTCTAAAAGTTTTTGTATCAGTGTCTTTGGTTCTTGTATTCGCTTATCCAGTGTTATCCGAATTAGTTTAAATGAATCTCTTGATGTTGAATTTGTATCACGTATATAGAATTGTAAAGTTTTTGTCTCATTTAGCACGTTAAGCCTGCGTTCGTACAGAGATTCTATGTGTGAACTTAGCTGCTTAAGTGAGTCTTCATTCACTCTGCGCTGTTTTGGATGTTGTCCAAAAAGATCCGGATGCACAGCAAAGTAAAACGGGCGAAGTGCTGTTGTCAATTCAGTATTGAGTGCACGTGCTCCTATATCTCCAAAAACTGGGCAAATGGAAGAAATTTTAAGCAGCTGCTTTTGATAACAGCCCCAGCCTCTTGGCAGCATTGCTAGAGGTCAAGTTTTACGTCACATAAACTTATATAAGAGCACACGCATTATCCAGCTGTTTTTGTTCACTGTGAATTTTGATACTATTGGCAAAAGACTAGATTAAGCCAACACTAGTTGATTATTTCATTTTCATTTATATGTGCTAAACCATTCTAAAATTTGATAATTTTTTGAGTAAATAATTGCACAGATTTAGCCAATAAAACTATTTAATTTAGGCATCAGCTGATAACAACAAACCGAAAAACAGCTGTTTTAGCAAAGTTGCCAGGTATTTCCGGAACAATGGTGCCAGCTTACATTTTTTAGAAATATTTTTTGCAAGATAAAACGTAACGCCTTATTTTGTTACCGGGCGTTCACAGTGCCCGAATGAACGAAGAATTTATCGCGAGCAATTGTCGCAATTATTTCTGTTATTTTATTTAAGTTCAAAATTATGTTTTTTTTTATATTTTTAGTTAACTTTTTCATTAACAATTTTTTTTGTTATTTCGTTTTTGCATCAATAATTATGGTTACAAGGTTATAAGTTGAGGTCGCGAGCATGAGGTCTCTTGCGGCTTGCGCGACATCTCCCCACCAGGTAGCCTGATACAAAAAAATTAAAAAAATCTAAAAAATTAGAATATTTGTGCTGCGTAATAGCTTAGACACATTGACTGCATTGCGTCAAACGTCAAATTTTTTTACATGCTTTTCTTATGGAGGTGAATGTGGTGAAATTGTTGCAACGACAATGCGTCATTGCAGCAATATTGCTGTCGTCGATTTAGAATTTTTTCTAGTTTGACGTGCGACAAGAGTAAGAACATCGGCATTTGTTAATGTTTTCGTTTAATTTCGTGCTTCTTTTGTGAAGCATATGAATATACGGCTTATCGAGCTGCATCCAAATTAATCAAGTCGTAGACAACATGCCAACATTTTCATTTTCACCTCGTGCTGTTATGTTGCAGCCGCAGTCAATGTGTCTAGGCTATAAACCTTTAAAATGTTTAAAATTCAAAAAAACATCCAAAAGTCCAATTCTTCGTTCACGAAATTGGACCCTTTTAAATTAAAATAAAAAAGCAAAAACATTTTTTTTTTGATTGTGCGGGACAGCAGAATTATCAAACTTTAAACATAAAAAAATTGGTACAATGGCTTATATCAAAAGATTTTTCTATAACATGTGAATTGAAGAAGTCTTACATTGAGGAATATGCAAAGTTGAACCAAATTTGAATGAATGAATGAATGACAATGGTTTAATATTATTTTTTAATTTTCTATATTTTTAAAAAATTTTAAATCTATAAAACAACATTAGGATAAGTGGTAGCTCTATAAAAATTAAGAGAGCTTGTTGTATACTCTGATCATTTTAGAGAGCCTAAAGCATTAACCTTTACATCTAAATGAGCTTAAAAAAGCTAAGACTATTTTAGAATAGTATTGTTGAATTACCGATTTTCATGGAATACTCCTTTATTACTTTCAATATTTTGAAAAGTTTTGACATTTTTTAAAATTGAAATATTTTTGACAATAATTGCACAGATTTACCACCTCTGTCCCAGCCCCAAAAATGATCGAAAAGAAAAAAGTGTATAGACCATTTGAAAGGGCTTAATTTGCACCTTCAGAATATGTAAATTTTATAATTTGCACCCTTATAGTTTTAAAAATAAATTAGATTGAAAATGGAGTAAATGATGCAATTTTTAAACTGTCATATCTCGCTTAAAAATGCATATTTAAAAGTGCACCTTGGCCCAAAAATTTGCAATTTTGTTATTCTAATTTGCACCTTCGTTAAAATAGTAGAAAATCAATCGGTTCTTCGTAAAAAATTTAAAAATACATAAATCAACACTGCGCATGCGCTGACCAGAAAACATATACATAGTTATACGACTCTCGTGCACGGTGCGCGCTAGGGCAATTTTTTTGTGGCAATGTCTAGCTGATCTAGATATGACTTCATCAAAATCAGTATATATAATGTACATATAAAGTTCATCACTGATGCATTTACTAAAGTTGATATTGGAGGCCAAATGATCACAGTAAGACTTGTTATTGTACTGTATTGATTTGTCACAATATTTTTTTTTTATCATAAGATTAATACTATTATAGTCTATACTTTTTTATCAATACTTAAAAACAGAGATAGTATTATAAACTATAAATAGATAAACCTCATCACAACAAAGTCCCTAGTGGAATGCGCGGCGCACGCGTGTTACTGATATGACGCGTGCGCAGAACGAGGTATCGAATTAAAACGTTTTTTTGCATTTTCAGAAAAATTCGACGTATTTTTCGACTTTGTCCAATGGTGCAAATTAGAGGAGTAAAGTTGCAAATTATTGACGCAAGGTGCACATCGAAATATCAATTAATTACCGAGATATGAGCATTTGAATATTGCAAACTTTGGCATTTTTTTTTTGCAAAAAGTACGAGGGTGCAAATTCTAAAATGCTTATATTCGGAAGGTGCAAATTGAGCCCTTTCTAATGGTATATAAACTTTTTTTTTTTGGATAATTTTTGGGGCTGGGACAGAGGTGGTCACAGATTTAGCCAATAAAACTATTTAATTTAGGCATCAGCTGATAACAACAAACCGAAAAACAGCTGTTTTAGCAAAGTTGCCAGGTATTTCCGGAACAATGGTGCCAGCTTACATTTTTTAGAAATATTTTTTGCAAGATAAAACGTAACGCCTTATTTTGTTACCGGGCCATAGATGCCAGTTTCGTGTGATAAATCACTTTTCGTGATTTTTTGAGGGCTGTGTGACAATGTGTGATTTCTGAAATGAAGCGAGTGATTTTTCACTCATGCGTGATTTTTTTTATCACTCACTTTATTGTTGAAGAGTGCGTTCAAGTAAATGCGAAAACACGTATATTAACGAACAAACCCAACACTGCAATTGAAATTTGCTAGCGCAGGTATAAAGCTTAAACTTTTAAAAAGTTAATATTAAGTTTATATTACAAATTCAGACAATTAAAATTATTTCCACTGATATATATTATATTGAATTACAAAAAATTTTCATATCTTCTTAATTTTGATCTAGTAAATAAGATTTTAATGAACTTTTAACAAAAAGCTTTTGCTAATATTACCAAATAACAGAAAATATCTCATTATTTGTAAAATTGTATGGCATTAAATGCTCTTTTATGCTGTAAAATTGGAATTGCTTCTGAGTGATTTTCTGTTCTGTGTGTGATTTTTGCGTGATTTTCTGTTCTGTTTGTGTGATTTTGCGTGATTTTTTTTGTATGTGCGTGATTTTTTTGCTGTGAGTGTCACACGAGTGATTTTTACATATATGTTGTGTGATTTAGTGATTTCGAGTGTGAATTTTGGTTGGCATCTATGTACCGGGCGTTCACAGTGCCCGAATGAACGAAGAATTTATCGCGAGCAATTGTCGCAATTATTTCTGTTATTTTATTTAAGTTCAAAATTATGTTTTTTTTTATATTTTTAGTTAACTTTTTCATTAACAATTTTTTTTGTTATTTCGTTTTTGCATCAATAATTATGGTTACAAGGTTATAAGTTGAGGTCGCGAAAATGAGGTCTCTTGCGGCTTGCGCGACATCTCCCCACCAGGTAGCCTGATACAAAAAAATTAAAAAAATCTAAAAAATTAGAATATTTGTGCTGCGTAATAGCTTAGACACATTGACTGCATTGCGTCAAACGTCAAATTTTTTTAACATGCTTTTCTTATGGAGGTGAATATGGTGAAATTGTTGCAACGACAATGCGTCATTGCAGCAATATTGCTGTCGTCGATTTAGAATTTTTTTCTATTTTGACGTGCGACAAGAGTAAGAACATCGGCATTTGTTAATGTTTTCGTTTAATTTCGTGCTTCTTTTGTGAAGCATATGAATATACGGCTTATCGAGCTGCATCCAAATTAATCAAGTCGTAGACAACATGCTAACATTTTCATTTTCACCTCGTGCTGTTATGTTGCAGCCGCAGTCAATGTGTCTAGGCTATAAACCTTTAAAATGTTTAAAATTCAAAAAAATATCCAAAAGTCCATTTCTTCGTTCACGAAATTGGACCCTTTTAAATTAAAATAAAAAAGCAAAAAAATTTTTTTTTTGATTGTGCGGGACAGCAGAATTATCAAACTTTAAACATAAAAAAATTGGTACAATGGCTTATATCAAAAGATTTTTCTATAACATGTGAATTGAAGAAGTCTTACATTGAGGAATATGCAAAGTTGAACCAAATTTGAATGAATGAATGAATGACAATGGTTTAATATTATTTTTTAATTTTCTATATTTTTAAAAAATTTTAAATCTATAAAACAACATTAGGATAAGTGGTAGCTCTATAAAAATTAAGAGAGCTTGTTGTATACTCTGATCATTTTAGAGAGCCTAAAGCATTAACCTTTACATCTAAATGAGCTTAAAAAAGCTAATACTATGTTCACACTGAGATCAAATAAGGTAATTTCGTGAGATAATTTCGAAATTGTGCAAAAGTGTTCACACTAGGCTTGGATAATTTCGTTTGACGTTTGATTTATTTTTTTGTCAATTTTTTTACTGGCCACATTCAGCACTCTCAACAGTTGCCAACTTAAATGTTCAATTAAAATAGAGAATTCTTACTCAAAGTAAGTTTGCAAAATTATTTCGCATAAAGCCGTACATGTTATCAATTGTGCAACTTTAATTCATTGAAAACATCGCTCACTTAAGTTTCACTGAATGGGTTGTTAACCGAAGGGTCAAAACAGCTAAGTATCTGAATGTGGCCATTATCATGTGCCATGTATAATTTTGACGGCTCAGCTGGAATGGATAGCAAGATTGTTAATACGCCAAAAAAGGGTGTGTTTAATTCACAATATATTCACATTTCAGGGTTGCATTGCATTTTTGCCTAATTTCGTGAGTAATTTAAACGAAATTACCTTGTTTGAGGTAATTTCCAAATCAACAAATTGTATGGGAAATTACCATAGTTTTTAGATAATTTCAGTCGAAATTACATAAAAGCTCGAAATTACCTAATTTGATCTCAGTGTGAACATAGTATAAGACTATTTTAGAATAGTATTGTTGAATTACCGATTTTCATGGAATACTCCTTTATTACTTTCAATATTTTGAAAAGTTTTGACATTTTTTAAAATTGAAATATTTTTGACAATATTTCTGTTCAGATGAGAGTGAAAATATAAAATTGCTTTAAATCTCTCATTTATAAAGCTTTTATTAGAAGTTATTATCGTTATTGAACGTTCATAAATAATGGTTTTGATATTTTTCTTACAAAGGCTTTATAAGAAGATCAAAATTTTTTATGAATACAACCGTTGTTATTTATTTTTACTACAAAATTTTTTTTTTCAATAATATTTATAAAAACATTTCTGTTTAAAACTACATCAGTATGTAAATTTGTTTAAGCCAGTTTGTATCTAGAATATCAGGAGTACTCAATATTACATCTGAATTTCTTTAAAGTTTCGACTACATCCTGGAAAAATTTGGTCTTAATTTAAAACTAACAATTTTATCTCTAATAGTACACCTGACGCTATAACAAAAATAGATTCATCTCATAATATTGAATATTATATGTGATCATTTATGACATTTCGTGCAAGGAATTTTACATCCTTAAAAAATAAGCCGACAAAGATTAAGTTAAACCGTTTATGGGATATAATTCTTTATTAGCTTGGAACGCAAAATCATCTATAACAATTATATCTTTCTTTGGAATTCATAATACGAAAAACGCCAAAAAGGCTTTTAAGAATTTCGCTATGCAACTGGAAAAACAAAAGAAATCAAAGCAGTATTATTAAAATATGATTTTTTCAGCACAATGTACTACATAACATGATATACAATATTCAGCTTTCTAACAGGTATGTAGTTCCGAAACAATACGTATTTTATACGTGCAAGTGTAACAATGGGTGCGTTTTCGAAACTAAATTTTTCGCAACTGTTGACTAAAAGTCTTCTGAAAGGCAAGTATCAGTTTCCGCTACTTACAACATGCTGTGTATTATTCGGAGCGCTTTATTCTTCGCGACATTTACTAAACATGTTGTAATTTTCAATTTGACATATTAACATAGTTTGACACATTTAAAAGTGAAATTTCTATAATGAAAATATAAATTATCTCGTCCAAATTATTTTATATATTTAATTATTATATATTTATATTTATTATATTTTTAATTATTTTAAATATTTTTTAAAATTTTCGAGCTCAAATATGTCAATTTTTGGAAGTGTTTACAGAAAATGAAAATAACCGTTTAGAAGACATACAACGTGTTGTCAACATGTTGTATGTATCACTTTTCACTACTTTAGTTTCAGAAACGCACCCAATTACGCACCCTGAACGATTAGCTGCTGGGTTGAATATTACAGATTTTCTGGGTAAACGAATATTTCCAAGCCACTGTTTGCTGGGCTATGAATAAAAAGATATTTCTAAATAAGCATCAGTTGAACGTATCCAAAGAGTTTTAAAATATTTTTGCTAAATTTACTACTCACTTATTTTGAAACAATAAAAATGGCAAAGTTTGTGCGTGGTGCGTGCGAGGATTTTTGTCCCGAACAGGAAGCAAAATTGTATTATATTCAATTGAACATAAAAATATATTTTAAAATAGATGTACTTTTTCTAATCAATATTTTAACATAGACGAACCAAAGAGCGACTTTTGCACTACTTCGAGCTAAAGAATGGCCAAAAGAATGTAGCCGGTACGCTGGTAAAATCTTTTTCGCGTTCAGCTGCAGGAGTAAAACGTCCAAAGCCAAAGGATTTACGTACAGAAAACAGTTTGCAGCGCACTGTTGAGTATCTACTCAAGGAGTAAATTACAAGTCTTCTAGTTAAACAAATAATTTAACCATTTAATTCGATTTTTAGTATACTACTGGATAAGCGAAAACCATATAACCAAGTATATGATTTCATATTCGATCGTTTGAGAGCTGTACGACAAGAAATTGTAATGCAAGAATATAATGCAACACAAACAATCAAACTGTTAGAACCTATGATTATGTTTTTGGCCTACAGTCGGTACAGGTAAGCTTTACTGGTCACTCTTAGATGAAGTTAGAAAGAAATATAATAACATTCAATTAAATCATTTTTTCCCTTAGACTATGTGAAGAAAGTATGGATAACTTTGATACGAAAATTTGTGAACAACATTTGCAGGAATGTCTAAAGCGTGTTCTTTGCTGCTACGATGAAATTTCGCCAAACAATCGAACACATGACTTCACACTTAAAGAAATTCGCAATCGTAACTTTATTGAAGTAATCTATCAGCTGTTCAATTTAGGCTCAATCGAGGCACTGCGTAGAACTACGCAACTGCCAAAAGATATACGGTAGAAATTTAAGAATATTTTCTCAACATTTTCTTTGACTTTAAACTTTGACTTTGACTTTTATAACTAGAAATGATCCGCTCTACGCTGCAACTTATTCAATTGCCATCAACTATTTTCAAGGGAATATTTATCGAGTCCTGACTGGCATTAAGAAATTACCACACCTTTTATGTGCAATAACTGCCATTAAACTACAACATATACGAAGGTGCGTATTACCAAAATAACAAATGGAATTAATTTTTTATCTTCTTTCAGGCAAGTTTATGAAATATTTGCGCATGCGTACAATAATAAACAGCTGCCAGTATCGGTCGATTTCATTTGCCGTCTTACAAATTATACCAGCGAACAAGATCTCTTTACTGACTGTAAATATTATAATTTAGCAATAACGCCAGATCGCAAAGGTATATATTTTGTTAAAAACGATTTCAAAAAAGATGGTGCAACGCCTAAGGAAAGGCACGAAAATATTGTTGAAGAAAAATTGAAACGAATATATTTACCAGAAGTTTTACTGTTAAAAAGATTATCACACTGAAATTTTTGTACTCCTAAGCAATATTTTTTATTTATATGATTTGTTTTCAATTTGTATACATGATCATGTTTTAATTAGTTATTTTCTGTAATAGTAGAAAATAGTTCTGTTTTGCGAACTTATCGATGCAATTTTGTAAATTTATAAAGACTTATTTACCGCATAAACTTTTCAATAAAATACAATTGAATAAGCTCATGAAATTGTTTTATTATTGTTTATAGAAAGAATGAGTTATAATTTAGCTTCATAAGGACCAAAAGAAAATTTCGTTGACAAACGCGATAGTTAAAATAAGCTGCAACAAAAAAATATTCTCGTGTATAATATAAAGTCGTGTTTGGGGGTTTATACAACATGGCAATTTTTAAAGAAATAGAATTTTGTTCTTTTTTTATGAAATAATCATTATGCAAGATCTTCAAAACTTTAATAAGCTTGAATATTGCGAATTTAAATTTATTAAACTAAGAAATATTGGTTTTTTTAAGCTCTGAAAAAGAGTATAGAAAAATATTGGGCTATTTTATATTGACAAATTAATAAAATATATAATTTTACTAGTCTTTTTGATTTTTGTTTTCTTTTTAGAAGGTAAGTATTTATTTTAATTTCACTTGTGGGTACTCAGAGTTCTAGTTGCAAATTAAAAACTAATTGGCCTTATTTAACCATTTTAGTCGTAATAGTTTTTGACCCCAACTCAACTTTTGAGATCATAACGACTTCATTGTTAATAAAGCAAATGCTTTGCTCGGTTTTCTAATGCGCAATAGCAACGAACCGTACACCCCAGACCTCACCTTGATTGCTGTTCCATTTTTTGAAACCCATTTTATCACCTGTATTCTGAAAGAACCGAAAAAATTCAGAGAAAATTCACAAGATTTATGTTTTATCAATGAAACTGGAACCTATCCAAGCCCCTTGATATAAATCCAGGTGTGCCCTCATTTGATTAAGTTCTCTAAATCGCAGAAGAAGCAGGTCATCAATCATTTTTCTTAGAGATATCCTCCATCACAACATTGATTGCCTAAATCTGTTGGGTATGGTCACCTTTGAACTGAACCGAACTGTCTGAGTCTGAACTGAATATGGGCAGACCGAACCTCGTGCTGGTTGCATTTGAGCTGCTAACCAAGTTCTTCCCTTAAAATATATTAATTTCGGGGTCTCGTGAGGGCTTCAAAAGTGCCCTATACAATGTCCTTATGCGCCTGGATGCGTAATGCATTGTCTTCCTCGTTATTGCTTATTGAAATTATTTATAAAACTGTTATCATAAGTAAAAAATTATATACTATCATGTCATATTGCATCTGATATCATTTAATGTAAATATAATCACTGTATTTTATTCTTATAAATTGTTTACTTAAGCCTATTCCTAAGTATAAGAAATGTTAAGTAGTCTGTAAGAGTCGAAGTCTCTGTTAGACGAAATATTTAAATACATTTTTCAATTAAACCTATGGAGACTACAATGGTATAAAATACTTCAATGACCTCAAAAAACTTAAAAATTCATAAAAAAATATCTATCGCTAGTCAATTAATGATACCAACTAATCTTTTATGACGATTCCGATGGTATTAGTTTTTAGAAACGACTAAACGGAATAATTAAAAGAATATTTAAAAAAAAAACATTAGAAATCTTAGGAGATTGTTAGAAATAAAAGTTTAAAAACTACTCTCTCCAGTAATTGAAACGATAAAATAACAATAAAATAATTTGGATTCAATGATAGATTTAAAATAAAAGTAGTTTTGGGAGTAAAATACATTTTAACTAGACAAGTACTCAAATCTGCTCCTACCCACTTTCTATCCGCCAAACTAGAAACAATTTTGCACAACTAACCGCCGAAACCCGAGTAATATTCAGCTCATGAAAATAGTAAAACAACCAACTTACTTCTTCATCTACTCTGCATAGCTCGCATGTTAAATATTCAGTTAATATAACCAGCATATATAAAAAATATGTATATTACCAAAATTAATTCACGGGTCACATCAATCACTATAAAAACACAAAACGAACAGAACTTTTTTTGGTATTTAGCGGAACATCTCAATTGACAGCAGCTGTCAACGCAGCACATACGTTCTGCCAGTGAGGAACTCAACATTTTAGCCATTTTGGAAAATATTTCCGCCATATTAACCGGCTTTTTTGAAAATATTTAAACAATTATAATTGTAAACAAAACAAAATACTCGTAAATAAACAATAGTGCACAAAATTAAAGTGTTTGGTAAAAAAATTTCGCTGAAAATAAACATCAGCGACAGCCGAGCTTACCTTGGCCCAGCAAACGTCGCAGCGAATGTCAGCTAAAATATGCGTGTGCTTTTAATAACGAAAACAGTTAATAAAAAAATAAACTTCTAACAGCCAGTTTATGTGTGTGTTTATTAAGAACTAGATATTTAATTAAAATTTAATTATCAATGGCGAGTCAAAATTTCCACTTGAATGCTTCGACAGTGTCTACATCGATTGTCAACAATTTGTCGCTAGCGTCAGCGGCTGTCACAATACCCAACACCACAACATCTCCGTCGTTTTATTTTTCCCACCATGCACTTGCAAACTCCGGCGATGATACCTGCGATGAGCAGTCATTCAGCACTAACAACTTAAACGATCACTTGCATGTGGGTAGTGGCGACAGCTACCTTGTTGAAGAAATTGTTGACGAACGTGATGAAGAGGGCAATATTGTAATTGATCCGGGAGAGTTTTTTATATCCGGCGATAGTGTGCAGTACTATGCAGTATCTGATGATAACTCATTTCCTGCATTGGATGCAGATGGTATGCCACCTCAAGTCATAATGCAACAATTTCAAGGTGATGACTCCAACTCATACAATATGTATGTGAAGTATGTGCCTGAATTGCCAGCAATCGAAGAAACACTTTTGCATAGTACAGCGGTAGATGAAGTGCCAAAGACGGTTTACTTGGACGACCTGAAGATGGACCATTACACCAAAAACTATTCCACCATCAAAGAAGAGGTCGTCGAAACTATGGAGAACGTGATCAGCGACTCAAATTTAGCCTTACGTTCGGGCAGCAATACGCCACAGCATATGCTACAACGCAAGCAGCGTTGGAAACAAACCAAAGTTCCCATACGCTTGACTCAGCAAGAATTCAATGTTACCCTCTGGTCGGCAGTTACATCGGACGACGAAGAACTGCCTAGCTGCATTAAGAAAGAAAACAGCGAGGGGGAAGAGGTGGAAACAGAAGAACAACAGTCAAATATGGATAAACTTGTCATTGATGATGGTTGTCTGGAATTTGTGCTGCCTGATCCTTTCAGTGGCACGGTAAAGGAGGAAGTCAACGAAGGTTCTTTTATTGAAGAAGTCAACGCCGAAGATCTTATCAACACAGACACCGAAAATGCTGGTTTCGACATAATTGAGCAGGAAAACGAACGCCACTTTATATACGATGACAATAGTGAAGATATGGAAAACAAACTCATCATTTCCTACACACCATCAACACCGAAAATTCTGCTACAGAATTCCTCGCCGAGCACTTCAAATGTGCGCCTGAAAATAGCTCCACCACAACAAAGCAAGTGCACAGTACCGTCGCCGATCGCATCATCGTTTGAGCTTTCGAACAATACAAATGCAGTGTCCATACAAGTCTACCCAACCCCAAACGATACGCCTGCGCCGATCGATGCAAAATTTCGTTGTCCGCAACGCAATTGTCAAAAGGTGTTTCGCAATCATTCGGCCATGCGAAAACATATGCACACGCATGGACCGCGCGGCCATGTCTGCGCAGAATGCGGCAAATCCTTTGTTGAGAGCTCTAAGTTGAAGCGTCACCAACTGGTGCATACTGGCGAGAAGCCATTTGAATGTACTTTTGAAGGCTGTGGTAAACGTTTTTCACTCGATTTTAATCTACGCACTCATGTACGCATTCATACGGGCGATCGTCCCTATCATTGTCCCGTCGACGGTTGCTTCAAATGTTTTGCACAATCGACGAACCTCAAGTCACACATGTTGACACATAACAAAACGAAACGCAAGTGGCCGCGCTCCTCTCAAATAAATAGATCTATTATTGCCCGCTATGGTCGTGTCGAGCTGGGTGAAGATCCCAAATTTGTGTATTTAGCCGAAACTCAAGAGAGTTCTTAAGTAATACACATGCAGCAATAGTACGTGCGTTTTTCTATAATTACGTTTGTGTTTATGATTAATTCTTTTTTGTACATACATAAAAAGTAGGATTACTGTTAGTTTTTCTAAATTTCAATTATAATTACACGCAATTTTGTAGATGTACAAGAATGTATTTTTATATAAATAATAATGATATCTTGTTAGTCTTAAATTTGAATAATTGTAAAATGATTCCTTATTTGGGCAGATGAAGAAGAAGAAGAAGTAGTAACCGATCGAAGTAATGACTTCAACATATAATTCTTGTTTTGTAAAATGTTTAAAACTAATAAAACATATACGATAAACTTTGCACTTATTTTTAAAAAAATTATTTATTAAAATTTAGCAATATACATAGGTAATTGCAAAAACTGTGAATGTGCACTCTGTTAGAGCACATATATGAAGTATTTGTTCCGTTTAGTGAATTATGACCGAAGCATTTTTCAAGTTTTAAGAACCTTTTTTATATCTACCAGCTCTCATATGAATATGAATAAGTCAGAAAGAGTCTTATTTATTTATTTATTCATTTGTAATTCAAGTCACCAGCGTCAATAAAATAAATAACAAGCATGGATATCGCGAGTACATAACATTTAAACATAACATAAATGCTAAGAAGCATTTATTATTAATAAATCAAAATTATATTATTTATTTATTATTGTTTAATGCACTGAAATTCAACACTGAGTTCCCCTGATCATATATACAAAGTAGCGTATTGATAAGAAAATGCAAAAATATAAGACGTAAAGCCAAAACCCATTATATCAAAGCGATAAACAAACGACTAAAAGAAAAGTAATATTAAAGGGTGGATTATCAAAGAGTTTTATGAGCGGTCATAATTATTATGACCGGGTTATAATTTTGAGGAATTTAAGAATGCACTTCAATATGATTGCTTGTTACTTTTTCGGTAAATAAAGTTTCTCGTACAATTTTTGTAAAACATTTATTATTTCTCTCAAGCAGAAGCAACGCTCGAAACTTTATACTTTAATTAAATTATTCATGAAAGTTGCATTTCATTTGAATTGTGAAGAGTTCGAAATTGAGTTTCTAAAAATTTAAGAATTATGAAATTGAAATTGTTCGAATCTCCAGCTGACAGAAAGTTTTTTCAAATAGAAATAAACTTGTCTGATAGGCCATCACATCTCTACAGAAAATTAAAAACCTCAGAGATTAAACAATGGCATGTTAAGCTTCTTATGAACATTTTAAAAGGAACGAATGCAGCGTCGAACTCAAATATGTGTACCCTTACAGGAACAAAGAGTGCACGTATCCGAGTTTTATATGACCTCATTATGAGTCTTGAAAAAATCATAACGACTCATGTTTGCTTGGTTGTTAAATCGTTACTTTTTTAATGAAGTCAATTCCTAACCAAGCTAAGAAATTCCCAAAAAAAATTAATTTTACATGAAATCTTGGGATGACCTATCGAAAATGAAAAAAAATGTTCTATGGACTGATACAAGCTTTTAATTATGACTGAAAATAACACGTTTATTTGTTTGACGTGATACAAATACAGATTGTTATTGACAGAATTCAACAAAGACTATTTAACGTAGTATTTTTCGTAAAACCAAGGAGTGCCTATTCACATCGGCAGTGAATATCGAGTTCAAAATTGCAATGTACATATAGCTTAAAAATATTGAAAATTAGCTAAAATATATCTAACGACAGACTGAGATGGCATAAAAAAAAACCCAACTACCATATTTCTAATACCAAAAACCCTTTTATTTAACGCCGCCAATTTCAGAAAAGGTTTCCATACATTTCAAAAACGACGAGTACATTTTCCACAAACTTCAAATTTCGCGCATAAATGATAACACTTAATTCAATGCAGCTAACCATTAGGTCCACGCAGTATTTTTTAAGTCCATATTTATTGTAAACATTAGAATTTATAATGTGAACTATTTGAAATTTGAAGCTTTGTACCCATAAATGTTCAATTCCACTTTTTTCACTAACGTCCTATACTTGATTAATCATAAGAAAAATTTTGAACTGTTGCCAAAAATTATACGATTTTTGATAAGTTGAAAAAATGGCAATATGACTTAAGTCACGAACTCGCTCCAATGTGTATGAGAAATGAAGACGATGTTCGGGACGTTATCATTTATACATTATAATACTAGTTTCTTTATTACTAGCATATTTCATTCAAGTCGAACCACGAACAATTTTCGTTTTTGTGCCAGTTTAATACGAATTATAGCTTTAATTAAAACTTACTATAAAGAATACTAAAACTTTATTGTTCATTTTCATTGACATATAGCATGATTTTCTTAACAAAGTATAAACTATAGAGTTTTGTTTATTTATTTTCAACAGCGTTTATTTATTGATGTAAGCATGGTATCATTTACCATCTAGATTGAATGTAAACATTTTGGCTTAAACATCTTTTTTAAACAGCTGTTATTGCATGGTGCGCTGATTTGTTCATAATATTTTCTATATACACTAATTGATCACTAAGCTATACTTTATTTTCTTATTTTGTTTTGTTTTTTCATTATCAGAGTTATATGTTTTATTTTTTTTTTAATAAATAGTACAAAATGGGAACAATGATGATTCACACACCCTCAAACAGGTGGGTTTCTTTTTTTATCTGCATAACCTCTAAGTTATCTTGAAGTGATTACAAAAACTAACGTTGATTTTCATTATAACCAGTTCAGCGATAATAAAAATATAAATTACTCGCATAGACCATGCTACAATTACCAACTATAAAGGAATATGAATTCTCAATATTTTGAGAATTTTTTCAATAAATTATAAACATAAATAATTCTTAATACGTTAGTAGCTCTTTGATGCTTTAAAAAAAAACTTTTTCAACTTCGCCTGGTTAAATTTTTGTTGCCGCCTGATGTTCTACTATGTTTGAAATGGGCGTTATTCCGAGTAAACTGCCTGTGAACGATAGTAATACGGAGTAGTTAAAGTACCAAAAGAGGCAGAACAGTAACGCAAAGAGCACATCTGCCAATACAAAAGAAGCTATACTGTATAAAACAAATTGATCAATTAAATACCATAAATATATACGTACGTATTGTAATGCGCTCCCACTTTTCCACCATGTAGAGCTCGGTGACCATAAGGTATCGAAACCACCAATAGTTGCAAAAGTCGATTAAGTTTTGTAGCATGTTTGTTGCTTTTATCGTCGTATTTGACTAGATTGATACTTGCAAAAAATATGCAATGGTCTTTTTATTTAAGTCTTGCCGTTGCTTGATTTTCGATAACGTGATTTATAAGCAGGATTTCAAAGTAATTTTATATTGATAAATGGCGAAATTTTACTGGCCTATATATGACATTTTCGCTGAAGCTATCGAAGTCGCTTAAATGTCAAAAGGAAACACACGATCAAAGTTGCCACCTGATGCATAAAGAGCCTTATAGACGAGCAACTAATTGCAAAACTCGTTTAAAAACTGTTTGATAGTTTTCAAAGTGAAATTGGTGCCAGTTGTTCAATTTCACCACAAAACTATATTGAAAACACCAGTAGCTCGTTTCTGCAACTTTTGTCACCGCAGTTCTCACAATATTTTCTCACTTTGACGCCATAATGACGTCATTCTCACTTGCACCGTCTCTGTAATAAAATGAGAAAAGTCGGTGACTCGTCTCGCTTGTTTCAATTCTATTTTCGTAGGAATTCAATAGCCAAAGTGTTTCTGTAAACTAAAATATGCGACTCGAGTTGGCTGAAGTTGTCACCAGTGTTGCCAGTCTAGCCTTTTTGAGGCTAGATCTAGCCTTTTTTTTTGTTGTCTAGCCTCGAAAATTACCATCTAGCCTCTAGCCTTTTTTTTAGCCTTTTTTTGTTTGTTTCTAGCCTTTTCTAGCCTTTTTTAATATTTTGCTTAAATATGCATTACTACATCTAATTTTTCTGACGTTGCAATTTTGAAAATGTGAATCTTCTATTGCTCTTTTTATACTTTTAAAGTGGTTAAACCCAAATATTTTCTGTTATAGAGAAAGAAAAATCCAGTTACTCTACAGAAGAAATAAGGATAATTGAAATATAATGGCAAACAATTGTAAATCACAATTGGAATAACTTAAGTTCCATAACAGAATTCTGGGCAGAAGCTAGAGATTCATTGAATGAAGATCCGTTCCAAGAGCTATCAGATTTGGTTTTTAGTTTTATTATTTTAGCATTAAGCAACGCTGAGGTAGAAAGAACGAAATTTAAAAAAAAATTAAGTAAAGAAACCGTATTCAAACTGGCATGCTAAATTTTCTTCTAAAGATAAGATATGTTCTTAAAAGAAAACGAGTAAAGAAAGTCTAGTCCGACTATGAAATACACTAAACCTCCTATAATATTTAAATAAACAATATTTTAAAATACTAAAACAAATAGAAGTAACTTCCTATTTTTGTTTAAAATCCATGTATTCTTTATAGAACTATATAGGTTGTACCATTGAAGGTTGTATGGGAATAAGGCGCGTTCGTAGGTGGATGACGCCTTTTTTTGTAAGCACACCTTAGTTTTATTTACCATGATCTCATACCAAGTTTTATCTCTGCAGGCCAAATATAAACGATTTTATAGTGTTTTCCGTATTGTTGTATGGGAGATGAGCATTAGGCCGTATCGAAAAATTTAGATCGTATTCTTAGAGGTCTCAAAAGTTTCATAGGCTTGTCAAGATCACCCAAAAAAAAATTTTATAAAAAATAAAGGACATCTTCCTGCCCCGCAAGGACTAAGTTGTTTTTTGGGAAAAACAATAAAAAATAACGATATTAAAATGCTTTAATTTTTTTAAGAAAATCCACACATGTCTTAAAGCAAAACTAATAATGCAGTTTAACTAACAATTTCTCGCCACACACGGTGCTACTCATGATTTTTACCAACAGTGTCCTGTATGAAGGATATTTGAAGAGAAAGTTGTACTTGGGATAGCACAAGACTTTTGATTGTAAGAATTGGTTATAAATTTTGGTGGTACTGTTTATAGTGTTGATGTATTCCATAAATAACATGAATTAATAATTTGCATAGTTTTTGTATTTGTATTCTTTTGTTTTAGAGAAACGTATACTAGAACGCAATTTTTTAACTTTTTCAAAAAAATTAATATAAGATTTTATGTCAAGTGATTCAGAAGTGGTATCGAAGATTATCTTCTTTATTTGAATTTTTTGAAAATTTCTGAACATGTATGGGAGATGAGCATGTTCATGGGCGGATGTCGCTCATTTTGTGAACACATCTTAGTTTTGATACAACAATCTCAATACCAAGTTTTATATTTTTGGCTCATATAAACTTCTTTATAGCGTTTTTACTATAGTGGGTTGTATGGGAGGTGGGCGTGTTTAAGGGCGAATGACGACTATTTTACACCTTAGTACACATATAAGTTTTAATATAAAATACATATCTGATAAGTTTTATCCCTGTAGTTCAAATAAAAGCGTCTTTATAATAGTGTTTTCAATGTTGGAGTTGTATGGGAGGTGGGCATGTTCATGGTTAGATCACGCCCATTTTTTGTGTACATTGTGTTCAGTTTGATATAAAAGAAATACATTTAAATTTTATTTCGGTAGCTTAAATACAAGCGTCTATACAGCGATTTTTATTTTTTAGATTTATGGGAAGTAAGCGTGTCCATGGGTGGATTCCAAAAATATTCAATAGTGCAGATGCTTGGGTTCATGTGACCATGTGTACCAAGTTTCATCCAATTATCTCAACTCCTTCTTCTTATCCTGTGTATACTTACAACACACAGACGGACGGACGGACGAACGGACGGACATAGATAGCTCGACTCACGTGGTGACGCTGATCAAGAATATATATAATTTTCTATACCAGACTCGCTTATTTCTATGCGTTACAAACGTTTGCACAAAGTCAATATACCCTGACCTTACAGGTTTCTGGTATAATAACGTTAACAAATCTAGCCTTTTTTTAGCTTTTTTTTTAAAGCCATCTAGCCTTTTCTAGCCATTTTTTAAAGGCCATCTAGCTTCTTTTCTCAAAACTTTCTGGCAACACTGGTTGTCACTATGTTCTGATTAGGTGAGAACAATTTTTGGTTGATAGTGCAATTTCGATTTCAATGAAGTGGCTACTAATACTTGTACGCGGTACAAGGTATCAACTTAAATTTTTCATTTAGACTATAAATATATAATATACACAATATTATAAGTATTACAATGTATAAATTATTGAATATACAAACTTAAATATTTTATTAATGAGATTTATTCTATGATAAACATTTGTATCACTACATTAAGCAATCGCATGAAAAGAATACTCGGATCTCAATGCCTGGATAGGGTTTAGTTTATACATATAAACATCACTAAGTGTCAAAACATGAAAAAATTGTTTTGTTTATTTTTTTATTTTTGAAAAAATCAAAACAAAAAAAAAATGTCAATTGTTTCAATTTTATATATTCCCTATCACTTGTGTATTTTTCTCATCACAGAGCAATATTTTCTCACTTATTAATGCAGAAACACTAGATTTTGTAAAAGTGAGTATTTTGGAACGAAATAGTGTGACGACAGAAAAAGTGACTATATGTCGAAAAAGTTGCAGAAACGAGCTACAGTTAATGTTATTTAAAATGGATGCATAACTTCAAGCACGCGTAGCATAGACATAGTGTGCGGTTAAAGTACCCTTTATTTCCAAATCATAAACTAAATAGCAACAATTTTTGTATAGAATGTGATTTCGCATTCTCAATTATAAATTGTTTGTATGTGACTTATATATTATTAAAATGGGGGAGATTACGATTTCCGCGGCGCCACGATTTGACGATGGATTCGAAGAGTACTCTTAATAAAAATAAGAATAGCCAAAGGAAATGTTGTGTTATCGATTTGTTTTCGAGTTATCGATTATTTAAAATTTTTTTTTTGCTATAAGGTATATGATAAAAATCGGCTATATTGTTCTTAATATATAACCGATATTAATGATTGAGGTATTATTTAAAAGATTATATATAAGGCTTTTAGAAAAACGAATGAAATCTGTTGAGTACTTTGTATTTTATAGGTATTTTTATGCAATAAAAAAATATTTTCTTACACAAAACCGTTATTTTCTCAAAAATTACCGTTATAACTATGAATTAGAAAGAGCAAATTATTAAAGCTTGAAAATTTATCTTTCATTTGGTATATAACATATATAACTTATTTGACTTTTTGTAGTGTTTTTTATGATACATTTATTTGCCCTTGTACGGAAAATTGTTTATTTCACTCGTATTTACCTTAGATGTTTTGCTTTCTTACTCCATATTTTCAAATATCGCCATCACAATAAACAATTGTTCTTAAGGCAACATTGTAGCTACAATATTTATATGAATTAACGGGATTTTCGAGTCAGTGAAAAAAATTTTAATTTTTAGTCGATCAGTTAATAAAACAATATACATATTTTTATCTATCGAAAAAAAGGTACAACTTTCAGCTTTTCAAAAAAAAAATATATTTTTAGTATTTTTAAAACTCCAATTTTTTTAAAAAAACGGTTCTTTTAGTTAAAAAACCGTTATAAAAATTAAATAACGTTTCTTTTAATTAAAAAATTCAAATCTCATATTTATTCGCTTATAAATTCAAAAACATTTTTGAAATTATATTTGTATTATATATCGTTGAAAAGGCATTTAATTACCTTTCAAATAACATGCCAATCTTTAAGATTCATTGGATATTGGCAATGATATAGAAAATTTTTTGAACAGATTTTTTGAACAAAGAAAACACTTTAATCTTTTACAAAGATTAGATTTGAACAAAGAAAACACTTGGAAAATTTAAATTTTATGTAATATAGTGTGAAATTAAATAAAAGATGTATAATTTTATATGTCAAACAAAAGATCTAACTGTAAGCTTTTCAAAAAAAATATATTTTTAGTAACTTAATAACCTAAATTTTTTAGAAAATAACGGTTCTTTTTATATAAAAGTCATTTAATGACCTTTCAAATGACATATCAATCTTAAAGATCCATTAAGTAACGGCAAAGATATAGATGTTTTTTTGAACAGATCTTTTAACAAAATTTTTTTTTAAAATCGATAACTCGATAACTAATGGAGATAACTAATGGAGTTATCAGAAAACATCTTCAAATTTCGGCGCCCCGGAAATCGTAATCGTGCCTTAAAATGTATAAAAGTAGTCAAAATTTTGAACTTATATATTAACAGAAACTGATCAATGGTGATGTATGCAAACATGAAATATAGGTGTTTCCACTGCATGAACGAAAAAGATGTTCGCAATTTGTATTCGTGTAGTGGAAACGGTCGGACAGAATGAAAATTTTATTGCGACAAATTCTTCGCGATGAATTCTTCTTTCCTTTTGGAAAGTAAAAACGCCCGGTGAGATGAGTAAACGGGCCTTAGATGTCATGGCATAAAAACCGACCAAAGAAACATTGCTATATATTTTGATACTCAACTATTATACCGTGTTTCCATTATATAAAATAAAAAACGGGATGCATATAGTATAATATGCATATCCCGTAAAATACGGGATGTATAAGCTATAAAAAACGGGATGCACATAGTATGTACATTTATTTTAAAATTAACTAAAAATGTGGAGTCATTTTCGCTCAAGAGTTCGCAAAGTCTCATTTGGTAAAGAAGGAACTCAACGCGATAAAAAAGCCGGTACTTGTACAAAAACTGTGGCTGTGACCAATAGAAGCGTAACAGTGTGTTTACTGACTGAGATAATCTCACCAGAGTCGACATCTTTGTAGCTTTGGACAGAGTTTTCAATAGTGGTCTTATGAAAGCTCGAAAATGCCTCGAATACCACGTAAATCACGCAAGTTTTCACTTCGTATATCAGCTGTTCTCTTTTTCCACACAAAAAAGTTAACGAGGTGCTCGTAACATTTCAATACATTTTCAGTTCGTAAACTTCATATGTAAGCCTCGTATTGGCTTTTTGTACTGAAACAGTTAATTTACAAACTCGCAAAATAAAGGGTATGTTCATTAAATGGCGTATACAAATTTGCGCAAATACGAATATGCGAGACTAAGAGCTTTCATGAAGACCATTATTAAAAACCTATCCATTGAAATTATGCCTGCCTTAAAGCAATAATTTTAATTTTTATTTAAATTTATTTTTATTTTTATTAACAAAAAATAATTGATAATGACATGTAAAACTTAGACATCTAGCTATTTTACATCGAACGGCTTAAGTTCATGTTCTCAAGAAGCTTTACATTGCATTATTTGCTCTCTGAGGTTTGCCATTGAATGCAGAAAGGTGGTGACCGATCAGAAACATTTTTTTATTGAAAAACTTTTGCCGCGATTGGAGATCGAACTCGGACACCGAGCATGCTAAGAAGTGTCCGACCGAATATTCGGTTTCGGCCAGTTTCGGCCCTTTCAATCAGTTTCGGCTATTCGGCATCAATATGGCCGAAACCGAAACCGAAACCGAATATTTGATCGGACACTACTAATTCGGTTCTTAAATATATTTCAATGGTAGATGTGAGTTCGCTTTCACCAAAATTTTTCATGGTGTTAAGTAGAACAAAAACGTGAAATTCAGTCATTTGATTGACCGTGTGGATTGGATCCAGCACAAAACGATAAATGTAGATTTTTTTTTAGATTAAAAGTTATTTGACTTTAAATACTAAAAAGTTCCTTAAAGTGGTATTAAAATTATCTCTTTAGTGCTCAATAGTCTAAAAGCTTTTTAGAGATAAAATGCTTTTTAAAATTTTGTTATTCATAAAAATATTGTCTCAGCTTATTTGTTAAAATAGGAACACTATCAATTTTAAATGGGAAAAGAGTCAAGAATGGTTTGTGAATTTGATAAATTCAATAATTTTTTGTTTATTTGTCATAATTTTATCAATATCTTGAAATGCAAACAGTCAAAAAAATGTTTAATCTATGTTCTTCTATGAAAAAATTGTCACTTATAATTTTTATTTTCAATATTTTGAAATGTTTTGCCATGTTTTCATATTTTTTGAAGCAGTTTGAAGTATTTTTGACAATATTTGTGCTCACATTAGAGTAAAAATTTTAAAAAGGCTTTATCAAGGGTTTATTGAAGGTAACTCATTTAAGAAGCCATTATAAGAGCTTTTTGTCGTTATTGGACGTTTATGAATAGTGTTTTTGAAATTTTTTTTTTGTAAAGGCTTTATAAGAGGCTCGTAAATTTTTATGAATAAAGGCAAAGGAATTTTTATCGTATATATATACGTTATTATAATGTTTCAATAATTATGTATTTGAAAGCTTTTAACAAATAAATTAGAAAATAAATTATATAAATAAATTAAAAAAAATAATTTGTTTTTTACAACAATTTTCATGCAGACATTCAGTTTCGGTTTCGGCCGAATATTACAAAAATGTCCGAAATTCGGTTTCGGCCAAAATTTTGGTTTCGGTCGGACACTAATGCTAAGCCAAACACAACCTGCATGCACGGTATCTACTATTTGGCATGAAAGTTGTCGCAAAATTCGAAGCGATCGAACATTATGTGGCTTTCACATATGGAACTCGTGTGGCAAACAATATGGCGGCTTGTATGTGTTCGAGAAAGCGAGTGTTCAAATTACGGAATTTGTTTGGCACACACAGGGTTATATTTGAGAACAGTAGAAATGTACACTTAAAAAAGTATTTATTGCTTCGAAATAAAAGTATTTTTGTGTGGGGAAAATAAAGCAAAAATGCTCTCCAAGTCTTCCACACCTGCTTACTTTTTTCGAAACAAATTTTTTAATGAATCCAAACAAAGTTATCACGTATATTGTATGCAATTTACATAGAGTACTACCAAATAGAAAACAAAAAGTACATTTCTCATATCGTACTTAAATCATTAATATGTACTCCACATAGTACTACACTTATGTTTCAAAACAACCCTGTAGGTGGATTCCAAGATTTGCTATCGCTAAAACTCTAAAAATCGCTAAAATGCTAAAAATCTTGTATTATCCGAAATTTTTGCGATTTCGCTAAATCGCGATTCTGAACATCACATCGCTTAGCTAAAAACTAGTTGTTTTATCCACCGTAGTGGCGCACAAGTTTTTCAACGAGAGCTGTCAAATTTTCTGTTTGTGTGTGTAAGCATTGAGGTTAAAGTCAAAATAATAAATTCTTGTGCGCTTCAGTGTCGGTAAAATTCATTAAATACGAAACATTATTAATTATAATAACAGTATGAGTGTCTTATCAACTGTGTCTTATTAAATTCGCGTTCTAAACATTGGAATAAAACAATTTTGCTATTTTGTTTATACGTTTTCTATTGGCGTACATATCTTAAAAAATATTTTTACGAAATAAAATTAGAAAAAGACAGCGTTACGTTGTTGATAACTGAAATTTGCCTTGTTTTCATTCCTATTATAAATATTATAAGGTTTTTAAAAATTTTAGCGGCTAAAATTTCTTGTTGCTAAAAATTTGATAATTTAAGCGATTTTTAGCGATTGAAATACACTCAGAATCGCAAATTAGCAACTTTTTAGCAATAAATAAATGTCAAAATCAGCTGTTTTTTATCCGGTTCATTTTTTTCATTGCTTAATTTAAGCAACCAAAATAGGAGATGATATGTGAGTCAGAATCGCGATTGTCGCTAAAATTTGCTAAAACTGACGTAAGCATTTTTTAGCGATCGAGATTTAGCGATAGCAAATCCTGGAATCTGCCTACTGGTTTCGTAATGACTATAGAAATGTTTTTTTTGCTTTGTTGGACAGAGAAAATCAAACATTTTTGTCAACAAGCCAACTAGTGTGCCAAACTGGCGAACTAGCTTCTTAGCTATCGATCTTGTGTGGAAATGGCCACTGTGTTGCACACAAAAACGCAGACTTGAAGCCTGCATTATGAAGATCACTATTGCCTACTCTCTTATCGAGAGTTTGTTAATATGGGAAACATATTTGGAATTTTGATTAACTGTCTTAACATAACTCTTAGTGTAAAGACCTGATTACTGTAATAATTTAATTTTGAAATATGGTGGCCATATTTTAAAATGACTGTCTTGTTCGAGTCTCGCTTTGTTAGTATTTTCAGCCGCTGTACGACTGTCATTCCTCGGGTAATGGAGAATTGTAAAAAACACATCCCTTTAAGTTTTGCTAAAACCAGCTGCTGAAATAATTCTTTAAAATATGGCCAGCGAACAAGTAAAAGATGCAAAACTGCAAGAAAAAATTATAGCCGACTTCCAACAGCTAAGAAATGAACAAAGGAACTTGGTGAACAACCTCAACACTCTGGAAATGGACCTCAAAGAACACAAGTATGTCTGCGGCGGAGTTGTTGTTAGTGGGAGCTTCCCCAAACATAACCCCAAAGTCGAACTCAACACTGCTTCGATAAATAATATATTTATTTAATTATTTTTGCAGAACTGTGATAGAAACTCTTAAAACAGTTGATCAAGATCGCAAATGTTTCCGACTGATTGGAGGAGTGCTCTGTGAGCGTACCGTAAAGGAAGTTTTGCCACAATTGATCGAAAACAAAGATTTTATCGAAAAAACCATAACGATGGTGACCGATGATCTATCCAAAAAAGGTCAACAGATAAACAAATTCAAAGAGGAGCACAACATCAAAATACGTGGAGAACAAATGGTCAACGAAACACAAAAAACATCAGATGATAAAAAAGCGGAAAACCGAAATGTTTTGGTATCGAACTAGACGCTGTTTGTGATGCTTGTGCTGGTTGAAGAAGGATTTGCAGGTGTGCTTGGAAGTTGTGAAATAATATATGAGTTTAATTGTTCTTCGATAAATGAAATGGAAAGAAATTTTAAGTGACAATTAAATCACCGGTCGGTATCACTTCCATATTAAATAAAAAACTCTATGCTTAGAATTATTACCAAATATTCCAGACTTTTTTTTATTTATATTAATATTAATTGAGGGTTATACAAAGTAATATTAAATAAACTTAATTATAATGATGGTTAATGACAAATTACACTGATTTGCGCGAAATTAAATTTTTGTCCATAAATATTGGCAGTTGCAACACCAAACTATACAGGATCGATCTGTAGTTCTTTATGCAGTTTTTATATGTGAGTTACTGCCTAAATTACTTTTCTGCTTCTAGTCGTTGGAAGTTGCGCTTACCGCCAGATTTACTACAGAGTTGGATGTCCTTAATGACGATGTCATGCGATACAGCTTTGCACATGTCGTAAACAGTTAGAGCTGCCACTGCAACAGCAGTTAATGCCTCCATTTCTACACCTGTCTGTCCGGAACAACGCACTGAGGCTATAAGGATTACTTGGTGACCCACCAGCGATGCATTTACTTTAACCGAGCTTAGTGGAATGTTGTGACAAAGTGGTATCAAGTCTGATGTGCGTTTGGCACCAATGATGCCAGCGAGTTGAGCTACAGACAAAACATCACCCTTCGACAACGAATTCTCAGCTATAAGCTGTGCAATTTGTGGGCCTACGTCAACGGTGGCGCGTGCTGTTGCCTCACGCTTGGTCGACTGCTTGTGCGTAACGTCGACCATGCTTGCCTTTCCCTGCTCATCTACATGCGTGAGTCTGTTGGAATGTTTGCAATAATTTCGTTTTTGCAATGAATGTGAAAGTGCTTGATGTTGGAGAAGAACGTTTGCCTTGCTTTGAATAAGGCTCTCCTCGAAATGAGAATGAAATAGTATTGGTCGTTGGATTTTGTAGTATGCTGCAAGTAGGAAGAAAGCAAAGCTTTACAAAAAGATAAACTCAGTGCTAAATAAGAGAAAGAGCATAAACATAAGCAAAAAAAAAAATTAACAAAAAGCCCTCAATGACTCATTCAATAATTGAGCTGTTAATATACTTATGGACTTTACTTCTTTTATTAAAACTTGAATATTTATTTTATATAAAAAAAACAGATTAGTAGGTACAGTTATTAATCTGGATGACTTATTTGCTAGGGTTTAGGAAGCTTAGTACACTATACCGGTAAAGCGATGCAAAGACCTGATCTTTACAATGCAAAAACTGTAAATTTTCCGGTGAATTGAAGAAGTAAACGATCAATGTCTTATATTTAAAAAAAAATATCATTGTTAACTAATTGACAACGGCAGTTTCTTTCGTCTTATTTAAAATTTTAATTTTATATGATAAGCAAAGTTTCCATTATTCATGTCTAAAACTCATGCTTATGTAAGTCAATCAATGCTCTTTACTTTGATGGTGGTTAATTTTATGTGCAAATGTAACAAACCTTTAAATTGTTTATTGTTTGGAATTCCGTTTGTGCGCATTATAAACAAATAAAATTATCCACCAATAAGGATCATTGGACGATTTTCCATTTGTGATAAGTTCAACATGCCTACAAAAATTATAAATTTTTATTTAACTTGGTTCCATCCTCCAATGAAATTGCCACTTGATAAGTTTTTATTATTTCTATTCGTATGAATTTTACCTGCATGTTGCTTCTTTTTCCTTTTCACTGCTGTTGAAATCAATGCTATCAGATCCTCTTCGGAGCAGTTGCTTCTAATTGCATCACGTAGTGAAAATTCCTTATTGCCAAATAAGCAAACTTTTATATTACCATCGGCGGTCAAACGTAGACGATTGCATGTTCCACAAAAATGTTCTGTCATCGACGTTATAAAGCCAACTTGTCCGGCAAAACCAGGCACAGCGAAAGCTTTTGATGTATCATTTGGACCATTTGGCAGTGCTGTAAAGTCTGGCCACGTTTTTCGTATTGTTTCGAGCATTTCTCTAAAATTTAAAATGAAGTAATATTAGAAATTAACTTGAGTTTGTGATGATTTAAGAAATTTGGTCTTTTATTTTATGCAAAAGAACTACCTATTCTGGTTGATTTACTCAGGAATCTGAATAAGTTCTTACAACACAATAAAATAAGTACGCTTAAGTCATTTTCAGGAAGCACATTGTGCTTTAGATAAAGCTTCTTAGATAACTGACGCTTCTCTTTGATGGTCAGAAGCTCGTGAAAGAAGAAGGAACTCAGACTGGAGAAGCTCGCAAGATTGAATTAAACTTGATATTGCCATGAACAACATTTCCATTAATTTTGAACTATTTACGATTGGTCTCATTTGAGATAAGATAATTCTAGCTCAAACTACTTATTTAGTTATATAATTTATTTGAACCATTTAAATAAATCATGTTTAAATAATATATAATTTCGCTACTCACTTGAATGATATCAATTTGTCCGTTTGCCACTTATTGCCACTGAACGGCATGTACTCAATAAACCGCACATCAACATTGCGATCCTTTGTAAATTCCACAAAGTCACAGATTTCGTCTTCATTAAAATTACGCATTAGTACACAGTTGATTTTTGGTTTATAGCCCAGCTGTATAGCCAAGTCGATGCCAGCGATGACACGTTCCCAACCCTTGCGGCGTGTAATCTCTCCAAATCTTGTCGTACGCATGGTATCCAAACTAATGTTGAGCGTATCAAGACCTGCACGTTGCATTGGCACAAGTAGGCGTGTCAGCACAAGCCCATTTGTTGTGATGCCCACATTTTCAATTTTTGGAATTTGCTTAATTTTTGCTTTATAGAAATGGAAGATTATTAAAAATATTTAGGAGATATTTTTATATGTTTAGCTTTACCAATAATATCTACTATGTCCCGACGTATTGTAGGTTCACCTCCAGTTAGTCGAATTTTTCTGACACCTTGTTCAACAAATATTTTGGCCAAATAGTAAATCTCATCCGTGGTCAAAAGATTAGATTTGGGTTGGAGCGGCACTCCTTCGGCAGGCATGCAGTATTTACCTGAAAAGCATTAATAATATAATATTAAAAATATTTAGTAGCTTGATGTGTTCAGATGAGTGGATCATTCATGTCTAAGATCGGTGAGCACGTGGTTCGATTAAGCTAAAAATTAGTGCACACAAATTTGTTCTCGAGTGTAAGTTCAAAATGGAATAGCAACTTTCTTCAGGTTATCGTTTTGAGACTTAGGTTTGATAATTTCTCGGTAAAATACTTGTCAAAACTAGAAATTCTGCATCATCACTTTGGCCTTATTTCGTTTAAACAAGAGATTAACGATATCAGTCATTTTGCGTTAAATTGTGGCTACAAATGGTATAAATCCGTAACTAAAATTTACTATTCAGATATAGCCGATTTATATAACGTATACGCCATGGTAGCCATTTTTAAATTTAACGCAAATGGCCGACATCGTAAATCTCTTATTTGAACGTAAGTTGTACCCAACTCGCTTATTTCTGGGTTTTACACAATAGTCTTCTCATAGTTCTCTCACTTTAAACCAGGGAATGGAAAAAAACCTTAAGGAACGGTTCCTTTTTGTTCGGTTCGAGAGAGCGCAGTCTTTATTCGGCTTTATGCGAATTCAGCTCTTCTACTCAAACACAAGCACACAGTGTTTCGCTGCTTGCAAGTTGGACAGAGAATATTATTTTGTGGATTATTTTTAGTAGTTTTCGATGTAAAAGAAGTTAAAGTTAAAATAAAGTATTTCAGATATTTTGGACAATTGCGCGTGGCAGCTGCCATACAACTTAAACATATTTTGCGCTATATCTTAAAAATAAAAACAGGCGTGACTAACGAAATAAAACACATGAAATGTGATTTTCCAAAAAATATAAAAAATATCTACCGTCCAACGGAGATAAGCAACGAAACACTGTGTGCCGGCGTCTT
This sequence comes from Tetanocera ferruginea, assembly GCA_958299015.1. Lineage (NCBI taxonomy): Eukaryota > Metazoa > Arthropoda > Insecta > Diptera > Sciomyzidae > Tetanocera > Tetanocera ferruginea. Next base: position 91,724,624 of record OY282644.1, on the reverse strand, counting down.
TAATACAAAATTTGTAGCATGCGCCCACATGTTTTTTTGCTGTTGTTCTGCAACGCTAACATTCGCTACATAAGGCCGCGATTATAGTGAACGCGATTCAGACAGGCAGGCAGGCTGAAATCTATGTGAAAAAACGAGATGCAGATAGCTATCTATCTCGCTTGTTCACATTGCCTGCCTGCCTGCCTGTCTGAATCGGCGTTCACTATAATCGCAACCTAAGGCTCCTAGTGCGAGCATAGCCTACAAAATTTTAATGATTTTTTTGTACTTGTTAATGTTTGGAATGAGTTACGAACAGAAAGATCGGTAATATAGGTTGTGGCAGATTTTGGCCCCAAAAATTTGCCATGTTCGAAACAAACGCAACATTTTTTCTTCTACTTCCACGCCGAAAGTTAATAATAATATAATATAATGATACAATTTACGCAAAAATATAATATATAATGCAAAATATTTCCAACTTCAAGGAAAACACATAAATAGAAATATCCCTGTTTTCATTTATTATTGTACAAGAAGCAGCATTCTTTTGGCGTCAAATCGTCATTTTGACATTCTATGCCTCCAATGACAACGATGTAAAATTTTGTTACATCTCAACGAAAATTGTCTTTTACATGGGTTTTAAAAAATATACTTTTAAAACATTTTTGCACATTTTCAAACAAAAACGATTTTTATAACAGTAACATCCATAATTTTTATAAATATTTGAGTATGTATTCTTAAAATTATAAACATTTACTAGCTTTTTTTATTCAACCCTTATTCGGCACACTTCTCTGGTATTACCAACTCGACATACTGAGCATAATGAACCCCAGCGACAAAACACCGTCATAAAAACGAAATTACTCAATAATTTGACTTGATTTTTTTTAGCTTCTTAAAAGTATATTTTTAAATTAAATATAAAGGCCAAAAATTTTATTTGTACTTTGTATTTCTCTTCCAAAATAGTGACAACATTTTTTTTCCTAAAGTTTTTTATCGAGTGAATTTTTATCCCAACTAATCAACACAAATTCGAGGTAAATACATCAGTCGTGTTGGTTTTAAAATATGAACTATTTTTAAAATATATATATATTTAATGCTATAATATAATAGCTTTACTGACTTTTAAAAGTCAAAAATGCGAAAATAAGTGTGAAGAAACAGAAGATATGTCAAAATATTTAACGCAAAAATCGAATTTCAGATTATCATATTTCCGAATTCGAACAATTCAACATTCGAATCGCGTTACAGAGTAACGGTGCGTTTATAGTGAACGCGATTCAGACAGGCAGGCAGACAGGCAGGCTGAAATCTGTGTGAAAAAACGAGATGCAGATAGCTATCTATCTCGCTTGTTCACATTGCCTGTCTGCCTGCCTGTCTGACTCGGCGTTCACTATAACCGCAACCTAAGGCTCCTAGTGCGAGCATAGCCTACAAAATTTTAATGATTTTTTTGTACTTGTTAATGTTTGGAATGAGTTACGAACAGAAAGATCGGTAATATAGGTTGTGGCAGATTTTGGCCCCAAAAATTTGCCATTTTCGAAACAAACGCAACATTTTTTCTTCTACTTCCACGCCGGTTTCGGCGCTGAATAAAACCCTATTTTTTAAGATGCTCCAGTGAACCGCAATTAAAGCAAAGATATATTTTTTGAACGAACACGATCGAAAGAAAGCAAAAAAACAAATTCTCAATTTTTTGAGTTGAGCACTTTTGTAATTAAGGTGCGATATACTCACATTGAATTGTAATTTAACCTCTCCAACTTGTATTTTCTGAAGAGTGATTACAGTGATGGTTTTATTTGTATATTTTGCTAAAATTTATCAATAAAATAAAAAAATGCATAAAAAAATACTGCGTAACAGGTTTACAAGTCAGTATTATACAAAACAATAATTGTTTTAGTAACGTCGCCGGTATATGTTTAATCATTATTCAGAAGTCTGGTGTATTTGTGCTATTTGCAATCAAAGTGATGGAATCAAACAATCAAGTCTCTTATAAAATACTCCGTATATGTATATAAAATACTCCGCACGCAATACTCGCACACGATATGTTTCGTTTTCTAGAAAATAATCACATAGAATTAAACTATTACATTCGTGATAAGATACTAAAGTTTATAATAGCTTTCACTTGACAATAATGCTAGAGACGCGTGGAAGCATTCAGCAGCAACTGGCATGCATTCAAAAGATTTGAATAAGAAGCTTCTGGACTTCTTCAAATACAGAATATTGCACATATCTACACATAAGTATTTGAATTATCAACACAAAGTTTAATACTTGTCAGACTTGTCAAAAAATGTTTGTGACTTTTTTATGAATTTTTTTCTGAACAGGTTAAATTAAAAGTATTTTTTTATCTAACAATTGAAATGACGAGTAATGTACTCGTGCATAAGCTTACAGCCTTAAATGCATTAATTACCGTATATATATATAATAGGTTTACATATAATAATGGTTGACAATTAACTTAGTTTATCAGAAAATTATAGATACATACAAACCTTGCAATAAAAGCTTTTGATGAAATTGTAAAAATATGCAAAAGAAATGGCAAACTTAAGTAAAAACTGCATTTCCAAACATGATCACAATTTACACACGTGAGAAAAATGTTAAGAGGTGTGCATTAAATAACACAGTGCGACAACAAAAAAAAAAACCTATAACTATCTCAAGGGTTTAATGTCCCATAGACATGCTCCACAAGGAATTTTTCTGGGTTAACTCAAATAACCAAGACAAACAATCAATTATTCAAGGTCAAAGTTAAGGGGTAATATCACCTTGTCACTTTTGGTTGTTATACCCTAAACCTGTCAGGTCAGGGTATATTTACTTTTTGGAAATTTTTGTAACACCTAGAAATAAGCGAGTCCGGTAAAGAAAGGTATATATATTATTGATCAGCGTCACCTCGTGAGTTGATCATCTGTCCTTCCGTCGTTGTGTTGTCGGTAAACACAGTATAAGCAGGAAATAATGAAATAATAACCGCATGAAACTTGGTACACATGAAAATTTTTGGAATCCGCATTTGGACGAAAATGAACATAAGCCGTTCAGAGTCGGCATAAAACATGAAGGTCGATCAATAGTGTACAAAGATTTAACAACACAATTGACCATAAGAAGCTCAATCAAAGTCCTTACAAGGGCTAAAATGGCCACTTCGATTTTGTTTCCTTAGATAAATGTGTGCTAAAGGTTGTTAGACTAGAGTCTGTATGCTTGTTCTATTACCAACTGTGATGTATTATAAAAGAACTTGTTCTTATTATACAAATTATGTTATAATCAATAAATTGAAAAATAAAATTGAAATTAAATGTTACATAGAATATGCGAAACTTTTATTGATTTGATTACCCAAAATGTAACGTAGCATAGAAGTCTGTTGAATTTTGATACGTTACACAACTCACCTTGAAAAACACTTTTACAATTTTGCTAACAAAAAAATGGATCTATTAATAATATTGTATAATCTAATCTAATACAAAAAATATATCATAAAGTTTTTGATACTAAAGCAAATTTTATAAGCACAAACTTTCGAATTGGTTTTACATATTATTCAGATGTTAGAAACCTGAATGAGTACATTCACTTGCACAGTATTATTCATATATCGAGTATAAAAAATCTTAATATTTTGTTAAAAACCGATTTTGTTGTTCTCTATAAATAAAAAAGATAAATTAATGAAAAACAATTAGTTCGAAAAATTTAAAAACTATGCAGAACCCATTCAAAATTCCAAGATTTTAAATTTAAAAAATGGTTAGTTATTTACTACAAATGTATAACACTAAAAAGGAATGCAGGAGAGTCAATTTTCGCAATTAAGCAAAAAACAAAATACTTTTTAGTAGTTTTGGTTCAATTAAGATTCGATTCGATTCGACTACAAACAGAAACCACCCCAACCCTTACTTAGGGTAATATAGTCAAATTTTGTAAAATCTGTGAAATAAAACTCGCCTTTTCGGAATCTGTAGGCTTGTTCTGGGACTTCGATTTAATATAAAAAAAGATTTTTTGGTCGCTGATTCAGAATCTGAGGGCAGTTTTTCTATATAAAGGTAATTTCAAGAACTTTCCAAGAACAACATGAAAATAAACAGAGATACTATGTCCAGCTTCCTGATATATAGGTTTTTTGAGTCGTTGACTTCGAATCCAAGGTCATTTCAAGGTCATTCCAAGAGTCATTAACTATGCCTTATATTTTTTTTTGCATACGTAGAGTCAGATAAGTAAAAAATAAAGTCATTCGATAACACTATGGAACAAATTCTGGTTAGCAAAAGTTAGGTTATTCTGAGAGTGAGGGGTGAAAATAGAAGTTTATGTTAAATGTCAAATGTCGATTTTCAGCATATTGTTTATATGGTTTTTTGGTTATAACTCGTCGACTAATTGATATTTTTTTAAAATGTAAAAGCCAAATTATTGCTAGAGACCTGAGCAATAATAACAATTTTTAAAAAAATTGATTTAGAAAATTTTTGTTTGGTTTTGGGATTTTTAACGAAAATTTTAATTTTGCATTTGACTGAAAAGTTCGAAGGTAGATTAAAAAAAAATTCGGCGGCTGTCTCTTATGAGACACACATAAGCTTATTAGAACCGTTGTGATACTAGTAGTTTATTTACCTATTCTATCTGAACCCGTGAGAGCTAGTAGTCTTAGTAGCTTATTGGTCTGTAGACTGAAGATTCTGAGAAACCGTCTAGGCCACTGTAAAAACAGTTACATAAGATAAGGTGTCTTTTTTTGGCCAACGAGCATGTACAGAGAAGATGTATTTTGGATTTTTCTTCCTCCCCGTCTCTGCAGAAATCGTTACGGAGGCAGGGGCGGATCTGGAAAAAATCTTGGGGGGGGTAAATTATCAAAGACACACATTTTTGATTTGAGGAAATTGTCTTTTTACATATAGACAAATTGCACTTTTTTGAATTGAAATTATTGAATTGTTCAATAAGCATTTTTTCCAGACACATACACGCACATTTCCGTATTTATTTATTTCACCCTTTTTCTGGAATAATATCTTAGCGAAAAGAAAATAAAAACTCTAAATTTAACTTATTTTAGATTTAAGGTTGATTTATTCAAATTTTTCACATTTATTCCATTATAAAAAAATTCCACAATATATTTTCAAGTATGTGCAATGATAAAACATAGTTCTTTTCATTAAAAAAAATTTGAGGAATGTGAAACTTATTGTTCTGATGATACGACTATGATATGGTACACTTTGAAAAATATATGAACAATACAAAATGATCTTGAATTTGAAATTAATTTTGCTAAATCTCTTATATTGATCTACCGATTTGTGTTACTAATACTGATTTCAACGAAGATATACATAGAAAACAAAAACGTAGTAAAATCATTAAAAACAGCTTTGAATTGAATACGTTTACTAATTTTTTCGACATAAAGCTGAAAATAGTTGAATAAAATACGAAAATATTTAATTCTACTACGAGGATATTTAAAAATTCGTAAACAAAACGTAGTTAATTCAATGTCGCTAAAGTTTAATATAAATGTATTTTCAATTTGTTTTAAGTACATTCAGATTTACTTATAGATCATATTATATTTATTTATAAAATAGATTGTATTCATATTATTTTCAATCGTATTTGGTTTTAAGACGAAATATATTTAAATCTAATTTTTTTTAAATCAAATAGAATGGCTAAAAGTTTGATTCAACACTGCATAAAATTTATTTCAAAAACTTTTTACATTCAAATTGAACACTTTAGAATTAGATTCTACTATTCTTAACATTCAAATTGAGTACGCTCGTATTTGATTTGAAGCTAAAATAAAGTTAAATCTACAATTTATCATATTGAAATTTAATACTTTCGCATTTGATTAAATGTTGCATTGTGATTTAATTAAACACTTTAGTATTTAAATGTATTACTGTTCATATTCAAATTAAATACAAAACATGCTAATGTTATTTCTGAAATTTTTCATAGTAAAACTTTCAAAATTTTTGCTGAAATAGAAACCTGAAAAATCAAAATCAAGTATTATTTATAAAAATTTTTTATAAATTCAAGTATTATTTATAAAAAATTTCTAAAAGGAAATAAAAAACACAGTAATATATAAACAATTTTTTTAATAAACAAGTAAAGAAAGTCTAAAGTCGGTCTAGGCCGACTATGAAATACCCTAATCCCACTTTTCAAAAACAAAAAAAAATTTTATTGTAAATGGGCGTGTCCGTGTGCGGATGAAGTTTAAATGTTGTGGTGACCGTGGCATGCAGGTTAAGTGTGTGGCTTAGCATGCTCGGAGCCCGGGTTCGATCCCCAGCCGAATAGTTTTTTCAATAAAAACTATTTCTGATCGGTCACCACTTTTCTGCAGACAATGGCAAACCTCAGAGAGTAAATAATGTCATGTAAAGCTTCTTGAGAACATGAACTTTGGCCGTTCGGAGTCGGCATAAAACATGAAGGTCCAGGTCTCGGTCAATTGTGTGCAAACATTTAATAACACACACAACACAATTGATCATAAGAAGTTCGTTCAAAGTCCTTTCAAGGGCTGAAATGACCAATTTGTTTATTTTTTTTTAAATGTTGATGAAAAATTTACACATACCAAGTTTTATTCCTGTAGCTCACAGTTAATACCTTTATTGTGCTTTCGCTATGGGAGGTGGGAGTGTTCATGGACGGATTACTCCCAATTTTTGAACACACCTTAGTTTCGGTATAAAATACATACATACCAAATTTAATTTCTCTATGACAAACATAACCTTATTTATTGAGTTTTAAACTGTTTGGGTTATATGGGAGGTAAGCGTATCCGTAGGCGGATGACGTAAATTTTTCAAAACCATCTTTGTCTTGTCATAAAAAACATGCGTGCCAAATTTCTTAGGATTTGTGTGTTTTTTTAAAATAATGCTCACTGCCACGGATGAATCGGATTCAACATTAAAACAGAGAGCACAACATGATTAATAAAGAAATGTTTCAGCGCCATATTGCTTTAAACACACAAACTGTTGAGATGCTAGGACTCTTTAAAGCTAGGAATCCTTAAAATTACCATATCATGATAAAAAATTATGGGTCCTCAGCTTTGGGTTTAATTTTTTGTTGAGTGTGTTTGAAATTTTGAAAATTTTTTCTGTTTTGAATAAAATATGTTAAAAACAACTGACAATCAACATTATTTTATCAAAAAATTTGTAAATATCTATGTTCAGTGCCGCTCAAATATGTCTTTTAATCTCAGTTTAAATTTTTAAACAGAGTTCAAGTAAACTGCCGATAAAAATGAGTTAAGTTACGAAAATAATTTTAACTGTGTTAAAAATTTAAACTCTGTTTACGAAATCTCAGTTTAAGGAATTTAAACTTGGGAGATTAGTTAACAGGCCTTTAATTTGAAAGAAGTTTATTTTGAAATGTTAGATTTATGACAACAATTTATGACAAAATTTAAACGATTCAAATTAAATACACTTTTTTTAATACGGAAAATAGTAAAATCGTTACGAACATAGTTATTTTTACTATGCGTTTTTTCGCTCTGTGTACCTTTAAATTTTTGCACATTCAATAACAATACAGTTTCGAAGATATCGACGTTCAATGTCGAAAATATATCACAATTTTACGTATTCTGCTCTTTTGAAACCCTTGTATCTTTGATATTTTTCAACGAATTTACACAAACTTTTTTACTTGGTAGAAAATCTCTGAATTTTAATAAACATTTAAGTTTTTTTTATTATCTTGCATATTTTCAAAGAAATTGAAAAAACAAACAGTTTTGTACGTTCAACATAACGAGCTGTAACTTTATTTTCAGGCTCATTTTTAAAAAAGGCGAAATTACACTACCTTGACTTAGTGTTTGCTTTACATATAATTATATTTTGTTTTTTGCAGATGACTATAGATCGTGTTATTCTACAAGTAAAATGGTCCTATTCTTCTCGCATCGCAAATGACGTCACAGAACAAAAAAAAACAAAATTTATTTTTAAATACTTTAATAGTTGTTGAAATTAATAAAAAAACTAGAGTTTAACAGTAGGTCTGTTTCCGTACTCACTTCAAGTAACTTGAAGTTACTCGAAAGCGTTTCCGTACACATTTTTCCAGCTCGAGAGAGAAGAAGAACAAGCAAAATGTCACTTTTTGTGGCTCTCTATTACTCGAACTTTACTTGAAAAATTTCTTCGAGCACGAATCTCGAGCTTCAAACAGCTGATTGTCAAAGTGATAAAATTAAATTGTTGCATTGTATTGCGAACAAAATGTATGCAATTGGTTAGAAAATTAATAAAAATAGTTAAAATTACCAAATCAACGCTTACGAAAACGTTTGAAATACAGAAACACAGCAATTAAATTTTATTGTTTTCAAAAAACAGGTGTTGTGCTCGAAACTTACTTGAAAGCGTTTCCGTACTTTTTGACAAATTTTCTCATTATGACAAATAATCAAATTACTCTCTATTACCCGAACTTTACTCGAAGTTACTTGAAGTGCGTACGGAAACAGACCTAGTGTCTCTGACCATTTTTTTGTAGCATTCTTTCAAAACGCCTTCAGAATCGCTTATGTATACATAAAAGTACCCTTAAGCTGTGGGCACAATTATTTTTTCCAAATAAAGTATTAAAAAGTAAAGTATTTAAAAGTTCTTGGGGGGGGGGGGTAATAACCCCCTTTACCACCCCCTTGTATCCGCGCCTGTACGGAGGATGTTTAATCTTCGGGCATGGTTTCTAATTAGGACACCGATAACACTATTCATTTGATCCTTTCTAAGGGAAATTATTTCTTTTGAGTGCTTTAGGTTCAGGATTGTCTTCAGCATTAAGGCGTTAGGAAGATTTGTTCCCATTGGAAAGCCTATAATTTGAGGTCTGCTCTAAAAGAGGTTCGTACAGTGGAGTTTGGTGGAAGGAAATGCTAAAAAAATATATAGAGGATGGTTCGAAATACATCTACGAAGAGGATACATCTACGTAGCAGGTGACTTATTTACGAATCTATTCTTATGAGCCCGAAACAAAGAAGTGATTCCTCTATGAGCTTTTTAAAGTGAGTGAAACTCGAAAAAGTTGTACGCGAACATGGCGAAACTCAAGTTTTTTGCCAAAAATATATCATATCTAGTGTCCGACCGAATATTCGGTTTCGGCCAGTTTCGGCCCTTTTAATCAGTTTCGGCTATTCGGCATCAATATGGCCGAAACCGAAACCGAAACCGAATATTTGATCGGACACTACTAATTCGGTTTTTACATATATTTCAATGGTAGATGTGAGTTCGCTTTCATCAAAATTTTTAATGGTGTTAAGTAGAACAAAACCGTGAAATTCAGTCATTTGATTGACCGTGTGAGTTGAGTCCAGCACAAAACGATAAATGTAGTTTTTTTAGATTCTAATATTAACTAATGAACATTAATATTCAAACGGTCATATTCATAAAAATATCTTGAAATAGATTTAAAGTGCTCAATAGTCAAAAAGCTTTTTAGAGATAAAATGTTTTTTAAAATTTTGTTATTCATAAAAATATTGTCTCAGCTTATTTGTTAAATAGGAACACTCTCAATTTGAAATGGGAACAGTGTCAAGAATGGTTCATGAATTTGATAAATTCAATAATTTTTTGTTTATTTGTCACAATTTTATCAATACTTTGACATGCAAACAGTCAAAAAATTGTTTAATCTATGTTCTTCTGTGAAAAAATTGTCACTTATAATTTTTATTTTCAATATTTTGAAATGTTTTGCCATGTTTTCATATTTTTTGATACAGTTTGAAGTATTTTTGACAATATTTGTGCTCACATTAGAGTAAAAATTTTAAAAAGGCTTTATCAAGGGTTTATTGAAGGTTACTCATTTAAGAAGCCTTTATAAGAGATTTTTGTTGTTATTGGACGTTTATGGATACTGTTTTTGAAATTTTTTTTTGTAAAGGCTTTATAAGAAGTTCGTAAATTTTTATGAATAAAGGCAAAATAATATTTATCGAATGTATACGTTATTATAATCTGTTTCAATTGTTATGTTTTTGAAAGCTTTTAACTAAAAAAATTAAAATAAATAAATTGTTTTTAAAACAATTTTCATGTAGACATTCAGTTTCGGTTTCGGTTTCGGTTTCGGCCGAATATTACAAAAATGGCCGAAATTCGGTTTCGGTTTCGGCCAAAATTTTGGTTTCGGTCGGACACTAATCATATCGCAACAATATCACTTGAACAACGAAGAACTTTTAGTTCCGCGTGGTACACAAACATTTGCTTGGCGTACGTTTTAGTAGAATTAAGGAAATCCAACCAAAAAAGTGGCTATAAAAAATCATAAAAATAATATGTTAAAGAATATAAAATATTTTAGTCATAAATTTCGCTCTGCAGGGCAACTTGTTCATTTTCAAATTTAGAGCTTAAATTTGCGAACTTTTTGCACGGAGTGTAGGCCTCATTCATAGAGCCAACGCAATATATAAACTTTCTGTAGAGAAAAATCGAATCTACTCACATCGCAAATTGCAGCGTTCCGTCAGCGATATCCGGAGATATGTGTGATGTCTGCCGAATTTATCTGTCAGAGGTTCTTGTGAGGTTATCGGTTCGATTTTTGACTAAAATTCACACAAAAAAAAACAATAAGAACTCATAATCGATTTGTTTGTATCCAAGCAAAGAAAAGTACACGTACCGTTGAACGCATACCCACAGCTGATTCCTCCTCTTGTGATTTTGGCGTTGCATTCGACGCGTAGTTTTTAGCCGAAATAGAGGTTGTTGTTAGCCCGGTATAGTTTGTATTCAAGATTGGCAAACATTTGGCAAAAGTTGTGGTTCTTCTTATCAGTGACGTCATGTTTGACTGTGTAATACGTGTTTTAACAGCTTGTTTTATTGTATTTTATTTGTTTAACACTTAAGTGCACGACAATTTTAATATCTTTGTACAAGTTTTGCTGATTAACTTCAATTTTCTAACCTCTCCAAAGATTGCAGTCTTTCATTTAACAACAATAACAAAACCACACAACAACAAAAAAAAAAGATTAAAAAAAAATAAAATTAAGACAGTGATTTGCACGTTTTGTGATAATTTTGGCCAATACTGGTTAGTTTCTCTTCCCGTTGTTGATTCACAGAGTTTCATTTACCGACTAAATGGGTCTGAGAGGTGAGCATTTATTTATAAATTTTTTTTATGCTGTTATTGTTGTTATATTCACGAAACTAAACACTTAAAAGCATTATTTTTTTAAGTAAATTGACAACGTTTACTCTCTTCAAAGTGCTCGTCAACAAATTAAACAACAACAATTACACTTAAAAAAATACTATCTGGCAAAATATAATGAGATACAATTAAGAGACTAAATAATAAGATGCTAGATTGTTTATCTTTTAGATAAGAGATCTTGCCGAGCAACTCGCAGCATTGAGGTATGGAGTTAAACATAAACATATCAAAGATGGTATTTGGCCAACGACCTGTAAAAACAATATATCGCACCCAGACTACAAAAGTGGCTAAACACAAAATTTAAAAATGGTTAAGAGGACAGCGGCGAAAAATTATCTAATTTTATAAGCAAATTTATGTTCTATCACAGCAGTTATTTTGGAGACGATCCAATGCACCAACTAGTTTATTTCTTTTTCTAGTGCAATTAGCAATAGCTTTCAGTAAGTGGCAAAAAAGCGTTCAGAGTAACAGTTTCACTTCGTTTTTATTTAATTTATTTTTCAGGTTGGAATGGTTTCTTTTTGCTAACCATTTCTTAACCAATTGCTCTTAAAATTATGAAGACTGAACCCTTTTGAATGCTATCACTGGATACGATATCTACCTACGAACACTGAACAGAGATAGACCATTGATTAACCCAGTTTTATTAACCCATTTCTGATTGGATCCAGATCCGCTCATACGATTTTCATAAAGTTTCATACACGATTGTATGGTCAATTGATCAAAATCATCAAAAACAAACATTCAGCTCCTTACCTTAATGCGTTCTCAGATATTCATTGGGTATTTTTCAAGCCATTAGGCCATCGTGATAGCTTTTCTTCGCTTTTTTTAAAATAATTGCAATGCGTATTTAACGACAAAACTGCTAATTGAAATGTGCACTGATTACTTTAAGCAGTGGAGGGAAAAATTAACACTTGAACGGCTCATTTGGTAGAAAAATACTCAAATCAGTTAATTACCTATTAAGTACTTTCTTAGTAATAATGCGATCGAGCCACAGTTGGTGTCGAAGAAAAGGCAAGATAAGAAACTAAATATTTCTGTTGTGCTTTGATTTATTTTCTATCTTTTTTGCTTTCCACTGTCACTATTTCCACCACCGGAAAATTAATTTTTTTCGTAGTCTGGTTACTGGTCTAAAAAATTTTGATCTATTACCGCACCATCCCCATCAAAAGTATTGCGATATTTCTTACCCAAACTTTTTAGTAATTTTTGAAAAAAATTATTTTCATGGGGATTTTTCTCTCCGAATGGGTTTTCCAATGGCAAATGGGTGAATGGCATATTACATGAGTCTTAGCGTAGAGCGTTTAGCGTTTTTTATTCACCCATACAAATTGGCCCGCCCTATTGTATACACCTGTAAAATCTAATAATATTGTCGAATTGTCATGTTTTTGGTGAAAAAAGAGATGGTTGCGTTAATTATGCCTTAGTTATGCCATCCTCAAACCAGTGTTGCCAGAGAGCCGAACTGAAATTTACCACAATTTGGGGAAAAAATTACCAATTTCTGAGAAAACTTACCTTTTTCTAAAAAAAAAAAATACAAAATTTTAAATGATTAACAGTCGTTATAACTCACTTCACTACTTCACAATAAAACATTTCTTTGCTAGCCTTGAACAATTCGTTTTTTCCTATTGCCAACAAATTTTCCAATTCACGATGTGAAGGGGACTTATTTTATCCACTTTTCCATTAACTCTTTTTGTATAACCGATATTCTTTTCAGCAATATTCAATGCAATTTCAAAGCATTTCATTACTTCTTATGTCTTGGCGTGTTTCAACAATTTCCTTTGTTTTTAAGTTAAAATTTGCAGTAAATCAAGAATTAAAATAATCCTACATTTGTTATTTTTTGGTACAAAAGGGGACTCCCAATAATAAGGACTGCTTATGAGTACGTTCAGAGAGGTAACAAAAGTGCAAAACACTTAAAATATTTTTAAATCTAAAATACAATTATATTGCAAAAATTTACCACTTTTAGTCAAAAATTACCTTTTTTACCTCAGCTCAAAAAATGAGTCAAAAATTACCTCATTTATGGAAATTTACCTCAATCTGGCAACAGTGCCTCAAACTTCTTTGCCATCATTACAACTTTCAAAGTTGTATACATTGACCAATTTTGAATATCAGTTGATTAGAATGAGGAAAGAATTAAAAAGGTTACAGCGTAAGACCATATCTTGCCCGGGATTCAAATGCTGTACCTGGAATGGTGGTCAAACACCATTTCCAATCGACTTCCGAGGTCGTTTTATGTTTTTGATTTATTTTAAGCGTTTTTCTTTACAAATTTTATTTGTCTTTCATTTGATTCTAAACTGGAATTCTTTATGAAGAGTATTGAATCCTGTGTTTTAAGATCTGTTTATTTTTATAAATAGTTTTCATAAGAAGTTTTTTTACTCTTAGTATTTTTACTCAAATCTTGTAATTTTTAATCGTTTCGCCTGATACATTTTATATTCCTTCGTTGGGGGTTGGGGTTTAACCCCCAAAACTCCCTGCGTTGGCGCCTGTAAATTACCATTAGTTTATTGGATCACCACCAAGAAGTTAAACTCTAATCCAACCGACCGAACAAACAACGCACGAAACTGCGACTAGTCACATAATTTTATTTTAAATTAAAGTTTTTTATAATACAAACAATGTGAATTTACACATTGTAATATTTTACAATGTAAATTCACTTTACTGAATATAATTTTTATATGTAATTCTGATCCACAGTCTTAATGTTTAAAAAAAAACTGTTAAATGAATTTCATTCGTGTTGAAAGTATCTTATTCATTAAAAGTACTCTTGAAAGGTTAAAAAAACGGAAATTTTGCCATTTGTTTTTAAATGGAGCCAAACCAAAATATGCGGTCTGGAAATATTTGAAAATGTCAACATCGAATTATTCGAGTCTATTTACATATATATGATAGGAAGTTTAGGGTATTGCATCGGAATTACCGCGACACTTTTCACTTCCTCAAAGCAGTGCTTTTCCACTCTTTTGCTAGTCGCAAAATTTCAAAAAGTTGACTGCATTGATTCTGCAAAGATTTTGTTGCTGCGCTTTTCTGTTAATTTCTTTATCACGTGTCCATCTAGGTTCCAACATTTTGTTGAGATTAAACCATAGAAGGCGTGAAGAAAGGTTTTTTTTTTTAGGCCATGGTCTAGTCTGCTCGGTTTTGTTATGCAATTGAATTTGCTGTTGCAGGAACCTATATACAGGATATACAAAATATACATATTTTTTAAGAATTAGAAACTAACATTAACAAATTAAAATGCCACAATTTTATAACTCATAGAAATTCTGAAAAATAAAAATATTAGTTTACTTTAATAGATAAACATATGCTATCGCGGACCTAAATGCAGATGTTTTTAAAACCTAACAATGTAAAGTATACTAATTTTATATATTCCTAAGGATTAAATCCACATAAGCCATAAAAGCATACAATAAATATTACTAGCATTCTTCAATTTCAATATGAATTTATTATACACTAAATCGTTTCAAAAGAAATTAACCTAATGAAGGCAAAAACCGCATAAAAATCCATTGTGTAACTTGAGCGACTTCGTTTTATACTATTTATAGATACCTATAGTATACAAAAACTTATAAACAAAACTAAAACTAAAGCCTTTTAAACTTATTCCCGCCAAAACGCCAAAGCAGTTCTTTCGCCTTAAAGCCATTCTATTCAGGTCTTAATTGGAATGAGTATAAAGAGCAATATTAAAAATCTCTTTTATTTTGTTGAATTAACATATTCTTTTAGTGTAGCTATTGAGTGAATAGCGTTTTTTGTTTTTGTTGTTTTTAGCACACGTTTATCTCACCACGTTGTCGAGAGCTTCAGAGACACAACTAGATTGTCCACATATCATTCATTCAAAAGATCGCAATAATTTTTGTATCTGTGTAAGATCTCATAAAAGCTTAAAAGCTATGTGGTTTGCTTACATTTAATTGGAAAATCATAAATTCAGTTAAACTAAGCCCATTCATGATTATATTAGTTTTGAACTTTTTAAACTTTAAAGTTTATATAGTATAGTTTTGTATGCAGCCGTACTACTTTTCCATATTCTTGTAATTTATGTGATAATTATGTATATATTTTTTACACCGTTTTGTAGCTGGATTAAGCTATATGTAAGGCCTTCACTTATAATAAATCAAAGGCTTCCACATAACCCATGCAATTATCAAGACTTATTTAATTGCAATGCTCTGAGGTAGTATACAATAGCTATCAAGTTTGTTACATTTAGAAAATTTAAAAGGAAGAACAACTCTTTTAGCATTACTTTCATATTTCCAAAGAATTCTTTAACATTACCGAAGAATTGTCCGACACAAAAGGAATCAAGATAAAATCTCATGTTTAACTATAGTTACTATAGAGATATAGTGTATAATATATACACTTTAATGCACACATTTGCAACATATGTGTTCGGACATTTAAGAGTAGAATTAAAACTACAAAAAACTACCACACCAAACGAAACATAAACAATTATACGCACAGTAACAGAGTTCCAGTGCGATCAAAAAACATTTTAGAATTATTTTTATCCAACTTCATTCATATAAATGCTCTGGTTGATTAGTTCAAATTCTGTACTTATCCGAGTCGGTTATTGCTTGAAAACATTTTTAGTGATTTGTTTGCCGATTTAAGCGTTTGTTGTACGTCAAAAAAGTAAATAAAAAAAAATATGCAAATGAGAAGATGGAATATTAAAAGGCTTTCGTTGATTGCGATTGCCTGTATGGCGATTTACATTGTTTTCTCAACCCGCTATCATCAATACCAAATTGATGGTGTTATCAGCAAAACACGACCGGAAGACGTTTGGGAGTATGTTGCGGATTTTAGTAAAATGCGTTTGCTCAATCCAACTATGTAAGTAACACATGGATATAGAAATTTAGGCATGTATCTAGTAGATCAATTTAAAGGAAAAAAAAAGTAAGCTTACATTTTTTATATGATTTTTAAAATCCTGGAATCATATAAATAGAGGATTTGTTCATAGGTTTCTGTTAGACTTCTTTGTTCATATTGATTAAATGAAGCATTTTCAACATGTTCACACATAAGTTTCCTTCCCCTTCAGTCTACTTTTGGATTTATATTTTCCAAAAAAGTATGTTTTCGCCTTCCTTTTCAGTGACTATTCTGTTCGATCAGTTGTGGTTCTCTTCAGCTGTTTTTGCTTCGAATTTTGCGAAACATGTGTCCGTACTATTTATACTTCCTTAGTTAAGAGTGATGTGTTTGTATTGACAGGATGGACCGGAATAAGTATCCTCTTTAACTAGCTAAAATAAGAAAAGTAAACAGTTTTTAATATTGTACATCAAACAAGAGAATACTTCACACATTATTTACGCCAACTTCCATCTCATTCAGTCTACTCCAATGCAAATAACTGAGCATATTCGTGTAGGGCACAACTTTCAAAGGATAGCAACGAATGCCATGAAAATCGTATTCAATTTAAATTTTCATATCGGTACATTTCCTTTTTGCTATATACAGATTCTTTTATGCTATTGTAATATTCTGTATATTTTGTGGTTTTGACGTCAGATTATGCCTTTTGAATTTAAACAGATCGGAGGCTATTGTCGGAATGTTATTTTTATACAGTCCAACAACAGTATCAACAGTTAAGGTTAGATTTGTATCTTGCTAGTGGACTGTACCTATGCTCTTGATGAGTTTGTTCCATTCTATGGATAACTACATGACTTTCAAAGCATACCATTTTTATAAAGCCGTATTTATACTAACTTAACCAATCGATTTTTTGGCTTCGAAATCAACGTGCTTGAATCATCAACAGTAAGAACAAAATTACGAGGGATTTTCAAACCAATATATGAAGCCAGGTCCGATTAAAACAAAAATTCGAACTAACATAAACAAACGCCGCGATACGAGTCTTCTAGTTTAGCCTCTATTTTCACCCTTCACTCTCAGAAGCGAGATAACTTTTGCTAACCAGAATTTGTTCCATAGCGTAATTCAATCGTATTTTTTATTTTTATTTTTGCTTCAATGGGGTTCTGATAGACTAGAATTTAATACTTCTTTCGAAACATTAAAAACACCTTCAGTTACATCATTTGATTCATCTTTTAGTTTCTTCATCAATTCTCCAATGAATTAAAATATTAGTTTTGAAAGCTAATTCATAGCAGTAGAGATATGAAAACAAATTAAGCATTTAAAACAAAAACTCTTAAACAATTCCGCCAATTCAGCGCATTAAAACTGTTACATTTTTTTCACAGATTAAATTTCAAAATATTATCAGAGAGCGGTCATATACACGATTGGCGTTACACTGTCATCTACACAGAACAACTCTCGCACTGGCCTTATTGGCTAAATACGGCCAAAGCGGATTACATAATAACGAAATCGATGCCAGGCATCGAACCACAAACATACAACATCGAATCGAGTCATCAGACGTGTTTTTTGAAAGGCGCCTACTGCTGTAAGCATAAAATATTAATAATGAAGAAACACTTAAAAACTCAATTAAACATACATGTTTGTTTATTTGTTTTTCTTTCAAACAGTGCGCGCTGCAAGTGAATTTCGATTTAGCGCCAGAGGTGATGATACCTTATTTTCTGAAAGCATACAATATCAATGTCCACCATTTCTAAGTAGCGCCTGTCGCCGTGAATTGGAGTACCAACGCAAAGCGGTGATGCATAATTTAACAATGATATTCAGCAAAAAGCAAAGACAATAATTTCAATCCATATCACGAATTCATATTTTATTCATATACATTTATATCAAATTGATATGCAGTGGTTGGTTGGTTATAAGAGAAGAATGACTATATTCAATAATTATGACGAATTAGAATTAAAACTATAACAACCATATTTGTTATGTTGAATTGCGTTGTAGTTCATATACTTTTATACTTTAAAAAAAAATAAATGTCTAAAAAGTTAAAATTATACTAAATAAAATCAAATATTAAAACTAATGCTTTGTAAGTTAATAAATTAAATTCAATTGCTAAAACATTTTAGTAAAATTTAAACAAAAGTTCAACAAAAGATTTAACATAGTTAAAAACATTTTTTTTTTTTTTGGGTTTTTAAAATTAAAGACACTTGGTGCAACTTTGTTTTTCCTTAATTCAAAGTATAACTTGTTAGTTTCTGATTTAAAGCCTTGCATTAAAATGAACAAGCCAGGCTTGTCTTAAGAGAATTAATGCATTGATTTTTTTTTTTTCATGTAATATTGTTAATTGTAAACAAGATCAAAAGAAGCTAGTATATATTATAAAATAAAAAATATGTATTTATGTACCTATTATAAACTATTCAAACAGAGTGCAGAAGTGTACGCTCGCATGTATTTATTTCAAAATAAAGAAGGTAAAGAACGCTTAAACAGCATTGCTCTCGTTCACAAGCGCATGCATGACCACCGTACATGTCAATGAAGGGAAGAATTAAAAAGTAAGTAATAACTTAAGATAGTCTCAACACAATCTAATGAAAGTGGAATTATCAGTTTATATTCAAAAAGTCCACAAAAAACTGAAACTTTGTCTTTCTGTGACAAGTTAACTCCTAAGCCGATCGGTATATTCGAAAGAATTTCGCAGTGGTTAAACAGTACTAGATTTCGGCAAAGAATTTATAAAAAATATATCGAACTAGGGCGCGCGTCCTTTCTCAGACAATATTAACTTACATATACCAATTGAAAAAATATGTGGACATCGGTAAAAGGGTTGCGACACCTTCTGTACCACTTAAGTTATTAGTGCCGTTCAACTGTAAAACTATAAAAAATAGAGAATAGAAACTAGGTATGGAATTTGCTAACAAAATCTCACTAAAAACGTTTGACCATTGGTTAAAAGGGTGTGACACCTCCCTACAATATGGCATAAAAACTTATTTAGGAAAAATCATGCAACAAAATATCTGGCAAAAGAAAATTACAGAAAATGACTGCAAAATTCCACCCGGTTGGAATTTGTATGTGGTATAGCATACATGTACCTGAGGAAATTCTTCTAGTATGTCACAAAACCATCAGTTTTCTTTAAAAAGTTAATTGAATCTATGAAGTTGAGGGCTGCCCTCTTAACATTATTTAACTTCATTGAAATGCACGGCTTCTGAACGATCTCATGAACATTAGTAGTCTGCTTAGCTATCGTAGTTGTTTAAGTCGTGACTGTGTTAAAAATTTCACTCACGCTTATGTACAATATCTCAAAACGTACACGAGCGTAAAAAAAGAGCTGTGTGCGTTCACGAGCACACATTTCTGTAGCCTGTTATTTTATAAAGGATAAGTCTAAACGACGTCGTTTTAATGGTGATTTTCTTGTACTTTTTTTTACATCAGTTATTTCTGTGTCATCTTCAGTGGCTGAATTTTGCTGCTGCTTAATTGCAGCATGTTTGCTAAACCATTTTGTTAACTTGGTTGCTTGTGTGCTGTGCTTAGATTTTGGTGATCTTTTTACAACAGCACCACCAGCAGTATTGTTGTTGTTGGGGTTTGTAGAGGGTGAGCGTTTACTAGGTGTTCTCGGTAGATGCGCATCATCATCGTCAGCAAAAACTGTCGGCGAAGAACCTATCAGATAATTCGTTATTTTATTTGATTGCGTTGGTTTTTGTGTATGCAATTGTACTGGTGAAACATCACCGTTACAATTAACGCGTATCATGCTGCCGAAAGTGTTGTTGTTTGTAATTTCGAATATGACATCCTCATCGATGGCAGATGGACGTTTGTCATGTTGTTGTATCACTTTTGTGACCACTTCAACAGGGTGCACTGGTAAAATTGGCTTATTTTTGTTAATGCCTGGCTTCTTCGCTGCTCCTGCTGCTGGTGATTTTTTCTCATTTTTATTTGACTTTTTTGCATTTGGATCAAACATTTTCTCCAGTAAATCTAGGCAGGAACGTTCGCGCGAACTGCTGGCTTGTTTTGTAGCTGAGCTGGCGGCATATTGCTGCTGAAATTGTTTTACTTCAGAGCCAAATATTTTGAAACCTTCGAAAGTAGTTTTATCATTGTGCGTTTGCGAGCAAGTTATGCCTATGTCTGAGCAATTGCTAAAAAGGTCAGGTGATTTGGCAGCATTTCGTTGATTTTGCTCCGCCAGGAATTCACTGAAAGTAGGCGTTTTCTTATCGGCATTAGCTTTATTGTTGCAGGCTATAGGCTTTTTAAACTGTTCCTTGCGCTTAAGCACACGTGTGCGACGACTTTGCGTTGACTGTGACGACGCAGATCCTTCTTCTTGTGAGCTTGATAGGACAACGATGTCGGGCGTAACATGCTCTGAAGGCACTATAGCTAGTTCAGAATCTGGAACAATTGTTATAGCAGTTAATTCGACGCTGCGTAGTATTGTTGGAGTTGGTGGCACTAGAAAATCGTCAGATTTTTTTAAAACTGGCAAGATCTGTTCAGAGCCAGTTGTTGAGGTGGGTGTAAGCTTTTGTCCACATTGTATTTCTTCGTATTCTGACATGGGCAGGACAGACGCTTGACTAGCAGGTCTGTGTTCGTTTTTTTTTATATTACTATTGCTTGTTATTTCATTGCTATTTGTGGAGATGGTTGGCATGACGGGTGTGTTTATATTTTTTTGCGATTGAGTAGCCTTTGAACTAACGCTCTCTGTATTGTCCACCTTGCTTTGTACTACTTTAGATTTTCTTTTAACTTTACTTTCCATATCTAATGACAATGGGAGCAGCATATATTTGCTTTTTGTATTGCCAGCAGAACGTGTTGCACGCTGCATGCTACGCGTTGCTCGTTTATAGCCTTGATGCGGCGAAACTGCGTACTTGTTGTGTCCAGCAATAGGTGTATTGCTTAAAATTGACCTGCGACTGGATTTGTTGCTGGTTGATTGAGGAGTTTTGAGTAGTTCTGTTTTTTCTAGCATAGTAACAGCAACATTATTCTTTATGTAAGCAGATTTTTCGGGACTTTTGTTTTTTATGCCGGGACAATTTTTTGCATCTGTCTTAATAACGGTTGACTTTTTTAAACTATTTTCTTTGCTTTCATCTAATTGAGACTTTCTTTTTGGCGTTAGATTTTGTTGCTTGTGCTCTATGTTCAACATGGAGCCTGCTTCATTTAATTCTTTTTTTATCGCTATTGTTTTCTCAAGTTTTTGGGTACTCGTTGATGCTGTGCGTTTACTATGATTGATCTTAGAATTTCGTGTTTGCCTTTTTTCTAAATTGTTGATACTTCTTGTTTTTATGCCATCCTTAGCATTAACAACGGCATGTGCTGTTTTTCTTAAGGGACTTTTGGGCGCACTTGCTTTGGAGTCCTTTGTAGGTGGTAATGTTGTTGTGCTATTTTCAACTTTTACTGCCGCCTGCGCTTTAATTTTCAAACCTTGTTTAGCTAGTTTTGGTATTGTTGGTTCTATTTTCGTTGCAGCACTTGTTACAGCTATAGATTTTCGCCTTTCTCTGGTGGGTTTCGGTTCATTAGCTGAGTTCGAAATTTCATCATTTTTCGTTAACCTCGTTGAACGTTTATTATTATTATTATCTATTGTCTTAGTTTTTTCTTCTGCTACAACAACCAAAGAAATGTCTTTTGCATTGCTTTCGCTAGTTTGTAGCAATGGTTTGTTTTTATTTTTTTCTTTTGTTTTTCTTTTCAAGTTCTCATTGTCTTTTATAATTTGTACCTTGCGATTTCTTAATTCTTTATGTCCGCTCCTTAAGTCAGTATTGCTACGTCTTGAGTTTTTTCTCACATCGGAAGTTTTGTTTATGTTGAGTTTTTTAGGCTTATCAGACTTTCTCATTGATTTTCTTGAGATCTCATGCTTCTCTTTTGGTTCGTTTTTAATATCTGTTGATACATCATCGCTATTGATAATATCCATGTTTTGCATTGTTTCATTGGCACTATTTTCCGCATTTTCAGCTTTATTTGATTCGCTTACCTCATCATTGTCATCTAGATTTATTATCTCTATATTTTGTTCAGTACACACTGCTTCTTCCTCGGGTTCAGACTCGGAGACAAATAATAAAGGTGACATTATAACCGGATCCTCAAATATTTCAACGCAGTCGTCATCATCTAAATTCGTTGGTATCCTTTGAATAATTTTATCAACTTCATCACTTAATGCCTTTTCTTGTTTAGTTTGTATGTATTGCTCAAACAGTTCCTCTGTATTTTTCTCACCAGATGATTCTATAATTTCTGCTATTGTCTCCGTAGCCTTTTGTGAGGCTTCTGCTTTAGAGTTTTGCTCTGAGCGCCAAGTTTCCAAATTATTTTTATAGCGCGAATCATCTACAAGTGGTAGAAGATCACCACATTGGTGACGATATTGCCGCAAGCGAAATTCTCTTTAATAAAAAAAATAGTTTTCATTAAACCTTTATTAATATTAAGACAATTTTTTATTTTTAAAAAGCTCACTTGCAAAAATCCACCAGAATTTCACGTTTGATGAAGTACTCCTCTAAATCTATCTTTTTTGCTGCCACATCTTTAACACTGGGCAAATTAAACTTTTCATCAAATGATTTCCAGCTCAAATATTGATGTTCCAAACGCCCGCATAAGCGCAGCACATAGTGTAGTAATTTGAGATCCAACTAAAAAGTAGCGTTTAGTTTTAATTAAAAACAAGATAACTTAAAACATTTCTACCCGATAAGCTTACCGTTATGTCAGTGCTGGACATGAAAATATCAATTTTTTTCTCATAGTTTTTAAGCAGAAGTGCTAGACAAAAGCTATTGCTAAGCATTTGCGCCCGATTATCGACTACTATAAAGTCAAACTTCAACTTGCTGAGATCTTCAATATCCTTGAGTGTGCACCATTTGGCAATATATACATTATGAGCAGATGTCGTGCAATCTAAAATTAAAGGAATGTTTAAAATAAATCATATGTGTATGTTAAGAATTTCTTTAGTTATTTTTTTTTAAATATCAGCCTTAAATTTTTAATAAACAGTTGCAATCGATTAAATAATTCGTGACACATAAAACCTATTTAAAATGTTGCTATTAAAATTATGCTGCTAATATTCTGTTCGTTTTATATTTTCAATGCAAAAAATGTATAACTTACACTAGATTATTTATTGTGATAGAAAAACTATTTGTAAAAAAAATTAAACTTGAATTTTTTAATTTTTTTAATCTTTTATTCATTTCAATTCAATACTAAGAAAAGTTTAGTAGCCTACACTAATGTGGTCGATGTAATACATTGAAAATACCTAAATTATAACATTTCTTTGATGTGACTAATGCAACATTTTTTGATGAATATTAATTTTAGCTCTTTTTTGATGAGCTTTCCTACTTAGCCATTTAATGAGTTAATAATTTTATTTAATTAATCAGCTTAGGACTTAAGCATCGCGATTTGATTTAACCGAGTTAAAGGAGTTTGTAAAAAATTTACCAGTTTCATGGCGAGCATTGCTTAAAACCATATTTTTAACAAGTTTTAGACGAACTCTCAACTATTTAAGCCGTTGAACTGGGGGGAGAACGCCTAACGCGAAAATTTTTCTTTGAATATGTTTAGATTCTCATTTGAGTGCTAACGTAGTTTGCGAAAAAAATACTCGTACTTTTATTAAAGTATTCAATTTAAAAAATTGTTTAGTCCTAATAAAATATCTATCATATCTATTTACTTACTTCTTCTTGCGAACGTAAAATTGAAAAACTTAGCAATTGTACGATACGATATATTTGTATCGCGTCTACGATATTGGAAATCAAATCATATAGCCTTATCAAATCTATATTCTACAGTACTTAATAAAAACAAAACAAAAATTCCTTTACTTAAACTAATATTTAACTTGAACAAAACAAAAAAGGTTGTTTATGCCTTTTTTGCAGTTTTCTGATAAGCTTGTTTGGACGTGACAGTAGACTGATTATTATTAGAGATTATCTATATTTCATTTACAGATTAATGAAATCATAGTTTTTATGTTTTGTCTTTCTTAAATTTTTGTCAGAGATACATTTTGATAAGAGAATTTGGATGAAGGAAATTCAATTTCCGTAACAGGCAAAAATTAAATTTATCAAAAATTAAATGTTTAAAGAAAATAGTATACTATAACTAGCTACTCAATAATAATTCTCACATCGAATGTTATATATCCGCTGTCTTCATATGTAAATAACAATGAAGACAAAGTTAGGAAAATGTTTTTTGTTTTTTATTTTTAAATTTATGTTTGGCCCTTATAGTAATTTAGGGTATGGGGATTGATATGATTTATTCTTTATAAATACCACAAATGATGTTTCAGATTCATTTCCCTCTTACTAGATTACTTCCAAGCAATTAACTGAAATAAGAAATACATGACGAACAACCCTAGGATATTTTAAATTAAATTAAGTAGAACAGAGTTAATTAAAAGAGGTGAATGAAAAACAAGATATGGAAAGAGAAGAACTTTTACAAATCATGCAAATACCGAAAACCGAATGCACCATCATCATCAAAATTAGAAGTGAAAACTCTAAATCAAATTAGAGTTGATAACAACTGTATCAAATCTGAACACACAATAAACTAAACCACAGACAGAAACTATAAAAATCATAGAATTTCGACCGCATAACAACATGAAAATTAACATAAAAATAAATATTAACAACACAGTAAAACAAAGAGTACAACACACAAAACACATAGGAATTATCGGGCTCGATTACGAAAACCACATCAAAGAAATCAAAGAGAAGTTGAAATTTCTTCAAAAAGAAGTAGAATTTTGAGAATTTGTGATCTCTACGAATGGAATTAAGACATTAAAATGGTCTATATCTTTTTCATAAGCTACAGCTCTTTTAAACAAATTGGCCATTTCAGCCCTTGAAAGGACTTTGACCGAGCTTTTTATGATCAATTGTGTAGTGTGTGTGTTATTAAATGTTAGCATACAATTGACCGAGAACTGGACCTAAATGTTTAATGCCGACTCCGAACGGCTAAAGTTTATGTTCTCAAGAACCTTTACAAGGCATTATTTACTCTCTGAGGTTTGCCATTGTCTGCAGTGACCGATCAGAAAAATTTTTTATTGAAAAAACTTTTCGCCGCGACTGGGGATAGAACTCGGCTCCGGAGCATGCTAAGCCGCACACTTAATCTGCATGCCACGGTCACCACACTCCAAATTTAAAATCGCTGCCCTTTCATTCTTTTCAAGCATTTAATTATTAAAAATATCATCTATTTCTCTATGTATTCTATACTAAGTTCTATTCTTCGATTTGATGTTCTTTATTTTTCTATTGATTAATTGTTAATTTTAAGTCTCCTTCATTTAAGTTATTTTAAGTGTTTATATGAGTCTATGTTGCCTATATCTAAAACATTGAGGTTTGAGCAAACGTTTGATATCGATTTGAGATAGATTTGAGAATGATAGCATTCTCAACTAAAAGGGAGACTATATTCTCAAATTGAGAAATAGGTTATTTTAATATGAAGCATTAATTTTCGATTTGAAACTTATTTGAGAATCACATTTGCAATCACTTATATGTTTCCTGGGAGGAGCTAATCCAAATACAACTGCTACGGATATTTTTTTATAAAGAGATTTAAGTTGAGCTTTTGTCCAAAGAACATACTAGAGCCTACCAATCTGTGAAAGAGAATTTGAAACTAGTCCTATCGGAGAACTATTTTTCCAGAAATGAAAAAACTTAAAGAATTAGTATCAAGCTGTAAGATCTGCAACGAAGCAAAATACCCAAGACACTGTCCCATATATGTTGAAAACCCTATAATTATTTAGCACAGTAAACAAAACAACAACAAAATGTGTGCGGAAGTTATATAGCGCACCCGATATCTTCTAAAAAAACTAAGCCACAAACAATAGCTTGACTTACGATAAGGTAATAATTCAACTGAAAAATATTGCGTATTTTCTTCTCTATTTGGAAGAGTTACTTATAAGCTGTAAGTTTTTTATTCACTTAAGTAAATATGTGCGCTTTGACGAAGAATAAATAAACACTGTGAAAATAAAAATATATTATAATTAATGCTTAATTGTTTCATATTATAAAATACATAGGTATAATCCTTAAATATAAATTTATTAAAAGCATAACCAGCTTGGAAAACACATTGCATGTCTAAACGCTTAGTTGCCCCCAACTATGTGCTTTTGTGTTATTTCATAGCACCTTAATTCACATCAAGTGTTCATTTCTATGACGATAATGTTAAACCTCAACTGAATGTTATTCCTCAAAGTCATACATTTACAAATGCCAAGATTTGCTATTAGTCTGATGGTAAAAAATGCCTCACTTGGTTTGAGAAGGATCAAAATAGTGATACCATTATTTTGATAAAAGTAAATTTGGAAAATGGACTGAATGTTTATTCATCTGATGATAAACAAAAATTCGTGCTTAAACGCATAAATATTAATGTAAAAGTAGCTGGCTATTCTGTAATTAACGGCGGAGATGGCCCAATGTTATTAACAATATGGTCTGATAAACGCATTTTTAAAAGATGGCATATTCCAAAGATGCACACCTTATCGACGTTCTTTTCAAGTGGCATAACTGAACTAGAAAATATTTCTTCGTTACCCTTAAGTATAGAGAATCGTAAAAAAATGTTTTAAAAGAGAAAAAATATTCGAAATGGTATTCAATTGAAGAAGTTAATTTATATTGAGAAGTTTAATTTATAAATTATTTATATAAAAAAATTTATAATTTTGTAAAATGTAAAGTTATGTACAAAAATAAACTATATTAATTACTTACCCGTATTTCGCGTAATTACCGTCACTGCAAGTTCGGAAAGCACGCTCAAATGAAACTGCCAACCATTTACAAGTTTATCATCATTTTGTACTACGATCAAGATTTTCCTATCGCGTCCGATAGCACCCAGGAACACTGAAACAGTTGCACATTTTCCCAAGCCACTCTCATCATTATATATACAAGATTCCTGTTTCTTGAAATGTTTATGTAAGAAACGCATTGCTCGCAGTTGAAAAGGCTTCAAATACTGGCATATGGTTCCCGGAACATGTTCCCGATCGGATAGCACTAGAGGTTCTGCTATATTGTCAGCACTAAAGTGATACATTCTTCTAGGTTATTATTTTTCTAATCTTAATTAATCGTTGATTGAGTTAGCGTGTCGTAGCGTCAAATATATGGCCACCAAAATATATAAAAGTTTCATATAGAAAAATATCACAAACATTGAAAACGAGCCAATGATTAGCGTTGGCGGCACATCAAAATATTCCTGGCTTATGCTTGAACTGGCGAAAAAGGATTGCATGTGGATAGATTTTGTTTATTTTTAATGCCAAGTGTTTACGTCGGAACAGGTTTCAGATGGCCACGGTGAACTAACTGTATACAATTTGCACAGGAATAGGTTTGTAGGTCACTGACATTTTCTCCTTTAATCGTACTTCACGTTGGTGCGCAGCGATTGAAATTAAATTCTATCAATATTAATTCAATAACTTCAATGAATTTTCTTTTATATCTCAGTTTCTTTATGTTTATTCAATAAACTTTGATTTTAAAATATTCAAAAATTGTTTTACGCACAAAATGTAAGAAGTTTTCTGACAGTTCTTGTTACATGCTGAAGTGAAAAATGGCGGTTGTTTTTTAGGAACTAGATTTTATTAATCGTTCCAAGTAGAAGAAGCATTTAAAACAAGACGCGTTCGATTTTTGATGTTATCAAGAAATCTTAGAGAACCAATGATGCCATATGTGAAATCAGGACTTAGCGTAGCGGAACGGTGCTTTGAGTATGAACGATTACCGAAATCATAGTGCAACGTAATGCGAAAATTTGGTATAAAGACACTCTTTTTTTCTAATCGGTTTATTCACTGCTGTAGAATTGTCAAAAAACGCAAAGTGGCGTAGCATGGCATACAGGGGCGTACCGAGATAAATTTAATATAGAAGTATATGTGAACATTGTATTTTGTCGTACGCTTTTTTAGTATTAATAAGAACTCAACCTCCTTCTCCCAACCTTCTAAGAGAGAAATTAACAAAAAAAAAAAAACAAAAAAAAGAGAAATTAACAATTTAAGAAAAAACTCGCTCTTTGATCAAAATTCAATTTGGTAGGGAAAAAGCTTTTAAGTTGGTTGAATTTATTTTTTTTTTCAATAGGTAACATTTTCTTAAATAATAAATTAAAAATTTTCTTAAATTTAGTTATATTCATCAATTATCAAATTTTTAAAAATTCTACTCTCCAAGTCAATATCTTGATCGAATTTTAATGGTTTTTCAATTTATCTAATTATTTCTAAAAGTTTGTTACATTATCCTTCAAATGTGATAAAAACCACTGTGAAGCTCTAACCAAAAGTATTTTTAATTAATTTTCTTAATATTGTCGTAAGTTATTTAGAATGTATTTCAAATGTTAAAAAAGAAAAAACTCTCAAATTGAATGTTCTAAATTGGGATGCAAATATCTCTGCCATCTTTGAACAGATTTTATTTATTTCTTTTTTGTATTTAAGGATGATTTTTGTTGTAAAAGGGGAAAAACTCAAATTTGCATTTTTGATTTTCTTTCAAAGTCTATAGCTCATTGAAGGTGAATGTAATGAACTGCCCGTGCCATAAAAAATTAAGAGATGATTTTTTTGACCAAATTATTTTTTTTTTAAATGATTATTTTCTTTTTCTTCTTTTTCAAAATTTATAAAATTCTAAAATAATTTATTTGAAGGAAATAACTTTTTATCTCAAATCAATTGAAAGTTATAGCAACGAACTTATTTTAACCATAGCACTTATTCTGCATATGTGCGAAAAAAACAAAGAGCTTTACTAATTCTGTAACTCTTTCTCGTAAATATTTAAATTAATAATAATGCGAATTTCTCATTTCCTGCAACTGTTACTTTTGAGAGATTAAGTGGTTTTTTATTGCTTTCTGAAACACAAGCTGCACCCGTCCTTCAGAAATTATATATCGGTCTAATTCTAATACGACATAAGTAAACATTTTGAAAATAATGGTTATTAGCATTTTGGATAGATTCAACAAAACTACATCAATGCCTTTATTTAGTTTTTAACGTTTGTACGAGTATGAACTTCATACATATAAAGAACAGTTTTTCTCCTCCTAAGCATTAGATAATTTTGAATAACATCTTATTAGAGGTAGGCCGACGATATGTATTTCCAAGCAAAATATTGAAATTATTTGACTGAAGTTTATTTGAGGCACGACTATAAGTCGTCAACAAACCTACCAAAGAACGACTAAAAGGCGTTAAAAAAGATTTGACCGAATGAATTGCTCTTAGAGAAATAATCGACTGAAAACTAAAAGATAATGGCATTTGGGGTTTGGTTTTAAATGCAGTTGGGTTTGCGAACGGCTAAATGCGAATTTGGCCGACTGAAGTTCATTTAAGGTACGACTGAAAGTGAATTGGCTGACTGAAGATTATTGAAGATTGAAGATATGTCTTGAAATTAAATAGCCGTCTAAAGTTGGTTTTTAGTATGATTTTGATCCGTTCATAGTTATTGTAAATAAACATCAACATTTTAAACAAATATCAGTGAAAAATAACAATCGACTCTACAAAAGTTAGGGGGGTAGCTTACTCCCCCCTGCTAGTTTCGCCCCTGGTGGCATAGGAATCCATTTTCTACATGCTGCGATTTCAGTAACATCGTGCACATTTTTCATTAAACAGATTCCAATGTGACTGTTGGCAACGTTGTGCTACTTTACCGTATGGTGGGTAATAAAACCCTAACAATTTTCTGTTCGAACTCCTAACTTAATAACAGGAAGGTCACATACTCACATAGTACCAATAGCTTGTTTGAAAGGAAACTTTCTATAGAAAATTGAACAGGTATAAGACATTACCAAAAAATTCGTCAAAATCAACCAATTTCGATTATTTTCGAAAATAAAAATACTAAAACTAGTGAGTGTCAAAAGTGAATTCATTAAGACTAGCTGGTGAATTGAGCTAAGTTCATTATGCCGCGTTTCCATGCTATCTTCTACGATCTCTCATAATCACATTTTCTGTTAGAGAGAAAAAACATGCGTACTCTACCTTATGAAATTGCTGAATGTGGGTATGAAACAGGCAGTTATTTTGTATTTTTAT
Organism: Tetanocera ferruginea; assembly: GCA_958299015.1. Classification (NCBI taxonomy): domain Eukaryota; kingdom Metazoa; phylum Arthropoda; class Insecta; order Diptera; family Sciomyzidae; genus Tetanocera; species Tetanocera ferruginea. The sequence goes on along the minus strand of OY282644.1, from coordinate 91,693,993 downwards.
AGTAAGAGATATCCTCTGCGGCTGCATGTGATACTGGGAGATTGTAAAAGTTCAATATTTTGAACTTTTCCCATAAAAGTGTATCATATGAGAAACTGAACTTAATTAGTTCTGGCTCAATTAAAGAGTGGAATGTGAATTATTCTGGACTCAGCTGTAGGCGGTGCCAAACGCTTGAAATCTCTGAGAGTAAGTTCGTTACTGTTACTTTTCACATCATAAGCTAAACTATTACTTTTCTCGCTTGGTTGTTGTCGCGGAAGAAAGAGGATGTGCTCCATCTCAAAGCATGGTCATGCTGTCATTAAAACTGACTTGGTTAGTTTGCCAGAATGCAGTTTCACAGGTGCCAGCTCAATACTACATGAAAAATACACCATGGAGATCAAAAACAAAGTGATTCAATGCTAGCGTCGCAGAAGTTCGGCAGCTTCGTACACAAGACCATGATATAACCAAGGCATATTAATCCTAATAAATATGCCTTGGATATAACGAAAAGAAGGTAGCCTTGACAACTGCCTTTTTTCTCACGAGAGTCGTCTGGCTACTGTCAAAAAGTCAGCTGTTCATGCAACGAAGCAATAAGAAGTGAAACGAAATGTTTACTTAGGCTATGTACCAATCGGAAACTTTTCACTCGTGGTAGGAAAAAAAATTCTGAGTAGAACAAATTGCTGTCTGTTGAAATTGAGTTGTAATTTTGCTGTTTCAAATGAAGAATGAAAAGTTATCCAGACATTTGACAATAAAAGTACACAGTTGCCTACATATCATACTTTTTCCTAATGCGATATTACTTAAGACGCATTTAAGTGCTGCGTTTTCTAATACTTTTTTTATTCAAAATTATATATGTATGAAAATAAAAAAACAAATTGGCCGTTTCAGCCCTTGAAAGAACTTTGACCGAGCTTCTTTTGATCAATTGTGTTGTGTGTGTTATTAAATGTTTGCACACAATTAACGGAGAACTGGTTTTATGCCGACTCCGAACGGCTCATGTTCCCTAGAAGCTTTACTTGGCAATCTTACTCTCTGAGGTTTTGCCATTGGCTGCAGAGAGGTGATGACCGATCAGAAAAGTTTTTTTATTGAAAAACCCCCCCATTGCTTTAATGAAAAATTAATATATTCTGAATATTAATAGTATCCAGAAACGTCATCAAGCAATAAAAACTTTTTCAGAAAAAAAATGGATAAAAAATATTTTTGTTTACTTCAGCATATTTTATAAGTGGAATAAAATGATATCTTATAATTTGAAAACATGTTGCTGGTCATCGTAAAATATATACAATAAAAATTATTATGAACAAATTGATGGTTAAGCGCACGAAAGTGACAAGTGAAAAATTTTACATTTACAGAAACCTTTTTTTTAATTTCAATACATTTCAGTACAAAACACTAATTTTAACTATGTACTGACAAGACTTGTCTGTGAAAGCCGAGTGGCTCCCCGAAGCTCTTAGTGCACCTCTGTTTTAGATTGACGTTTTTGCTTTAACTTCATTAATTTTTTTTCCATTTTCACTTTCAATCTTCTCTTCTCTTTTGCTCATGTCCCATTTGGTGGTGCCACCCTTCATTTTCCCTTCTTTTTCATAGTGTGTTTTGGTGTTTTGACCTTGCAAAGTTCAAAGTATATTAGGAAAAAATTATTAGGAAAAAATTGACGTAGCCCGGAGCTGCATATCAAATCTGCCCAAGTCTAAAATTTAATCTGATTTATTGCGAGACCATGCAGGATTTCTTTTATATATCTCTTTTATTTTAGATCATGCAGATATTTTGAAACTGATTTAACATCTTTCAACGATAATATTGCTTAAATTTTAATGCAAAAGTAAGAATTTCAACTTCCCAAAAACCTTTTATGTGGGTCTTAGGTGACTTTGAAATGTATCTATAAGTGGTAAGTTATAGTTTTCATATATTGTAACTGCCTTTAAAATTTATTCATACAAATAATGGCTATTTCATGCTTTCTCTCTACATATCATACATACAGTTTTTCTCAAATTTATGCAGGATTCTTAAAAAAAAACATTTGTAATTTTTAATATGATGAGCAATTTCTGAGAAATTGTTTAGTAGGCGTTAGATTTTTTTGTGTGATTTTTAAATAGCTTTGAATTTATTATTGGATTTTTAAATTATAGTTGGATATTTTGCGTGATTTTTAATAACTGTGCGATTTTTAATAGCTGTGACATATTTTGTGAGATTTTTAATACCTGTCTCATGGTCTCATGTTAAATGGTCTCATGGGGAGATTACGATTTCCGGGGCGCCGCGTTTTGACGATGGATTCGAAGAGTACTCTTAATAAAAATAAGAATAGCCAAAGGAAATGTTGTGTTATCGATTTGTTTCCGAGTTATCGATTTTTTTAAAATTTTTTTTTCCATAAGGTCTATGAATAAAATCGGCTGTATTATTCTTAATATATAACCGATATTAATGATTAAGGTAAAATTCAAAAGGTTATATATAAGGCTTTTAGAAAAGTTTTAAATTAATGAAATCTGTTGAGTACTTTGTATTTTATAGGTATTTTTGTGCAATAAAAGAATATTTTCTTACATAAAACCGTTACTTTCTCAAAAATTACCGTTATTACTATGAATTATAAAGAGTAAATTATTAAAGCTTGAAAATTTATCTTTCATTTGGTATATAATATATATAATTTATTTGACTTTTTGTCGTGTTTTTTATGATACAATGATTTGCCCTTGTACGGAAAATTGCTTATTTCACTCATATTTACCTTAGATGTTTTGCATTCTTACTCCATATTTACGAATATCGCCATTACAATACAATATTTATATGAATTAACGGGATTTTAGAGTCAGTTAAAAAAATTTGTATTTTTTGGTCGAGCAGTTAATAAAAATATATAAATATTTTTATCTATCGAAAAAATGGTAAAACTTTCAGCTTATCAAAAAGTATATATTTTTAGTACCTTAAAAACGAAAATATTGCAGAAAAAAACGGTTCTTTTAATTAAAAAATTCAAATCTGATATATATTCGCTTATAAATTAAAAAACATTTTCGAAATTTTATTTGTATTATATATTGTTGAAAAGGCATTTAATTACCTTTCGAATAGCATGTCAATCTTTAAGATCCATTGGATATTGGCAAAGATAAAGAAAATTTTGTGAACAGATTTTTTAACAAAGAAAACACTTGGAAAATTTTAATTTTATGTAATATAGTGTGAAATTAAATAAAAAATGTATATTTTTATATGTCAAACAAAAGGTTGAACTGTTAGCTTTTCAAAAAAAATATATTTTTAGTAACTTAATAACGTAAATTTTTTAGAAAATAACGGTTCTTTTTATTAAAAAATTCAACTTTGGAATAAATTCGCTTATAAAATTAAAAATATTGCAGCAATGATATTAATAAGATATATATTTGCAAGGTCATTTAATGACCTTTAAAATGACATATCAATCTTAAGGATCCATTGAGTAACGGCAAAGATATAGATGTTTTTTTGAACAGATCTTTTAACAAAAATTTTTTTTAAGAATTCGATAACTCGATAACTAATAGAGTTATCGATTTTTTGTTCGGCGAATCATGTTTTTTTGTTGTTTTCTACCAGAAAACATCTTCAAATCACGGCGCCCCGGAAATCGTAATCGTGCCGGTCTCATGAATGATATTTGTATTTTATGTGGGATAAAGTGATGAATGTTGAAATCTTTGCTTCGTACTCATACAAACGTACTGCAAATAGTACCAAAATAATTGTTGCTGCAAGCCTGGCAACATTTCAATTGTGAATTCATAATCAATTGAGATTTATTTATTGAACCAATGAAATATGGAAAATATGAGAACCGATGCTATATTGATGGAAATTTTGGTGGAGCGGATGACAATAACAGGATTCCTGGACAGTGTTTTTGGATTCCTGCGTCGCAAGTTAGTCTGTTAATAGAATGTCGCAGAAAAACAGCTTCTACAAGATGTTTATATTCATGTTTTTAGCACCGATTTTTACCACATCAAAAAGAACAATAATGAAAACATTGGATTTCCGAAAGGAATGAAGGAGCAAATACTATTCGGCGTAAGTGAGACATGTCCATTTTAATATGTATAGTAATTCCTAAAACTGTTTTTTTTGTGCTCAATATAAACAGGCAATGCAACGTTACGATCCTGATTTAATTGCGAACCAGTTAATCACTGAAGATGATGATGTATGTGTTCCACCGGCAGTGGAGGAAATCGAAATAGAGATTACCAAAAATGTTAACAACAGCGAACATATAATGAAACCACAAAAAGAAACAACAATACAGGATTCAAAAGAACAAGATAAAAAATCACCCACTAAGGAAAACTTCTCTATAAATGATTATAAAAATGGCTCCCATTTTGATCAGTACTGCTGGTCACAGTCACTTAAAGATGTAGAAATGCACGTGGTACTGCCGGAAGATTTAAGAAGCTCCAGAGCACTTTCGATAACAATACAGGCGGATAAGATCCGAGTGTGTAGTAAAGCAAATCCTGCATTGGTTGTGCTGGAAGGTTTACTAAGCAATAAATGCAGGCATAATGATTTTGTCTGGACGATTTCCGAGGGTAAACTACTGATAAGCTTAGGTATGAGCGCTTTAATTTCTATGTTCTCTTTTATTTAATTTCTGTAAATTTTTAAAGATAAAATTAAGGAACAATGGTGGGAGAAACTATTCGAGAACGAGTCTGCTCTTGATGTACGACAAATTAATTGCGAACGTTTTATTGATGAGCTACCGGAAGAATCTCAGGCAGCAATCGAAAAGTTACGCATTGATCAGATGAGAAAATATAAAAAGAACGCAGCACAAGCCAGCTCACAAACTGATAATAAAACATTGGAAAGACTGAGAAAAGCATGGGATGTTGAAGGCTCACCATTTCGAGGGCAACCATTTGATCCTTCAATGGTGCAGTTCAATTAAACATATCTTAAAAGGCAAGAGTAAAATACAACACTTGCAGCGATATTGCATATTTTAGAATAATTTTAAAAATAAAACAAAACTGTTCAAACATTTATAAGCCAGTAGCTAAAACAATTGAGTTAAATCAAGATTTATTAAATCTTACAAAAATTGAGTTAATAGAATATGTCAAGGATTATTACTTTAGGTAAGTACTTTTTTTGAGAATGATGCATAGTTTTGTTAGTTTAATTAAAACTTAAAAATATTCAAGTATTTCAACGAGATTTCAGCTCCTGCGACTTGCGCTTAAGTTGACATTTTTGGTATATGACGTCACTGTGATCGGTTGACCAGGCCAAATACATGTACAATGTTAGCAAAACTGACATTAGCAAACGGTCCAAAGTCATGCAATTTGTTGCCCAGAGAATGATGCTTAATCCGGTAAAGGATGGATGACGCACATGTGTATATAAGTGTCGCAACTCAAACGACTTATAGGCAATTGGTGGCGCATAGCCTTTAATATCATAATAAGCCTAATAAAAATTGAATTTTCAAGTTTCTATAGAAATTGTTGTACAAATTTCGATTACCTGTTTGATACCTAGCAGTTCGGAAAGGTCCATTACTATACTACCACCATATATGACCATCCAAGAAAATACATGAATTAGCATGAATGTCCACCATAGAACATTGCTGCTCGCCACATCGACTTGCCACAAAATTATTGAATTTGCCGGTATCCAGTTCAAAAGCAAATACTAAAAAAGAAGATAAATTAAATATCTTCAAAACTCAAATAATCCTAAATAACTAATTTGCAATTCTAAAAAAAATTGTAAACTCATTTCATGATTAACCTAATTGACCAACTGTAGTGAGCCTTAAAACAAAAATATCTTTTCTTTTGTTTATTTCTGCACTTACATGTAAACATAGCGATGACGTCAGACAGTAAATAAGTCTTTCGGCAGCAGCTAATCTTAGACTTTGAATGATATTCTTCATGATTGCTGATTTCATGAAGCTGTGTTGAAATATAAATCCAATCAAATACAATGTATCAAACACTATAGGTCCATATGAGGTCTCCAAGCGAGACCTATTATCTAGCAAATTGAAAACCCATGTATATATTTTGGGTACACTTTTGGGCACTGACAAAAACATCATGAAACGGCCAACAACATAGAAACTGTACACAAATGTGGCCAGTGAAGCTAGCAACACCAGCACTTGTTTTAACGACACCATTGCTTATTTTTTATAAATAAATTAATTTTAATTCATAAAATCCAAAATCTTATGCTTGCATTACTGAAGTAATTTTTTTTCTAAAATTGCAGACTATTTAAAGTAAATGACAACGTTGCCACATGAATTATAGCAGATCTCTTGTCGCATGTGATCAAAGAAGCAAATTTTAATTCTCACAAGATATCACTTTTTCCCACATCAAGTATATAAAAATCATGTTGAGATATTTCAATTAAAAATTTCACAGAATACCTTTCAGAATACCTCACAGAATTAGGCGAAATATCATACGAAATCTAACAGCATTTTAAAAATCACACAAAAAATCTTAAAAAATTCCTCATCCTATAAAAATTTTACTTTTAAGAATCCTTTGTAAATTAAAAAAAAACTACATAATTTATTGAAAGAAACCCGTGGAATGTACAACTATTTTCGAAATAGTTTTGCAAACTTAATAGATTTGTTCGATGGCTGCTTGAGATCAAGAATTTCTTCTCCAAATCGGCAAAAAGTGTTCGATGAGCTTCTTTTCCGCTCTTAAAATACGTTTACATCTGGAGATTAAATCGAGATTAAGCCATTTGAAGAGATTAACTCGGTAATCTTGATGAATTTGACGAGATTAGCCATACAAAAGTTAATCCCCTCAGAACGAGATTAAAAATGAATCTACTTGCTAATCTCCTCAAAAAGGGTTTGCAACGCTGTCAAACATTTATTTTATTTATAAAGTTATACGATTAAAAATAAATATTATTATAATTATCAGTGTATGTAGCTGTTTCGCGAATTGGTTGATTGAGCATCTGTAGGTGGATTCCAAGACTTGCTATCGCTAAAACTCTAAAAATCGCTAAAATGCTAAAAATCTTGTATTATCCGAAGTTTTAGCGATTTCGCTAAATCGCGATTCTGAACTTCACATTGCCTAGCTAAAAACTAGTTGTTTTATCCACCGTAGTGGCGCACAAGTTTTTCAACGAGAGCTGTCAAATTTTCTGTTTGTGTGTGTAAGCATTGAGGTTAAAGTCAAAATAATAAATTCTTGTGCGCTTCAGTGTCGGTAAAATTTATTAAATACGAAACATTATTAATTATAATAACAGTATGAGTGTCTTATCAACTGTGTCTTATTAAATTCGCGTTCTAAACATTGGAATAAAAAAAATTTTGCTATTTTGTTTATACGTTTTCTATTGGCGTACATATCTTGGCGAAAAAGACAGCGTTACGTTGTTGATAACTGAAATTTGCCTTGTTTTCATTCCTATTATAAATATTATAAGGTTTTTAAAAATTTTAGCGGCTAAAATTTCTTGTTGCTAAAAATTTGATAATTTAAGCGATTTTTAGCGATTGAAATACAATCAGAATCGCAAATTAGCAACTTTTTAGCAATAAATAAATGTCAAAATCAGCTGTTTTTTATCCGGTTCATTTTTTTAATTGCTTAATTTAAGCAACCAAAATAGGAGATGATATGTGAGTCAGAATCGCGATTGTCGCTAAAATTTGCTAAAACTGACGTAAGCATTTTTTAGCGATCGAGATTTAGCGATAGCAAATCCTGGAATCTGCCTACTGGTCTTTGTCCGCAAAACGTAAGTATTGTGCAATTAAAAAACTTCGTATTAAATAATGTAATTGCTTTTTATTAATTATAGGTCATTCAGCAAAGAAAACACCGTCAATTGCGGACAAAGACCATAGCCTCAATCAACCAATCCGCGAAACAGCCACATACACTATGATAATTATAATAATATTTATTTTTAAATGTATAACTTTATAAATAAAATAAATGTTAGTTTTATTCGCTTGTTTACTCGTTTGTATATGTTTACTTATTTGAACTAAGTCAGAATCTATAAGGCAAAAGAACAAAACAAAACAACGAAATGTCAAATTTAATCTCTTTAAGCTAGTGTAAACAGTTTAGATTACGAAAGAAGATTACCTTAATCTACTTGCTCTTAATCTCCATATGTAAACAAAGTATTACCTGCCCTGACTTGATCTAGATCTCTGTTATTTGAAGCTGCTCTAAATAACACCTTTTGCCTTTTTTGTTCTATTATTTTTTGTGGTGTAAGAAAGAGCAGCAATTAAATTTAAAAAATAATTTAAATAATAATTAATAAATTTAATAATAATTTTAAAAAATATTTTTTATTTTATATACTTTCGACTTGCTAACATTGAATAAAAAATGTTGCATTTTTTCAGTTCTTCTTTGAAAAGAGGTCAACATTCTGTAAATTCAGACAGAATCTAATAGCTTTTTCTTTTCTCGAAAAATTCTACATCCTTTCTGTCCTCTTTGAAAATTCTGCATTTTTTCCGTTCTTTTCTGAAACAAATTTCTAACTTTATGCATAAAATCTTCTTCTTTTCTCAAAAATATTGCTCTTAAAAGCGAAAAAATTCAGAATTTTCACCCTCTCAACTGGGACGATTCGAAAAATTCTGCCTTCAAATGCTATCTACTGAATGAACAAAAGCTGACATTCATTGAAAAAAGTTAACGACATTATTGTCGATTCAATAAAAATTTAGGTGTTATACAGAACACTTCAAAATTTTATGAACAGCTAAGAAAATATTAAAAAAATAAAATTATGGCTTTAATTACTGAACCAATATATAGACCGAAAATCAATTTTGGCAGAAAAAGTTCGACCGCTTGAGCCTGATTTTCACTATGTCATTTTCAATATTCAGTTGTTTTCAACACGTTGTCAATTTTTTTTCGTTTGACAATGTCGAAAAATAGAAAAACTGATCTCTTCACATGTTCTTAGCAAAAATTTCATAAAAGTTGTTATATATGTGATATTTGACACTGACATATCAAAAATACCTAATACTAGGATCACACTGAGATCAAATTATACTATTAGGGTGCTCACAGTTCTGTATTATCTGCTCTGTTAACTTTGCCGTCTATTAACTTTAGAACATTTTAGCACGTGTTAACTTTGATTGTTTGTGTTTTACGTACAAACTTGAGATACCACTTGTTGCTAAAGTTATCTCACTTCTACTCATGTCTTTCTTTTGTGTTAATGTGGTGTCACTAATCAGCTGATTTAATTTTGTTGCAAATAATGGAAGAAGAATGGATCGTCGAAGAAGTAAGTACATTTTTCCATAATTCTTCGTTTCCGTTCATTCGAGGCATGTTTTTGAACAAATTTCAATTTTTGAAAACTATTTTTGCAATTTAGCTCCAAAACACAAAAAGAGGTGCTCACAGTTCGATTGAAATATCTTTCTAAAGTTGCCAGGTGTTAACTTTAGAAGCAAACTGTGAATTCCCTATATGTTCACACTGAGATCAAATTAGGTAATTTCGTGAGATAATTTCGAAATTGTACAATAGTGTTCACACTGGGCTTATTTTCGTTTGACGTTTGAATTATTTTTTATCAATTCATTATTGGCCACATTCAGCATACTTAACAGTTGCCAACTTAAATGTTCAATTAAAAATAGAAAATTCTTACTCAAAGTAAGTTTGCAAAACTATTTCGCACATAACCGTACATCTTATCAATTGTACAACTTTAATTCATTGAAAACTTTGCTCACCCAAGGTTCACTGAATGGGTTGCTACCCGAAGGGTCAATAAATTAAAGTATCTGAATGTGGCAAAGAAGTAAAATATAAGGAAATGGTGTTCTTCTCACATACAGTGTACGTGTGATGCGGCATGTGATGAGCGAGACGAAGGGTGTTTTTGACAGTTCAGTATCCACTGTTGGGATATCGAATTGTCAAAGTACAAACATTTCTCCATAGGTGCATTCATTTTCCATAATTTCACACAATTTTAGGGCGCGTTTTTTAAATGAATGAATGATTGAATATAAACCAAGTGTATAAACAATTTTTTTTTTTTTGAAAATTAATAACTTTTTATATTATTTGCTAATTTTATTCTCAACTTTAGAGTGAAACCGAACCGAACGGGGACCGAACACCCAAAAAAAAATCGGTAACGCACCAAATTGTGTACCTCAAGGGTGGTGTAGAAATAGTAAAGTAGTACAATATAGTATTTTAATGAACAAAACAAATAAGATAGCGATTGCTTTAAACTTGATCACATATTGAACAGTCACGTTGTTCAAGTTTCCGAAATCCGAAACTTTGGCATTTTTTTAACGATGCCACCCAATACGGCCCTTGTGGATGTTAATGTATTTTTGAGAACCAACACAAATATGAGAGGCACTTTTGTTCAACTACAGCACTTCCTTATATTTTACTTCTTTGGAATGTGGCCATTATCATGTGTCTTGTATAATTTTGACGGCTCAGCTGGAATGGATAATACGTCAAAAAAAGGGTGTGTTTAATTCACACTATACTCAGATTTCGGGGATGCAGTGCATTTTTTCCTAATTTCGTGAGAAATTTAAACGAAATTACCTTGTTTGAGGTAATTTCCAAATCAACAAATTTTATGGGAAATTACCATAGTTTTTAGATCATTTCAGTCGAAATTACATAAAAGCTCGAAATTACCTAATTTGAACTCAGTGTGAACATAGTATAAGTGAAAACCAAACATTTGATTTCTTGATCGAGGAAAGATTTTAACAATTCTTGTAACATTTTGCAGCCAAACGTTTCTGCGCTGAAGGTTGGTGTAAGACAAATTCTCTGATGAAGGAAGTAACAAGCTGAGTAGAGAAAATTTTCTTATTGTCAACACTATAAACTCGACACTCTCAAAAAAAATTGTTAAAACGTCAAAAAATTTAAATTTTTCAGTCAAAAACAAAGTCTTGCTTTTAAAATACGAATTTTATTTAAATATATTTCACAAAATTGTATTTCTTCAATTATTTATAGCAGGCATCTTTCATTCAGCTTTTTTGAATAAACTCTGCTAGTTGAAAGCAGTTTTCGCTTTAGTTTTCCTTTCTTTTGTGTTCTTCTTCTGTGGACAAACCTGTTGGACAATCCGCTTTAATAAAATATAATTAAATTTTCTTACAAAAATAAGACGCACCCTTAATATTTAAAATCAAGATCTTCATCCAATTTCTCTTCATCCATATCAAAATATCCTAAGGAAATATCTGCACAGAAGTCTTGACATTGCGTCGTCTGTAGAATCCCCAAAGAGTCGTTTGGATTCAGGATCATGGTTAAACACCAAAGCATCGAACATGAAATATGAAGACACCATAAAATATTTCAGCTTAATGAAATAAAATATAATCATTATATTTACCTTTATTTCGTTAATTAAATGTTCCTTTTACAAGCATCAGCATACAAAATTTTATATTCTGCTGAATTGAAGTTTAAAAAAAAATTTTAAAATAAATAATTTTTTGTTTTTTTTAATTGAAGTTTAAATTTTTTCAACAAACAATTGAATTGTTGAATTCAACAATAAATTACTACAATAAAATACTACAATACTACAATAAAAATTGTCACTTTTTAAAAAGAAAAATCAAAACTCAAAATCGAGGGAAAATTTTATTATGGAAATTGTTAAATATATTAACAATTGTAATTTTGAATTTTAACAATAATTTTGGGTGAGTGTAGCCACAAAATGACTCCATGAATTGGTCGTGCTGGTGTCCATTGCGAACAAATCTTTGTTCGTTGGCCAGTGGAAACGCCCTATCACGAAATTTGTTAAATTTAGTTCGGTGTGAAGACATGGGTTTTCACGATTCAGTGAATTTGGCTGTGCATTTGAGCATGAGTAAATAATCATGCTTTTCTGCTCTTTACACAAACAATATATACAAAAATACACATGCTCCTATTTTCCTCAAATGCATAGCGTCAAGACTGGTGCCTGAATAGATTACGTAAATGTGCACATTAAACAGCTAACATTTGATGTAGTAAAATAGAAGCAGACAAAATATACAATTTTTTTCATGACTTCAACACCAGAAATAGCAACAACCTAGTTGCGGCGAGATGCAGGTTGGGAGCCACCAAACAGCGATATCTACACGCAGGACCAACGGCTTATAACAACCTACCAGCACAATGTAAAAATTCTTCATCTGTAGGCGCTTTCAAACAAATACTCAAGCAACACTTACTATGCAATATCGAAAATAATATATCTTGAATTTTGTATTTTTTAGATGTACATATGTATTAAAGAAATCGAATAAGTAGATTAATTTTAGGTATACCAATCAGGCAAGCTCCTCTAGAGCCTTTAAAAGGCAATGGAGCATCATCTATTTAGTGTAAATATATTACATTCTATATATTCTATAGGCAGAAACACATAGAAGGCATGCTTGCATCAAAGCATCTGACGTTTAATTCGAAATCACGTAAGCTTATGAGGCAACGCATAAAGAAAGCATGCACGCATCAAGCATCATTATGCATGCTTGAAGTTGGCGATCTTTAGACTAGAACACATAGAAGGCATGAATGCTTCGAGACTTTTGAGGCATGCTTTTTGAAACACATAGCAGCCATGCATGAACAATAACAACATAAGAAGAAAATGTCAAATATAAACAAAATCAGCTGTTTCCTAGCTGCCAATGCCTTGATGCTTGAGAAAAGTTCAAAGATCGCCAACTTCAAGCATGCATAATGATGCTTGATGCGTGCATGCTTTCTTTATGCGTTGCCTCATAAGCTTACATGATTTCGAATTAAACGTCAGATGCTTTGATGCAAGCATGCCTTCTATGTGTTTCTGCCTTTTGAACTTTTCTCAAGCATCAAGGCATTGGCAGCTAGGAAACAGCTGATTTTGTTTACAATTGACATGTTTCTTCTTATGTTGTTATTGTTCATGCATGACTGCTATGTGTTTCAAAAAGCATGCCTCAAAAGTCTCGAAGCATGCATGCCTTCTAAGTGTTCCTGCCTTATGTGTTTCTGCCTAAAAGGAGGTTCGCCCAGGGTACACTGAATAAGGTAGCCGCAACACGGAGAGCGCGACTGCCGCAAATGTCAAAGCGAACTGCTTCAGCTGTTGTTGTTGTTGTTCTTTTTTTCGACAGGCAGTTGATTTTGACACTTTCGAATAAGCGAAAGAGGGCACAGTCATGATATAAAAACCAGGTATTATAAAAAGCGAATGCGCTGCCAAGGCGGAGGCATGATGTGTCAAATACAAGTAGTGTAATCATAAGAAGAAGTAAACAGGGATTTTTTCGTCTTTGATCTTGCACTTTCTGATAACTTTTGCACTAAAAGAAAAGGATTTTTCTGTTGTTTCAATTGCACATTTTTAACATTTTATAAAAGGTAAACACTTATATTTAGGTAAACAGCAATATTTCCCATCTAGAGTTAGCAAGTAAAATTTGATTGTCGTTATTTTAAAACAACTCCGCTTTTATTTTAGAATTATTAGGAGTATTAGGAACAAATATTTCACAAAAGTTAGTAATAATATAATATAATGATACAATTTACGCAAAAATATAATATATAATGCAAAATATTTCCAACTTCAAGGAAAACACATAAATAGAAATATCCCTGTTTTCATTTATTATTGTACAAGAAGCAGCATTCTTTTGGCGTCAAATCGTCATTTTGACTTTCTATGCCTCCAATGACAGTTGAGCCCTCGCGTTTTATACTACCTGGTCATTATATCATGGGCACAGTCAGTTTTGAGGCAACCTTGTTATTCAACCATGGGTTCGCCGAAGATAGGACGTAATAAAATATTAGTTGGCAACGCGGTTTTTTGGAGTTTTAGTTCTTTGTTTTTCTCACAATTTTTGTTGACAACACAAATGTTTTATTTATTCATTAAAAGTGCGTAAAACTTAAATAAAATCAATTAAATAAATATCTAATAAAAAAAAATTCCCACAAAATGAACAGCCTTAACATTCCCACTGATTTTGGACCAGATTCTGGTGGCCGAGTAAAGGTAAATCTGCTCAAATATTTATTTCCATCACGTAACAATGTACCCACTTTTCAGGGCTTAACGATAGTGAAACCAATTGTTTATGGCAATATAGCGCGTTCATTTGGCAAAAAACGTGAGGAGGATGGACACACGCATCAATGGAAGGTTTATGTTAAACCTTATCTCAACGAGGACATGTCGGTCTATGTGAAGAAAGTGCACTTCAAACTACACGAGAGCTATGCAAATCCCAATCGTATTGTGACAAAACCACCCTATGAGATCACTGAGACAGGTTGGGGTGAATTTGAGGTGGTCATAAAAATATATTTTCATGATCCGACTGAACGACCGGTGACTTGCTATCACATCTTAAAGCTCTTCCAGTCACCTATTGTTGACAGTGAATTGTCTTCAACGACGACTACAACAACGGATACTAAGAAAGGTTTAGTTTCGGAATCATATGAGGAGATTGTCTTTCAGGAACCTACACAGCTGATGCAGCACTTTTTAATGAGCGTTCAGCCGCTGACCACTGGCAGCTATACACATGACACTGACTGTAAGTGTGCCGTAAGCTCAGTTGATTGGAAATTTTTTAATTATGTTTGCTTTTATTGCAGTTGAAATAAAAAAAAATAAAACCTTGGAAAATATACTGTCCGTGAAGAATAGCGTTAAGAGTGAAATAACGTCGCTGAAGGATAAGCTTAAATTGGCGCGGGAAACGATAGCTAAATTTAAGATTGAATTGGCAAAAGTTCAAAAGCCGCCAGTTGCGTAGAATTAAAAAGTAGCACGTAGACAAAAATATGTATTTATATTTTAATTTTTTAAAAAACTATAATTTTAGTTAAAACAATTTAATGAAATTATAAACAAGTCTTGTTACATTTCTGCGCCCTACGCATGACTGTCCATGAACTGCAATTCAGAGAACAACAATATTGTATTAGGTAAGGGTCGAGGCTGTGGTGACAATATCATGACCGTTTGACGTTCCATATCCACATCGGTGCTGCAAAGAACATTGTATTTAGAGGGAATTACGATTGACTAGCTAAAAAAAAATAATTTCCAATACTTACACACAAACAAAACCTGCGACGTTGGTGCCTATAACATCCTCTTCGACGGATTCGGCAAAGCTGACGGATAGTATGTGATGTAGTAACGCGGGATTGGGTGTCACAGCAACAAGTTTGGTTTTATTATCCTCAGCCTGTCGAAGAAGAATTTTAAAAATTTCAGTAATTATTGCTTAAAGAACTGACCTTCATGCCAATTGGCATGCAGGAATCTGGCAGCGGAGGAGCACCTATTTTGTACAATTTCAAATCTTGAAATTTGACCTCAAATGAGAATGGATACAAAGGCGTTCGATGACCGTAAAAGTACTCCTTGGTGCGAAAATCACGCACTTCGCTACGCAGATCTTTACTACGTTCTACCACGCCACCACTTTTTGGCAGGAGCACAACCTTGACAAACGAAGGAATATCACGAAGCAGCTCATTGTAGAGTCGTTCTTGATCGAGCACAAATATGGCATTGACTTCAAATGCTTGTGCAGTGTGTAGTAAGTTTGAATAACCACCGCCCTTGACCCAGCCACAGGTGTTTATTACGATGCCTGAGTGCTTAGCTTTAAGTTGAATGTTTTAATAAATGAACCACTCTTAAAAAAATGAAGATATTTAGTACTTCTCTTATTAACATTCATGGACTCCAAAGTAACTTCGGCCATCTTCGAGATAATTGCCTTGTACAACGCAGAGTTGCCACCTGGCGAGTTGTGTCCAAAGTGATAGACCAGTGGAGCAATTTGTGAAAAGCCTTCTTCAATGCTCGCTGGTCTTTCAATAAGAATGGTGGAAATTGTGCCGGGTATTGAAATAGCTCCTTGTCCCACATCTATATCTGTGTACAACGGCCGTCTGCTCAAACGCACAGCATAATTGAGAAATATGCGACATAGCGTGCTTTTGCCAACATCCATAGGACCAACAAGCATGGCAACAGGCCCACGTTCATCTTTCTCTTCAGCCAGAATTCGCATCTGTTCAAGCGCCGCATGACAATTCAGATACTGCACCATCGGCGTCTCTTTTGATATGTAGCGCACATCCGGCTTGCCAACAACATTTAGTACACAACCCTGAAAGGTAAATACCGCCACCTTGGCTCCTGTTATGAACTCATATTTTTTCTTCTTCACCAATTCCGTGCCGAACATTTCAGCGAATCCTGACACAAGCTTAAAATAAAGTTACGATTATTGCACTTTTGTAGCTACTCTTTCAAACAACTTACGGTCACATAGACTTTGGTGTCCTTGTTTTCTATTTCGAAGCGCAATTCGGAGTCAGCCTCTAGCGTCAAGTCTTCGCCTGCATTCTTTTCTTCAGACATTGTTAATTCATTAAAATAATGATGATTTTGGAAATAATATTTGTATTCGCCAATATCAACAAAATTAATTTTACGCTAATATAGTGTTGATAGCTCAGAGAATAAAATAAATAAATAATTTTACGCTAAATTAATCAGCTGTTTTATTTGCACAGTACCATAGATGCCAGTTTCGTGTGATAAATCACTTTTCGTGATTTTTTGAGGGCTGTGTGACAATGTGTGATTTCTGAAATGAAGCGAGTGATTTTTCACTCATGCGTGATTTTTTTAATCACTCAAGCCCTAACCAAAATAGACGATTTGCTCCGTAACGAGCGAAGACGAAAATGTTCGCTTGAATGCAATTCAATGTTGTTGCCCAAAATAAGCAAACGTAAACACATCGAAACTGAACGAAACGGATTGACGAGACGTGTTATTCCGTAAGAACCGAACTTTTAGCGTCTCAACTCGTCAGCATCAATAGTGCAGAGTATTTTTACATCAAGTGTTGTTGCATTTTTATTAATTAGTTCAAGAAACAATATTTTAATGAATTAATAGCCATTGTTAAGGATGAACAAGGCATTTATATGCATTTGAACCAGTTGGCAGCTGACAGCCTAGACGAGTTCAAGAACGTTTTATTTTGGGTTAAATGTCAAAACAGACGTAACGAATGTACACGCTCGTCGAGTTGCTATCGTCTCGTTTCGTCTATTTTGGTTAGGGCTTCACTTTATTGTTGAAGAGTGCGTTCAAGTAAATGCGAAAACACGTATATTAACGAACAAACCCAACACTGCAATTGAAAATTGCTATCGCAGGTATAAAGTTTAAACTTTTAAAAAGTTAATATTAAGTTTATATTACAAATTCAAACAATTTAAATTATTTCCACTGATATATAATATATTGAATTACCAAAAATTTTCATATCTTCTTAATTTTGATCTAGTAAATAAGATATAAATGAATTTTTAACAATAAGCTTTTGCTAAAATTACCAAATAACAGAAAATATCTCATTATTTGTAAAATTGTATGGCATTAAATGCTCTTTTATGCTGTAAAATTGGAATTGCTTCTGAGTGATTTTCTGTTCTGTGTGTGATTTTTGCGTGATTTTCTGTTCTGTTTGTGTGATTTTGCGTGATTTTTTTTGTATGTGCGTGATTTTTTTGCTGTGAGTGTCACACGAGTGATTTTTACATATATAGCCCTAACCAAAATAAACGATTTGCTCCGTAACGAGCAAAGACAAAAATGTTCCCTTAAATGCAATTCAATGTTGTTGCCCAAAATAAGCTAACGTAAACACATCGAAACTGAACGAAACGGTTGACGAGACGTTTTGTTCCGTAAGAACCGAACTTTTAGCGTCTCAACTCGTCAGCAACAACAGTGCAGAGAATTTTTACATCAAGTTTTGTTGCATTTTTATCAATTAGTGCAAGAAACAATATTTTAATGAATAAATAGCCATTCTTAGGGATGAACAAGGCATTTATATGCATTTGAAGCAGTTGGCAGCTGACCAGCCTAGACGAGTTCAAGAACGTTTCATTTTGGGTTAAATGTCAAAACAGACGTAACGAGTGTACACGCTCGTCAAGTTGCAATCGTCTCGTTTCGTCTATTTTGGTTAGGGCTTATGTTGTGTGATTTAGTGATTTCGGGTGTGAATTTTGGTTGGCATCTATGCACAGTACTGTACTAAAGGTTTTACCAAAGCTGCCACTTGTACATTTTTAATTATATAGGGTGTGTTCAGACTTACCGAATGAATGGAGTGATTAGTTGATCGGTACGAAGCTCTGAGTGGACTTATACATTTTAACTTGTTGCAAGAAACTTTTTTCAATTTTCTTTTAAAGTTTCATCTTCAAATAACATGATAAAACTGCGTTGAAGAGGCCTTGCTTTCAAAATTCAACCAACAACGAAAATATGAAAGAATACTGTCAAAAAAGATTCATCAGCCGGACAGAATCACAGCCGGACAGAATTTTTTCATTCTCTTTTGTTTCCTACTCCGCACCCTCACTTTTGACAGTTTCATGCAACTAGTTTCATTGTATAAATCCCCTCTATAGAGTATTGATTTTCGAAGCCTATAAAAAAATCGACGTTTAATCATCGATATTGCAATATCTCAAACATCGCTATATCGATATCACGATATTCATGTTTTGAAATTTGTTTCAGAAAATTTCAGTTCAGAAAGAATTTGTTTGTTTCGCTTTCTCAAAGTATTTCACCAAATTTTATAATTTTCTCAAAAATCCGTTGGTTAATTCGATAGAAGGTTCTATGAAAGTTTGAAATATTGTAATTTATCAAAATGCTTTTTTTATATATGATTACAAAAAAATTCATTGATCAGGTAGCTGGTTTCGTTCAGGCGGGAGAAAAATTTTCGACACTCATTGTGAAAGCTGTATTCAAGGAGGTATCATTTTTAAAGTATTTTGAAATGAGTTGAACGTCTGTGGTTTTATTGTAAAAAAAATTTTTCGTCAAAAATCGTTGATCTTTTCGCCGTTAATTCTTATCAAGACGAAAAATCTACCGCCAAAGGTCTTTGCATCCACAAACTTAGTATCATTTATCACTAATTGTCAAAACTTTGATCTTTAAAATAAATTTGTCAAAAATTGGTTAGAAAAAATTGATGAGAACATAAACATCAAATTTTTATAACAATCTAGTGTACTATATTCAGCCAGCCATGCGTACAGACTGTATCCATCAAGATGAGGACAATAACTAGGTAAAGTTGTAACTGCCCTTAGTGGAAGCTACGTTGGTCGCACATCCACCATCGTCAAGAATTCTGACGATGGCTTTTTGCAGAAGCCATTTGGACATGATGTGATCACTGGATTCGACAGCTATATACGAAAAGTGACCAAATAGATGCGCAAGAACAAGCTAAAGAAGAAGCCTTTCTACAAAATGGTCAAGTATAATAATCTGACGCCAATTTGCTACATCGTTCATTGCATCACTTTGGACCAAATCTCCGTTAAGAATTGAATGAGCCCACTAAGATATAATCACACTGCTTCCAGACACCCACCAAGTTCGAATCTACACACAAAAACGATAAAATCCAGAGCTTCTTCCATAAGTAGTGCTTTAAATAAGAAGCATGAAAAAGTCTGATCGCGAGTGCAGTTTTTTTTTTGTTTAATTTTTAACAAAACTTTTTGTATGTTGTGTGGTATTCAAAATGAACAAAAGGAATAAAACATTTAGAAAAAAGTCACAGCTCTTTCATTATGGTTTACTCCTCTTTGTTTAAACTTCTTTTTGCTCCTCATTACGTACTAGGAACTGAGTCCTATTAATATTTGCAAATTTTATGTTGTCTTTTCAGATTTGTTTCCGTTTTCTTTTCAAAAAATGCTTTCAAGTTTTAAATAACATTATTTTAGCCGTTAAACCATTATTTTTTCATGCATCACTTTCAGTTTGGCGAACATTTAATGTTATTTCTTTGACGATGGCAGCTTGACGATAAAATTGACTATAAAGTTCAGTCAAAGCTCATTTCAAATCTGTCAATTCATATGAATATTGACAGCACTATGTGTGATCAACTTGAAAGTAAAATCTTGAACTTGTATTTGCAGCTTTAACTTGTCAAAAGGTCAACTCAAAATTATGTATGTGCATGGTTAGTTGTTACGTCTTGTCTTGCCCATGAGCCCAACCAAAACCTTGGTTGGTCAATTTAACACTCTCAAAATGGTTTTGAGCCGTTTGTATCATGACATTAAAATTTTTTTAGAACATGTCGTGGCTTCAAATGGGTTAATGCTGAGAAAATGCAAAAGAGCTGCTGTAGCTGAACTCTATTGTTACTGCATGTAATTACTGAAATAGGGATTTAAATATTTGATTTCTGTGAAATATTATGTTGAAAATAGAAATTATTAGAACTTTCTCTTCAATATATATATTCAAAAGTTTTAGTTTATTTTTTTTACGAAATTTTAAACTGTTCTTCTTTTAAAGTAGCTTAGTACTGTTTTGATACTTGCTTCCATATTTTTAAACGTATTATGAGTTTATGTATAGTTGCAACTCTGACAGATTTATGGCGAATAGTACAAATCAAAAGTTTGAAATAATTTTTCAATTGTGCCTGTGTATTGGCGAGTTTACTGCATTGAAAGAAATAAACAAAAATTGCATTTTTCATTCCAAAGGCCAAAAAAACCTAATATAATTTGTTAATTCAATATTGAAATATTTATAAATTAAAAAAACCAAAATAGAATACAACATAAAATATTTTATTCAACAAAAGTGTTAAAATTCTGTGAACATGTCGCAAAATGCAGTAGTCGGTGCTGGAGGGGCTCCTGTGGCCATTGCAGGTCCACCAGCTGCATCTTCTCTTGGTGTTCCGAGACGTACTCATCGTGGAGAACTACCTGCAGAGCCTAGTGCAGTAGTTGGAACAAACGTAGGATTGATCGGCACATCCGTGTCTGCACGGTTTGGTGAAACAGAATGGGAAGCCAGGGAGGTGAGACTGCCAATAAGAATTTTGAGATAATAGATCAGATTTGAATGAACCAACTAAAATTTTCAGTCACAACGCCAACGTGAATTGGAAGAAGCACGTGCACGTGCCGCACAGATGGAGAAAACAATGAAATGGTGGTCAGATTGTACAGCTAATTGGCGTGAAAAGTGGTGCAAGGTAAGTGCTTAATCGTCATATGTTGGCAAGGCTGCTATAGTTCTGGTCGTTCACCACGACCGCCAATGCTTATTGTTTATTGTTTAAGTTTGATCGATAATCCGTAAATTCCTTTTCTTACTCGCTACAGGTGCGCAACGAACGCAACAAATCTCGTGAAGAAGCCAAACAATTGCGTTCAAATCTAGAAATTGCAATGAAAGAAGCTAATTCATATAAACGCGAAAAAAATGATCTGGAAATGCAAATTACACAGTTGAAGAAGGAGATGGAAAAGGTACATATGCTGATGATGAAACATGCCGGTCAATTTCACAAAACTGGGTAAGATAAGATGAAATAAAATGTTGTTTATAATAATAAAATAACATTGCTATGATTAGTATGGCTGATAATGGTGATGAGACAGAACGAGATGGCCATGATGGAAATGGTTCACCGGATATATCATCGGATGGTTTGAAGAACGTTAATAGCGAGGATGGCCTGGTATGGCTTTGAATATTGATATAAATAGTACTCTATTTAACCAATTCTTTTAACTTCAAACAATATACCTTTAGGTTACCAAGGCTATAAGTAACGACATTAAGGATCTTGATATCGAAGAATATGTGCTGCAGGGTGCAGTGCCTAAATCTCTAAATGACTTGGGTAGGTGTTGTCTTAACAGTGTATGTTTTTAATATTAAATATATGTTATTTAAGATGAAGTGAGCGCTGAAGAAAAGCGTCTGATACAACAACTTTCCAAGGATGATTTTGACGAGGACTATTTATTGCAAAAAATATCAATGCTACAGTTGCGTCTCGATGAAGCACAAAAAACTGTGCAGGTTGAACGCGAGTAAGTTGCGAATTATGAATTTTTATATTTATAAACATTTATTTGTTCTATCAACATATATTTGTTTTTTCAAGTGAAAAACATATGCTGCATAAAAATATAGAAAAACTTACATTGGAAGTTCAAGAAGTGCGCGATAGACAAGAAGAGTTGAGAGCAGCTAAACAGGTTTGGTTTTTATTTCTATAAATTTTTATAAAAATTATAACTTAAAGCTTACCACCTATCTTTTAGGAAGCTGTGCGTGAACTACTTACGCTTCAGGAACAGCATCGTGCTGAATTGCGTATTGTTAATAACGCACTTCAGGAAGAAGTGGCTGCACGCGAAAACTTAGAACGACGCTTGGGTGAACTACGCACTGAATTAGAACGCTTACAAGCTGAAAATGCTTCCGAATGGGGTAAACGCGAACGTCTAGAAACAGAAAAATTAGCACTTGAGCGAGACAATAAAAAGTTACGCGCCGAAATACGTGATTTTCAGGAACGTTCCGATCGGAAAGGTCGCCCCTTGCAGGCAAATGATATTGAAGTGCGTGCATTACAGCAGGAACTAGCAGATCGCAATAAGGTTTCAATTGTTGAATATGAATTCATTTCTGTATTTTATGGTTTTAATTTAATATCAACAGGAAACTAGTGAAATGAAAATATCCCATTCTAAGTTGAAGAAACTTTTAGCTGAAACAAACACCGAACTAGGACATGCTGTGAGACGTGCAGAGCAGTATGAAACAGAAGTAAGTTTTTTATGAATGAATTTAAATATTATTACTTATTATGATGGTCTAAAGGGATTTTTGCTTTAATTTTACTCGTTTAATAGGCATCCTTTAAAGCAGTCATGAGCAGGAAAATAAATTTAGTGAGCCAAGGTTTTTGTTTTTTAAAACAAACACAAAACTATCCTCATATTTGCTTTTGGTCATCGTTGCAAAAAAAAAAATTAACCAGCAAAACAAAAACAAATCATGTGCGTTTTGTGCAACACATGTACAAACATTTCAAGCGCAGCGAAATCGAGTAAGGCTTGCTTGGCTTTGCATGCATTTGTTGCTGTTAGCAAGTTAGAAATTTGGTGTACTTCGGTTTTGTTGCTATTCTTTGTACTTGTTGTTGTTAGTTTTTGCACGTGTTGTTGTTTTTACAAATGTGCAAACACAAATTTGAAAAAACAAAACAAATTTGTAGCTGAGCCAACTGAGCTTATTGAGCTACTGGAAGCTCATGTCTGCTTTAAAGATTAATGTAGTTAAAACGGTAAAATGTAGTTAAAATAAACTCCGTAATACCATATTTTCCAACTCTACCTTATATTTTGGCATATGTGCTTAGTTTTTTAGATAAGATTATAGTTTGGATGTAATAGGATCTATAATTTTCCAGATTTCAAAAAGTTAAAATAATTTAGACGTCAAAAAAACATAGAAAATAAGTTTTAAAACATATTAACTAATAGATTCATACTTGCAAAACAGCTCAACTTATTTTTATAACTTGGTTCATAGTCGAACCAGTTCGATGTTTTGCTTTACAATAGATGGGGAAAAATTAATTGATGTTGTTTAAACGAAATTGCAGTTTAAACCTTTTCTTTTTCATAGCACAAGTTACAGTCTGTCCCTCAAAAGTACGGTCTTGACACTTTTTATATTCTAGCGTAACTTTCAACAGAAAATAATTGACTAAAAAGCATTGCAAACATTGCAAAATAACATTATTTAAACAGTGTAAAATACAGACTTAGACCGATATCAGAGTTGTGTATGCAAAAAAACTTGAAGTCATGTTTGTAAGAACTGACTCCTCTTTTATTATCTTGGCGTTGTGAATGATTAAAGGACTAAACTATTCAAAAATATAAATAGAAGTCGTCTTCGCGTCAAATATGTTGAAAAAGTGTCCAATTAAAAGAAAAGTTTTGTTAAAAAAAAAAAAACAAAAACACTTCTTCGGTATAATATATTGAATGTGCTTGGAATTATGTCCCCGGGATAGATTCATGTTTAGTTCGCCCAGGTTTTTAGCTGCTTAATCCTCTGTTACATGCCTGATTATTCACCTGGTTCATACCTGAATGCAGAGTGCGTGTATAATATTGTTTAAGGCTAATATAGAAACAAAGAAGATTCTGTAGAAGATAAATGCTCCAGAAAAAAAAATTGGTGCATTCGAGTTTTTTTCCATCACGCCTAAAATTCGTGTAAAACTACTTTGAATTTGTAAAAGTTACTTTCATTTTGGCAGAATAAAGTTTTTAACAGTTTTTTAACTTTAAATTCAACTTTTTCCTTTTCAAATTAAACTTTTTCCAAATCAAATTAAACTTTTTACAAGTCAAAAAAACTATTTCCATTTCAAATGAAACCTTTTCCATTTCAAATTTAATCTTTTCCATTCTAAATTCAATTTTTTCTAATATTTGCTTTTTAATCAAATTAAAACCAATATTATAATATGAAAAAAAAAAAAAAACAAAACAAATTGGCCATTTCAGCCCTTGAAAGGACTTTGACCGAGCTTCTTATGATCAATTGTGGTGTGTGTGTTATTAAATGTTTGCACACAATTGACCGAGAACTGGACCTACATGTTTTATGCCGACTCCGAACGGCTCATGTTCTCAAGAAGCTTTACATGGCATTATTTACTCTCTGAGGTTTGCCATTGTCTGCAGAGAGGTGGTGACCGATCAGAAAAATTTTTTTATTGAAAAAAACTTTTCGCCGCGGCTGGGGATCGAACCCGGGCTCCAAGCATGCTAAGCCACACACTTAACCTGCATGCCACGGTCACCATTATAATATGAATGAAGATTATATTTAGCAATGATTTATTTTCATGTAGATTCATAATTAGTTAGGAGTGATTAGTTGTTTGAAAGCAGGAAATTAAAAAAAGACGAATAATCGGCATCATCAAATTTGGTGGGGAAAGAAAGATCGGCAAATCAAGAGATTTACAATAACAAATAAAGTAAATTGGAATAGTCCCTTTATAACTCTTTAATCGAATCTTCAAATCGAACTTCAAATCGGAAAATCCCCGCAGTGTCTATTATCCTGTAAGAAGGTGTTACTTTTGTGTACAAATTTGTTTTTGTATTTGCCTCTGTAACTGGAATTTCAGATTTCTGCCATAAGTTATCAATTCTATATATTAATAAGCCCACCTTTTTTTTTAATGTCAACTCCTCTAAAACTAATGAACTAAGTTGGTTGTAGGTCTGCAAAAAGGTCTTCAAAATAATATATTTTAGAAATAAAATTTTTTGTAAAACAATTCGATTTTTATATTAATTTATAATTCTTAAAAAACATATTTTTCAAGAATTATATTTAGAGGTTGATGCCAACACTATGTTCTTTGCAAGAACAAACCGAGCAGACTAGACCATGGTTTGTTTTGCAAAGAACATTGTTGTTTTAGCAACCTGTTTGGCTTCACAAATTATTTGGCATCAAGCTCTAAACATAATTCTTGAAAAATATGTTTTTAAGATTTATAAACTATTATAAACAATTAAAATGCCACAATTTTTTTAGTCAATTCGATTTTTTATTGATATGAAATAGTTCGAGAAGAGAGATGTTGAGTTGGTAGAATTTGAAGTGACTCTCCAAGTCAATGTTTAAATCGAGTTTTAGGGGTTTTCAAACAGATGTTTTTTTTAAGACTTTTCGTCGGTTTTTCTTTACAACAGGATGTATAGCCTGTTTCAAAAAAGAAGAACATTTACGCGCATGTTTGAGAAAAAGAAAATAAGTTTGAGAGCGTTCTTCATTCTGATTGGTCGACATTAAAAAAAAAAAAATTGAATATTCTCTGAGCAGAAAAATAAATGTATATTCCTGAATTTTGTTGTTCATCGCAACTTCGCTGCGGAAGTACTGAATTTTATTTTTCAAAATCAACCAATCAAAATTGAAAAAAGGGGGCGTCAACAAAGTAAAATATAAGGAAGTTATGTAGTTGAACAAAAGTGCGGCACCTCTCATATTTGTGTTGGTTCTCAAAAATACATTAACATCCACAAGGGCCGTATTGGGTGGCATCGTTAAAAAAGGGCCAAAGTTTCGGATTTCGGAAACTTGAACAACGTGACTGTTCAATATGTGATCAAGTTTAAAGCAATCGCTATCTTATTTGTTTTGTTCATTAAAATACTATATTGTACTACTTTACTATTTCTACACCACCCTTGAGGTACACAATTTGGTGCGTTACCGATTTTTTTTTGGGTGTTCGGTTCCCGTTCGGTTCGGTTTCACTCTAAAGTTGAGAATAAAATTAGCAAATAATATAAAAAGTTATTAATTTTCAAAAAAAAAAAAAATTGTTTATACACTTGGTTTATATTCAATTATTCATTCATTTAAAAAACGCGCCCTAAAATTGTGTGAAATTATGGAAAATGAATGCACCTATGGAGAAATGTTTGTACTTTGACAATTCGATATCCCAACAGTGGATACTGAACTGTCAAAAACACCCTTCGTCTCGCTCATCACATGCCGCATCACACGTACACTGTATGTGAGAAGAACACCATTTCCTTATATTTTACTTCTTTGGGCGTCAAAAAATAATTTGTTAGCCAAAATTTCACTTCACAATTTTTTCTTGATAAAATAATTTATTTTTTATGTAATTTGTATTTGATTTCTCTCTCAAGATGCAGGTTGCTACAGGCCATCGGTGCAACACCGTACTTTTGCGATCATTTGTTCTGAATGTTTGCGCATTTAAATATATAGAAAAATAGTAAAAAACACTAAAAAAAAAGAAACAGTTTCGATAGTATCGTAAGTGTAGACGTAGAATTCCGTTTAAGTTGTAACCTCTTGTACTTTATCTTTTTGGTCCGATAGTTTTGTTCATTTTGCACGTATTTTTATTGATCTTCCAAAAATTAAAAAATAAATGAATAACACTCAATTATGGACTACTTATCGAGGCGAAACAAAGAAAAAGTTAAAACAAAGTATGATTAAATGAGCAAGCAAAAAGAAACAAGCAAAATTTCAAATTTTTTCGATCATTTTGTTAAGTTTGACAGGTTGAGTTCATTGACTTAGTTGAAAAGAAGGCGAAGCAAATGCACTTTCCATTCTGCCACTTTCGCCACTTTCGTCTCTGCCAGATATATAGTTTGCGAGCTACAGTCAGTTTAACTACTTATTTCAAATTAAAATTAAGACCCCGATTTTTAAAAAATCGTATGGTTACTATATTTCTCGCTGAGTACATGTCCTTTCCTCTCGTCTCTGTCTGGTATTTAGTTTGCTAGCTACACTTTCTGTTCGATGCATAGTTTGCAAACTACACTAGCTAGTGCAAGTGGGATGTGGAATCCAAATAAATTTGTATTATAAGCAAAAATTAAAATTTTACGCCATCTATTGGGTAAAAGCATAAAAAGAAATATGATCCAACTCGTTTTTTTCATAAGAGTTAAATCTAACCGGATCACAGAACCATTTCGTTAAATTTGACAGATTGAGTTCATTGACTGAGTTGAAAAGAGGTTCATGGCCTCTGGTTTCAAAATAGAGCACTTAGTATACTAGAACAGTAGTGCATACATAAACCCAATGCGAACTAATGCTTACAATGCTGCCAAAGTGAACCAATCAGTTCGTGCAAAACCAAAGCATACAAGCATAAACAACGAAAGAAAAACAAGAAAGCAGCAGGCACATAAGCAGCTGATGATTGATTTTCTTATATAAAAACATGCATTTTTCTTCTTATATTTTACTATTTTGTGACTTTAATATAATAGTGACAAAATACAAAGTTAGATATTCATTCAGCGCAGGATATATCTGATATTTTAGTATATATATTATCTTTGAACGAAGAGTATTAAAGGCTGTATGTATACCCTAAAGTATTCGCCAAAAACGTTGCCTAATGACCTTGAAAAAAATCTGTTAAAACGACCCCATACAAACCGCGCTGTAAGACGTAATTCTACGTCAAAAAGCATAAAGTTCAACGAACAGTAAAAAAGAGCAAGAAATTACGCTCTAAAAAATTTGCTAGCTTTAAAAATAATTTCTTACTGCGTATCGAAAAATGAAACTAAAAAATGTTCTTCTCTTTTGAAACGGGCTATAAATCATTTAGGTTTTTCACAACTTGAAATACACAGTGTTATCGTTGTATTCGAATTCAAGTCGTATTAAAATTGTTTTTGTTTTCTATATGAAAGAAAAAACAAACGTTGGTTGAGCTCCTACGTTTGATAGAAAAATAGAAAACAAAAACAATGTGAATACGACAAAAATATGAATACAACGATACAACTGCGTATTTCAAGTTGTGAAAAACCTAATTGTCGTATGTGATTTAAAAGTATTATTCTGTTAGTTTTTTTAAATTTTATTTATGAAAGATACTTAAGATGTTTAAGTCATTATAGTTTATTCTTCTTATTTTATTCTTGTAATTTGAACATTATAATTAGCATCAGCTTAAATCCACTTCGAAATTCCACACAAACCTCCAATCAAATATGTTTCAAAGTTATGTTCTTGTATTAGATGAGTCCATTAAATAATATATTTGAAAACAATTAATTCTTGAATTTTGATTTCAGTGTAGATAAATGTATGCAAATCTGCAGTATCTTGAGTCCAACGACAAAAACAGCAAATATTTTGAACATATTTTATGGTGTTTATTTTTTATAACAACCATCCAGCCAATAATTTTGAGACAAACATAATTTCTGAATGGTAACTTACCAATCGTTATAGCCGAATATTTTGGAATCATCATAAAATATTTCAAAGTTCAGTTATAGTAGGTGACATCAACATCTTTTGACCTATGGAGGTTGAGGCACCATTTGTATACATATATGTATAAAAAAAATTTATAAAAATGTATGCAACTGTTACTACCGTTTGGCAAAAGTAATTAATATCGTTTGCCAGTATTTATTTTGATTGCTCTAGATTTGTACAAAAATGATGTATTCAAAAAATTGGTAAAGGTACTTCATAATCTTATTTTAAAAATATTCTTATATGTGTTTATTAATAATTTAAAACATTTACGATAAGACAGTGATAACAAAGTTGGAAAAAACCAACAAACAGATCTACATAACAACTGGAATCACAAATTGAATTAAATGCAATTTTTATCTGTTGCCCTATCTTGTATAGTAACAGCATCAATTTGCAAATGCTGCAATGCCGGTGATGGCACGTCCTAATATTAAAGCATGAATATCATGAGTTCCTTCATAGGTATTAACCGCTTCCAAATTCATCACATGCCGAATTATGTGATATTCATCTGATATTCCATTGCCGCCAAGCATATCGCGCATTACTCGTGCAATCTCCAGCGCCTTGCCTGCATTGTTACGCTTGATCATTGAAATCATTTCAGGTGTGTGTTGCTTCTTATCCTTAAGGCGACCGACTTGCAGACAAGCTTGCAAGCCTAAAGCAATTTCAGTTGAAGCATCAGCAAATTTCTTTTGGATTAACTGATTTGCAGCCAAAGGTCTTTTGAATTGTTTGCGTTGCATTGTATAATCGTGTGCAATTTCTAAGCATGCTTCAGCGGCGCCAAGAGCTCCCCATGCTATGCCATAACGTGCATTGTTCAAACAACCAAAGGGACCCTTGAAACCAATGACATTGGGTAGCAGATTCTCCTCGGGCACATGCAGGTCATCCATGTGAATCATGCCGGTCGGTGATGCTCGCAAAGAAAATTTGCCATCAATTCTGGGCGTCGAAAGACCCTTGGCAGATTGTGAGCGATCCACAATAAAACCACGCACTTTGCCATCATCAGCTTTTGCCCATATAACCAAAACATCAGCTATAGGCGAGCTGGTGATCCATGTCTTTGAACCATTCAGAATATAACACTTGGATTTGCTGTCGTACTTGGCGCGTGTTTCCATGCCAGCTGGATCACTGCCATGATTTGGTTCAGTCAAACCAAAAGCACCTGCAAAAACAATAACAATTTAATAATATATTTTGCAATCAAATATCTAAATGTCAAGTTAATGACGCGCCTCGCTGCTAACGACCTTCAACTTGTACCATGTGACCCTGTCAGATTAAAGTGTTTTTTTTTACACGCACAAGTTATTACCTATCAGTTTGCCTTGTGCCATGCTTGGCAAATATTTTTCCTTTTGCTCAGCTGTGCCGTAGTCATAAATAGCTCCCATTGCTAGAGAGCTCTGTACACTTAAAGCTGAACGATAGGCAGAATCTACGCGTTCCACCTCACGCGTCAGCAAACCGTAGGCTACATTCGAAACACCAGCACAGCCATAACCAGTCAGCGTGCAACCTAAAGCACCCAAGCTGCCCAATTCTTCCATGATTTCTTTGTGGAAGACCTCATTACGATTGGCCAATGTAACGCGCGGCAGAAGTGTATTTTTGCAGTAGCTGCGGAAAGAGTCTCGTATCGCAATCTCTTCATCCGTCAGCTGTGACTCAAGATTCAGCGGATCTTGCCAGTTATATTGTGGTCCCTGGCTTGAGGAGGAGAATGATTTTGTAGCAAAGGTAGCCTGAGTGAGCCGTTGCGTGCATGGGCGAAGTTTCGAGATTAGCTTTTGCGCAATCATTCTGAATAAATTTTGGTATGTCTTTTAATTGCTTCCAAAAATGACTTAATTTTTGGTTTTGCACTAAGTAATTTTCTTCGCTCTAACTAACACGTTCAAGAGATTTGGCACAACTGTCAGTTGTAGTGTTTTTGCCCTCTAGCAGCTGGTGCTTAAACTTGTTCTCTCTTCATCTGTTTTTATAATCGACATTGTTGTTTGTTCATTGATAATTTCACAACTTAGCTCGCTCTCATCGCTCTCATCGCTTAATCTGTTGCTTTTTAAGAGGCTAAATACTCTATCGACGTAGTCGTCATATGTTTACCCTAATGCCGATGATAACAAACAACGTTAGCTGTCTTTTGTATTACACTCCACGTATTACAATCCACCACCGTAGCAACCATAGCTTCGGTTCAACAACTTAAGTAGCAAGAATATGTTCAAATGCTTCTATATTGAATTTATTCTTAAAATTATCTGTTTCGTTTAGTTATTCTTATATTCAGAATATTTAAAACTTTCTACACGTTTCATCAATGTATATCGTGTGTTTTATGACATCTGTTTAAGAATCACTGAGATAAGAATTTGATGTATTTATGAGTGTATGTTGTTTTTACCCCCTCCGATACACATAGATAATCAAGTTTTAGTTACTCACTCACTTTTAGTTGTTTCCATGTTGCCAGATCTGAAAAATTTCGTGTGTTTTTTAAATACGATCAAAAAGCCAAAAGTAAAATAGTTTTCGAAATAAAAAATTCATACATATGAAATCAAATGAAATTTTTTTCACTTTTTACACAAATTCGACTTAGCAAACACGGTCTTAATTAAGGTTTAACTTTTGAAAATTCTATATTTATAGTTTCTATGCTCTATCATATTTACACTCAGAAAAAAACCCGAATATTTCTCCGATAAAAACTTCTCTATTTTCGATAATAGCAATTTTCTCTTTTTCAAATAAAATTTTCTTCAATTGGAATAAATTTTCACATTTTCGAAAAAATATTTCTTCACTTGTATAAAATGATAAGCATTTTTCTCGCACAATAAACTCTCATTTATAGAGAAAAATTTATTGAAAATTAAAAATTGTTCCTATATTTTGATACAAAATTTACTATGCGAAGTATTTTCTTCAATAAAAACAAATCTTTTCTCAAAAATAAAGAAGTCTTATTCTATAAAAACGATATATTTTTATATTTCTCTTTTTCATGGAAGCTTTTTATAATTTTTAAGAAATTTTTGGGATAACATTTAGATAAAAGCATTCTCTGGAGCAAGGTCTATACTATTTTTCTCTGAATATGATGCCTTTTTTTATCATATTCCGAAAAACATTTTTCTGAGTGTAGATAAAACTAGACAAGAAATCTATAGAACAAAATTTTTACTTTTTTAAGCTTTAATTCAGTCTGTAAAAATAATATTCCTTAAATTGTTTAAAAGCTTTTAAGACAAAAGGTGATTTAAAAGGATTATAATAAAATTTGTTCTTCCTTTTAGGACTGTTTTTATCTTGTTGTTATTGCTTCTTAATTTAATGACTTTTTTGTTTACAGGTTAAACGTTTGCGAGCACGTGTTGAAGAACTAAAACGTGAACTAGCTGGTGCTGAAGATGAACTTGATTCTGCCTGCAATCAAGTGCGACGCTTGCAAAGAACAAATGATGAACTGGTTGGTCAATCTGAAGGATTTCAAGTGCAAATTCAACATTTACAAACAAGGTTTGAAGGTGTTTTCTATAATAAACAAAGACTCATACCAGCAACAAATAATAGCTTCATACAAACTGCCAACTAACTGTGTTTTCTCTTTTAACGCTGCTCCATGTATTGGATATGGTTTTGGTCTGTTTAATTAATTTGTCTTACATAAAATTTACTAACTTATTACTAACCATAACATTGCTTGACCTAAACGTATAATTCGCTTAGACGACCGCTCAGCCCACAGACGCGTGGCTCTATGCTTGCCTCAAGTTCTGTGCAGTTGCGCAACAAAATTGCCGCCGAGTTACCCAGCGATTGTAAACCAAACATAAATGATCTACGACAAATTTTCGATGATGCACAAAGCTCACGTACCGGTGGTGCTGGTAGCGGTGAATCATCGAAACGTTCAAGTCACACCGAACGCACACTATTGATGCAACAACAGACAAGCGCATTCTTTGATGCTAAACCATCGCATTTAGAGGAAAACATTTTCGAATCGAAGACACGCAATTTAGAATTTGAGCGTGCCAAACAAAAATTTGACAATCCGCATCATCATCAGCATCATCCACATCACCACCAACGTGAAAGATCATCGGGCAGATTTGTGCCCAATGGTCAGCAGGGTAGCAACAACAATAATAAAGCCAACCTAGCGCTGCAATTAAAAAATACAACCGGTGCTAGTGGCAACAATATGAATGGCTACGATGATCAGGTGCGTTCTGCATCTGCACTTGCTGGCAGTGGTGCTGGTGGTGGTGGTGGTGGTGGTGTTGTTGATGTTGGTGATAGTGCATGTATGTCTGGTGCAAGCATTGGCACCGGTCAGAGTCAAAAGAAAGAGAGTGGTGGTGGCTTTTCAAGAAATAGCATTAACTTGGATGGACTTAAGGTATCCGATGACGAAGAAGTAAGTTACGGTGCACAGTGGGCTCGGAATAAACGCAAATTGCAAAATCATTTATCATGGCGCTAAAAATCCATGCAATTAGAAAAAAATTAAAATTATTTGGCTGTGCTTATTCTGTATGCAAATAAGGAAGATTTGAATTTTAAAACTCACATATATTAAAAGCAAATTTTTATTAAAAGTAATTAATTTAAATAAAAATATATTAATATGCAAAGCGAAGGCTTAGCGATAAATGAGATTTATGTGAACATTTTCGGGTTAAATTTAATATGCTTTTAAAAGTTTTCGCACGTTTTCTTGCTAAAAAAAAACAAAATTTAGATTTCACCGAAAAACAACAATTAATTTTTATCTAAATATTTCAAACACATTTGCAAAATTCGTTAAATGTTACGTTTTTGAATAGAACAGAAATTTTTTTTTAACATAATAGAGTTCGCAAAGGAATCAGAAACCATACTTAGGTGCTTCATGTCACTTCTTAAAGTTTTCACAGCATATTACATATTGAGATACAAACATTTTTCCACTATACGCAACATATTTAATGCTAGTTCCTTCCCGTCAATGCATATTTATGTCGTAAATAAATTTTCGTAAACTTTCATCAAAAGATCTTAGTTTCAAACATATTTTACTCGAATTTTCGATTATAAAACACCTTGCAGAGGATAAATATGCGCTAGTCCGAAGACAGCAAAACATTTCTTATAGGCGTAAATTGTTTGGACAACAGATCTATGTAGCTGCAGAGCCAGCATAGATGCTGCTTCCGTTCAATTCCGTCAGCTATTCTTTAACATAAATTAATGGCTTCTCACCTTATCCAACAATAGAGGATATAAGCTTATCTTTCCTTCTTCGCATTTACCATGGCAGACCTCTGCGTTCATACGTCGTAAGTATCGTAAAAGCACTCACTTCAAGTTGAACACACTTCAGAGCGAATTAAAAATACCACAGTTGCGCTGTACACCTTTTAAAAAGCTATAGGGGCTAGGTGGAATTTTTCGCCCCGAATCGTTCACTGGCTGTACACTGCGGTCATTAGACCCATATTTATGTACAGAATTGTAATATGGTGGCCAGCCTTGAGCAAGGTCGCCTATTTTAATCAACTCCAAAAGGACCATATTTCGTCTGCCACTGTTAACGCGGTACACCATGGAAAGGAGGGTGTCCATATTTCTACACGGGTCAAAACTAAATGGCAAGGTACGCTACGTGGTCTACCCGAAGGAGCTCGATTTTTCCTTGTCTGTAGGCTGCCCGATCACTAAATCATAAAACTAGATTGAAAGCCAACACCAGATGGGCTGAACTCTCCACTTTTAGGATTTATAGGCTTATCCGGCCGTCTTTTAATCTCAGGCGGTCTAGAGCGATGCTCTCGCTGAATAGGTTAGACCTATCCACTATGGTCACAGTCCTAATAGGGCACTGTCTGATAGGTAGACATTCTACCCGACTAAACCTTTTTGGGAACAACTTCTGTAGAAGCTGCATAGATGAAGAGGCGGAAGAAACCTGCCCCGCCTCGCTAAGAGACGTCATAGCAATCTGGGTTTTGGTCCATTTTGGTCCATTGTGACAAAATGGTCAAAGTGAGTTGGTGTATTTATTAAACTGGCTGCCCCTCCTACTTACCTACCTAGCTACTCACTTTACTGGGTTCATTAAATGAATTTTCATTACAGAGGCTATCTTCAGGTTTTTTTGAAAAAAAAATCGTGTTCTTCACTTTTCTTCGGGAAGGTTTTGGTTTCGCAAAAGTTTTTAGTTCCATGACAACTTGTTATATCCCTAAATTTTTGTCTTCTTTGTACTCCTTTCTACAAACGAATAGCTATTCTCTCAGGTTAAGCTTATGTCCTAGAGCAGTAATAGAAACCAAGACATTGCTTGTATTTTTACAATGGTGGTTACTCTATTTCTTACTATTTCTCTTCTGATGACTTACTATTTCTCTTCTGCATGACTTACAAATAAGTATAGTTAGAAATATTCCCGTAGTTATCGCTTTTCTATATTATTTAAAAGTTTAGTACTTTTTGACATTTTAAAGTCCGATTTGACAGTTGAAATGTCTTACAAAAAATTTTATAAGACTGTTAATTGGTTAGTTTAAATAGTAAAATTTAGATTTATCGGACATAACCATTAAAAATTCTCTAAATTGCCATGAATAAAAATGGCGGTCAAGTTCCCGTACAAACATTGCAGCAGTTATGCTTCTCCATCAACTTCAACAATACAATTTTTTTCGAAAAAATGCCTTATTCTATATATCCGTGGTTATAAGCAATAACCGCTTAAGTCGACCTAACGTAGAATTGACTTATTGATGCAGCTCTTTTCCACGAGTATTCTCGAGAAAAAAAACTAACAAAATCTCGTGCTTTTAGCATTATTTTATCTAAATTTATGACATAAAAGCCAAAAAACTCTTCATAAAACTTAACTATATAGCGATTTAAAACTTTAAAGAAAGATTTCTCCAAATATTGAGTTCGTAGTTAGGCGATTTCAGAATTTTCATATTTCAGAGAATTTAAATATAGAATTGGTTAGAAAAGCAAGATTGCTTGCTTGCAAAAAGAAGTGGTTGTAGGTTTTTTGTCAATAATTTTTGATTCTTTTGTGAACTCGTTTCCGAGAAAAATAGTGTAGTCTTTGAGAGTAATTTTAGTCCGGCGAATGATTCAAAAATGATTCCATAGAGAGAGCAAGAAACATACTTTTCTGCGCGAATTGGATTTACAAATAATTAGAAAAAAAATAAACTTTGCGTTCACTGGGTATCATTTGCAATAAGAGCAGCTCAAAGAAATCTAAATTTAAGATATTCATAAATTATTTATTATAAACATAAATATTTCTAATCTTAGCTCACTGTGCGATGGTGGGATTTAACTTTTTATTTAATTTAATTATATTATTGTTATTTATGTGTGTTTTATTATTAATATTGTTTTAATTCATTTAAACTTATAATCTTACCGCCAACATAGTAAGTATTTTAAAGTAGTGGAATCTAATTTTGTTACTAATGATTTCATATATAAATATTTTAATACTGCTCCTGCTGCTTTAAACCTTCCCTTAATTTTTTCAACGATCTCTTTGGTTGACACTGTAATTAACTCTTAATTTTTTCACAGACTCCGTAGTTATGGTTCTACAAGTTTACTGCTCGACGAAGAAACAGAAGGCAACAGTGACGAGGGCATCTAAAGACTCAGTATATAACTATTAAGCAGTTTGTTTTTTTTCCTTATTTATGCATTAGCTTTTAAGTTTGTATGTAAGTTTTTCAAACAAATTTTGTTTTTAATTGTTTTGCCATAAATCATATATATTTTTAAATATATTTTTAAATTGTAATGCAAGTGAATTTGTGTTCATACGAAGATAAAACAATTTATTAAAATCCAGTATTAAAATCTCTTTAAGTAGATGTGCATAAAATTTACTACGCCATTTTTTTTAAAATTAACCATGTGCCCAGTGTTATATAATAATTTTTTAAGAAGTCAATCTTTTTTTTTTATTTTTTTTTTTTCTAATTCTGTAATTGAGCTGTGATGTGCTCGAATTTGGCTGCAACGTACCATAGATTAGCTCCCTTAAAACCATTTTTTTAAAGCAAATCTTAAAACACGCATCACCTCATAAAAATCTTAAAATTCTTATAAATTTTTTTTCTAATTATAAATTAAATTTGGCGTAGTTTACTTTATGCATATTTTAAGGTGTATTTAACTATGCCATAAATAAATTTAAAAATACGTCAAAATTTGAAGCCAAGCAAGGCTTATCAATCAAAATGTTAATTAATCTACTAAAAAAAAAAAACAAAAAATAACATTTAAAAATACTCATATAAGTACAGTTGACAAAAATGAGCTTATATAAATCTTATGAACTGTTAAAATTTGAGAGCAATAGAAAAATGTTTTCCTTCAAACTTGTTTGAACTTAAATATCAAAAATTATAACAAATATTATACCTACATCTAACTAAAAATGATTAATTTTATATGAAACATTACAAAAATTTCCATTATTCTGCTTATTCATTACACTGTATTCAAAACAGTGAAGTAATGTCTCTGTACCAGTCGCATTTTAAGCCATCTAATATAAGTTCTTTTATAAACGTCATCAAAATAGTGCTATTTTTTTACTCTGACTCTATTTTCAAAACAATTTTTAATTGCTGCTACAATCTTTATGTTACAACATACAACACCAACAATTCTTACCTACATAAAGACAAAAAAAGGGAACTCAATACCGTATAAAACTTCCATAAATCATGTTAATGTTGTTAATACTCACCACCTGCTACATAAGCCAAGCTAAAAACACAAATAAATGGAACAATTTACAATGTTAAAAAAATCTCTTAACCAACAAAGAAACTTAAATTTACTCTGAACTAACATTTTTGATGATAAATATTACTGTAATTACTGTAACTATAAAATATATTTGACAAAGTTTAGCGTTATACTTTAATGAAAAATTTAAGGATTAGCTGCAAAATTCAAAATCAAACTTCTCTTTCACTAAGGAACTTTTAGCAAACTTTTTACAGCAAATCCTTAATTTTTTTTATTTTATATTAATTAGCTTATCCAGTATACCAGTAACTAAATATGCACAGCTGATTTATTGTACGTTATTGAATAAAAATGTATTAACAATTATAATAAGCATTTACATAAGCTATTCTAGTATCTTTAAGGAGCTCCAGGTCAAAGCAAAATTTCCTTTTTACTTAACCTAAAACCTTTTTTGATTTTTATATAATGCTTTGATTTGAAGATTCTTAAACAAAGAATATATACTATATACATAAATTTATCTGTATTAAAACCAACTAAAAAATTTAAAACTTTGTGTATATTTTTCAAAAATATTCTTTTGGAAGTTCTGTAGTTCAATAAAACTTCTGCGAACACTTCGAGCGGACAGTTTAACAACTTACACTTATTCCAAACCCACCAACCGTAAAACATGATTGCATGGACTGAAATCGAAATTATTATGGTGATATACAAAAATGTGTTACAATTTGAAAAACTTGATGAATCATATGCTGCATTTCAACCAATGAAAAAACTGAGGGGAGTCAACAAGCTAGAGCGGCTTAAAACAGTGTTTTAGTCGCGTAAGATCAGGTCAACCTATCCTGCTCGGCGTTTTGAGTATTACAACTCTAGAAAAGATTATGTATGCTCAAAAATATTTCTTTGCAAACAATACATGTTTTTTATGGAAGCTAATATTAAAAAGAATTCTAAAACCTTTTTGCATCTTTTAGATGGAAAACGGAATTCATTGATTTTTCCGGCTTAATGAGGCATGAAGATCGAAGTTCAAATAATGAGAAAGAAATATGCGATATGATGGCAATATATTTCCCAGCCAACTTTGAAAAATCTATACACGAAGGTACTTCTCATAGTCTCCTGCATAACTCTAAAAGTGAGGTGATCAATTACAGACAATTTCAAAACTCAAGTTGATTTCAAATGTTTTGAATTCATTGTAAAGAGGAGGGTATTTTGGGAAGTAAGAACCCAGCAAAATATTCGCTTACATATACTCAAAAAATTAATCCAAAAAATTTCTTTCATCGCTTACCCTCTCACTTACAGTACCCATTATTTTTATACAGGCATATCATTGGAGGTAATCGAAAGTCACTTGAAACGATTAAGAGCTAAAAACGGTTGGTTAAAACTAATTTCACGAAATTAATACCTGAATAACAATTTTCAAGTTGATGGTGAATTTATTACAGATTAAATTAGAATTCTTGCATTAGCAGTTATGTAATGCATTTTAGAATCGAATAAAAAACAAGGCCTTACGAAAAATTTTGCTGGGAAATGGCATATCGGACGAATAGCATCAAATTTTGAGTGGGAAATCCACAGTTACTAGTAATTTTTCCTAGGTATTGTCTAGGTAAAGGTAAAGAGAGTAATGGTCAAGTGCATACCACTAACTTTTCCATGCATCACAACAATGCGTATGTCTTGAGCCTTTGACCCCCATTGTTTTTTGGAATATTTGTTGCTCTTCCATCTGCTAACATTTTTAAATAAAAAGCATCCGTTTTTAACGTATCTACACTTCATATTACAGAGAGGAAACTTACTACTTTTCATGCAAACACAGAACCGCTATTCATGAGTGTAATTAAAAAAATTTGATGTTTTTATCTGCTATCTAAAAACTGAAAAGTCCCTTTTTCAATTCCGGACGAAGAATTAGTCATGAGTGAAAGAACGATTGAAATGTCGAAGGAGGATTTATAATCGACAAAAGATGGGTGTCGATTTCTTTTCTAGAGTCTTAAAGATTTTTTAAGTGTAAATATATGTACCGGTGGACTTTCGAGCTAAAGCTGTTAAGATCTAGTTAGAGCCGGGCAGCGAAACTTCAATGCTGTCATCCATAATTGAGATTTACGGATTATCGTCTCTATTGGCGAAATTGTTGTCAACATCACCATTCATACATCTGTGTACTCTGGATATCTCCGGATTTCCCATTTTGGTTCTTGCAGGAAAATGTAGCGACCTTAAAACATCGGTCAAACGTCATATCTTTTTGAAAAACTTTCGAGTCTCATTTCTGTCGCTTTTTTGTCGAGCTTTTCTGCCTCTCGCGTCTTAAGTCTGATTGCAGAACGCGTCACAAGCGACTGCGGGGTGCCTTTCTAATCGACGTCATTCTTAGCAGTTCCGTCGCTGCACTCCTGGTTGTGCCACTGGTTTCGGCGAGGGTGATGGCAGCCTACTAGTCCATCGATGAATGACGAAAACGAACGACGAGCGTCAAACGTCACTTTTATGTTACATGTTTTTCTTATGGGTCGAACTTTTGGAGACTTCGGGCATATCCTCAAAAGTACTTCCTGTTTTTGTAACGTCCGAATAGACTAAAAGTGGTGACCGTGGCATGCAGGTTAAGTGTGTGGCTTAGCATGCTCGGAGCCCGGGTTCGATCCCCAGCCGCGGCGAACAGTTTTTTTCAATAAAAAATTTTTCTGATCGGTCACCACCTCTCTGCAGACAATGGCAAACCTTAGATTAAAAATTAGATTAAAAAAAAAGCAATATGAAAACTTTGATTACTTATCGTAATTTTATTGTTTCTTTATTTTTCAAAGAAAATTTTAAAAGTATTCAAAATTTTCTAAGAATTTGTACTGCCTGTGGTAATAAATGTGGTAATTTTCAATGCATATGAGATTTTTTGAGGCATTTTTTAAATGCATGATATTTTTGTTGTAATTATAAATACTATAATACTAATTATTTTTACCATGGAATTGTTGTGGTAATTAAGTTTTATTATTGTGGTAAAAAGATAATTTTTGTGGGAATTTGAGGTTGCAACCGTATATTAGACTGCTTGTGAGTACGTTCAGAGAGGTACCAGTGCTTATTTTAGTCTAAAATTACCCTTTTTACCTCTGCCCAAAAAATAAGTTGTAAAGTCTGAAATGAACTGTTAATCGTCCTTTTTAAGTTTTCACTTTATTCTCTTGTGCAAGTTGAATGTTGAGCTTTAGTGTATTGTGAGTCTTATGGTACAATTTTATGACAATTATATTTGTGGTCATATTAACCCGTTATTATCCTGTTCTATGGGTATTTTTATGCCTTCTTTCACAAAACAAAAAAAGACTTATACATTGAAGAGTTAGAGGCTTAAAATTTTGCACAAAAATATTCCTTTAAGTATTTAACATAAATCTTCAAAACACATACAACACCTTGAATAGAGTCACATGGTTTCTTATGACAATTCAACATAATAATGTGCAAAAGGCCGCAATTTAAACCCACCCCTCTAATAGAATTTCGACGTAAACTTTAAAACGCTGATAAACGCATATTTATTTTTGGTCCATTCTACCAAAATCCGTTGTCGGAACCTTGCTAGTTTGAAATAAGTTTGATTTTGTTGATTATGACAGTATTATTATAGTCAACAATATAGAGAGCTTATTTTTACAGGATGTGGCTTTATTAAACTCTAATATTTTTCTCTGGGCAAAAAAAAATGCTTATTTAAAGTTAAATAGCATTCTATGTTTTTTTTTTTTGAAATTTGAATAATCGTCATCCCTTTTTTAAGAACCTAAATAAATTGTAATTATGTCACTCATACGCCCCGTAATTCATATTTCAAACATCGTAATCCATGCATGGGTGTTGGCGAGTTCATAATCAGTAATTCGAATAATGTAAAGAGTGTAAAATATGATACCGGCCAATTAAATTAATAATCATGCTGGCACCAAAATTTATATAATCGATTAGAAAATAGAATAAAAAGCTGTCTTAATGTTTAAATAAGTCTTTATTAATTTTCTGTTCTAGTGCAGCTTTGTTCTTACAATATTGCAAAATATTGAATTTTTTTGCTTAACTGCTCTTAACTGGACTTAAATTCAATATATATATATATATATATATTTAATATATATCTAGATAATAAAATCTTAAGCAATTAGTTAATTAATATGCAATTAAATTTTTGGAATTTTTTGTATTTTATTATTTATAAATTAAGTATAAAGTTATGATTATTTTACATTAGTTTCTTGCTTTTATTAAATTTTCGTTCTTATACGTACAAGATTTATAAAAAACAAAAAAACCAAACATAATTCTGACGTTAGCAGTAGTATCTGTGAGATAGATGAATAAAGCAAAAATTATCCTTAAACATTGTCTGTTTTTTAACGTTTTGAGATTTATGTAGATAGTATGTAATATGGGATCTTATTTAAAATTCACATACTTCGTCTTAAAAGCTAACTCGTGAATATACAGTTGAATTGTTTACTTTTTGGATATAGTTTTTATTGTTTATTTCTTAAAAGTCAGAAAAGAAATTAAAAAGTTAGTTAAGTGTTTTCTTGTCTGGAATGTGTCGAGTAAATTATTGTAATCATAAGTTGAGTTATTTCAGTTTTCCTATCAAGCTGTTAATATTTTAGGTTTAAGCCCAAAACTGTCAAAATTGAACTTGTCACCATTTTTGAATTAAGTAATAGTAAAATTATTGAGCCTTTTTGGGTGCAATGTATGCCTGCTTTCTTTCTCAAAAAAATGTCTGTAAACTATTTTGTGTTTTTGCTCTTGTAGCTATAGCTCACAAAGCTATAATTATATATTTTTAAAAATTATTCTCTTCGCATTAATGAAATTTTTTTTACTAAGATAAAAGGAAATTCATTTAAATTACTTCTATTCAGGAAGGACTCATCATTTTCATCGTGTTTTTTTTTAAGATTTTAAATCTCTAAAGAAATTTTGTTCGTGGAGTTGCGTGGTTTTTTATTTTATTTTTAATTTTTTGATTTTTAAATTTTTATTTTCTAAGTTTAAATTTAAAGTTATAGTTTAAGTAAAGAATTTATGTGTAAATTTTATTTTCAATTAGATTTAAAATTAAATTTTAAAGTTTTATACAAAAGCTTAAGTTCCTCTTTCTTAAAGGACTATATGTTAGCCGGCTTTATGCGTTTCGCAAATTTAACATACAAAAAATTTACAAACTTATCAATCATATCTCATCTCGTCTCGTTTCTTTTCTCATATATATTCGTATTTTTCATATTTTCATATTCCTATTTTTGTGTTTTGTTTTCTTTTTAAATTACAATTTAAGCTAGCTTAATATCAGTTGCCGAAATTAACGCATACATTTTTCTTTAAATTACCGTTAATAAAGTATTCTTTGTCTACTTTAATCCTGTTTTTATAGAAGTAAATTTACAACAATAACAATTCAAAATTAAACAAAATTTAACAGAAATTCTGCATAATTTTGCTACTAATGTTAAAGATATAGTGTTGCTATCAGCGCAAGTATGAGAAGCGTCAGATTAGTTAAAATGCTGCTAGCGTTGCCACACAATTCAATTGTACTCTCCTGCAAATAGACAAGAAATTAAATAAATTTCTTTAACACTGTGACAAAAATGTTAACACTTACATTAACATGCCGATTTATGCAGCTG
Source organism: Tetanocera ferruginea (assembly GCA_958299015.1). Lineage (NCBI taxonomy): Eukaryota > Metazoa > Arthropoda > Insecta > Diptera > Sciomyzidae > Tetanocera > Tetanocera ferruginea. Next base: position 91,650,602 of record OY282644.1, on the reverse strand, counting down.
GCTGGACGTATTCGCGAAAATTCACGATCACGCTTGTAACACGTCAACGTCTGATTCGGATCCAAATCGTAATTGATCTCCACTGGATTGACAGTCAGTTCCAGCGATAATCCTTTCGGACACATCTGATCGATGACAAGTAGTATCAGGTTACTTGCCGGTATCGGCAGCACCACAAATGGTCGTTCACATCCGTGCGCTGTCATATTGTAAACAACGTTATCTCGCTCATTGTACAGGGTGTAGAGGCGACGTTGCATATCGCACGATTTGAGTTTCGTACGGTGCAGCGTTACCAGACGCAGCCAATCGGTATTTTTGCCATTTATTGGATATTCTGTCATATTTTCGTCCATGTAGTGTTCGATCATTTCAGCGGCTGCTGTATTCAATTGCACAATATACCACAGCACCGTATGGAGCAACCATTTGAATAGGCGCAGCACATGAAACAAGGGCTACATATTTGAAAAGAGAAACAAAGAAATTATAAATAAAGAAAAATATGACTGTGTTGCTTGAAAAAATAAAGCATCATTCGCTACAAAAATATAAAATTACAATTTTTAACCTTCAACAAAATATTAAAATATATTAGTTTTTAAATTTTTTAAGAGTATATAACAAATTTTCAGATCATGGAGAAGTGTTGCTGTGAATACACCTGTAAAAAGATGGCCCCATACAGCATAACTTTAACCATGAAGCATGTAGGTGGATCAATTGTGGTGTGGGAATGTTTTTCTGGACATGGTATTTGGGATATTTGTCAGTATTTGTCAGATATATCATGCGAAAAGAAGACTACAAAAGTATTGTGAAAAAGCACGTTATTCCTTCGTAACGTTATTCCACGTTATTCCTTTTCAGCAAGGCCACAATTTTCAGTTTTCGTATTTGACGATGATAACTTTAAAGAAAGAAGCTGACGGAACAATTCAAAATACGGTATGGAAACCACAATCGTCAGATTTTAACCGATTTACGACTTAACAACGATTTAACAACTTCAGAATGCAGGGAACTTCGTTGAAGCAAGTACTATCAACAGAGTTATTGAAAGAATGCTAAGTAATGCAAATGATAATAAAAGCCAAGGGTAAATTTTTTGATAAAAAAAGGGTAGAATTATAAATTAATATTTTGTTAAAACTATAAAATTAAAAAATTCATAAGAATGCTATTACAAAAAAAATACTTCATTAGTTAAAAAAGAAATTAAACCTCTTATACTTATGAAATAATTCGATAATTTAAAATTGCTCCTTAAATTTTCTATAATGTTTCGGTAAAGTTCATTTACTTTTAATAGTATGCAAATTTAAATTGTTTAAACTGTGGTCAAATTTTTTGTATTCAAAAATATTTTCCCGGGTAAAGATCCATTAATTATAAGTAATCCTTGTTTTATCCTTGTTTCAATACTTATCCTAGTCTTTATTGAAATCCCTGTTTTTATCCTTTTTTCTAATCTTTATCATTTATTCTTATTTAATTCCTTGTACATTCATTTTTCTTATTCTTGTCCAAATCATTGTTCTTGTCTTAATCCTTAATTTTTTTAGAAAAATCCTTATCCTAATACTTTTTCTTATCCTTGTATAAGAATATCTCCTATATCTTTGCCATAATCCTTGTTCAAATTCTTGTCCTAATTCTTGCTTTTATCTTTATCTTAATCCTTATCATAATCCTCCTTTTTCTTTATCCTTTCCATAATTGTAATCCTTTTTCTTTTCTATTTGGGGTTGACAAGCAATCTTACCATGCAACGACCATGATGATACATTTCCGTTACGCTAGGGGGTTCCCCAGACCTTATGACGTCATTAATTCGGTTATTATTATTATCTCTCTGAACTCTACGAAAGTGACTTATTTCCATATAATTTATCAAAGAAGCTATACAGTTAAAACTCTATGTAACGCTTTTGCATATTTGTTGTATTTTCCCCGAGACATCATAATTTTTAAAAAAGGGACAATATCTTGATTTTTGAGGTTTTTAAGGAACATCGCAATTAAAAAAAGGGACAAATATGGAACACATTTTCAATACGGTTTTCTAAATGAACATGTTATAAATCTAGGCAACGTTTTTGCATATTTGTTGTATTTTCCCTGAGACATCATAATTTTTGTTTTATTTTTATTTCAAGGAAAATAAACCAAATTTTACCGTCGTAAAATAAAATTGATCGTCATAACTAATGCTCGTTTTTTTTTGACAAAAAAGGGACAATATCTTGATTTTTGAAGTTTTTAAAGAACATCGCAATTAAAAAAAGGGACAAATACGGGACACATTTTCAATACATTTTTCTTAATGAACAGAAATTCATATATTTATTGATGATTTAAAGTGAATATTAAATTATTTTAATATAAAATCAATGCATTTTCATCGTTGCTGTCATCATCCTAATCTTATCCGATGGTTTCGCCACTTTTCTCTTGATATTTATTTTTTGCAGCGATTGATTGAAGCAATTCTTGGCTCTAAAACAATTTTAAAATTCAATGCAAGAGTACTGCAAATTAAATTAATGCGCAAGAATTGCTTTCAACGTATCGATTAGCAATCGGGTTTTTTTCATTAATCCAAGATCTGTTCATTGCAGAAATAAGTCGCTCCACCGGTGCTTTAGTTGGTGGCAAGCATAAAATGTTTTCAACCAAACAAGCTATTTCATTATGTTCACAATTTTCGGTATTCAAATAGTTAAATTTGTGTCGGCAAGGAATCGGCTAAAGTAATTTTTCAGGGTATCAAGAGAGCATTTTGATTCCATTAATTTTTTTTATATGGAGCTCTTTTCTATGTTTTCTCAATCCGTGCCATACAGCCTCAAGATTGCGAAAAATTCTGCGTATCCATGGTATACAAAAGATTTGAAAACTCTTCGCAACAACAGGAATAGGGCCTGGAAGAAATATGTCTGTAGCTTAGACTTAAATGACCTGGAAACTTACAAATGTTTGTTTCTGGAATTTGAAAATAGCGCAGCTGCATTATATCATCAATATTTAGACAATATTAAATTAAGTATATTGTCTGATCAAAAGAAATTCTGGGGATTCATAAACACAAAGAAGAAATCTGATAGATTCCCTTCGTCATTCAAAACCATTGATGGATTTAGTGACGATCCCGTTATAATTTGTAGCTTATTTGCCAATCTTTTCAAAGAATCATTTTGTTCTGATTCTTTCAATCCTGATGAAGAGTATTTTGAATATATGAATTCAGGACCCAAAGTTTCTTTGGAACCTATATCCTTTACCTCGGAGGATATCTTAAAGTATATCGGATCGATCGATGAGGACTTTAATGCTGGACCCGATGGAATTCCTGCCGCAGTGTTAACTCAATGCGGTTCAATTTTGTGTCAACCACTTTCTTTGCTTTTCAACAAATCAATCAACGAAAGTCATTTTCCAATATTTTGGAAAAATTCGTACATAAGTCCAATTTATAAAAAGGTTGCAGGAATGATGTTATAAACTACAGGCCTATTGCTAAGCTCTCATCGATTCCAAAACTTTTTGAGCGTATCGTGTATGATCGGGTAAAAATTCATTGCGGAGAAGTCATAACAACTCGTCAGCATGATTTTGTTAATGGCAGATCCACTGTGTCTAATCTTCTCGATTTTACAACATTTTGCCTTAATACAATTCAATCTGGTAACCAGGTTGACTGCATTTACACTGACTTTAGTAAAGCATTTGATAAATTACCACACAGTTTGATTCTATTTAAACTTAAATCAATGGGATTTCCTCAATATTTTGTAAGCTGGATTCAATCGTATTTGACTGAACGATCTCAAATACGATTCCGAGGGGTTTTGTCGTCTGCATTTGTTGCGGAATCGGGTGTTCCTCAAGGTAGTCACCTTTCACAAACATTCTCATTTGCTTATTTATGCAGATGATATGAAAATATACCGAACAATAAATGCTAAAGATAATTCAGACCTACTCCAGGCTGATCTGAAATCCTTTGAAGTTTGGTGTTCTAAAAATAATATGTTTTTAAATCCAGATAAATGCCAAACTATGACCTTTTCGCGAAAAAGGAATAATTTAATATTTGATTATAATATAAAAGATACTGCTTTAAGTCGTGTAGATGCCGTCAAAGACCTTGGTATATGCATGGATCCTAAGTTATCGTTCAACAATCATATTGATTACATTTGTAAAAAAGCATCTTCAATGCTTGGATTTATAAAACGCTGGGCCAAAGAATTCAATAGCATGATTACAACTACAACGTTGTATTATGCAATAGTGCGCCCTCACTTAGAGTACGCAAGTCAAGTTTGGTCCCCAAGTTATAGTGTACATGTTGAACGTTTAGAGAGAATCCAAAAACGTTTTGTTCGGTTTGCTCTTAGGGGCTTAGGTGGGATTGATTTTTTGAACCTTCCTCCTTACGAGGATCGATTAAAACTTTTGAAAATGCAATCTCTAAGTGAACGAAGGAAGTCAGCGGATATCGTCTATTTGCACCAACTCATAACCGGTGTATTCGATTGTCCGGAACTACTTTCTCTTATAAACTTTAACTCTAACCGTAGAAGTAGTAGAAATGCTAACAACTTAATTTATCTACCATTAAGTAGAACAAATTACTTGGCTACTGCTCCCTTAAACCGCATGAGTTCCTTTGTTAATAAATGTACATTTTTTGATGTTAGTTTGTCAAAAGGTCAACTCAAAAGTAGATTGAAAGCTGTTGTATAATTAGATCTATATTTGTGTATGCATGGTTAGTTGTTATGTCCTGTTATTGTCCCTGAGCCCAATCCACTCTGTGGTGGGTAAATTTTTCCCACATTAATCTGTTTTGTAGCCACTGGAACTCATGTCATTGAAATAATTCAATGAGATCTGGAGTGTGGCTTCAGATAGATTAATGCTGAGAATGTGTGAAAAAGCTGTAGTAGCTGAACTATTGTTATTGCATGTATGCCAAACCATACAAATTTGCTAACTAATGAATATAATGGAAGTAATAACGTGCCTTTGTCTCAACTCAATTTCAATGATTATTCCTTATCGACACTGAAATATTTCTACCAACGATTTGGAATAGAAATATTGTCGTTTTACCAATTTTTGATTTAATCACTAGTACAGTAAATATGATTTTTAAGGAACAAATAAGAAATTTAAGGCACGAATAAGGGATTTAATGGACAAATACGGGATTTTGAAAATTTTAAAGGAAAAGCTTTATTGACGCTAAAAAAAGGTGACAATCCCGTAAAAAAAGGGATTAAAAAAAATAATTCAAATAGTGACCTATACGTTTAAACTGTCAAGGGAACTTTTAAAGAGAATTATCTTATCTAGATTTTTCTTCTGACCATATTTTCTGTCCGGCATGGAGTCGAGACATTCGGGAACGACCGGTTTCGGTGGACTTTGAAACCTATTATCTTCTAGGGCATGCGTGACATCATAGGGACAGGTGGTTAGTCATGTCTTAATCAAGAGGATTGAGTAAAAACTTGGGTTCTCATTTCTTTGACTTCAGATTGAAAGTCGATCTGGCAATAAAACATAAAACACGCTATATCAGTATAACTAGTTCTTATTGCACTTGAATCAAACTAGAAAGTTGGTTTTTCCATCTGTCACCAAAATAAATGCTGTGATATTATCATCTCTTCCGTTAACGAGAGAGAGATAGAGAACAGAAAAAGTTAATTGACTTTTTTCGTGATATAAACAAATATGAAATCACATGAGGATATGGGAAATTATATATATTGAATAAGAATTTAGAAATAAGAAGAATTATATAAAATTGTTCCCACCTATTAAGGTGAAAAACTGTACAATGTCGGCAAACGATTTGAATCTTTACTAAGAATTCAAAATTAATTTTTTATATTTAAAGTTATATATAGATATCGGGTTGACGAATCTGATACCTGTATAACACAAGTGGATGAAAGCTCAAATAAAAATATGTGTGTCTTAACTTAGATAAAAAAATAAATTTCACTAATATGGAAAATTTATAAAATTTTCAAATTTTTTTTCAACAAAAAACCACCAATCTAATATTTTTGACTCAATGTTATTTTTGGACTATCAATGAATTTTTAGTTTAAGAAATGTAAACGTCTGAACTCCAATGACTTAGACGCGGGCTGCTTCAGCAACGTCTTACGGGTAATGAGTTTAAGGACCTAAGCACACAATAGACAGCCAGTATTGAAGACAATTGCTTCTTAACTAGTTTTAATAGTTGTCACCGCTTGAAAATTGCAAACTTACGGAAAACAAATAACTCGATGCATTATTATCGCCGGTGTACTCGAAACACACGGCTTGGTAGTCGTAGATGATAACCCTCTTATAGACGCGTTCTTCGACCAGTCGTTGCATAACTGTACCATGAAGCTCGCCAAAAAATTTGCCCGTTTCATGTCGGCGCGGTGATATGATGACAAAACCATTATTGTCAAGTATATAACAATCTCTTTCATCGCTGGCACAAGCCTAAAGTAAATTCAATATGATTTTATAAAGTCACCAGATGCAAAATCTATAACATCTTACATTTCCAGTAATGTTACGGAACAGCTTGTAAAGTGCTGAATGTTGAAATTGAAAGCCAACTACAGCAGCTGGCGCTGACTTACCACCCTCTGTATGGAAAATAGCATGACTAGCGGTGACAATAGTTTCAGAGCCCGTTTCTGTTGATAAAAGTTAAATAAGTTTGACAGATAACTAAATATTTTGAGCGCGAATAAAACAAACCTCCAGCATCAAAGGGCACAGAATAGACAAAGCTTTCCTCGCGCACAAAATGCTGATCGACGGCGCGTTTGTACCAGATTTCATCTATAGATTTTTTGTTCAATTCACTAAATTGCTCGCTATAAGAAAGACAGAAGTCATTTCTCAGTACATTTAAGTTGACACTTGAACTTACCCGGCTCCGTACTCTTCCGCCATATTGGAGTGAAACTCCTGCCAGCGCGTTAGGCCGCTGTGGGTGGCCAGAAAAGCCACGTTAATACCAAAACGCTGTTTGAACTCATTTCTGTGTTGCAAAAAAAGGGAATAATTATAAGCGGTCATTATAAAAAAGTTATTTTTATGTTAATTAATGTGATTGGGTCTTCATTGTAAATGAGTTAAGCTCATGTTGCTGTTTAAGCTGATTGCTGATGTTGTAGCTATTGGTTTTTTTTTTATTTTTACCTTGGCAACAAACCCATTAAAACTGCTATGGGGCTTGAAGCGCTTGTGCTGTTCCATTAGAAATGTGCATTTAATTGTTTACATACATATGGTTATATGTAAAAAATTATGTTTTTTAAAGTGCAGTGAAAAATGAATTCAAGCATCAGATATTTAAATAAAGTTTAAAGAAAGAGGAAAGAAAAATAAAAACAGATGGATACAACAAGTACAAGAATACAAAATGAATTCCATTGATGAGTGCTTATCATTAAAAAAAAAAAAATTACGACATAATTTCATTACCGAACGAGGTTCAAGAACTATCGAACATGATCGAATAATGTAGAAAACTCAACGGAAAACAAGTAAAGAAACTCTAAAGTCGGTATAGCACGACTATCGGATGCCCTAAACCTCCAATCATATGAAAATATGTATTGATATACTTTACATTTTACATTAACCCGCCCATTTTTTGTAAGGACCTTAGTTTTGATATAAAATTCTTTCATACAAATTTTAATCCTTGTAAGTTATATACAAACCTTTTCATGGCATTTTCAATATTGTGAGTTGAATGGGAGGTGGACGTGTTCGTGGGCGGGTGACGCCCATTTTCTGGACACACCTTAGTTTTGAAATAAGATCCTCCCTTACCAAGTTTAATCCCTGTACCAAGTTTTTATGGTATTTTTAATATTGTGGGTTGTATGGGACGTGGGTGTGTTTGTGAGTGGATCACACCCATTTTTGTACATGTCTTAGATTTTTTACAAAATACATACATACCAAATTTGATCTCTGTAAGGCAAACATAAGCTTATTTATGCAGTTTTCAATTTTTTGGTTTGTATGGGAAGTAGGCGTGTCGTTGGGGGAATGACGTCCATTTTTCAAAAAAATCTTTGTTTTATAAAAAGAGACATACTACCTTATTTTATCTCTGTAGGTTGAATAGAAGCTTATATATATTGAGATCTCAATTTGTGGGTTGTATGGGAGATAGGCGTGTCTGTGGGCGTAGGTTTTGATATAAAGTACATACATACCTAATTTTATTGTTGTAAGTTAATTATGACCTTAGTTATGCAGTTTAAAATTTTTGCGTTGTATGGGAAGTAGGCGTTCCCGTAGGCGGATTCCAAAAATATTCAATAGTCAGATTCTTGGGCCCATGTGACCATGTGTACTGAGTTTCATCCAATTATCTCAACTCCATCTTCTTATCCTGTGTTAACGGACAACACACAGACGGACGGACGGACGAACGGACTGACGGACATGGACAGCTCTACTCACGAGGTGACCCTATTCAGGAATATATATACTTTTCTATACCGGACTCACTTCGTTCAAAGTTAATATACCCTGACCTTTCAGGTTTAGGGTATAAAAAGAAATAAAGAAATGCTTTTTATTGACAAGATGGTATTAAAACTGGGCGTTAAACGGTCAAAATACATTGAATAGTATTTAAATGCTCCAAAGTATATTAAAGAAATGCTTTTTAAGAAAAGAATCGCTTCTTTCAAAAAATCATATTTTCGGAAGAGGCTCATTTCCACCTCGGCGGATTTGTTAACAAGCCCCATTCTTATCTGGGGCTCGGAAAATCTACAAGTGATTTTGGAGAAGCCAATGCATTCACCGTGAATCACTGTTTGGTGCGGTTTATGGGTCGGAGGCCTCATCGGACCGTTTTTTTTTCGACGATGAGGAAAATGTCAACTCTGAGCGGTACCATACTATGTCGGAGGACTATTTTGTGCTGGAGGTTAAAACTCAGGATATGTGGTTTCAATAGCATGGCGCTAAAACACACACAACTCTCCTCAATTTGAACTTTTTGCGTCGCAAATTCCCGAACCGTGTAATTTATCTTCACGGTGATGCGGTGATCCCCAGCCGCGGAGAAAAGTTTTTTCAATAAAAAATTTGTCTGATCGGTCACCACCTCTCTGCACACAATGGCAAACCTCAGAGAGTAAATATTGCCATGTAAGGGCTATGTTATGCTGACGGTCATGGGCTCGTCTTGGGCACGAGTTTTTACTCTCTTTTTCCGTTTGATGAATGTCGTGCTCGAAGTATGTTATGCTGACGGTCATATGATCCCTGATCACTGGTACACTTTTTGCTACTTTTAATACTTTATGCAAAAAAGTATGGTCGTTTCTATGTTTAATAAAGAATAAACTGAAGTGCATTGTACATTGTACATTGTGCTCAACATTCTATAAGTCAATTTATTAACACTTGCTAGCAATAAGTGTTCTTATTAATTAAGTTTTATTTGTTCCTTTAAACATTTGTTACTAAAATCCACTATTCTCATACTATACAGCACTACTTTAATACTAAAAACCAAATATTGTGAATATTTTCACAACGCAACACTGTTTTGATCCAGTGATTTGATATCGACAGCCAAATCATTTGGTGACCACGGTGGTCAAAATTTGTTTCTCGCTCACTCTCTCAAATTTCCATTTTACATTGAAACAACAACAATTCGTGCCCATGACGAGCCCATGACCGCCAGCATAACATAGCCCTAAAGCTTCTTGAGAACATGAACTTTAGCCGTTCGAAGTCGGCATAAAACGTGTAGGTTCAGTTCTCGGTCAATTGTGTGCAAACATTTAATGACACACACAACACAATTGATCATAAGAAGCTCGGTCAAAGTCTTTTCAAGGGCTGAAATGGCCAATTTATTTGTTTTTTGTTTGGTGATGTGAACTGGTCGTCCAGATCATGCAATTTGACTTCGTTAGACTTTTTACTGTGGAGTTATACGAAGGATAAAGTCTATGTGAATGATCCGAAGACGATTCCAGACTTGAAAAGCAATATTACATCGGTAATTCGCGCTATTCTGCAGGCCATACTGCAAAATGTTATCGAAAATATAGCCAAAAGAGTGGGATATCTACGGAATAGTCGCGATGAGCACATCCGCGAAATAATTTTTCACACAGAATGCCATAGTGTGACCTTTCGAACTCAATAAAATATATGGAAACATTCCGAACCGTTTGCGTTTTATTCAAAATCAAAGTACCACACGTCATAACAGAACACCTTTTATGATATACACTACTTTTCACTTATAACGAACCCGTTTAAAACGAATATTCGCCTAAAACGAAGCAATCCTTCGTTTAAAACGAGCCAGTTTGCTCAGTTTCTTGAAGTTTGCTTTAAGTGAAATGTACTGTATTTCAATTTTGTTGAAAATTGTTAAAGAATTTTAATAGAAATCCAGTGCTACTTATCGATCATGTTCGACTTGTCTTACCTGTTTCATAACTAAATATAAACACGTTGTACGATTTAAGGAAAACTATGTATCGCCCAACACTTACCCTTTGTCATCTTTGGAATTAAAGCTAGTGTTTTTGGAAAACCATTCAGTTACCTTGGCATCAAGTACCAAGGATTGCATTAACTGACGATCGCCTAAAATAAAAAAATATGCATTACATATAGTTAAAAATTTTTATAATTTTTTTTCAATTTTAGTTAAAAAGTAGTAAATAAATTTGTTTTTAACAAGTGCAGGTGGTTATAAATGGAACAGAAAGAAAAGTATATTTTAAAATATTTCACAACTCATTACTTATCGGTGCTATTTATTAAGTAAACACAATTGCTGACTGGGTAATGCATTCGCAAATCAGAGGTATTTTTTGCACGTTGGGCCAAAATTACACAAAAATCAATTTCAATAGTTTACATTACATAAATTTTTTATTATAAAAGCTTAGCTCAAATACCTTATATACAGGCATGTATGCTGTTGGTATGTTGTTTTATTTCATGCATTTAATAAAATTATTCACACAACTTTTCTGAGCTGTTGAAATGTTTAAATTAAAAAAAAAAAGTGGAGCAATTTTAATTGAAAAAATAAAAACAAAAAATAACTAAAATAAATATTTCTTAAACAATGCAAAAGTGCAACTCCTCAGCTAACAAGAGGTTGTTATAAGTTCAATCCAGTAAGTTATACAAATATTTACTTTTTTATTTATTTACACAACATAAAGCAGCAAAAAGTCTTTTTCATATTTTATTGTCTTAAATCTTAAGCTCTAGATTTGGTTGCTAATAAAATACAAAGTGCTATTAAATATTTTTTTAACATATTTTTCATTTATAAGTATTTGAGTTTGTGCTTGGTTTGTAAACACTAATATTTTTTTCCTCCATCCACCATTTTTTCAAACTAACCCAATGTTAATGAAATACAAATTTTTGTTAAAGTCTTAAATGTTTTCTCATAAAAACGAAGTAATTTCTATGACTTCATGTGAATACAAATAAAATAGATCATCAATCAATTTTCGGTTCTTATTTTCTCTTTTTAATTTTTTGTTTTATTCTTGGATCATTCACAATTTTAAAGCTTAAGTCTTAGCTATAAAGCAGTGGTCATCAACAAATGTTTTCCCATAGCCCGCGGGCGTCGTGTATTTTTGAGCTTTTGAACACGAAGTAGCATTCGGCTCGCTGTCAACGTACACTGCGCAAAAGTTTCTTTTTTCGGCTGTGCTTTAAATTTTTAGTCAGTTTGTTTTTAGCGTTCATGCGGTGAGGTTGTCGCTCGGTGGTTTCTTGATGAATAGAAATATATTGCAATGTTTCAGGAAAGATGGTGCTTACAATTTTTATTTGCTGACAAATTTGACTGTGAACCACAATGTATGATATGCTTTTTTGTTGAACTTCTTAAAACATTATATTCATTAACTTTTACCATCTCTTTTGCTCTTTTTATGTTTTATCTTCTATTTAACTTCTATTCTATTATTTAACACGCTTTTTTAATAGCAACAAACAAACACAAAAATAAAAACACAACATTATAATGTTAATCGAACACTTGAGAATATTTGTTTAACGCAATGGTGCGAGAGCTTTTCAAAACTTCTTGTTTCAGTGTAAAGCTCTGCACTCGGAAAGCTCTCTTTGTTGTTGTTTGAACCGTGTGTTGATGACCACTGCTATAAAGACATATCTACTTGGAAAAATTTCAAAAGTTGTAGAATGGATGTGCGAAAATTAGTTATTAAACATACAATTGAGAACAAATCATTTGGCGAAAAAGCAAAAAGAAAAAAAAAAAAACAAAACGACGGAGCAGATCATCTATTATAACTATAAAAAATCAAGCTCCGTCGAGAGTAAGCCGCGCACTGGTCGTCCCAAGAAGCTTGACCGTAGAGACGTTTCATTCATTCGCAAAGAAATTAACTGAAATCCCGAAGTTCATGCCACTAAGTTGGCCCAGGACATAGCTGAGAGATCCAAAATTATGTGTTCACCCACGCACAGCAACAAGAACCCTTCTCAATAATGAAGGATTTTACTACAGGACTCCTCGCAAGAAGCCCCTTATAAGCGACAAAAACTAGAAACTTCGTTTGGGGTTCACAGAAAAGTATATAAATAAGGGAGTTGACTTCTGGGATGGTGTTCTATTCACGGATGAGCTTAAATGCAACATATTTGGATACAATGGGAAAGCCAAAGTTTGAAGAAAACCGTTGGAAATCTGGTATTTGTTGAAGGCATTCTAGATCGCTTCCAATACAAGTTCATATTGGAACACAATTTGAAGCCATCCATGGAAAAGTTAAAAAGTTATACCTAGGAACGAGCTGTATCTTTCATAAGGACAATGATCTTAAGCATACATCGCAGGTAGTGAAGGACTGGCTGCTGTAATATGCTCCACGACAGCTGTATTCACCACCACAAAGCCCAGACTTGAACATAATAGAACACTTGTAGGAAATTTTGGAGTGAAAAATGCCAGAGCACGCTATTAGTGGTGCTCCAACACTAAAAGAGAAGCTTTAAGAGGAGTGGCAGAAAATAACGCCGGAATAGCGCGAAAAGGGTCAGGGGGTCATCGATACTGGGGATGGCTCAACATTAGAGCTCGCAAACTATCGATACTAGCGATAGTATCACACTATCGTGACTATCGACAGTTTTGGTTGGACTATCGATGGATTTTGATTTTCATACTTAATGTCCGATGGACCTCAGTTTTTGTGTTCACCCATACTACATGTAGTACAGCTTGAAAGGGCCTATTGATTTTTATATTTTATTGGCAACACTGTTTATAAATACTGTTAAATATAAAAAAATTTAAAGTAAAGTAAAATATTTTTATGAAAAATGTGAAATTTAAATCCTTTTTCGTTTAACCTCATATTAATTTTGAAAATAAAACATACCCAGCAAACATTATGAGTTTTTTATGACTCTTTTAAGACTCATATTTATGAGTCTGAGCGCTCATAATGAGCTCATAAAAGACTCCGATAAGAGCGTGTTTCCCTTCCTGGAAGGTCACACAGATCTGAGTCCGAAATATGACTCTTATAAGAGTCCAAAATATGTGTGTTTTAAGAGTCAGAATTATGATTGTTTTCAGAGTCTTATAAGAGTCATGTTTAGGAGTCTTTTATGACTTATAATAAACAAATATTATGACTTATAATAAACAAATATTATGAGTCCTTTAGGAGTCTTTTAAGACTCAAATTTATGAGCTCATAAAATGCTAATAAAAGAGTCTAATATGAGCGTGCTTCCCTTTCTGGAAGGGCACACAGATCTGAGTCCGAAATATGACTCTTATAAGAGTCCGAAATAAGTGTGTTTTAAGAGTCAGAATTATGAATGTTTTCGGAGTCTTATAAGAGTCATATTTAAGAGCATTTTATAACTTTTAAAAAACAAAAAGAATAGACCCATTTTCGTTTTAGAATTATTTGTGTTTATTTAAAATTCTTAAACCATAACATTAAAATTTTCTTTCATCCGAAGTTTCGATATCTTGCATAATTTTGAAGAATGTCCAAAGTGTTGACTTTACGCTGTGTATTGAAATAACAAATGCTTCTGAAAAATTGTATTTAACAAAGCTGTTTATCGAAAAAGTTGCTCTGAATTATATATGGGTGGCTTAGTGATAATATGAGCGCTCAGAAAACCGTCATAAATATGAGCTTTTTCTGAGTCATAATAATGTGTGCTCATAAAACGTTCATAAATAAGAGTCTTTTCGGAGTCATAATAATGTGCGCACATAAAAGGTTCATAAATAAGAGTCTTTTCGGAAACATAATAATGTGCGATCATAAAACGTTCATAAATAAGAGGCTTTTCTGAGTCATAATAATGTGCGATCATAAAACGTTCTTAAAATAAGAGTCTTTTCAGACTCATTATTATGTGCGCTCATAAAAGGTTCATAAATAAGAGTCTTTTTGGACTCAAAATTATGATCGCTCATAATATCGTCAGAAAATACCCTCTTTTAAGAGTCATAAATATGAGCGCTCTTAAAAATGTTTATTGGGTATTTTCAAATGAAACGGCCATGCATTCATAACACATAACTACTTTCGAAAACTATCGATACACTATCGATTGTCACAACTATCGCTAGTTTGCGGGCTCTACTCAACATGATATAAAATTTTGTTATTTATTATTTTTTTCATATTATTTCTCATTTTTTAAATTCGTACGTAAACCTTTGTCAGTGCCTTTTCTGAGTTTTTTGTGAATAACTTTAAAAGTTAATGTTGGAGATATATATTATTTTTTTTTATTTTTATACCCCCACGCGTACTGCGTAAGGGGTATATTAATTTTGTCACGACGTGTGTAACGCCCATAAGGAGGCGTGGTAGGTATAGAAAAGTATATATATTCTTGATCAGCATCGCCACCTGAGTTGATTTAGCCATGTCCGTCTGTCTGTCTGTCCGTCTGTCTGTCCGTCTGTCTGTCCGTCTGTCTGTCTGTCTGTCTGTGGACACGATTACAGCCGTAATTTTGAAACTATTGTGCTGAAATTCGATATTTAAGCTTTTTTCTAAAAAACTAAGATCAAGTTCGAGAATGGGCTAAATCTATTGAAAACCACGCCTACCTCCCATACAACACAAATAATGAAAACTCTATAAAGAGACTAATATCAAAGTAACAAAACTGAAACTCGGTATTTGTGTGTTCTATGTCAAAACTTAAGTGTGTTAGAAAAATGGGCGTTATCCACCCACTTACACGCCCACCTCCCATACAACCCCAAAATTGAAAACTCTATAAAGAGACTAATATTAAAGTTACAAAACTGAAACTCGGTATTTGTGTGTTCTATGTCAAAACTTAGGTGTGTTAGAAAAATGGGCGTTATCCACTTACTAACACTCCCACCTCCCATACAACCTCAAAATTGAAAACTCTATAAAGAGACTAATATTAAAGTTACAAAACTGAAACTCGGTATTTGTGTGTTCTATGTCAAAACTTAAGTGTGTTAGAAAAATGGGCGTTATTCACCCACTTACACGCCCACCTCCCATACAACCCCAAAATTGAAAACTCTATAAAGAGACTAATATTAAAGTTACAAAACTGAAACTCGGTATTTGTGTGTTCTATGTCAAAACTTAAGTGTGCTAGAAAAATGGGCGTCATCCACCCACTAACATGCCCACCTCCTATACAACCCCAAAATTTAATATTTTATAAAAAGGCTTATATTTATGCTTCAGAAAAACAATTTGATATGTTTGTATTTTAGACACATAAAAATAACAAAATCTTCTAAAATCTCATACAAAAAGCTCTCTAATTTAAGATTATTTAACCCTTAAGAATCAGTCGTGGGGGTATTTTAACTTCGGCCAAGTCGAAGATATACCTTACTAGTTTTATATAATTATAAGATTTAAAACAAACCTGCATTATTACTTTTTTAAATACATGAGGACATGATATAATTTAGAAAATGGGGTCGTCTGTAGAGTTTTGTTCGTATTTCGAGACATACACTTTTTGAAATTTTTTTTTCAATATTTGTAGTATTGCCAATATTTGTAGTATTGTTTTAAACAATATCTCGAGTTTTAATTGACCGATTAAATAAAACAAGTACTTAGCTTAAAGTCTATTAATAACTAATGTGACCAAACGGTTCAGTGAAATAACGCCCAAAATAAAAAATGAAATAATGCCCAAAATTTTTTGCGAATTTTTTGTCTGACATATAAGAAAAGAGCTATTTTTTACTAAAATCCATGGGTAAGAGGGCGTGATTAACTTCAAACTAACAGTACTTATTAAAAATCAAATCTTATGTAGAAAATTTCATGTTTTTTACAATTTTTTTTTTTATTATTTTTTATTATTTTAAAATTAATTTCTTTGAACGATATCACTTTGTATGTAAGGCAGTCGTGATTTGCATTTAATCTTGTCAAAGTTCGAGCTCAGAATTTGAGAAGGAGGTGAAAACTGGTAACAAGGGAAGTCAGGCATCCTTGGATTAACTTATTGTGTTGCAACTTCGGCGGTGTCTGAGGACTACTGCCCATATTGCGGGCTGAGTTACACTGATCCAAAAAAGTACACAATAATTATGAATTTTTACATGATCTGCATGAATCGCATTTAGGAATTTTTGCCTAATAACCAAATACATGTGTCACATGGACTTTTCATGATATTAATGTACAAAATACTCAAAAGAAAATAGCACAAGAACATGACTACACCAGAAGCGTAGTGTGCAGTGTTCGTAAAGTGTGTGTACAAGGTACATGAACCAATAAAAAATTTCGTAAATGCCAGTAAAAAATTACGGACAACCAAAAATCATAATCATAAAATTCATGTGCAAATACGATGAGGACAAAATTATTTCATGAGATAAGTGACAAAAATGATGAATCTTATGCACATATACATGGGAAACCTGAACTTCTTTATTAGTTTGAGTAATTAGTTTAGTGATCGAAATTTATATAATCCATGAAGGATAAGATTCATAGTACATAGACTAAGAGTCATGAGAGCATAAAATTCATGTACTTATACACTGTAAGCGTGAGCTAATTGATGCATTTAGTGATAAAAATTCATACATTCTATATATCTACATTAGGACGGGTCGGTTTTCACACAAAAATATCTGATAAACTGGGTTATAATAACTTCGACGAAACAATTTCGTCATGCAATATTACTTAGGCATTAACTACTTAGGCTTCCTGGATTTTTTTGAAAAAGTGCCTTTATCATTTTTTAATGTTCTGCTGTATATCCATACTAGAGTGTAGTAGAGAAGCTGATAAATCCAATATTTGGGAATAGTTACATACAGTGTGTTCATTCATAACCTTACGTATGAGCGGTCTGAGATCATGTAAACTTACATGAAGACGGTAGTGTTTTATGCACAAACAGATACATAAATGAGTACACTCAGTTCATGAACATAAGCACAAATCCAGTTAAGGATTTTTTTTACAACAAATTCAATTTTTAATGATCTTACATTTCAGGTATAGGTAATATTTGGCAAGTTTATGTAAAAACTTTTTTGTCGTATATTCAAAACAGTGATCATTCCAGAATGTATTGGATAAATTCACGATTTCGAATTGGACAATCCGAAAGCGAAAGTGCGTGAGATAGCTACAGCAGTAGGCATATCAAGTGGGTCAGTATTTTAAATTTTGCATAAAAATTTGGGTATGAGAAAGTTGACTGCAAAATGGGTGTCGCTTTCGTTAACAATAAATCAATCATGAACTCTGTTCACACTTCCCAAGATTGTTTGGACATGTTTAAGCAAAACCCGGCTGATTTTTTACATTTTGTACAATAGTGAACTTGGATGAAATATGGCTCCAACACTATACACCAGAATCTAAAAAATCAGCAAATGAGTGGGTAGGTCCCAGTGGAAAAGCACCATAGCGAGCGAAGACTCGACAAAAGGCCGTAAAGGTGTTGGCGTCTGTTTTTTGGGATTCAAATGGCTTTTTGCTCATCGACTATTTGAGAAAAGGCGAAACAATCAACAAGGAATATTACTGAAAATTATTGAACCAATTTTTTATGGTTCAATTCCGATTTTAAAAATTTTTGAATCAAAGCAAATTAGAATTTAATTATCTTTAATATGGCAGTCAAAAATTTGTTTTATCTTATACAAATAAAACATAAAAAAAATAATTTGTGTTTTTTTTATTTTTTTTTTCGGTTTTGAACAGTTTTCTATACCAAGGTCAAGTGTAAGGTCATCAAAAATTATGAATAAAATAACAAATTTTAACATTTTGCAGAACAAATTTTTGAACATCTTAACCTTTATGAAATTTATAGGCGATAAAGTGCCTCAAAATGATGAGGTATGTGCACAAAAATTAAAATTGCGAAAAAACATATAAAAGCTCCATCATTAAATTGCTTTTGAATTAAAGGCAGCATTTTTCTTCAAATTTAAAATATAAAAAATCAAAAAAAATATGCTTTTTTTGAGATATTAGCAAATACATTTTTTTTTAAATTGGTTGGAAACCCTACCATCCAAAATTTTAAAATTATATTTTTTTTTCTAAAAATTTCTTTCTAATACCTTTCCCACGGTACCTTACTTATAAAAATTGGATAAAAACTGACATAGATACAATTAATTGAAAATTTCACGATTCTGGCGTTTTCGGACGATTTGCAGCATTGAGAGGTCCATAACTTTTCAATGAATGGCGATAAAAAATAAATAAATGAACTTATATTCTTAGAATTTTAAAAAATAAAACAAATCGAAAGCCATGAGACGGACCCGTTTTGCGTTATGCTTGGAATGGGCGATGATCTCTATTTTTTAATTATTCCACAAACTTAATCTTTAACTGTTAAGGTGGAATTTTTTCGCTAAAAGGTTTGTGAATTAAAGTGTCAACTTTTAGTGAACTTAAAAAAAAATAAACATTGTGATTTATATTTATTTAAATTAAAAATACTGCGCCTTGTTTTTAAAGAACAAATAATTACCAAAAACCTTTTTCATTAAAATTATTGAGTAGGATTATAGTACAATTAGGGTGCCACAAACGAATTTCGTAATTCCTCAAGCTTTTTTTCTAAGCTTTTGGGCAAAATATTTTTGAGATTTTTTAAATTTTTTTGGCAAAGGCTATTCACTAGCTTATGTTTAAAATTCGAAAAATCTCCGAAAAATTCTGAATTTCAGGGAAAATTCGATTAGTGTGACATCTAAACCTTTCCAAAAAATTCGAAAAATACTTTACCATTTAAATTTTTTTACTTTTAACATTTTTTTTGTGGGACACACTTATGTATATGTCATTGACTATGTCCAAAAAATTCACCTCCAAGTAAAAGGTTTATGATTTTCACAAAAAATTTCAAAAACCACATTAATTTGAATACCACAAATAACTATGTTTTTATTATATAATTCTCAAAACACTATTTCCTCAGACGTTCGTCAGAAATTATTTGAATTTGAAAAAAAAAATTCGGGGCTGAATACATAATCATTTAAAGGTTTAACTAAGCATTTACACATATTTCTTAAAATTATATGTCTTATGAAAAAATTTCTCTACATGAATTAATTTAAGATAGATGAAACATAAGCCTTAAATAATATTGTTTAAATGGGTTTTAGCAGATATAACCTGGATGTTCTACAATATTTTTACAAACAAGTATTTAAGAAGAGCTTATTGCAAAAAAATGAGTGGCGATATGAGAACAAAACTTGTTACGAACTATAATGCCATACAAATACAACAAAATGCCATAAAAAAATAGATCTAGGCTATAATACAATTTATTAAAAAAAATTTCTTTAGATGATTTCGAATTAAAAATTATTTCCAGATATTGAATTTGCACCATATCATGATTTTTTAATAAGCCCTTCATTTACTTATATAAATGTATATCATACATTATTAACGAGCTTGTGGTAAATTACGACAAAAATGAGGTGAAAAAGTTAAATATTGGTGCGAATTTGGGTGATTAGATTTTTTTGTTTTCTTTGTGCCTCTTGTTACTCACAATAATACGATTCTTTGTCATTAATTGAGGGTATTCGACCGGAGCTTGTGTTAGCTGTGGATTTGCAATGATTTATATGAGAGGAAAATAATTAATATTTAATGAAACTATGTGAAAAAAATGAGTTAAAGAAAATATTGCAACAAAATAAAATAAATTTTTTGAGAAGTTTAACTATGAAAATCTAGTTGAGTCGAACTTTTACGAAGTATTGGTTAAAGATCTCTTTGAGAGTTGTTGAGAAAATACAAAATTTTACCCATTGAGCAGGTGCTTTTTTATATGCTTAACTCACATTTTATTGAAATATATTGTAAAAGCTATAATTTCTGTTGTTTTTTCCTTATTTATTATCTGTGAAAGTGATAGTGAAGTCTAAAAATATTGCTCTTCTAAGTTTTAGTCTGCTTTTAAGGATAATTGCAGTTAACGAATGCTTGCTGAAATACTGTTGAGAGTATAAGTTCTATGGTAGGCATGCAAAGTAGTATAAGTCAAAATAATCAATTGTACTGGAGCAAGAAAAAATCAAGTTTAGAGTCATGTGTTGCCTAAGGATTCGTGCAGAGTAAACGCTGATTCAGATATCCAGGCAGACAGGCAGTGCGAACAAGCGAAATAGATGGTTATTTGTATATCGTTTGTTCACACAGATTTCAGCCTGCCTACCTGCCTGCCTGTCTGAGTCGGTGTTCACTATGAACGCTGCCTAAGGCTGCGTGCACAGTACACACCGGTTCAGACAGGCAGGCAGGAGATAGAGACAGGAGATAGAGAGCTGTTTGTGTTTCTCTTGTTTACACATACTTCAGCCAGTCAGTCTGAATCGGCGTTCACTCTACACGAAGTTTAATAAGGACAAAATGAAGTCATTGCTTGCTTTTTTATATAGATCAAAAGAAAATTCTAAATTTTTTTCTTGAATTATCTGGTTTTTGACAAAAATTGACTTGTACTCGTTTGAGCACCCACCAGAGAATTGTGAAGTAGTGATTTAAAGTGAGTGGAAGTGAGTTCTACGACCTCAAGTATTGCCGAATAGGCTGCTTTTGACAAAATAGCTCTCGTCGAAGGTGCCATCAAACTGTAGAGTATTCTGAAAATTGAAATCTACATTTTTCAAGAAGCAACTTAAAATTAATTTTAAAATTGAAATCACTCAATATAAGTTGTATATAAATAGTGAAATATAAAATGATAAAATACATAAAAGAAGCCACTTTGAAGCCATAAATAAGAATTCAAAGAAATCCAGTCTACCTTAAAGCACAACCTTAGTTCGGCAGATAAATTCTTTTTTTAAAAAACTTGGCAAAATAATTTTTAAAAACTTATTGTGCAATAAACTTACAAAACATGGCGGCCGTATGTTCCGGAGGCAGCACACTTCTACTCAGTGGCCATTTCCAACCAGGCTGTGACATTTTTGCCAAGAACCATAACAATTCAGCTTCGGGACTAGCAAATGTCATGTTGTTGTGCTTGCAATAAAGCCTATAACAGAATGAAAAAAATATATATTTTATCATCTAAAGCTTATCTCTGAATCTTACCAATCGGGATGGATTTTCCATTTTTTGCCACTGAAGTAGTTGAGTGTGTTGCTGCCTTTAATATTCATGCGATGTATTTCATCTTCAATACGTGTTTGCAAGCGATTCACGCCATATTGTTCGGGATAGGTGATGACCAGAGTAAACGGAGTGTTCTGTATAGCCGTCCAATAATACTGACGTTTGATGCGAGCAACACGTTTCTGTGCGAAATTGAGATATTTAAGTTAATTTTAACTAATATTTGAGGTACTAAAAAACCTACCATTTCATCGAAATGATTTTTGACCAACATCCATTTGCTGCCAGTTGATTGATTTATTATCGAATCACGTATCTGTGTTAAAATTGAGTTAAGCAAATATATGGTCATAAATTATGTTGAGAATACAAAACTTACAGTCAGCAGCACTGGATTAAAATTTCTTGGTGCTCTATCATCGTCAAGTAATTCGACCTCAATCATATCAACACTATTATAGGCCGGTTTTAATATATTGCCTTGGAACTATGGAATACAAGAGCACAGCATAGAATAGAAAAACCTTTGCTGAATAATTCTTATGTTTAAATCGACTTATACTTACAATTGGACGAAAATCTGGATGGAATAGTATATAACCGTTATTGGTCACTATGAAAGCATAGCCGTTGACGCCCAACTGAAAGCATAAGTTTAAAATTAATAAAGTTGTTGCCTACTTTTAGGCATTCGAACGGGTGATACGTACCAAAAATGCTGATAACAACCTTTTGATGTCTCTTATCGGTACATCAGTGCCCGCCACACCCAGCAAGTTTGCTATTTTTGTCTAAGGTGAGTTATTATAGAAGATTAGAATAAACTATGAAGTTTCTAAGTATGAACCACAATGAACTTAAACGCTTTTGGTTTACTTAAGTTTGCTAAAGTCGTGGTTAAAGTTAACTAAGTTTAAGTAATCAAGTGAAATAATGATTAAGTACGACAAGTTACCCTATGGGGAAAGCAGAGTCCACTGCTTGAACGTGAACGGTCCAGTGACAGTTCTTATTTAACCTATCACAGCGCTGGTTCGATATAATTCAGAATGGGATGAATATTTTTTAAAAATGTTTTGCTATATTTATTTTATCGTTAACAATATCTCAGTGGAAGTGTGCTAGACTGTCATGCGGAGGACATGGGTTCGCATTCTGACTGTGTAAGTATCAAAACTTTTAATTTAATAATTTAAATTATTATGTGAAAAGAATTTTGAACTGAAGTGATCAGTTTCAGTTCTCAGGGAAGAGAGAGGAATGCTCTGGCGAGTAAAACGAGAGGCAGAAATTGAGATGCATGGCGACAGGAATGAGGCTCGAGAATTTTTCGAAAAGAAAAGACGCTTGATCGATGGTTTTAAGACCGGAGCCTCTTCCTGCAAGGATGAAAATGGGAATCTAGTTACAGATATCCAGAATACACTGATGTTATGGAGGGAACACTTATCTAGTCTTCTAAATGGCGACGCTGTCAACAATCCCGCTAGTAGAGATAATCTCCCGGAAGCTCCAATTATGCATGAAAGCGTTGAAGTTCCGCTGCCCGACCATAACAAGGTCTTAATAGCTATATCTCGACTTAAAAACAACAAAGCCGCAGACACCGATGGCCTTACGGCTGTTTAAGAACGGAGACGAAGCTCTGTTGATATATATTCACGATATTCTATGCATAATATAATCGGAAGAATGCATTCCAAATTATTGGAACCCCAGTGTGCTGCGCCCGATTCTCAAGACAGGATATCCCATTCTTGGCACCAACTGTGGATCCTGTCGAGCGTATTATGTGCAAGACTGAGTCCCGGTCAACACAGACAAGTAAGACCGCATCTCCGGTTGGGGACACCAGGTAATGGATAACCTGACGAAGCTTGCAAAACCCACCGACGTTTGTAAGTGCCATCTAAGTAAGTAAGTAAGATTGTAAATTAGAAGTCCGTCCGATCCCTAAATATGATAGTTTTTTTAATATAACTATTGATTTTTAGAAGCGTTGTTTGAGATCAAAATTCAGAGATTCTAAGATATTGCGGTGAAGAAATGGTACAAAAATGGAAGGTACAACTTTCTTCGTTTAAAAAGTGACATTTAATTTGAGAAAGGGGATATATTTGGGAAAGAAAATCGTAAAACTTCAATTGAGATAGAATGAATTTACTGGAGAAGGCAACAGAGAAGGGTAGCTATAAGATCATTCGAAAAAATGGCTGCTAAAAATAGTTAAGGTTCGGTTAAAGTCCTTCCAGATGATTGGTCCATTATGATCTGCCCTTTAAAAAACTAACCGGTTTCAGCGCTTCTTTATTTTTGCCCTTTTCTCGAGTAGCAACATCTACTCGCCAAAAGAATACGTATCTTCATGCGCTTTTCACTAAACCTGAGTAATAGGTGCCAAGTAATATAACAGATTGTAGTATAATTCAACCTTGAGTCTGCCAAACTTACAACATTATGTGTATCTAATAGTCAGCTTCTTCCATGTCCAGCATTAGCGTTTTCATCGTACTTTTCCAATCCAAGTGTTTAACCACTGTGAGCTAGCTCTAAGATGGATAGCCGTTACCTACGTCACCTTTTTTCTTAGTATACGAAGGACTATTAAGTGCCCATCTGATGCACCCGGAAGTATGTATTTCTTTGCACTTTCCCCAGTTTTGATTAGACAGTGCTATTAGTGCTGGCCACTACAGTCTTACTTTAGTCATGTATTACCAAAATATAATCTTTTTCATGAAAATGACTTAGCTTCTTCTCTTAGTTATAAGTTATAAATGTCATACTTCTGTTAGGCTACACAATTTAAGCATTCGGCAGTTGAAACTTCGATTCGCCTTCTACTGAACTTGCTATAGAAAACTTACTGTCTATCGAAGCTATATATTATTTTGAAACGTTTCCAAAAGAATAACGTAAACTTGATTTCGAAAGTTATGGGAGTAACCGAAGCTTTAACGAGAGCTAGAAGCTCTAGCCAAGGTTTTTTAGAAGCTACAGCTTGCATAAGCATAAACTGACTTGGATTCAATGTCTTTTTTTCTATATTATATAGTTTCGCCGATTCGGTAGTGACTCAGACCAAGCGTGCTACTTTTGAATGGGCTTGACTATCAGGCACAAATAATTTTTAAAAAGAATATTTCGGTAAAGCTGCCATACAATTTGCCTCCAAAGCTTAGTAGAAGTTTAAATAGCTTGAATTAAAATTTTATAAAATCCGTTTTTGGCTTTGGCTCTTATAGGCCATATAGGTCATAACGAGTGCTAATTGCATCAAGATATTTTCTTACAGCACTAGAGCAATGGTTCAAGATTACAAAATTGTATTTATTTTAGTTGAGCTAAGTTCTAATCAAACTTTTTTAAATTATATATCTCTTTATTTTAAAGCGTTTAAATTCATTGTTATCCATAATTGTAGCACTCGAAAACAATCCAAACGATACGCTAATATTTTCAACAAGTTGTCAACAGATACTTTTTAATGAGAGTATTTCCAATATTTCTATGATTATAAGATATTGTTGGTGTTTGATTATAAAATGTACAAATTATGCTAATAGACTATAAAATATTTATAAATGATGTTCATGGAACCTAGTTTTTTACCTACATAGGGATACAAAGTGTAATTATATGTATGTATTAGGCATTATCTAATATACGCAATTGACAAACTAGTATATATTTTTGTAAGCATTTAATATACAAGACACTAAATTCTTTATAGTTTCGTAGTTAATACAATAAAAATTATTAACTATATATGTCTCTAGTACTTAGTATTTATTAAAATATTTATCTA
Organism: Tetanocera ferruginea; assembly: GCA_958299015.1. NCBI lineage: Eukaryota > Metazoa > Arthropoda > Insecta > Diptera > Sciomyzidae > Tetanocera > Tetanocera ferruginea. The sequence continues at coordinate 91,625,090 of OY282644.1, read as the reverse complement.
CTTAATCTCAAATTTAGCAGCAAATTCATATTTATTGTTCAATACTTTTCTATAAAATACTTTTTGAGCAAAATTTTAACTAAAGCCTGGTATTCTGTTCGTTTGCGTAAAATTTCACTGGCAACATTCACATTTTTGTTGCGTGAAAATTCTTACAAATATTTTGTTGCAACGAAATTGTTAAATTTGAGAAAGTCATGCTTTACTTTTCAAAACAGAAGAAAATAAACATATAAAAACAAAAAATTTACGACAACTGTCGCTTTTCACGTCAAAACAAACAAGCAGTTCAATTAAATTGTCGTAAAAAAATGTTGAAAGAGAAATGTTGCGAGTATATTTCACAGCGGAACAGAGTACTACTTTGACGAACATATTATGAAAATTTCCATGCGTGTTTCACTGCTATTATTTTTCGTATGGAAATTTGAAAGAAATTTCTCGTGAAATTGAACAGAGTAGGCTTAAAAATCAAGTATGTTAATAAAAATATTTTTATGATGAATAAAACCGTAAAACAGAAAATACCATTATATTGAGGAATTTTTCTACCAGTCAAGATTTTAAAGTTTCTGGTGTACTGTTTTTCGAGGTACACCAACCTGGTCGTTAAAGTGGAATATAATAATAAACAAGTTCCTTTTCTAAATTTTAAAGATAAGATGGGTTTAGTCAAGCCGTTGAGTATAATTATATTAAAAGTTTTTGTCTAGGTACGAGTCTAAAAAATTAATGGAATGCACCCATTTTTCGAAAATCCCGAAATTGTGTTTGTTAATTTTCACCAAAGGTAGGTTTCAAACAATCATTTGAAATAAACTCTTCTTTTTTCCATTCTGCAGCTTGATAACTTTTTATTTTTTATGAACATGTCGATATTTTTTGAAGTGGTTTGAAACGTCTACTGGGTTTTGTTTGACAGTAGCTGGCCATAAATATGTTTTATGATAAGAATGATTAGTATGATTAGTAAATTATAATATGTTGAAGTAAAATGTACACACTGCGGAAACTCAGTGGAGTAACACTGAAACTCTCCAGTGAAACTAAATATCTTGGAACTATCCCTGATAACAAGCTCAGCTGGAAACGCAACTCAGAGGAAAGAAGGAAAGAATCACTTCGCCCTTTATGTATGCCAAAAGACCTTCGATAAGAAATGGGGTATGCGACCTATTAATGCACAAAAGGAGCTACCTTGGTTCTCTTATAGGACTCCAAAGGTTAACATACATAGGAGTAATAGAAGCCATGATATCTATGCCACAGGCGAGTCTAGAAATGATGCTACACCTTCATCCTCATAGAAGAGTTCCTTAAGTGTTCAGCAACCAAGAGCGCGATTCGTCTTAGTGAGTCGGAAACCTGGAAAAACGACGCTTTCTTTATGGAACTGAGGAATCAAAAGGGTCAATCGAATACATCATACCTAGTTTGAAATTCGGCACAAAATACACCACATCCATTACTAGCAGACAAGAATGGGAAGAAACGATTAAAGAACCTAGTCTCCAATTCTACACCGATGGCTCCAAAATGTAGAAAGGAACAGGATCAGGTGTGTACTGCGAAAAGCTACAGATCAAGAAGTCTTACAAACTTCCTGATCACTGCAATGCCAATCAGTCAGAAATCTATGTGGTTGAAAAGGTTAATCTCAGCAAGAATTTTTTTTAGATAGCCAAGCGGTCATCAAAGTGCTGGAAATCAAAACGGCAACAGTCCGAAAGGTACTAAATTGTAAACAAGTCCTGAACAGTGTCTGTTATGCACACAATGCGACTCTCTGTTGGGTCTCCGGACACAACAATGAAGAAGGTAATAACCATACAGATGAGCTGGCAAGAAGTAGAGCAATGATAGATACAAAAAGAACCATTACAATGCTGGGCTTCCAAAAGTGACTGCATTAAATCTAAAAGGCTCTGGCCAGAACTAAACCAGAACAGAACTAAGAGCCTTCCGCTCTTGTCTAAACGGGAAATCCGGATACTGGTGGGAACCCTAACAGACTACTGCCCCATCGCACAGTGAGGTATTTTTAATTCAAGCGTGCCAAAAGTTGTATCTCAACAAGTTAAGAAACCCTAAAGTCGGTCTTGCCTGACTATGAAATACCCTAAATCTACTAACATATTAAAATATATATTGATATACCATGAACTTATATAAATAACTTCTTATTTTTTCAAAGTCCATGTTTTCCGTTACAGTTTTTAACCTTTATCACTAATGTGGGTTGTGTAGGAGTTGGCAGTGTTCATAGGTGGGTGACGCACATTTTGTGTGCACACATTAGTTTTGATATAAGCTCCTCCCATACCAAGTTTAATCCCTGTAGGTCATATATAACCCTTTTATGGCATTTTCAATATTGTGTGTTGTATGGGAGTTGGGCGTTTTCGTGGGCGGGTGACACCCATTTAATGTTCACACCTCAGTTTTGATATATAATCCTTCCATACCAAATTGTATCTTTGTAGGTCATATAAAAACCTTTTTATGGTATTTTCAATATTGTGGGTTGTATGGGAGGTGGTTTGCTAGTGGATCTCGCCCCATTTTTGTACATATCGCAGTTTTTATACAAAACACACACATATTAAATTTAATTTCTGCAGCTTTTATAAAACCCTCTATGCAGTGATTTCACTTTTTTGGTTGTATGGGAGGTAGGCGTGTCCGTGGGATTCCAAAAATATTCAATATAGCACATTCTTGGGTTCATGTAAACATGTGTACCAAGTTTCATGCAATTATCTTAACTCCTTCTTCTTATCCTGTGTTTACGAACGGACGTACAGTGACTCTGATGAAGAATATATATACTTTTCTATACCGGACTCACTTATTTCTAGGTGTTACAAACGTGTGCTCAAAGTTAATTTACCCTGACCTTTCAGGTTTAGGGCACAATGATCGAGGGTATAATTAATACACTCACGATCGATTAAAGTTTCAATCTTCACAATATGAGTTTCTCATTGAATTTTAAAACAAGCGCTCACAACCAGCGAACAATTACGAGTGATCGAATATACAACGATAAGAGCGAATTGTTTTTATTCGTGATATTTACGAATATTGCTTTTGTTTGCGAGGGATTGTAACTGGTTTTGTTTGAGGGTTAATTTTTTCACTCATGATAAATGAAAAGCAGGAAATTATAAGTGGTGATTAGTTATGAGAACAATCGTATTTTGATCGTTCTCTGCACCCTGCATTAGAGTGCCTAAAATAATTTTTTTCACAGTAATGAAACTTCACAATCAACCATCGGAGTCATAACTTTATAACTTTCGCATTACATTCTGAACAAAACAATAATATATGATTTAATAACAAAAATAAAATTTTACAAAAATATGTCAACAAATATTTCTTAAAGTTTTACAAATAAAATAAAATCATAATTTGGATTTTTTCACATTTTTTTCTAACAAATACATAATAGAAAACATTTTCTAACATCAGTTAACTTTCGAAAAAATTTACTTTTGTTTGATTTTTAGTATTAAAAATTTGCAATACTTTGGAGCAAAACTTTAAAAATCCTTTAATACGCAATTTTGCTAAACAAATAAATTTTTTAACTAAATAAGCTATCGGTTGTACTATTCTTAATACAATGCTACAATCGAATTAGTAATACAAAAGAAACGTTATAAATAAATAAAAAATAACTATAGAGTAAAAGTAACATACATTTGATATCTTTGATATAAGAATACTCGGTTTTGCTAAGTTACACACTTAATTCAAGTTAACTTACGGGTCGTACGAATAGTAATTGTAGGTATGTGCTTTCGTTGGTATGTATGTATTATGAAGCGATATGTATGAAATTGGTTAAATAGTAGTAAATGGTAGTATTAATAAATATCAGACTAATCAAAATTTCGTAAATAAGTACGTATGTAAAGTAAGAATTGTAAGCAACAACAGCTGAGCTCTAGAATGATACAAAAGATACTCGTATATTTTTTTTGGTAAAAATTTTGGTACTGTATATATACTTATAGTATGGTCTACAAGTAAAAGCTATATTTTTGTTCAATTCATATAAAGGATTAACAAATATTATCTATTTATTTTGTTATGTATCTATCTATACAAGCAAAAGATTGCTTAATGCTTGCAACTGTTAAATTTTTCAAATTTTAGTTGTTTTTTTTACTCTAATCGATGACTAGTTATGTAGTTTATTAGCTCAACTATAAAAACGCTAAACGTCTTTTACTTGGTTTTGCAATATTTTTGTACCTCACGTGTTTGTAATTCCCATAGAGCTTCGTTAATTAATACTTCTTCGGTGATATTCTGTGTGTATTTTTATGCGTATTATTTAGAGTAAGTATTTAATAGAATTGAATGTTGTTTGAAGATAAAAAATAAATTATTTATATATACATAGAATAACCTAAAGAAATGTCTGTTCAATGATAAAGTCTTATTTGAAAGTTTTGATTTGAAAAGTGCACTGATACATAGGTTTTAAGGGGTAAAAATAGACGTAAACTTACCGCATTTTCTCTGCGATCGAAGACTGGCATCGAAACCGTTGTCATAAATTGATATTCGTCTGATTCAACAGGTTGATTCCATGCCTTCAAAAAGTAATGCATATTAATAAAAAATAATTTATGAATTTTGCTCAAAACCAAAAATAAAGTACCTCCTTCTTGCGTTTGTGATCGCGTCTTTTCATTTCATCGGGCTCCAACATGCGTAGATTTACACGCCGATATTCCAGAACATCCTCACGTTGATCCTCACACTGCTTCATCTCCCATAGCCAGTCAGTCATTTTTGTATCCTTAAATTTATAATTAATAATAAGGTACAAAAAAAGAAAACCTATTATTTGTGCTTGGGACCAAAAAATCAGCCTCTAGTCTTCAATAATAAGACTCGAATTCCATTAAGCTCTACTTTGAATACAGAAGATTTTGAAAGGAAACTGAACTTAATAAAAAATTGTAGTCTGCCTTCGAAACTTTAAGAAAAATTTTCTTGGAATTTGGAATATGAAAAAAAAAAATAACTCCAGATAATTTAATTTTAGACAATTTCAAACCAAAGGTAAAATATAGAAAATTCGAAAGTACTAGAATTTTTGAAAAATTGCTGCGAACTTTTAAATCTTTAGGGGATTACAAAATGTCCCTAAAACCCTAAAATTCTTCGGTTATCATATAATAACCGTTTGGTAACCATAATTTTTTGCTTTTCCAGAATAATGTTATGAAAAATCACCTCCTTAAAAACGATTGAAACTTAAAACACTCTACTTACCACTACATCGGCATAGACTTGCGTCCAAACCACCGGATGATCGTGCCTACCCAATACAAGTGGTCTCGCCATAACCGGTATATAGTTCAACACCATTTCGCGTACCTCCGCCATATCACTCAGATGCACATAATAGCCTTGATTGGCACACGCCATCCACTTGATGTCCTTAACATCGGCCACCTCCTTACCAATCAGATACGTAAAGACGCGCACTGGTTTATAGGGCAAATCCTTCCAGTTGAATTGTTCGAATATATTCTCATAGCTAAATGGTGCTCCATCGCTGATAATCATGATGGCTTGGTTGCATTGTGCTCCACGCGCATCAGCCCGATATTGTTCCAAAACCTCAAAAGCCTTCGTCAATGCAGCGGTGAAGTTGGCAATCGATACGGGTTTAACGGATTCAATCCCTTCTTTAAGCTCTCGAACATTGGCAAGATTTGCCTTTGTTTTATTTAAGTTGTTAAGCCAATTTTTATTATTTGATTTAAGTGTGTAGGATCGCGCGATGTGTGTTAATTTAAGCGATGTGGAAGTAAGTGTGGATATTAATTAAAATCAGTGGAACTTGTGGTTATCATTAAGAAGGGGCATGCAAAATAATATTTTTTTAAAAAATAAGCATTAAGAATATGAATGAAAAGAAACCTAATGAGACTCAGACTTAATGCTTATAATTTTATTTTTAAATACTACCCTGTTATTAAAAGTTTATTCATTAAAAAAAAAATTTTAAATGTTTTGAACAGCATTGAACATTATTTGGATATAACTCACAGTCGTATCACCAATACATCATGAAACTTGGTTTTTATTTAATATTTTTTGGAAATTTTATTTGGAAATTTCATCATATTAAAAAAGGAAAACTTTAAATTTTGTCCTTGGAAGTGGGTGGTTTCTATAAGCTGTCCAGAACCACCTTCTTTATTGGTTCAGTCGGAATACAATCCGATGTTTCCGACTTGTTTCTACAATCTGTATAAGTTAATTAAAATGTTGAAATAGTGTAATGCATCTTTCGGTGATGTTCTGCAACAATATTGTCGGCTTTTAACAAAAGATTCCCCAATTCACATTTTTCACATTTTTCAGTAAAATATCCTCCAATTATCCTGGGTGTTGCAGGGACTGACATTTTATTAACAATGCTTAATTTGTTTGTACAGGCTCACTTTTTTGCAAAAAAGTGATAGTTCTACACCGTTCATTGGTTAGGTACCACAAGTGTGACTGAGTATTTTTAGATTTTAAAAGTTTTTCGGAATATGATAAACAAGGCATCATATTTAGTGAAAAATGGTATAGACTTTGCTCCAGAGAATGCTTTTCACTAAATGTGATTCTAAAACTTCCCTAAAAATGATAAAAAGCTTTCGTCAAAAAGAGAAATATATAAAAATATATCGTTTTTAGAGAAGAAGACTTTATTTTTGAGAAGACATTTGTTTTTATTGAAGAAAATACTTCGCATAGTGAATTTTTCATCAAAATCTGGGAAATATTTTTAATTTTCAGCAAATTTTTCTCTATAAATGAGAACAGTTTGTGCGAGAAAAATACTTATCATTATAAGAGACATGAAATATTTCCATTTCCCACAAGTGAAGAAATATTTCTTCGAAAATGTAAACATTTTTTCTAATTGTAGAAAATTTCATTTCAAAAAGAGAAAATTGCTAATATCGAAAATAGAGGAATTTTTTATCATAGAAAATTATTTTTTCTTTTTTGGTGTATGTCAACGACATTGTATTTTTCAGTTTCTTTGAAAAAGCTAGATCGTGCAAAGCTGCATTGGTGGTGATAAGAGCCTCAACTCAGTTTTTGACATAGAAAAGTGCATGGACAAATCTTTCCAAGTTTTGTTTGACTTTTACGTTGAGATAGAAAACCCCTTGACCTTGGAAAAGGTATAATTTAAAAACATAGATAAGCTCTACCATCCACCGAGCGTGATGTATTGGTCCAGGTGCTCTGCAATGAATTGTTTCTGTTGGATATCTCAACCAATTGGACTTTTAAGCTCGGTTTAAGCAAAAAAAAAAACACATCAAATGATAATTTAAGTCAATTCAACTTAAACGAATGCTACAATATCTAGTGAAACATTGTCTTAACATCCCTTTTAAGAGACTTAATCTTGGTTTAATTTAACTCGAGTTTAAGCTCTTCACTGATAAATTGGGCCTAAGTGTAACAAAATGGGGGGATCCCCAAGTCTTTGCATAAAACTTGAGTTTTCTGCATCATCCTTTTTGTAGCTTTATAAAAATTAACAAAAAATACAATAACTACCACCTTTTTGAAAAGGTAAAGTATTATAACAGGACACTGAGACAAAAATGGTTCAAAACCTAATTTTTCAGGAGCGAAATCACAGTTTTGTGAAAAAAAACTTACATAAGGTGTTTACCAATAACTCCGCAACATGAAAACCAAAGCTGAAAAAGGGGGCATAACCCAATGGGCTCTTTTTGTTTTAGGGTTTATTTCGAACTTATATAGAATTGTTGCAAAAATATCCCTTTGAACAGAATTTTTGGGTATTAATATGTATGAAAAAAATGTCTTACATAAAATTTGGCAATAAGCCACCATATAAAATAAGGGCTTTATCTAATGCGATATAAATCACCAGGGCCCGATAGAATCTACCCGTGTCTAGTTCAACAAAGGATAGACTGTGAATTGCATTATTTATGAATAGCATTCATTTGAATAAAAAATTTCATTAAAAATTTTACTCATGGATCTAAAAAAATTTCTAGTATTTTGAAAAGTATCAGTTCTAATAAAAAACGATTAAAAATACATTATTTCAATGGCTGGCTTAAAAATTTCTCCAAGATTTTTTACCGTGAAGACATAGCCTTTGCTATGACAACCAGGACTTTGCTACTAGAGGATGTGCCGATGATTTGGTAATCGCAAGTCTGGGCTGTCATGGGCCAATTATATCGGACAGAATGCAAAGTGCCCTACCCATAACAAATAGATGGTGTCAGGACAAAGATATATATATAAAAACCATTGAATTAAATTCATAAAAAGTACTATTTGAAAAGCAAAGAGAGTACTACATTTTAATAAAAGTTTCTGAAAAATTGTTGTACACAAGTCGTGACACGAATAAATTTAAGTCACGCACGCTCACGCACGAGAAAAATTTAATCACGCACGATCACGAATTCTTCGTGATTTTTTATTGGTTCACTCACGATCACGACGTGATTCATCGTGACACGTCAAAATTCGTGACACGTGCCCATCTCCAGTTTGAAACTCATCGAATAAAGTTCTCATAAGTACAGAACAAAATTGAATTTGCTTAGAGGACTTTCTGGACTATACAGTGGGGTCTAGAAATAAATGCATAGATTTTCTGCTATGATTAAGTCTCACTACACAGCTAAGTTGTCAGTTCTCTTTTTTTTTATGTACATAGTTGATTTCCGATCAATTCTGAGAAATGTGTATGGCAGGGTTTGAATTCCGTTTCCCTATAAATATTATTAAGTCTAGTCGAGCAACATCTGGTCGGTTAAAATTAAAGAATTGCATTCGTTCAAAAATGAATTGAAGGCAAAGATCTGGAATTTGTAGTGGGTATTAAAATAAAGGTCTTGATACAAATTTTTCCTAACGCCGTACAAATTCCAATTCTCTCTCTCCACTCTAAATAAAATTTTAATAGACTTATTTTAACAAATAATAAGCATAGCTTACAAGTTTCTAAAAGCTTTCAACTCAATTAAAAGCTTTTTGAAACTAAGCACTTACCATATAAAATAATAATAGGGCTATTCACACTGAACTCGTTAGTTTGTAATTTGGTTAGTTTTTACTTCGTTAAATTTGTTAACTGTGTACACACCCTTATATTTATTTAATTTCGTTAGCCTGGTAATCGTTATTGAAATTGCATGTAAATAGATACAAATGCTTACAACTATGGCACAGTTCATATTTTAGCAACTAATGAAAACTTTATCGGGGTTGCTCAGTTGTTACTCGGTAGTTCGATAATTTTACAAAAACAAAGTGCATGTAAAAAAATAACAAGTAACAACTAACAAACTAACCAGTTCGGTGTGAATACCCCTAATGTAAAGAAATCAATACGTAAAAATAACAGTGTTTAAATTAAGCGAGATAAAAGAGAAGTAAAGTGTTTGTTTAGGTAAAATAATTTTTTATATACTTGAACTAGTGTGTCCTCAAAACATCCAACAACAGGCTTGACTTCCACGCCAAAGGTGAAGATGTTCACAAAGTCATTTGTACCTAATGTATCAAGAATTGTATTTACAACATGCTTTGCGATATCTAGCCTCTGTCCTGTCATCGAGCCTGAGCCGTCCATCAGGATAACAATATCCTTCGGACTTGTTGCTGCTTCCATAAACCATGAGCGTAACCGACAATCATACAGATCGACGGGATTCATTTTCCATTTCGATGCAGGGAATTGACGCATAAAGCCGGTCGAACTGCCATAAAATTGCCATGAGAGAGTTGGATCGTTTTTGTAATTATCACGAAAAATCTGATCCAAATTCTCCGACCATTGGATCGACTGTATCACCTCCGATGCTAAATATGTTTTTGATGTTGAGGATTTTAAATTGATTTTTTTTTGCGGAATGAGGTGTTTTTGTTATTGTATTGTTGTTGTTGTTGGTATTGTGTGAATGTATGTTTGGTGATGATGATGATGATGAACATGTATTGGGTGAATGAACGGTGAGGGAAAAAAGAAGATTAAACATTAATTTCAGCATCTTACGAGTAGATTTAAGCCAATAAAATAGGTGACGAAGTGCGCTTGCGGGTGCATATTTTAAGTGTGTGCATGTGTGTGTGCTTGAGGTGCTGGAAAACTTTCTGTATTTTTAACCTTAAGCTCTAGGACCGAACTATTTGCATAGCCACTTTGAGCCAAATGCTTCTTGATTATGGTACTCGTTAGTGCTACAAAGCTTCTATGTAATATTTTCGGTCTGCAAGCTTTAAAGGTTTAAAAGCGTGCTTTAAATAGCGTTCATTAAGCACAAAAGGTTCAGAGTTCAGCCAGCTTGGGCTTCAGCTTCAGCCTGCTTGGGCCTCAGCTTTAGCTTCAAATGGGCTCAGCTTGAACTTTTGAACCCTTTGAGCTTTTAATTCAAACTAAAGCGTTTTTGGGTTTTTGGCGTTCAAGTGTGAGCATAAAAAATGTGTTCAAACCTCGATCAAAAACATTTGTCGGTACGTGCACTGAGCTAACGCTAACGTTTACGGGCGTGTTAAAAAATTCAGCTTTAGGTGTTAGAACAATTCGTTTGGGTGGAACAAAGATTTTCGGTTCGCCCGCATCGTCCAGTTCGCGTTGTGGTGCCGTAGGCATTGGTTCGTGTGGTTCAATCATTTCCTTGGAATTGTAATAGGATAAATATTGGTCGCCCTTTTCGTTTTGATGCGACAGCGCTGTATTCTCCGCGGTATCCATGATACGCTGCAACGTTTTGCAGTAAGTAATGGTTTATGGTTAATTTAAAAATTTAAAAGTTTATAAAAAAATTCAAGGTTTATTAAAAAAATGTGTGTTTATTCAACTTATTGCTTTTTCACTCACTCGAACGGCACTGATTTTTAATTCCATCATCATTCTTATTTCATTCGCCATGTTTTCAACGATTTTTGCTCCAGATCTTGAGACAACTTGTGCTTGCTTAAAGCTCTGTAAGAGAAATTAGAGTAGTTGTTAAATTTACAGATTTAAAAATAATGAATTTATAATATATAGTATTGTACTATATTTTGTGTCGGAATACTTTATATAGAGTTAATAAAATATATAGTACGTTAAAATACTATATTTTTCTTCAAAAAAAAACCCTCATTTTGCGATAATTCCAAACAGGTTTAAAAACCGCTTTATATCAAAAGCTTGAAACTTGTGGAACAGCTTCGTAGCAAATTTTTGCGCTGAATGCGATCAATGTAAATTGGCCTTAAGCGATTTCATTGAACGCAGCTTTCAAATTATGAGTTTTTTGTGTTTCCGAACGCGTCACTGAATTGCTGTTAATTGTCAAACTCTTTTAAATTTGATAAACATTGTTGTTGTAAAATGTTAATAGTTGGTTTTCTTTGTTTATTGTGCAAGCAATGGACCATCACAAATGCTCCTGAGTCTAAGCCATGCAGGCAGGATTTTATACTCGAGCTCATTCTTTAGACCCAGAACCTGATTGTTTACAATAATAACATTTCTCTTTTTCCCTTGACAGAGTTCATCACTCAAGATCTTACTGCAGTCCCTGATTAAGCTGAATGGTCAAAAGAAAATCATTATAGTCTCAGCCTACTTTGCGGAAGACGAGCCCAATTGTCCCCCGACTTGCTGAGCTGACCTACTAAAACATGCTACCATACAGAAGACAGAAGTTGTCTTGAGCTATGATGCCAACGCCCGTCATACAATGTGGGGAAGCACAAATACAAATCAGAGAGTTGAGTACCTTTTCTCTTCTTCTAATTTCTTGTTTGTACTAACCTTTATGTATGCAACGTTAAAAATAAACCAACGTTTATTACCGCAAACAGAAGAGAGGTTCTGGTTCTCACTTTTACCACATCCATTGATAGTAACATAATAGCTGACTGGTATGTTTCAAGAGCAGTACTCTGATCATAGTTACATTAGGTTTGAAATAAAGTCAGCAATTGTACAAAATACATCCTATCGCAGAACACAAGACATTGGCTGGAACTCTTACAAAGATCCACTTGGGCAGGTCTTCTTCGATAAACTTCCCCTCTGAATTAACACCGAATGTAAATTGGAATACTTAGCGGATTATGTCCAATCAACCATTACCCAACCATTTGAGGACAATTGTCATCTTTAACTTAGGATGTTCAAGAGACAAGCACCCTGGTGAAACAACCATCTTAGTGACCTTAGAAAAGGGTGAGGTAGCTGTTCAATAGGGCTAGGAACAATGACTGGCTATCCTTGGGGGCCTCGGTAGTCGAGTCGTTAGCGTGCTTGACTGCCAACCTAGAGGTTCCGGGTTCTCATTTCTTATCAACTGAAGTTAAAAATTCATCAATATTCAGACTTTGGAAGTTATAGTTGGTGGTAGAGATGTTTGTGGTATGAGATTGCTTAATAACTCGAATTGACTGAAGTAAAGGCACTAACACTAGCCTCAGATTCAAATTAGCATGTTGATATAGCGTTCCGCCACACATACAACATTCTATACTTGTTTCGCTTGATTTCTCTTTCTCTCCTACTTATCTATCTCTCCGTTTCCGAACCAAGGCAGACTTGACTGAATAGGTTTGACACCTGAAATCCTTGATTCAAAGTTAAAAAAATGTCCTTATATTCACGTAAAGATATAAAATAAACAATTATACTTGTTTATACGTTTGACATGATGTAACGCTTGTTTGTCATAAAAGTGTATTTATTTGTCTTAAATGCATTTGAAATGTTTAAACAAAAATATCAACTTGAAAGCTTAGCAGTATTCTAGAACAAACTCCAAAGTTGACACGAACCTTTAGAAGCACTTATTTGCATAATTATAGGGATGGCTTTATAATAATATTTATAAATAATGAAAATATATGTCGGTATATGTACGTTATTTATTTGAAATCGATCAAACAGTTTCTGTTTCAAATAGTCGTTGGTGCCTTGACAAATACTACATTTCATTACTAACGTGGTATCCTTTCAGCCCGAACAACACCATAAACAATACAGCATTCAAAAACATTCTTTAATGTGTATTTCGCCAAACGCCCACGGTTGCAATGTTCGTTCTACAATAAAACATAAATAAATATTTCGTACAAACATACATTTTATATAAACGCTATGAAATAATATTGTTAAATCAATAAGCTCGTAATTGAGCTAAACTGGTTTAATAATATGTTGACTGTAAATTTGCTGTCGTCATGAAATACAAGCAATACGTATACAAATAGTGCAAATTTTGAATTCTTATAAATAAAGTCTTAATTTGAGTTTTATAAGCGAGTGAAGGAAACACTTAAAATCTCATTACCTTATGCTACTATTAATAATTGTACTTGAAGCAAGCTGGAGTGCAATACGGTTCACTACTTAAGTGGCTTAGAATTAGCACCAACTCTAAGAAAATTTGAAAAATGTACTGCAAACAGTTCATAAACCTTAACGCCAATATGTTCATCAAAGTCTTATGTTATTTTCATAGTAACCAGTAAACCTTTTTAATGTTCATTATGTATTCTCGCGTAAAGAAAAGAAAATTAGGTTACAAATAAGTGGAAAGGAAGTAAGAATCAACCAAAGACTGCTTTAACCTTCTTAACTGTAAGGTTGAAGTTATGTTAAAAATTGAGCCAAAACATTTGTTTCTAGTAAATATGTGTAAAAGGAAAATGTATTTGACAGAAAAATGCTTCCTACTAATTTAATTGTTAATATTTTACAGTTATACTAACTTAAAAATATTTTAATATTGTAATTATTATAATATTAATATTGGTTTAAAATTAGTGTTTAGGGGTTTTAAGAGTCACTAAATAACAATTTAGAACCGTAATTTTCCTAAAAGACCCAGGATATGCCTTTGTGACTCAAAGCGTTGAAGGGTGCCTATTATTTGGGGTTAAGGTAGATTTATAGCATAGCATAGTGCCTGTGTTAACATCCAAATTGAACAAAATGAAAACATAGCGTTACCACATGTCCTGTGTAATTTCAAGGGACAGCCTGTTTTTTGCATGATATATGAAATTTCTCGACGGTACACGGTTTTTCTCGTAATTTTCAACAACTTTTATAAATGTTTATGATATTTAATACGTATTCATATTCTTTTCTAAAATGAACTGATTTTTTAGCCTTAAGAAAAGTTGAGTTAGCGGACCATTATCCAGTAAATGCTATGAAAACGGTTTCGTTCTTAAAAATTTCTTCATAAAGTTACTCAAAAGCAATTACTTATATACTTTTCGAACCGAATCCTCAAATGGAAAAATATTGTGTTCAAATTTATAACATGTTCTTATGCGCAAAATTATGAATTTTTTAAACCTCATTATTTTTTTAAATTCCTCTTTAAATCTTTCAAAATTTTAAGCAAATTATACTATAAATGATTTAAAATAAAATTTTAAAACAAAGAAATTATCAAACTTCAAAGTTTTATTCATTCATAAATGGTGAAATTTAAAAAAAGTGTTTTGAATTCAAAAGTTCAACTTTCCATGTCAATATCTTGGTCGAATTTTAACGGATTTTCAATTTTTCTTATTATTTCTGAAAGTTTGTTAAATTTTCTTTTAAATGTGATAACAATCATTGTGAAGTTCTAACCAAAAGTATTTTTAGTAAATTTTCCGTTAGTTATATTGTCGTTAGTTATTTAGCGTGCATTTCAAAATTCAATAATAATTTATTTGAAGGAAATAACTTAAATTCCCAATCAATTAAAAGTTATAGCCTCGAACTTATTTCAACCATCTCACTTATTTTGCATATAATTATAAATAGGCAAGCAAAAAATTGTTCTAATTTCGACACCAGGTGATATTAAAGGGTGATCCAATAAGAGCTTAATACTTTGTTTGACGATGAGCTTCAGTCTTTCACATAATACGATTGGACCTTGTATAAAAACAAAAACAAATTGGCCATTTCAGCCCTTGAAAGGACTTTGAGCGAGCTTCTTATGATCAATTGTGTTGTGTGTGTTATTAAATGTTTGCACACAATTGACCGAGAACTGGACCTACATGTCTTATGCCGACTCCGAACGGCTAAAGTTCATGTTCTCAAGAAGCTTTACATGGCATTATTTACTCTCTGAGGTTTGCCATTGTCTGCAAAGAGGTGGTGGCCGATCAGAAAAATTTTTTTATTGAAAAAACTTTTCGCCGCGGCTGGGGATCGGACCCGGGCTCCGAGCATGCTAAGCTACACACTTAACCTGCATGCCACGGTCACCACTGATGAACTCGAACCAAAAATGCTCAATTTTGTGTTTTATTCCAATTAAGAACATTTATTTATTATATAAATTGGTTTCACACATAAACATAACGCTAAAATAGTACAACTCAACAAAAAGACCAAACAATGACGAATGTCATTACAAAGAAACTACAAGTGAGTCGAGAAATTTTAAAGTTTTTGAAACTCTCGCCTCACGTAACATTTCACCTTCCCACTTCCTCATCTCTTCTAGAAACATCAAAGTGAGTCGGTTGAGTGAGGCTAATGTGAACAGGGTCTATTACTCGAACTTTACTTGAAAAATTTCTTCGAGCACGAATCTCGAGCTTCATACAGCTGATTATCAAAGTGATCAAATTAAATTGTTGCATTGTATTGCGAACAAAATGTATGCAATTGGTTAGAAAATTAATAAAAATAGTTAAAATTACCAAATCAACGCTTACGAAAACGTTTTAAATACAGAAACACAGCAATTAAATTTTATTGTTTTCAAAAAACAGGTGTTGTGCTTGAAACTTACTTGAAAGCGTTTCCGTACTTTTTGACAAATTTTCTCATTTTGACAAATAATCAAATTACTCTCTATTACCCGAACTTTACTCGAACTTTACTTGAAGTGCGTACGGAAACAGACCTAATATCTCTAATTTTGCTAGGTTTTTGCGTACGCCAACGCCAAAAGGTGATAATTTGTGATAATTTTAGTACGCAAACAGACCACCTCTGTCCCAGCCCCAAAAATGATCCAAAAAAATAAAGTATATATACCATTCGAAAGGGCTCAATTTGCACCTTCCGAATATAACACTTTTAGAATTTGCACCCTCGTCCTTTTTGCAAAAAAAAAGGTCAAAGTTTGCAATATTCAAATGATCATATCTCGGTAATTAATTGATATTTCGATAGCTCGTTCTGCGCATGCGTAGTATCAGTACTATCTCTATTTTTAAGTATTGATAAAAAGTATAGACTATAATAGCAGTAGCGGAGAAAGGGGGAAGGGGGGTGCGGTCCGCCCCGGGTGCACGCCAAAATGGGGCTTAAAATTTGGCAAAATAACTTTTTACCACATAATTTTTGATTTTTTTAATATAAAGAACAGACCTCAATGACTTCGGTTTTATATTTGAATATCAAGAGGGTGCAAAAGTGAATGAAAATATTTTTACCATCACCAGGACTTCATTTTTGTTGAAACAAACCTTATATTAAATTTTGTTCAATATTAACGATCACACTAAAACCCAAGTCAATTCCATATGTAATTTTTCATTGGTAAGGGGTGCAATTTCCATACAAATTATATTGAAATTTACATGATATTAAGAAGGAGTACAAAAGTAAAAATGTAAATACATTTATTTATATTCCACTAGCGGATGTAACCCGTTGTTACTCGGGGTTGCGCCTCGAGCACAGAAAGAGGACGATTTTCAAAACTGCTCTCATTTTAACGTTTTTAAAATTATCAATTCAATTTTAAAATTTTTTAAATTATCGTTTTTGCGGTTTTGCCGAGGCGGAGGAGTCAGTTGTTTTGTAGCAATACACTTCTCCAGAACTTTTCAGAAAAACATGTTCATGTCATATATGTCAAAAATTAA
The DNA here is from genome assembly GCA_958299015.1 of Tetanocera ferruginea. NCBI lineage: Eukaryota > Metazoa > Arthropoda > Insecta > Diptera > Sciomyzidae > Tetanocera > Tetanocera ferruginea. The sequence continues at coordinate 91,608,176 of OY282644.1, read as the reverse complement.
AATATACTTTATGATTTTGTGATTACTAAGTTCTGAGATAATATATTATGAAACAAACCTCATTTACATTACAGCTTTTATTCTGCTAGAACATAGTTTTGAATAGTAATATGTTTTGGGTATAAGTACTGTTACATAAAACTACTTGTTTAAAAATCATTAATAAGCTTTTTACTTGCTAAAAAAATTTCTAAAAAATTAAATTGATTTAAATTCATTACTTTTTTTATTTAAATTAAATAAATGGCGTTCTATTACAATGTATGTCATTCTGACTTTTTTTATTTTATTTTGAAGATATCTATTAAAATTTTTAAGATGGTTTTCTGAATCCTTTATTTTACTAAAATAATATTATTATGTTTAAATCAACCAACAAAAACTATCAAAAATACAGTTTTAAGAGAAGATAAGATGCACAGTTCCTTAAAAATTATTCTAATTATTGAAATTGAATTTTGTTCTCAATCACCGAATGTGAAGAATCAACAGATTTCTTGGAATTGCCAGCTCTTTTTGAGCCATTCAAGACTCTTGACCTTGTCCAACCTGGGCAAGTTTGCTTTGGGAATTATGTAGATAATGAGAATGAAACAAATTTCTAATATCAATTTGGTATCACTGTAATATTGTGATACTGAGATATTTATGATGGTACTTATGGTGATATTTATAAAGCAGTCAAATGTTACAGACCCCAATCTGGTCTATAAAAGTCCAAGCGGTTATTAATATAGATACAAAAAAAAAACAAAACAAAAACAAATTGGCCATTTCAGCCCTCGAAAGGACTTTAACCGAGCTTCTTATGATCAATTGTTTTGTGTGTGTTATTAAATGTTTGCACACAATTGACCGAGAACTGGACCTACATGTTTTATGCCGACTCCGAAAACGGCTAAAGTTCATGTTCTCAAGAAGCTTTACATCGCATTATTTACTCTTTGAGGTTTGCCATTGTCTGCAGAGAGGGGGTGACCGATCAGAAAAATTTTTTATTAAAAAAAATTTTTCGCCGCGGCTGGGGATCGAACCCGGGCTCCGAGCATGCTAAGCCACACACTTAACCTGCATGCCACGGTCACCACGTGGCATGCAGGTTAACAGATACAGTGAGAAAAAAACATACTTTAAAATAAAACAAAAAATTTTAAAATAGAAATTTAACGCCTTTGCGTTTCTACAAAACAATATTTAAAACTAGTGCGTTTAATTTTCACCTACACTGAGGGAAAAATGTGTTAAAATTAAATGAAATTGTGTTCATATCTAACGAATTTGTTTTTGAAATAGAGCTTGAAACAAATTCATTAAAATCAAGCACAACTGTATTTTAATTTAAATTCAAAACAAAAGTTTTTGTTTTTAAAACAATGTTTTTGTTACGAAAAACAAATTTAAAACAAAAATTTTAAAATTTAAAACAAATATTTTAAAGCATATTTCGATGCCATTTTTTTAGCTTTACCGAGTTTTTAGCATCAGATGCACAGACAGCTACCCTCGAGACCTCCGAATGTTAACTCCATTCGAAGAATTTTGCATTTGTTATATTTTAATATTTAAATAATTAGTTTTTATTTTATCGTATGTTCGATATTTTTCAAACCAATTCAAAAAATTCAAAAATTTTCTTGTATTCAAATTTTTGTTTGTTTTTTCAAAGCAATAATGAGAGAAAATAAAAAAAAGAAAGTAGTTTATTGGTAGTTGAAAATTAAGCACACTTGTTTTAATTTTTGTTTTGTAGAAACGCAAAGGCGTTAAATTTCTATTTAAAAATTTTTTGTTTAATTTTAAAGTATGTTTTTTTTCTCAGTGTACCTATAAACTCCTTTCTTTTTTATTTTTCTCTTATTATTTCTTTGAAAAAAACAAACAAAAATTTGAATTCAATGACAATTTTTGAGTTGGTTTGACAAATATCGAACATATGATAAAATAAAAACTAATTAATTAAATATTAAAATATTTCAAATGCAAACTTCATAGAATGGAGTTAACATTTGGTATTCGGAAGATCCCGGGGGTAGCTGGTTGTGAATCTGGTGCTAAAACTCGTAAAAGTTAAAAAAATGGCATCGGAAAATGTATGCATTAAAACATGTGTTTAGAATTTTAAAATTTTTGTTTTAAATTTGGTTTTCATAGCAAAAACATTGTTTTAAAAACAAAACTTTTGTTTTGAATTTAACTCTAAAAACAGCTCTATTTAATTTTAATGTATTTGTTTCAAGCTCTATTTCAAAAACAAATTCGTTAGATATGAACACAATTTCATTTAATTTAAACATATTTTTTCCTCAGTTTACTATAAAGAAATTGATAAAAATTATGAAAAATGTTTATAAATGAATTTTTAGATTTTATATTAATTTTTCATTTAAATTTTATGTAGAAAACGGGGGTTGATTTCGAAATAATATTTATATTAATAGTTATTCAGGGTCACTAGGGAAAATTTTTCAAAGTTTTCTATATTAAACTAACTTAAGTTTTTATATTAAAACTGATATTGTGTGGTTTACTGATAGTAAATTTTTCTCTCACAACTTATAAGCCCGGTAGACAAAAATATTGGAACAATTCAGAGAAAATTCTTTAAGTTTCTGAAAATTTTAGATTCTTACTTCTTTTATCAAATATTCATGGGTAGCATAGTTTTGTTTATTTTTTTAATCTGTTCTCAAAATATGTCATTTTTGTAGAGGTTGATTCGAAAATATGTAGTAAGATTCATCGACTTATTTTATAAAAAAAATCTTCTTAAGGGGTGCACAATTTAGTTTCTGCCCCGGGTGCGACGAACCCTAGCTACGTCACTGTAAAATAGTATTAATCTTTTGATAAAAAAAAAAAATATTGTGACAAATCAATACAGCACAATAAGAAGTCTTACTGTGATCATTTGGCCTCCAATATCAACTTTAGTAAATGCATCAGTGATGAACTTTATACGTACATTATATATACTGATTTTGATGTAGTCATATCTAGATCAGCCAGACATTGCCACAAAAAGTCCTTAGCGCATACGTGCACGAGAGTCGTTTAACTATATGTTTTCTGGACAGCGCATGCGCAGTATTGATTTACGTATTTTTACATTATTTACGAAGAACCGATTGATTTTCTGCTATTTTAACGAAGGTGCAAATTACAATAACAAAATTGCAAATTTTTGGGCCAATGTGCACTTTGAAATATGCATTTTTAAGCGAGATATGACCGTTTAAAAATTGCATCATATACTTCATTTTCAATCTAATTTATTTCAAAAACTATAAGGGTGCAAATTATTAAATTTACATATTCTGTAGGTGCAAATTAAGCCCTTTCAAATGGTCTATACACTTTTTTCTTTTCGATAATTTTTGGGGCTGGGACAGAGGTGGTCGCAAACAGACCAATTATCACAAATAATCAGCTGATTTGTCTTCTGTTAAGAGGCAAAAAAAGTTGCCAGATGCTGCATACCTTTATGACACTTTGAAATCAAGTGAACTCGAAAACGTCGAATACTTTTTCTCCAACCCACAAAGATCAAATAAAGAGGTCACAACTACTTTACAAAGAAACTTTAATTTCACCTAAGTTGAAAGTTAAAATAAACTAAAATTTGCTGGCTTTGAAATAATAGTGGTATTCATGCAATGCCGAAAACGTGCCGAATATGCCGAAAATCGAAAAAAGCGTAAACGCCGTATATCAACTGTCAAAATTTGTATGGAATTTGATATACGCAAAGTTCCCAGTTTTCCTCACCATTTTGATGCGAAAACAGCGGCGAAAACTTTCGGCAAAGAGTTGTTGCCTTTCCTTTACCTTTCAAATATTTATTACAAAATATAAACTTCTTACTCAACTTCCAACTTGAGAATCCTTTTAAACGACAAATTGCATGTTGTCAGTTGTCGAATAATAAAATAATTTATCTGGAATTTCGTTGTCTTCACCAAAATTATGAAACCATTTATTTATTAATTTATATATTTACTTTTCAGCTCATTTATTAATCCAAAGTGGCCACTTTTGCAATATAACTTTAAGAACAGCTGATTGATATACGCCACTAACCGAAAAATACAAAAAGGTGCCTCATGCAAAAACAGCGTATATTTTCCGATATACGGCATCGGAAAATATTCGGCATTGCATGAATACCACTAATGATTTTTCAAATATTCATCTCTTAAAATGAAAGAAATTGATTGCATTCATACGTTCAATTAAGGCTCAACAACAGTTGTAGAACACCGTTGAAGAAGAAAAAGTACGGAACCCAAAAGGTTGCCTTATTTTAATCCCTAAGGCTTGCAGACCCCAATTTTGAATAATTTTATGGCATTCAAAGAACATGTGCTTCTAAGTTTGCAGACAATTAGCTGCAGCTGTCAGTTGTATTGTTTACACAATTATATATTGTAACGAATTCATTAAAAGAAGCCATAATAAAAATGGCTTGCAATAATTGACGAAAAAAACAAAAGAAACCAACCAACAAAGACGCTCTTTCATGATGAACAATTGCCAAAAAACTGTTTCCAAGACATCAAACATGCCACTAATAAATAAATAACTCCGCATGCAAGCCAACAAAGCTCAACTCTGACCCAATTGTGAACTGTGCTGCTCATACGCCTCGTTACTTGCATCGATATTTAACCTAGTTTTGGGCAACGAGCACAGCAACGCATTGGAATTTGGTTAAAAATCAATACTTGGTGCTCCCATAAACATAGCTTTGTTTCTTTGTACACTTACCTCTTGAACTTCCTTTCTTCTGGTTATAAAGTCGCCCAAATGAAACAGTTCCATGCCCAGTTTATCAGCCCATGAATGAACACTGATAAAAATCCAAGATAAAGCCATATTGTTCAAATATCCAAGCATATATATTTCATCAACTTACATATTGTAATTGATTTTTTCTCCAGGCACAAAATCGGCACCATTTGGAAAAAGTATCAGAAAACATATAAGACCCACGCACAGCGTAAACTGTAGACTCTTCGACATTTTTTCTTTTCTTAAAAACACTAATTTTCTATCTAAAACAAAAATATAAAATAGCGAAGTTTCTACTTCTTAAGAAATTTTGTTATTTAATGCAGAACATTTTAATCGAGTTAACAGTCAGCATTGCAGCTGCTGAATTTATTTGCTTTGGCACAATTTCACAATAAAATTTCTTTTTATTTGTAGACAATATTTTATCAACCCGTAGTGGTTTTAGTTGGTTTTTGTTATATTATTATTTTAAAATTTTATGATTTTGTGAAAATAATTTTTATGTTTTTAGGTGAAAAAATTCCTTTCTCTACACTGTCTTCCACAATGTGGTGCTTTTCGGCTGCAATCGTAACTGTCACTGATTTTACTGTGCCGTCCAGACGTGTTACAAAGGGATAGCTAGTTTTCTGGAATTTTCGCAAGTTCATCCTTGTCTATGCTGAAAGGCGCGCAGGCGCCAAATATTTTGGTAACTGCGCATTGGCGTTGTTTACATCGGCGGTGTCACGTGTACCGGCATTTTTTATCAGGAGCAACAAGCTATTGTTTACATACCTGTTGAGTGACAGAATGTAAACAAAACATAAACATTATTTGCATGTCCTGCGCATTGTTATTGTTTACGATTGTTTTCTTCTGGCAGAGGGTCTTGAAGTGAATATTGAAGTTATAACTGGAGCATTTTTGAGCGAAGAAATTAATGAATGAATAAGGAAAAATGAATGAATTTATACGCTTCTTTTCATTGACTCTTTTGCCGACAATTGCTTCGAGTATGAGTTGAGCGTGACTAATTTCGAGGCCATTCATTGCAAAATACTAGTACTTCTTTAACCCATTGAGTGTTTTTGTTTGGTTTAGGATTAAAAATCAACGCTATGTAATTCGAAATAACAGTTTCAATCTACAGTGGTTCAAACGACTAACCGGACAGCGAAGCGATATTTTTTAAAATACATTCTTTTAGGAAAAAGACGTTATTTGTAATACAGAAATTTCTACAGAATGTTTTATTGTTGTTTTAACTATTGTTTGGTATAAAAAATTTACCAAAAATAAATTCCAAGTTTATCCAGTTAGTAATAATATCAAAAAATTCCCTTTTGAAGGGTTAAACGTCTAACCGGACACAAACAAATTGTTGTTAATTCATTATTTCAATACTTTGTTGAGGAATCTTTTGCATCAATTATGGCTTACAAACGATTTTTATGGAGGGAAACAAGTTTTTGCAAACATCTGGTTGAATACTGTTCCATTCCTTGATAAATTTCTCATTGAACTGAGCTATGTTTCGAATGCTTATGTTGCAGAGTCTTTTTCCCACTTCATTCCATACATTTGCAATGACGTTGATGTCAGGCGATGGGAGACAGGTTTGCAATAATTTGGAAGTTATGTACCATAGCCATACTTATGCCACAGCAGAACTGTGTTTTCGGTCATTCTCTTGATAAAAATCAAAGGTCTGTAATATACAAAGCTTTTCGGCACTCTACTTAACCCATTTTAATCCGCTGGTCGAAAAATCGACCACTAACGTTAAAATTAATTTATGGAAAAAATATTAAAAAATATATTATCTGTTCATGTAAAATGGAAAATTTGGAAATTTGTATTTATTTTCTGAATTTCCATTTAACCAAATTATGTCTTTGCAGAAAGAATTTGAATATATTTTTAATATTTTTTTCAGAATTTAGTTTTAAAGTCAGTGGTCGGGAAATCTACCAGCGGACTATAATGGGTTAACATTTGCCTTAATATGTTAAGGTAGTAGTATATATCAGTTTTACCATCAATAAACACTAGATTCCAGACACTTGCACTAGATATACAGTCCCAAACCGTCACAGAACCACCTCCATGTTTCACTGCAGTACAAGTCGCCATACTTAAGACTTACATCTAAGCCATACAAGTTGAATTTGCGTTGGTCAATAGTACCTTGAATAAGACATACCATTTGCATTTAACCTAATTTTTTACATATTACCTTACTAACCGTATCCCAAAGAGCATAATTTTTAACCAAGTATTCTCTAGCAAACTGAAGTCATAGTCTTTTATTTGTAGTGCTAATGGACGGCTTCTTTCGCACAATTCTTCCATGAAAATCTTTCTAACGTAGTGTGTTACTAATAGTTTTCACACATAAGTCTTTTCCTTAACTTCTTTTGCATAGTTTTTCAGCTCGTTTGCAGATTGGAATGAATTGTTTTTTATTTGTAGGATAATTTGGAGCTCATCACTGTCGCCTAGTGTTTTACCTTGACCCTCCCGATTTTTATTGAGGATTTGGAAGTCGTCACGATACTTTATTAATAATATCGTGGACCGTAAAATAGTTTCGACCAACAATTAGTCTGTTGGAGTACTTATCCAGTGAAAAATATCCAGCAGCAACTTGCAAGAGAATAACGCACAATTCTCTCTCAAATAGAAAAATATCATAAAAAAAAGTACGCGAACGCAAAATTTGCAAAAACCTGCAAACCACGATAACAGCTGATTAACGTCTTGCTTACATTTCAAGTGGAATGGCAAGCAAACGCAAATAGGACGTAAAGTGTTCTCCTGGAACATTTCATAAGGTTGAAAGCGGTTAGATTTAACAAGTGTACCATATAATCATGGTGACTACTAAATTGTTTGACTTGTTTGAAAGTTTAAATTGCAATTGTCTGAAATCAGCTGTTTTCTAGCTTGCAGGAATTTGTAACTTCCCCTCCGAGTCAACTGCCACTTTACGCTCTCAATTTCTCTCATTTTGCCACTTTTTTGCGTACGCGAACGCCAAAAGCTGATAATTTGTAAAAATTATCACAAATTATCAGTACTCGAACAGACCAAATATAACCGATTTAGCGAATAGCTTTACCTTCACAGTATAGCCGTATAATTAGCGGCCGAATTTCGAATGTTGTGTTCGTGCGTTTTGGCACCATTGTAGAATTTTTTGTAGTAGCAATTACCGAAGATAAAACACAATGAGCGGAATCAATAGAAATTGGGGTTGAATCTTTTTTAAAGACAACTATATGCCAAATTTTAAATGTCCGGTAAGACGTTTGACCCTTAAAAAGGGTATTTTTTATATTTTTGCAAACTGAATGAAATTGGAGTAAATTTTTTGTACCAAACAATAGTTAAACAATAATAAACCATTCTGTACAATTTTACATGTTTTAAATTAGGTTTTCTGTTAAAAAAAAGGCCTTTAAAAGTCGCTCGCTGCGTTGTCCGGTTACCCTGCAAACATTTCGAAGACAATTAGAAGAGTAGATCATTTGGAGACGCGCTAGCGATTCGCCTAAGGGATTTTTGGAAGATGGATTGGTTTTCCATCGCCGAAGCGATGAATGCGCGATTCTCAAAAAATTTCAAAATCTTCCTGCGCTCATTCTGGCAATCGTTGGAAGATGGATCGCTTTTCGATCGCCTAAACGATGAATGCGCGATTGACAAATGTTCAAAATCTTCCTTCGCTCATTCCGGCAATCGTTGGAAGATGGATCGCTTTTCGATCGTCCAAGGGATGAATCCGCGATTAAAAAAATTTTCAGAATCTTCCTTCGCTCATTCTGGCGATTGTTGGAAGATGGTTTTTTAAAAAGCTTTCTAAATCTATCATTGGAATATGAAGCAGGCTCTAAACAATCGTGTGAATAAATCAAAAAATGTATCTTTGTAAGCAACTTCATGGAACTGCTAGTCCAAACTTGCAACAAATTGAAACGTTCAACTACTTTGCAACAAATCGCTGACGACCTTTAAAAGCGATGTCTTGGCCACTTGACGTGTCTTGTCAGCAAATCATTTCAGACCCCTTCTGCCGATTCGTGAGCGAATTTCTGGCGAATCGCTGAATACTCTTCTCGGCGATTCGTTGGCGAATCTTCCCGGCGAATCGCTTAAGACTACTGTCGGCGAATCGTTCGCGACTCTTCCTAGCGAATCGCCTAAGCCTCATCTCGGAGATTCGTCGGCGAATCTTCCCGGCGAATCGCTTAAGACTCCTCTCGGCGAATCGTTCGCGAATCTTCCAAGTGAATCGCTTAACACTCCTCTCGGTGATTCATCGGCGAATCTTCCAGGCGAATCGCTTAAGACTCCTTTTGGTGATTCGCCGGCGAATCGCTTTTATGACCTCAGCTGCTTACATTCGGCGATTCCCAGAAGACTCTCAGAAAAGCTCGCCGGCGATCGTTTTATCTTCCAAGCGATTCGCTGGAGATTCTCAGGCGATTAAAAATGTTTGCAGGGTAGTCGTTTGAACCACTGTATGTACATTAGAGTGAACAGAGAAAGAACGAACATTTTATTTTTGGGAAGTATTTGAAACAAAGCTTCGATAATGATTAAAAATATGATCCTGAAAATTTCATTGAAATAGCAAAAAGTTCAGAGGTCCCTGCAACCCGCATTTTGCATTTTTCCAAATTTAAAAAAAGAAGACCACGATTTTTACCAAACTATGCGAATGGCCTATCCATTGGTGTCACTTTTGGCTCTGTCCGATGTATAGTTTGCGAGCTACACTCAAATGAATAAATTTTTCTACAAATTTCAAAAAAAGTCCCGAAAAAGAGTGGCGACCGATTCCTGCTTCAGAAATTAACTTTGGTTCTCTTACCAGAACGTCCAGAGTTTCTGACATTTCAAGATCTACGCCGTTCATAATGAGGGAAGCTGAGGGGCAATCTACTTGTTTGAAACTTATAAATTCACCGCGGTCGTTTTAGTGTGAGGAGCACAAGGCGTTCCTCAGGGAATTGTGCCTTAATAGAAAAAGTGCCTTGGAAAACTCCAAAAATAACATCGGAACATGTAGGCATCAAGAGAGGGACAAGACAAGGCGTGCAGTTTCTGGCCTGTTGGCTGCTCATGGATTGTTGACTCCTGCAAACAGCTGCAAATAGAACAGGCCGCCCTCATGAAGCAAGCAGACAATAGTGCCAGCAGATCTTACAAGCTTAAATAGTCTACCACCGGTGATGGGTCAAAGCAAAACTCGGTATCCATTGAATATATGGCAATGGCAGCAGTAGATGGCACTTATGAAGACCAAGCCTGCAATGACGACAACGTCGAGGTAGGTTCCTTATATTATTTGGGTTTTCTTATATGACGACAGTCCGTCAGGATATCTCTGATGAAATTGAAGTGATTGCATGATAGCGGGTCGCCTTGTCTGAAACCTCGTTCAGTATTAAAGATTTTGGTGAAATAATTTTCTACCTTGACGGGCTACTACTTACATATGTTGCTCAGTGACATCCTGCAGGGTAGAATAGCAACTCTAACTTCGTCATGGGAGGTGGAATTTCCATTCCGTCATCGTCAATTGGTGTCATACTGCATTCTCCAAGGACATAATTGTTGAGATAGTCACCCGAAAGCAGATTAGAAAAATGCTGCCTCCATAATCTCAATGCACACTGCATATCTGCAACCAGTTCACAATTTGCATCTCTACTTGTGAATGCTTTGGTCTTGAAGACTTCGGATATACGCTTTAACTGTTTATAGAATTTTGGAGCATCCTTCTTGCCATAGTACACCTCAATTTCTTCACGCTTGCGTTCTTGGTCCCGTTTTTTATTGTGTGCAAGGGTGCTTCCCTTTCTTCCTCTTTTCTTGTTAGTTTTGCTGACTGCAGCGCCATTTTATACGCGGCGTTTTTTGCAACATTCTAAGCCGTACCATAAGTTTCGAGGTTGCGAAAAACCAATGACTTACTAAGCAGAGAGTTGGAGTAGCAGGTCTCGGTAGTTCATTGTAATTGCGACACCTTGCTTTCGTTGCATACCTGAGCTTACATTCTTCGCATTGCACACTTTCATGCGGATCTTGATTGCAACACGATGTGGCCCAAGATGTGGTCGTGAATCACAACATGATCAATTAGTTTCAAGATTTTCTTTTAGTCGGGGACAGCCAGGTGACCTTATGGACGGGGTGTTACTAACTACCATGTTTCATACCGCGGAGAAGTCGATCAGTCTTAAACCGTTGTTCCAGGTTGTTTCTTGGGGACTAGACATATGTTCTCTGCTGACTTTCGCGTTGAAATCCCCAAGGACGATTTTCAATTTGCTTGCCAGCTAGTGATCATGCAAGTTCCTAAGTAGAAGTCTCTTATGGAAACCGTTCTTGACAGCATCGATCTTCTGTGTCACATCGTTAATATCTGAATTTTTCTCTATAGCTTATAAAAAATTCATGCAACAAATTGGCTTCTTTTAAAAGAAGTCAGTGTTCCAAACATTTTTCTTTGGTTAATCTTCTGCTATTTTAATTTTTCAAGCTGAATACACATAGAATAAACATATGTTCATGGAGAACTGAATCTAATCTTGCACTTGGCTTGAAAACGAATTTCATAATAGGTCTGTTTCCGTACTCACTTCAAGTAACTTGAAGTTACTCGAAAGCGTTTCCGTACACATTTTTCCAGCTCGAGAGATAAGAAGAACAAGCAAAATGTCACTTTTTGTGGCTCTCTATTACTCGAACTTTACTTGAAAAATTTCTTCGAGTACGAATCTCGAGCTTCAAACAGCTGATTGTCAAAGTGATAAAATTAAATTGCTGCATTGTATTGCGAACAAAATGTATGCAATTGGTTAGAAAATTAATAAAAATAGTTAAAATTACCAAATCAACGCTTACGGAAACGTTTTAAATACAGAAACACAGCAATTAAATTTTATTGTTTTCAAAAAACAGGTGTTGTGCTTGAAACTTACTTCAAAGCGTTTCCGTACTTTTTGACAAATTTTCTCATTTTGACAAATAATCAAATTACTCTCTATTACCCGAACTTTACTCGAACTTTACTTGAAGTGCGTACGGAAACAGACCTAATAAGTTAACATTAAACAAGTCATTTTATCTTTTAAGCTTTCCCAAAGTTACTTAAGCTATTAAGCAGTTTCTTTATATAAGTTCTGCTTGTTATAGCAAAAATTTATAAAATGAATTATATCATTTATAACAAGTTAACATAAAACATCAGTCATCTTAGCTTTTAAGCTTATCAAGTCAAAGCCACAGTAACTTAACTATATCGGTTTTATGGCAAGAATTTGAATTTCCTTGTTTGAATTTGAAAGTATCTTTTTGTACACTTTAATTGTAGGCAACTCTCTGTTAACATTTTGCAACTCTTTAGCTATGCAAGGTTATTTTACAATAAAACTGATAAATATCATAAACATTACACGTTGACAATTTTGAAAAATACTTTTGAATGCAAAAATAATGTTGCTAACGTTATTCTAACAATTTTAATTTTGCACAGAATTTCCCACGCCATGCGTCAAGTGCAGGATACTCATCAGGGTCCCGATCAGTATTTTCTCCGAGGCAAAAAGTAACGCTCCGAAAATCTGCGTTATAGGCTAAAAATATTTTCGTAACGTAAGTCATGGCTTAACAGTTAACAACACTTATTCGTTTTTACTCACCCCAAGTAGATAGAGTGAAAGAAAGACAACGCGTTGCACGACCACAACGAATATTGAGAATCCTGTAAGGATACCCAACATTGTCACCAGCGTTAGCACCTCGATCAAACGCACGGCTACGGGCATCTTTCTCTAGGCTACGAAATCAATTTGGATTTTTTTTTACTTGAGAATTTTATGCAGTTCAACGAAAAGTTATGCAAAGGTTTTTAATTTGTATTTTTTTAAAAAATTTTCTCATTATAAAATAAAAAAGTTATATGAATATTTATGTACATTTGATTATTTTTGATTCACAGCACCTTTGTTTTTATCAGTTTCTTTGGTTCGTATGTAAAGAGTAATTTAATAAAAATAAAGTTATAAGAAGAAAAAATCGGAGCAAAGAAACATCATTCAAATAAACTCAAAATTATTTCCGCAGTTCTTCCGACAATAGTTACCTAAAAGATAAATGTTAATAAATAACTGCAAAAGCTATACAGACTGTGAAACTTGCCATTGTATCAGCGATAACTGTTAATGACTTGGTCATAATAGCTGTGATCTCCTCGGGCTCATAATACTGCATTATGCGAAATACGACCTAAGCAAATTTATGGTTATATATGCAAAATTGTTGACTCAATTTTCAAAAAAACTTACTATTGCTGTGCAGATGACGAACAATGGCCAAATGATGCTCATCACTAGGCGTACCATCCATATTATTGTATACCATGTGATGAGGAAAAGCCCAATATAGGCTAGCAGTGTACCTAAGTCTGTCGGTAAATTCATATTTTTCAAAAACCATTCGTAGATTACTGTATGAAGAGGTAAGTCCTGAAAAAAAAAACAAATGTTATTTCGACATTAAGGAACATGTAATTTGTCTGTCGCTTGCACCGTTACATTCTATCTGCTGCAATATCCTTGGTTTGCACTTACCTTCCAATTAACGCTTTCTTCAGTTTGAAATTTTGACTCGCTCATTTTACTGAGAATTTTGAAAACTCTTTTCGAAAATTATGTGTTTGTCATTTGAAATTTATTTGATAGTCTGTTTATGTGTAGTTTTTCTGAAATAAAAAGATTAACATATGAGATGGGTTCTTGACAAGCAAAGGTAAGAATTTTTGAATAGTAAATTGAAATATTTGAAGAAGATTTGAAAAAAAAACAAAAAAGGAAGTGGTCATTTATAATATTAAATAAAAGAACTGATTAGCACTTTCGAAAGTTTAAAAAAAGAACCAAAGACAGCAAAGTTAATTATGTACAGAGTCAGGACCTGTACCAGTTCCGAATTTAAGCTACCAACGTTTTTATAACTATAACCTGAGCAGGTGAGAATATATTGACTTTGTGCAAACTGCGCAATCTACTTGCGGACGAACATCCCAACAATTCCGCCCTTGGAGAATGCAATATGATATCACCAATCGTTAATGATGGGGTGGATATTTCACTTTATAGCCATGACACGGTTTCATCTGTCATCCAGCGACTCAAAAGCATCAGGTGCTGACCGCCTGGCAGCTGTATTGCTTAAACCCGGTAGCGGTTTTGATAAGGTGAGTTGATAAAGTGCATGCATCAACTTATCAGCAACTCATGTAGGCTTTGTCCTATATTAAAGAAGGCAGTACAAGGTTCTTTCGAGCGTATTGTGTGAAAGATTGAAGCCGCATACCAAACACTGATTGGACTTTATCAGTGTAGCTTTCGTCTTGGTAAGTCCAGCACAGACCAGATTTTTTCACTACGCCAAATTCTCGAAAAAAATCACGAAAATCAAATAGACATCCACAATCTCTTTGTAGATTATAAAACTGCTTTCGATAGACGAATTCGGTATTGCCTGTGTGCAACAATGTCTGAGTTCGGTATACCTGTAAAGTTGATAAGACTTTACAGGATGACCTTGAGCAATACATGCAGCTCCGTCAAGGTAGGAAATTACGTCTCCGAAACCTTTAATACCGAACGAGGTTTCAGACAAGGCGACCTGCTATCATGCGATCACTTCACTTTTATCATGGAGGCATCCTAGGAAAGGCAGGTGTACTTCGCAATGTCAACATATTCTAAAAAGGTGTTAAGCTCTTTGCGTACGCTGATAATGTCGATATTGTTGGTCGAACCAAGATAGATGTAACTGCTGCTTTCACCGCTATCGAAAAGGAATCAGCCACTGTGGGTTTGACGGCGAACGAAGGCAAATCAAAGTATATGTTGTCTGCAAATAAGGAAGCGCGGCGTCTAGGCTCCCATGTTACAGCAGACAAATAAAACTTTGAAGTTGTCAAGGAGTCTACATACCTTGGCAACGCCGTAAACAGCAACAACAATGTTAGCCTGATTAAGCGAAGAATAACAATTGCTAATAGGTGCTACAACGAGCTAAGTAAGCAATTAGGTTACAGAGCCCTCTTTCGATCGACAAAACTTACACTCTACAAGACGCTCATCATACTCTCATCGTTGAGGTGGTATCGCAAACATATACAGCCACTCTTGGGGTGTTCAAGAGGAAAGTTCTTCGCAATTTCTTTGGTTCTGTTCGAGTTGGCGACGACTATCGCATTCGAATGAACCATGTACTGTACGAGCTCTACGACGACATTGACTAAGTTCAGCGTATAACAATTCAACGATTACGATGGCTGGTTCTTTCGTATGGATGAAGAAGCTTCAGAGAAGGTGTTGGAGTCGAAATCTGTGGAAGACGAAGACGAAGAGGAAGACCATACCTCCGATGGACTGACCTAGCCAAGGAAGCCCTAACCATTTATCACCAAGAAGCCTAACTTGGTGAAACAAATGGGAGAAGGCGCGCAAAGCAGATACGCCTGACGAGACCCGGGTAGATCGAAAGATATAAACTACCTGGGTTTTGATTATCAAATTACCAAGGTAATCTGGCATTACAAGATTACCCGAGCTTCCCGGGTTTTTTTCGAGTATCGAGCCCACGGGTATCTGAAACAAGCTTAAAAAATCGAGAGCCCTCATTATTAATGAAGAACTGACTAAGGCCGGGATTCGGAATCCCGATATTTTTCAGTCCCAAACATTCCGGAATAAAAGCAAATATATCTCGTTATCCCGAAATTTTATTTATACAATTATTTCATGATTAGATATATCCTAAAGCCTTGGGTAGCTATATCCCAAGCTGGGGGAGATTACGATTTCCGGGGCGCCGCGATTTGACGATGGATTCGAAGAGTACTCTTAATAAAAATAAGAATAACCAAAGGATATGTTGTGTTATCGATTTGTTTCCGAGTTATCGATTTTAAAAAATTTGTTTTTTGCTATAAGGTCTATGAAGAAAACCGGCTGTATTATTCTTAATATATAACCGATATTAATGATTAAGATAAAATTGAAAAGGTTATATGTAAGGCTTTTAGAAAAATTTTAAATTAATGAAATCTGTTGAGTACTTTGTATTTTATAGGTATTTTTATGCAATACAAATATATTTTCTTACATAAAACCGTTATTTTCTTAAAAATTACCGTTATTACTATGAATTATAAAGAGTAAATTATTAAAGCTTGAACATTTATCTTTCATTTGGTATATAATATATATAATTTATTTGACTTTTTGTCGTTTTTTTTATGATACAATGATTTGCCCTTGTACGGAAAATTGCTTATTTCACTCATATTTACCTTAGATGACTCCATATTAGACTCCATATTTACGAATATCGCCATTACAATACAATATTTATATGAATTAACGGGATTTCCGAGTCAGTGAAAAAATTTGTATATTTTGGTCGATCAGTTAATAAAAAAATAAATATTTTTATCTATCGAAAAAAAGGTAAAACTTTTAGCTTATCAAAAAATATATATTTTTAGTACCTTAAAAACGAAAATTTTGCAGAAAAAAAGCGGTTCCTTTAATTAAAAAATTCAAATCTAATACATATTCGCTTATAAATTTAAAAACTTTTTTGAAATTATATTTGTATTATATATCGTTGAAAAGGCATTTAATTACCTTTCGAATAGCATGTCAATCTTTAAGATCCATTGAATATCGGCAAAGATATAGAAAATTTTGTGAACAGATTTTTTAACAAAGAAAACACTTGGAAAATTTAAATTTTATGTAATATAGAGTGAAATTAAATAAAAAAATGTATATTTTTATATGTCAAACAAAAGGTCTAACTGTAAGCTTTTAAAAAAAAATATATTTTTAGTAACTTAATAACGTAAATTTTTTATAAAATAACGGTTCTTTTTATTAAATAATTCAACTTTGGAATAAATTCGCTTATAAAATTAAAAATATTATAGCAATGATATTTATAACAAATATATTTGAAAGGTCATTTAATAACCTTTGAAATGACATATCAATCTTAAAGATCCATTGAGTAACGACAAAGATATAGATGTTTATTTGAACAGATCTTTTAACAAACATTTTTTTTAAAAAATCGATCACTCGATAACTAATAGAGTTATCGATTTTTTGTTCGGCGAATCATGTTTTTTTGTTGTTTTCTACCAGAAAACATCTTCAAATCGCGGCGCCCCGGAAATCGTAATCGTGCCCCAAGCTGAGTGGATGACCTTTCCATTGGTGCCACTTTAGTTTCTGTCCGATATATTGTTTCCGAGCTACACTAAAAATAATAAATTTTACTACATATTGAAAAAAAAATGAACACCTCGATTTTTATTTTAATACTTATTTTTACTGAATCAAAAAGAAATTTATTGTACCAAGAAAATTTTTATTTTTATTAATCACAAATGTATGGTAAACTTTTGTTTTGGATCTGAACTTTTTTTGGGATTTTTGGAAAAAAAAAAATTGTAGCATGTGGCAACCCTGGAACAAGCGAGCATCTCTGAGGTTCCAATTATTGAAATGAATATTGTCTGTTTAATTTTATATAAATGGTATGAAACCAAACATCTTACCATGATTGAATGAACATTTCATTCATTTAACAATTAATAACGCAGATATGTTTTAAGTATAGAGTTCACAGACTGGATTATCGCTGAGCGAATATGCAGTATACTTGAATGCACAACAAATGTATGAATATCATCAAGAACATAAAATTTTAAATATATTTTCAACCACTATTCAAATTTAGTAAGTACTTGCCTCAGAATTCCTAAATTATAAAGTTATGCCTTCGACTACTAATTTAACAAAACATAAACAAACAATTATCGTAAGAAAGGTAACATTTCAAGCAAAGCAGCTGTGTAGCAAGAGTAAAAACCACAAGATGACTCACATGAAATTAAAATAATACTGTACTGGAAGGTAATTTTACATTTATCGGAAAATATCGATTATGCAAATAAAAAAAATGTAACTCAATATAATAGTATTTTCTTCTCTCGAAAAACTCTCTCTGAGAGTGCAGAATATTTTACATATTGACCTGAACTCAAAAAATGTTGACCTGTTCTTAGTCGAGAAGAGATAAAAAATGCAACATATTTCAATGTTGCTGCTTGGCTTGGTTTTCGAGTTGGCACCCTTTTTGAAAAACTTTAAAAGAATTCAAGATAAAAAAAAATTTAAAACTTCAAATTCAAACATTTTATTCCCGCTAAAAAATTTTTTTTTATTTTCATAGAAAAATGTTGACGTTTTCCGTAGAAGAGCTCAATCTTTTCTGAACTGTCAATTGTAACGTTAGCTATTTTCCACATATGTCATATATTTTTTTATTCAGTTGGTAGCATTTCAGGTCAGAATTTTTCGAACCGTCGAAGTAGAGAAGGCAGAATTTCTGCATTTTTCTACTTTTAAGGTCAAAATTTTCGAGAAATGAACACGATTCAATTTCAAAGGTCAGAATTTTATTTGAGAAAAGAACGAAAAACATGCAATAAAATCAAACAGGGCATAAAAAATTCAAAATTTTTTTGAGAAAAGTAAACGTTATAATAGTACGATCACATTGAGCGATAATTATGTTTTAGAATTTGACAAAATATGTCAATAAATTTGTCAGAAAATAAATAATGTAATATATTATGAATTTTCAAAAAATAAACTTTAACAAAATTTAATGTTATGAAGCAGGTTCTTCTCCTTCCCTCCATTTTTGCGAATGTTTTCATATGAGCACACGATCGTGCAAGAATGGGAAGCGTTTGTTCACGGAATTCGTGATAAAAAAGGACAAGTTGGTCATCTGACTAAGGGCGCAGCAGCTGCAGAGCAGAGAATTTTTGTTATATCAAAACATTTCTGTTTATTTATTTCAAAATGTAAACAAACAAGCCGTCAATTTTAAACAAGTTCAGGCAATGTGAACGATTGAGCTGAATGAAAGCTTTTTTGTTTAACATGTTAAATGAAGTCTATATGAACGTACTATAAGAGGGGATTTATACAGCGAAACTAGTCGCATGAGACTGTCAAAAATGAAGGTGCGCAGTATGAAACGAAAATGAAATGAAAAAGTCTCTCGGGCTGTGATTTCATGAAACTTTTTGACGTTATACTTTCATATTTTCGTCGTTGACTGAATTTTCAGAGCAAAATTTCTGCAACTCAGTTTCATCATATAATTTGAAGATGAAACTTTAAAAGAAAATCGAAAAAAGTTTCATGCAACAAGTTTCATTGTATTCTTACGTGCATTTTTAATTTTCGCCTTTTTTTTCTTTGTTCACTAACTTTGAACGCGTTTATCTCGAAACCATGTTTTTCGTTCTGGTTGCGGCACTAGCGGGTTCATTTTTGACGAAATTTTTTTTTTTGTATTATTTTAAACTTGATTTGCTATCGTATGACACGAGCTTTTTTAAATTTTTTTTTGATTTTTTATGAATTTTTAAAGTAAATATTTTTTTCGAAAAAACACTTTCAAATTTGGAACATCACCAAAAATTTAAAACAAATTTTAAAAAAGCTCCTGTCATACGATTACCAATTTTGTTAATATTTAAAAAAGTCATTTTTTTCAGATCGGACAATTTTTTGGACTCCCAGCGCTGCAACTACTAGGCCCCGTTTTTTCTCTGCCGTCAGTTTGAAGCTCTATAAAACCATGTTGGACTTAAAAATATTTTTTTGAATTTTTTTTCTTGTAATTTGTTTAATTCTCTACAATAATTTTTGGAAAAATGTTTGTATTTCACTGAGTTTTGAATTTAAAAAAAAAGTCTGTTTTCTGTGCCGCGAATTTTATGTCCTACCTTAAGTAATTACGTCAGAATCAAAACGCTATCAATCATAAGAATCGATTAATTGTTACCCATCTTATTATAAGCAATTGTGGTTTTTCTCAATGTTTTTCTCAGTGCATAAATATTATTGTGAAATTTCATTTTTTGGTCAGATACAGGGTACACTGAATAAGGTAGCCGCAACACGGAGAGCGCGACTGCCGCAAATGTCAAAGCAAACTGCTTAAGCTGTTGTTGTTGTTGTTCTGTTTTTCGACAGCCAGTTGATTTTGACACTTTCGGATAAGCGAAAGAGAGCACAGTCAGTTTTACGGTAACCTTGTTATTCAACCATGGTCAGATACATTCGCAGATATATTCAAAAATAACTTCTTTAGGACGCAGAGTTCAGGTGAGTTTTAAAAATCTTTAACATATCGTGCCTTTGTTCAAATTATTTAAATTGCTTTAATTTTGAGGATCAATAAGAAACGTTTTGAAAACAACTTCTAATTAAATGGCCAGTCATTTATTTTAAAATAATGTTTTTTGTTGAAATATTTATGAAATCATTTCCCATCGACTGATTCTAAAAATATTGAAAATATCAACAGTTTCACTTACATGGAATACTATTCAAATATATGAATATTGCTGATGAATGCCATAAAATGCTTTGCACAAGCGTTAGCAATAGATAGTTAAATAAAACTAAGTGCTTAGTTTAAACATCTTTTAAACAATAGACGCAAAGATGAGTCCAAAGAAATATTTGCTTGACATACTTAAAAAAATACGCTGACTGATAAATGATTTTTATCTCTGCAACTCAACTTCTAGCATCAATGAACTGATTGCTCAAGTTTTCTTTTACTATAGCTAGGTTTTATTTCAATTAAAAACAAATTTGATTTAAATTAAGACATTAAAAAGTCTGAATATTTATTCCAAATTGTAGTTCTAAAAAATAAAATACACATTTAGTCTGTGTGTAGCATCTGATCTGCATATCCCGAAGATACAACTATAACTAAGCTATGCTGTTGCTTGTACAATAATATGTTCGATTGCTTTAAAGTAAATGATTTGGTTTTTTAAAAAATACATGTTCAAAACAGAGAGTTTTCTTAAAGTCAATGATTCCAAAATAAAATAATATAAATTTTAGTTAAATCTACAACTTCGAATATGAGTGTTCAATAAACTCTTCCTTTGATCTAGTGATACAGTTAAAATAAATATATTGCATTGTTGTTATATAAGACGTTTAAGGTTTGCCGAACAAAACGAATATTTGTTTTTGTAAACTATTAGATAAATAAATTTCGTTGGATCCTTTGAAATGCTTGCTTTATTTTCCTAGTGACAAACGTTCCACACTAGCAAGCAGTGCATCTGCCGTCTGCGAAACGACTGCCTCCTGTACCACTGGCTCATCGCTGGTACTCAAACGCTGTAGCTGCTGCTCCAGTGTAGTTAGATTGTCGAGATCTTGTTGCTGCTTAGCTAAGTAGCGTAAAATAAGAGTTGTGAGCACGCACATGTCCTCTAATATCTTCGCCGACTCTGGTGTTGAGTGATTATAACGTGTGCGCAATAGACGCAATTTGCTTTCGGCTAGATCTAGAGGAGTTTTGCCGCTTCGATCGTGCACATGCACACTAGCACCGCCCTGTAACAGCACACGCACCACTACATTAAAATTGTTTGAGCTGGCCGATATAACGGCCAGATGCAGCGGTGTATTGCCGAGTGAGTCGACTACATTTGGATTAGCGCCAAACTTTAACAACTGCTGCACAATTTGTACGTAGCCACGACAGGAAGCTAAATGTAGAGGACTCCGCTTGTACTCGTCCGTCAAATTTGGATCGGCACCGGAATCGAGTACGCGTGTTAGCAGATCAATATTGCAGGTAGAGGCGGCAGTGCGTAACTTGCGGCCGTTCGACTCTGCCAGTATGCTGGGAAAGTTGCTGCGTAGGCGTTGTTTGGCACGTACACGTACTCGCATCTTGTAACACTGACTGCCAGATGGCAGGCTGCTGGGACGAAACCAACTGCTGGGCCTACTGTCGAACGAATGAGGCAACGCAAATTCATCGTGGGTGCTGTTAAGTTGGAAGGCATTTGGATTGATGTTGTGCCAACTCTGTGCAGCAGCTGATGCTACTGTGGCGGGCAAGTTGGGCGGTATTGGCAGCAGCGCTGGGCTGGGGGGTGATAAGTTTGGAGGATGTGACGGCGTAGCTGGACTGGGTAATGCCGGTGATATGCTTGGTGGCAGTGGCGGTAGTGCTTGATTCATCATTAGAGCGGCACCGCCGTCATTGCTATCATTACTGGAGTCTACTCCGGAATCGTTTGATGCCATAATAAGGTCGTTTGGCTATATTGCAAAATACGCTGCTTAAAGAGGTGCCCAGCGATGGCTAGTATTCGTTTCGCGTTGTTTTTATTGCTTATTTTTATTGTATGAAAACCGCGCAGTTTGCGCTGAATTTGTTTAATTTTGTTTTCTATATTGTTTGTTATTTTTCTGCACTAAATGCGAGCGAAAAGTACACGATAATTGAAGAAAACTAAAAGCAAGAAAATTCAAAAGCAACCCCCAATGACAGTCAATCAGCTGACAATCAAAGCGAAGTTTTGACTGCATACAACAATGGTGAGTCGTACGAAGGCGAATTTCTTTCGTTTTAGCGTTGCCAGATAACATTTTGCAATGCAATGAATTTCGCACAGAACAAGTATCGGCTCGATTACGATATCCTGAGCGCTCAAAAAGTGGTTTTTTGTTAAAAACAATAAAAAATAGGTTTCGTCCAAAGAAAAATAAATACCTCATCTCGTTATAGATTTTCTAAAATTGTTTCCTTGTTGCAAAATCTGTTCAAAAACAACTATATATCTGTTAATACCCAATAATATATGTTTAATATTGACGTTATTTGAAAGATAATTAAATTATCTGTCAGAAAAAATACAAATCAGCTAAATTAATATTAAATTTACTTATATATATAGATAAAACCGTAATTTTTTTAAATATTTGCGTCATTAAGGTACTAAAAATGTATTTTATTTTTAAAGCTTGAAGCTTTATCTTTCATTAGGTGCAGAACTTAGGTGCAGAACTTTATTAATTTTTTTTGTTTAAATCAGCACTACATTGGATATATTTGCTATTCACCTAAATAAATATTTTGCTAAATGATGTTTGTCTGATGGATTCAATCACCAAAACTACTGGTTGATTGAGCTAAAATGTTGGCAGTTACCTTTGAATATGTAACTTTATGATTTAAAAATAAAAACATGACCACACCCTCTTTTACCGCCCCCAAATCAATTGAAATGCAAAAAAAAAACTTAAGAAGAACTATCACTTTTTTATGTTATGGCTTAATAATGGAAAAAAATAGAAACAACGAATTTATCTTTACCTTAACGTGTATTTCAGCAATTTGAACAAAGTATAGCCTGGTTTCCACTATGTCAATTTCAATGGTCAGTTGTTGTCAGTCAAATGAAAAATGCCAACACGTTGTCATTTATTTTCCGTTTGACAGTGGCGAAAAATAGGGAAAACTGACCTCTTCACATGTTTTTAGCAAAAATTGCAAAAAAGTTGTTATATATGTGATATTTTCAACTTTTAACTTTCATGTCAAACAAAAAATGACTAAGTGAAAACCAAGCATAAGGTTCAAGTCGATAACTGTAAGAATTTATATCGCTTTAAAAGAAAAACCATAAAAATCCTGAGAAAAAAGGAAAAAATCAAAGCGAGATATATCGGAACTGATTGAAATTTCATTGAACTAGTAATTAAGTACAATCATTTTAGTTGTCTAATCAGCAGCAATGATCAGAAATGCAAAATTAACTCATAACTCATACATAACTCACACAAAATTACAACTTTTCTTGACAAACTATTGCAGAAACTAACTAAATCCAAACAAATTCATTTTACACCTCAGAACAACTCTAAAATTATTTAAAACTACAGCAATGAACCGTATAATTAGGTATCGATTGAATGTTGTAGTGTTAATGGGTAGAAGTTCGAGAAAACTTCTCTATTTGAGCCTCAAAGATATCAAACTGAAACTTGTTTTTGCGAAGAAACAAATGTCTTCCTAGAAAATTGCCAAAAAGATCTATGGTCAGATGAAACAAAAATTATATACGACATACCAAAACACACCACAAAAACCGTTAACATGTGGGTGAAAATGCCATGATGGAGCTGCTTATCTTCATTTGTTATAGATCCTATTTTCTTGACTAAAGCTAACATGTATGCTGTGGACTATGTCAAAATATTTGAAACAGTGATGCTGTCATGGGCTAGGCAATGCCTTTAAGAAGTTGATGTAGAATTATGATCCAAAACTTTCAAAAAGTTGGTTTCAAAGAGGTAAAATGAGTGCTATAGAATGACATTCGCAGTCTCTGGATCTTAATCCAAGAGAGGAAATGTGGGGAGTTCTAAAACATAAAATTGGGGTACATAAAAAAGAAAACCAAAGAAGAGTTTTTGCATAAAATTAAGGAATTGTGGTATTCCTTCATCTGGTGGTTACTTGTGTCAATGTGGTTAATTTTATGGAGTGGAGATATCTGGTCTGTTCGAGTACTTATCCAGTGAAAAATATCCAACAGCAACTTGCAAGAGAGTAACACGCAATTCTCTCTCAAATAGAAAAATATCATAAAAAGTACGCGAACGCAAAATTTGCAAAAACTTGCAAACCACGATAACAGCTGATTAACGTCTTGCTTACATTTCAAGTTGAATGGCAAGCAAACGCAAATAGGACATAAAGTGTTCTCCTGAAACATTTCGCAAGGTTGAATGCGGTAAGATTTAGCAAGAGTACTATATAATCATGGTGACTTTTACTAAATTTTACAAAATTTTTACTAAATTTGTTTGACTTGTTTTAAAGTTCAAATTGCAACTGTCTGAAATCAGCTGTTTTCTAGCCTGCAAATTCTCGACAGTAAAAATTTTTCCAGCAGGAATTTGCAACTTCCCCTCCGAGTCAACTGTCACTTTGCGCTCTCAATTTCTCTCATTCTGCAAGTTTTTTGCGTACGCGAACGCCAAAAGCTGATAATTTGTGAAAATTATCACAAATTATCAGTACTCGAACAGACCAATCATGAAGCTATTACATCTAAAGAGAAACAGTGAAGTACTTTCCCTATAACTATCCCAGCCAGGAAAAAGTAAATTTTTAAAAAATACATAACCAAAGTAGAGGTTATTTTCTATAATACTTTCCAGAATGAATTTACAAAAAATTGATATTTAATTTTAACTTCAGTTTTTGCGCATAAATCTTATAAAATTTTCGAAACACTTAATATAATAACTTATCTACATACTTTATTTATAACAATTTAGGCCTTTGTGGATCTAAAAAATACACTCTGGTAGTACTGGTAGATTCAGGCCGCGTTTCTTCTTCGAATGCTTATATTTTGTGACAGTTACTAGT
This sequence comes from Tetanocera ferruginea, assembly GCA_958299015.1. NCBI lineage: Eukaryota > Metazoa > Arthropoda > Insecta > Diptera > Sciomyzidae > Tetanocera > Tetanocera ferruginea. The sequence continues at coordinate 91,583,018 of OY282644.1, read as the reverse complement.
TTTCAACAGAAACGTCAATACTTTCTGGCTTGTCATGAGAACTAAAGCATTTTCTTATAACTTTTAAATGGCAATCCTTTAAGCTAAAGGGTAATTCATTCACTTGTGAGTTAAAAGACTACATAAGACCTTACTACCATGAAACTCTATTGGCAAAACTCCACTCGAGCATTTTTTTTTAGTTCACTTAAGAGTGTCATTAATATTTTGTCTCTTCTTCTCTATCTCCAAAGAGCTCGGATGCTTTTTGAAACAATCTGAATGACAAATGCTACTCTCGTTCGCAAACGAATAAATAAAGTTATCTGTCAACGTCAAAAGGTCGTTGTGAAAATCCAAAAAGAGTCGTTCCAGGAGATCTGTCCTTAAGGAAACACATGAACCATCGAAAAATATAACTACAGACATTATGTGGAATTAGTTAGCCACGAGTGCTTTATGCCACAACCGCTTTTAAAATGTCCAGAGCGGCAATCCTACTTTCACCAACAAGTGGCACTTCTTGGTAAGAAGCATCATAAGGTTGCCAGCATAGCGCGCCCTAAGAAGACCACACTGACTGTCACCGAGCAGTTTGTTGTACTCTAGATAGTTCATCAGATAGATAATTATTAGCCTATCCATTATTTTGGGAAGCGCAGAACAAAGATTTGAAACATCGCCGTTTTTGTATACTGAAAACTGAAATTTAGAAACATCATCATTTTACGATACTGGATGGACATTTGTGACCTTCCAACATTATGGAAATAATTCTGTCTTGTTGAAGATATTGAAGAGCACAGGTTTTAATAAAACTGGCCGTATTCCATAAGGACCAGAAGCTTTATTACTAATGACATTTAGAAGGATCCATTTAACTGATCTTGTTCGAAAGTAAATCTTTTGCAATGAAAAAAAAAAAAAAAATAGAATTACACGTAAATATTTTTGTGTGATTATTTTAAGCAAATTTCGACATGAATTGTGAACAAGAGTGCATAGATGAATTCAATTCGATTCAATTTTTGGGAATAAAGCACAATCAAAATCCTCTGTATATGTCTGATAAAAAGAATTCAAGTGGCCAGCATTTTGCTAACTGACGAATTTTCCGAAGGGGGTTGATAATGCTTTTCATCATGTGCGAGATTTCATCCGTGAGATTTAGCCATCTCTAGGCATAATTCCGACCACTATCAAACCATTTTACCTAAATACATTATTGTGAAATAAATATCTTCTGTTCAAAATTGAATTGGACTGTGAGAATGCAATTTGTGGGAAAATCCCTTTTGTGGGAATTTTGAATTGCTGTGGGAAAAGTAATTTCCTGTGGTATTTTTTAGTTCAGCGTGATATTTTTTAATTCGTGTGAGAATTTTTTTTTCCAAACATTTTTTAATTATATTCGCGTATATAAAAAAATAGTTCTATTCAATAATTTACAGTTATATTTTGTTTTGCATTTCGTGTTAATCTTACGTAATAAGGTTGAGTTCACACTCTACACACATTTTTACATGAAATTTTTAATGTTTGTTTGAAGGCTGTGGGATTTTTTATTTGCTTTGGTATTTTTTAATGAAAAAAGTACCGTGTGAATTTGTGTGGTAATTTTTTACTGTGCTTGTGGGAAAATGATATTTTCTGTGGGAATATGGGTTGGAAGTTATATATTAAGCTGGTGATGGCTGGTATCACTGTTATCGGCTAAGAGCGGGACCGGATTTCCCGAACTAACAGGCAAATCGGGGAAAAAGGGGAAAATAAGTTTGAACGCAATTTTATGCGAAAACTGTAACTAAGCAAGTTCACCACGAGTGATCTGATCTGTGAATTTCAAAATTGAAAAAAGTTGAGCTTGAAAAAAATGTATTGTCGACAGCATTTCAAATGTTCTAAATGTTGCCAAAAATACTTTCAAGAATGGAAAAAACGTTGGCAGATGTGTATCGCTTTTGTTACCGTTTTTGTTTTATTTGCACATTCCGGTTCAATTTTGAACAGAACGAAGTACCAACATGTACAAATTTCATTTGAGGTTATATAAAAAATCTCCTTGATTGATTTACAGTCAGATTGATGTAAAATCTCTTGCAATTGAGCATCTGTGGACAGATATCGCTCGATCAATTTGAAAAAAATCCACTATCATCAAAAGAGAATCTCCAAGAGGTGATTGTAGAAAAATGGGTTCAAATTTCGCTGTAAATATCTTATAATTTTCTTATTATAGTACATGGAACAGTTAAAAGCCGAGAGGAGATCTCATGTTTTCAGTCAACGATTTGGATAAGGTTGTAGAAAATATTCAGTACAAGGATTTGTAGAAAGATTAAGACGGGTTTGAAAAAGATTAGGACGTGCATAAAGAAAAGGGTCAAGATAAAAGTTTAGCTGTAAAAACCAGTGTTACAAAAAGGTATCTCCACTCTTAAAGTCACCTCATACAAATTAAGTCAGAGGTTCCTATTTTCGTTTAATTACCATTACTCCGACAACGGCGGATAAGCAAACATTTGAAACTACAACAAAAAATAAAACAATAATTTTCTGAATACTTTTGTTGCGTAAAGTTTTAATTAAACGGATTCTCTGATTTATATCTAGAATCTATGAAAAATTCTTACACAATTAATCGTTTTTTCTCGTGGTTTTAACGTGTCACAGCAAGTGATTTGTTGGTTGAATTACTGCTATTTTGTAAAGGTCTGGTTATGTGGAGTCGGGGAATGCGCTCTAGATAGTAGTAGTAGTAGTTGTAAAAAAAAAATAGTAGTTGTATTTATCGCAGTGAAAGAGAATTTCAAACAAATTGTTTGTGTGCAAGTGGCATAAAATGTAGTTTGTTGATATTGCTATAGAGTGGAAATAAAAACAACACCAACAACAACAACAACAACAATAACAACAATAACTAAACACTTATTGTGAAGTGCTGCCAAGCAAATATTTCACTGCAGGTTGCCTGACCAGCAGGAAGGTGTTGAAATATCGTTTATATTTGTGAGATGTTGTTGTTATTGCTGCTGTTGTTGTTGTTGTTATTTTGTTATTATGTTGCTTGTTGAAATTTAATATTGACTCATTGTAAACATTACAGCTGGCTATTTGGCTTTAATTAAATGTCCATTAACGACTTGCATAACTGTTTGGCAGCATTGGCAGCCAGTGCTTGCTGATGTAATGTCTGGGTTGCATTTTTTTTTAAATTTTCATTTTAATAAAGGATTTTTTATATAAAAACATAATATTGTTGGGTACGCGTAGTCCGCATGATTATATGAAGCAAAGTAGTATTAGTACTAGTTTACTTAAATACCAAAGTCTTACTTCAATAGTCACACTGTCGACAATTCTGAACTCTGGATGTTAGTTTAAGTGCTTGACATGTTTTTGACAGAATTGTACGAAACGAATGTCTTTCTGTTGCTGTCCAAAATAAAATTGGAATTTTAATGAAACCAAAATCGACATTAGAAAGGTTTTTGTTTTAATGACTACTTTTGCATTCTTTGGCTTAATTGTTTTATAAAACTATTTTCATATTTCATAATTTTTTGTGGAAAATAGAATTATAATAAATTTTAATTTTTATTCAATTTTAGCATGAACAATTCGAAGTGGTAAAAACGTTTCATTGGGCTATTCTCCAAGCATACATACCTACAAAAGTTTGGTTAACAGGAGTGCTTTCACTTACAGCAATTATGATGTTGATCTTTTTGATCAGTTTGGTTATTTAACGAAATATGTAACTACCGAAATATGCAGGAATAAAAACGAGCAAAGCACCATTTGATGTACGCGAACTTGGAGAGGCCAGCATTATCCATGCTAGTCTAAAGTCGATTAAAATCTTCGCGTGGTGCCTTCTGGAAATGGCATGATAAGCATACGCTGGTCTTGAAGGCTAATTTAAACGTCGGGCCCTCTTTGGCCTTCAAGCAAAGGTTGTGCGTTGGGTTTGAAGCCCACCAAGTGATAAAATATTCAAATTAAACAAATAAGTATAATGGACAGAATGATTCCCAAATCTGATGACGACTACCGCAAACGAAAAACTGATAATGATTTACGAATATTGGAATGTCCGCACCCTAAATTGGCATGATGCCTCTATCCAGCTAATTGATATCTTGGAAAGATATAATTCTGATATCAGTGCAATCTTAAAAAATACGTTGGAATGGACAGTAAGTTGGTTTCTTACTACAGCGGCCATGCGGAGAAGCACACGTTCGGATGTGGTTTTGTAGTTGGCAAGAGAATACGGCATCATGTCCTGCGCTTTACTCCTGTGAACGAACCACTTGCCATAATCCGCTTCAAGGTTAAATTTTCAACGTCAGCCCATCAACGCTCCTGCAAAAGAAAAAGATGACGCCTTGAAGATATATATAAGCGCTGCCCTCGACATGACATAAAAATCGGGCTTGGTGACTTCAACGCTAAGGTAGGCAAGGAAAACATATTTGCTCCAACAGTCGGAAAGTTCAGCTTGCACGACAACATATCCGATAACGGAATGAGATTGATTGACTTTGCCGCAGCACAAAACATGGTCGTTAGTAGCACTAGATTCAAGCATCTAAATATTCACAAGGCCACCTGGTTGTCCCCTGATCAAAAAACACGAAACCAAATTGATCATGTTTTGATTGGTTAAGAATGTTCACAATCCAACACAGAGAGAGCTAGACGTCGACAAATGCAGTCAAAACGGACAGCCGAATCCTTCGCTAATCGACTCTTACTGCTTCAAGAAGGCACTTCTCCGATCGACAATATATCGTCGGTTCAGAAGAACAATGACATAAATGCAAATTTTACTAAATACGTTTTATTGGGAAATTGTTATCCCAAATATCAAACCAAACAAACGAAGGCCAAAACTATAATTCAGAATTATATCAGTATGCATCGTGCCATTATTCTCGGTGAAATTCTTTGTTTTTAATAAAAGTTTTACATAATTAAATTTATTATTTGCCTCTTCTGCACAATTACGATTTTTGCAGTTACGTCATTGTTCTTCTGAACCGACGATATGCGCACAGTGGATCCTCAAATCCCACGCTATGCGTACGGCTGACAAAGAGGTGATAGGATACCATCGCCCTCCCCGAAATAAGTGGCACGACCAGGAGTGTCGCGACGCTACTGCAGAGAACGACGCCGTCTACAAAGCCACCTTGCATTCGGTTGTAACGCGTGTGGCTATGGAGCGATACCGTCAGAAGAGGAGGGAAGAGAGACGCCTTTTCAGGCAAAAAAATGCGTGAGTGCGAGATGGTTCGCCTGGTCGATGGTTTTAAGACCGGAGCCTCTTCCTGCAAGCATGAAAATGGAAATCTATTGACAGATATCCAGAGTACACTGCTGTTATGGAGGGAACCCTTCTCTAGATTTATAAATGACGACGCTTACAACAATCCCACCAATAGAGATGATATTCCGGAAACGCCAATTTTAGATGACATCGTAGAAATTCCGCTGCCCAACAATAACGATGTCTTAACAGCTATAGCTCGGCTTGAAAATAACAAAGCTTCAAGAGCCAATGGCTTACCAGCTGAGCTGTTTAAGAATAGAGGTGAAACTCTATTTAAATGCAGTCACAAGCTTCTATGCAGAATATGGTCGCAAAAATTCCTTTCCATAAAAAGGCGAAACCACCATTTGCACCAACTACCGTGGGATAAGCCTTCTTAATATCGCATACAAGGTCTTGTCGAGCGTATTAAGTGAAAGACTGAAGCTCATCGTCAACCAACTGTTTGAACCCAATCAGTGTGACTTCAGGCCTAGAAAGAAAGATATTTACGCTACTACAAATCAAGGACACACACACACACCATCTTTTTGTCGATTTCAAAGCCGTCTTCGACAGTCTTATAAAGAGTGCAAAGCTAATACATCTATGCAGAATGGCACTGAGTAACTCCAGCAGCGCAGTGAAAATTGGGAAGTATCTCTCACCTCCGTTCGCTACCAAGCGAGGTAATTCCTTTCAGACAAGGTGACTCCTTATCGTGCGAATACTTCAAATCAATTCGCACAATTTTCTATAAGAGTGTTATACAGCTGACATATGCTGATAATATTGACATCATTGGCCATAATTATCACTGAATTGGAGTGAAGTCAGTGCAGCATTCACCAGGCTATAAAAAGAGTCGAGTCGAATTGGTCTTGCAGTGAATGCAGATAAAACGAAGTATCTTGTGTCAACAAGACCTCTTTTGAGGTTGTTAAGGACTTCGTTTACCTGGGCTCCAGCATAAATTCCTCAAATGATATCAGTATTGAGATTAAACGAATTAAACTCTTGTAGGTGTTACTTTGGGCTGAGTAGGGAATTGAGAAGCAGAGCTCTCTCGATAAACAAAACTGACGCTTTATAAGTCAATAATCATGTCCGTCCTACTATACGCATCACAAGCCAGGACGTTGAGCAGCACCGATGAAAGGACTTAAAGGGAGTATTCGAGAGAAAAATCCTTCGCAAGATCTATGGTCGAATCTGCGTCAATGGCGAGTACCGAATACGATGGAATCACGAGCTGTATGAGCTATATCTGAGTTTACCTGTGAGATTTGCTAAAATCCACTAATAAAAATTTAGGCGCCGTGTTGCAATCCCATATACCATAACCCCATATTGGCTTTATAGCACCAGCGATGTGTTATAGTCCCATATGGGTTTATTTCCTTCAAATAAGTGAGATAATACCATATTAAAAAATTGAAATTTATGCTATAACCCCATATTGGCTTTATTGCACTTATTGCAGACAAAATAATTTGGTTTCCTTTTTATAGAAATAACATAGTATGACTGATTTTAACTTTTCGTAAAAGGGAAAATTCCCTTCTATTATATTTTTTTGCAAAATTATGGTTTCCCCTTTTACGAAATGCAAAATTTGTGCTATAACCCCATATTGGCTTTATTGCATTTTATTTTGTGCGATAACCCCAAACCCAAATTATGGGTTTATAGCATAGGAAAAAGTGCTATAAAGCCAATATGGGGTTATGGTATATGGGACTGCAACACGGCGCCAAAAATTTATTGTAAAGTATTGTCTGTTAGATGTAAGGATTGAACTCAGGCTACCGAGGTTAGTTAGATTACACGCCACACTAAGCAGGCACGACCACGACCAGTTTTTTTTTAAATTTTTACTTCCTATTATATGAGATTTTACGACCTTTTATATTAATATTTTCCTTCTTTTAATTCTGGCTCTAGGTCTCTATTTTTAAATCAACTTTTTAAAACATAATTACTTCATTAATTAATTTATTTCTTTTCACTTGACGAACAAGTAAAAGCTTGTCTTTTTAGTTATAATTTTATTGTTCAAAAATTGTGTAGTTAACGTGTTTGTAAAGGCTGAAGCGCCAAATATCCGTTGGTGAGTTTTTTTAGCATTAAAAACCAGTAATCATATATTTTCAAATTAACGAACAGCAGTTTTTTTAATGACCTTTTTAAATATTTTGTGAAATTTTTTTTTTTGTGTACAATATTATATAAATATTTGTGTTGTTTTTTTTTCTACCTGCTAACTACAGTAATGATACAGCAGGGAATTATTAATTTGATATATGGCGCAACATAGTGGACGACGGCGACATGATTTTTAATTTTACTGGGTTGCAACATTTCATTTAAATTTAATGAGAATTACGTGATCAAATTTTCTACAAAATAATTACACCTATATATTTGAGACTCAATTCTAATTAGACAGTAGAGGGAGAATTTAACTATTTGAGTCTACACAACAACGCATTTTTACTAGTAAAAGTCGCGTATAAAAAAACCTATGTCGTGTATCTGCGAACGCTATTTGTCAGTCACTTCTGCTGCAGTTGTCTTACTTTTAAACTCCTCAAAATTCCGGACTAAAGTGAACGCAATAATAAAAAAAAAAACACGCATTAATGGAATGAATCCGCTCATTAAATGTCAGTTATATATCGGCCATTAAATGTTGATAATTGCAACTTATGACGACGATGACGGCGGCGACATTCGACAAAACCGTGCTTGAAATATGGCTTTTATCGCAAACAAATATGATATAATAGAGCATATTTTTACATTAACTTAAAATATTTCTTTGAAGTTATAAAGGTAATTTGAAAGCAATTTATTGGAACTGCCAGTTGCTGCGGTTCTCAGTTGTTTAATGGCACAAATACGAGTGCACATACATTTAGAACGCATTTTAAAACCGAGGATATTACAAAACATGCTCGACGCAAGGTTCAAAAATTTGATAATATTTATGGTCAAAAAGTCAAGCAAAAAGTAAAGTAAGTAAAAACTAAGACATGAAGATAAAAGTGTGCTTGATTGATGGTATTTTGAAGGTATTGTGAATAAAATATAATTTTTTTCCCGATGGGCGTTATTTTTTGAAGAAAAAAAAGAAACAGTTGTATAAAATCCCTACAGAAAGATTTCGATTTTTTATTGTAGTTTCTTTGTTTTGATTGACAAACAAGCAGAGCGGTAAGTTGACTGCGGTATTGTTCAAACTACTCTTCGCCGTCATTTGAATAAAGTGAAGAAGTATTTTCCGACCTTAGAGGGTGTTATAGAGGACGATTTGTTGGCATTTGTCCAAGGAAATCTTGGCTTTGGTGAAAAGCCTGTAAGTATCCGTTTTGTTTTCTTTGCATAGGTACATTTTATTTTTCCACAAAATTAATCGTGTGCTATTTCTCCATACAGCTGTTCTCGGCAATTCAAGAGAAGGAATTGGTGCGCTACAATTGCTACAGAAGCAATTACGAAGGCCCCAGCCATATTCAATACAACTAGAGTGTGGAACATGGACGAAACTGAACTCCCCACAGTACTCACCAACATTGTTAAATTCTTTGCCTAAAAGGGTGTCGTTGTGAGCCAGTTCTCTTCTGCGGAAAGAGGAACCAATGTGACAATGGCAGTTGCAGTTAGAGCGTCTGATAACACCTTTCCGCCGATGTTTCTCCTACTACTTTGATAATGCACTGTTCCATCGGTTAAGCCTATTTTTCAGGTTAGATGGACACTAATAAAACATACGTCTGCGTACCAGGGCCAGCTGGTATTCCTAACAATGCATTAAAACTTGCCATTCTAGAGCAACCTTGAGCTTTTGTCCAGCTCTTCAACGCCTGTCTAAGGAACGCCATATAGTGGAAGGCCAAAAGACTAGTGCTCATACCAAAAGTTAGTGTCTCCACGGATGATCGCTTAAGCTACAGACAAATTAATGACAAATTAGGGAAAATCCAATGTCAAATCTTTAAGCGACTGTTGTGCAACCGAATTGAAGAGGTGATTCAAATAGCGGGAGGGCTATAAAATTGTCAGTTTGTTTTTCAGCCACAAACCCATGCACCACTCCTGCGCAGGAAGCTATCGCAGGCAACGCTTGATGTACGCAATGCGTTCAACTTAGCTAACTGGAGTAAGATTTTGAAAGCTTAGTGAGTTTAGAGTACCAAGCTACCTCACGAAAGTTATAGCAAATTATTTCGATGAGAAAGTGATGCAATATTCGACCGAAAGCGGCGCAAAAACATACAAATTCACTGGTGGCGTTTCACAGGGGTCAGTACTAGGGCCCCATCTGTGGAACGTCATGTATGATGGTGTTCTTAGGCTCGGGGTACCTACAGGTGTGAAGATCTTTGGATTCGCGAATGATTTAGCGGTTGTGGTAATAGCTAGAAGAAGTGTTAGCTGGGCTTAGTATAGCTGAACACAAGACGGTGCTTATTAGTAGCCGTAAAAAGGTCAAAATCGCAGTTACAAACGTGCGCGGGATGGAGGTACACTCAAAATCATTTATTAAGTACCTTGGCGTGTTCTGTTTCAAACAGCACCTAGAATTTGCTCCAAGAAAGCAGCTATTCCATGCCAGGCACAAGCAAGAATGTTGCCAAACACACGAAGATCAAAGCAAGCTCGCAGGACACTTCTTCTTAACGTCGTGCGTTCGATTTTGATGTACACATCAACGGTTTAAAAGGCAGCAATTAAGGTAAAGTCCTACCGCTAAGGAGTAGAGTCGGTGTATGCAGCTCTAGTTCTCGCTAGCTCGATCCCATCGACCTCTTGGGGGACGAGGCCCAACCAGGAGCTACTAGCCAGCGCGCATCCTCTCGTAAAAAACTGGCTCGAGAGAGAAGTATGATACATTGGCAGGCACGTTGAGATAGATCGGGCAATGGACGGAAAATCATTTATTAAGTACCTCGGCGTGTTCTGTTTCAAACAGCACCTAGAATTTGCTCCAAGAAAGCAGCCACTTCATGCCAGGCACAAGCAAGAATGTTCGTAAACACACGAAGATCAAAGGAAGCTCGCAGGACACTTCTTCTTAACGTCGTGCGTTCGATTTTAGTGTACACATCAACGGTTTAAAAAGCAGCAATTAAGGTAAAGTCCTACCGCTAAGGAGTAGAGTCGGTGTATGCAGCTCTAGTTCTCGCTAGCTCGATCTCCATCGACATCTTGGGGGACGAGGCCAAACCAGGAGCTACTAGCCAGAGTGCATCCGCTCGTAAAAAACTGGCTCGAAAGAGAAGTATGACACATTGGCAGGCACGTTGACATAGATCGGACAATGGACGCTGGACCCATCACATAATTCCTAACCTGTCCGTGTGGTGTGGTAGAAGTTACGGTTCAGTGAACTTCTAAATCACCCAAATTCTGAGCGGGCACGTTTGCTTTAGAGCATACCTGCATAAATTCAAGCATGCAAGTGACCCCTTTTGCACTCATTGCTCTGGTAGCATAGTAGAAGACACTACACATGTCTTGTGCCCTAGGTTCAACGAAGCGAGAACTGATGCTTCGGTCCGCCTCGCCGAAGTGGTGATACCTAGGGCTGCCAGGTCCCGATCTCCACGCGGGTTGTCCCAATTTTCAGCTTCAAAATGTGCGTCCCGCGAAGACCTTACACCGTTTGGTCCTGATTTTCCAAAATAGTTTTAATTTTGGTATTATTTTTATTACATTTTTAAAAAATTTTTATTTATTTTGTATTGCTTTTCTAGCCCAAAAATTTCGATATTATTATCGTTCATACAATTAAAATTGATCTATGAAAAGCATTTCTACGTTTTCAACCCAGATTTTCCATTTTTTAGTTTTGATTTTAAGATATCCATACATCTAGAAAATATGAAACCGAGCGATATGCATAAACCTTTGTCCCGATTTTTTAGCTAATGTGCCGATTTTTTTTTGCAAAGTCCAAATTTGGTTTGCCTGTTTATCAAGTGCCTATGTGGCATACGACTCTTATTCGATGCTCAGTTGAGACAGTCCGGGGTCAATTCCCGCTTGCGGCAATAATTTTTGTGTGGAAATGTTCATATAAATACATATATACTTTTCACATTGTTAAATAATGATTATTTATAAGCTTCGCGAATAAATCAACTTTGAAAATTTTCATATAATTGAAAAAGTTACCCAAGCGTCACTCGCCGCTTAATAAGTTTCACTTCAAAGAGCGAAACGCTTCACCCCACCGCACTCTGCACCACACAAAAATCTTTGGAATATCGGCTTCCAACTGATCCGAAACTGAAGAAATCGATATCGAGAACTATAGTTGATTCCGGAAAATTCGTTTAAAAAGGTTTTGATGACTGGTTTATTAATCGGCATAACTGCACTATTTAAAAAGAGGCCTTTTTTGAAGGCGATATTGATGTTTAAAGAATACAATCGATCTCTGAGAATCATTTGATTTTTATGCATAAAATCCAATGTGTTCTTCGCAATAGCTTCTTGGAAGCTCCGGATGAAAATTAATTTTTAAAAAATCTTCAATTTGGAATTCCTCGAAGGTTTTTTGGTCTAATTCTTGTATGGAAAAGCCGAAAAAAATCTTCTTTAAACAATTTATGTTCAAAATAAGCCGACTAGTCCAAAAATAGCATTCAATAAAAATACAAAAATCGTGTGCCCTTGAGCACGCTTAAATCTAGTAATAGTTTATTAGAAGTTGTGTTTTCTTATGAATAATGTTTTGAAATCATTTAATTATTTTTTTATTTTCTTTAATATTAACTTATTTTCCAATATTTCTATTATGTAATTTAATAAATTACAATTCTTACTCCAAATATTAAAAGCTCATGTAAATATTTGATGAAATGTATTCAAGCGTTTTTGAAATCGGTTTCAAGAGGTTTACATTAATTATGATAACGGTTACACCGTTTAGACAGCTAAATAAATGTCATGAATGTCGTTGTCAAAATGTTGTTGTTGCACATTTTGCGCATTTCAAATATTTCAAATCAAAATATTACATATTTCTCCAACAATGAATGACAAGTGCAAATTAAACATACTTGTAAATAAAACTGAACTGATGATGGTGCTCAGACCAGACAATGGCCATGCAAACACACCAAACCCAGACAACCAATAATCGGCTAGCCAACCAACCAAGCAACCAAGCAACCATTCACCACCCATTGTCCCACATCGTTGGCCCATTCAATGCTCACTCAATGTTCATTCAATGACGCGGATAGTGTTGATGATAACGTCAATTGACAACCACGATATGTAGTTTCAACAGAGCTTGATGGTCGAGTAATTATGCCGCAGCAGCTGGGCGCATTGAACCCTTTACATATTGTCTATGGGTGAGTTTCTTTTGTTGTTCTCAAATACGAATTGCAATACGAATTCCACTGAATTTTAAACCTTTATTGTGCTTATGTATTTGTTGAACACACACACACACACAATGAAACCAATTAAAATATTATAAAAATGTATGAACTGGAGACTGCTTTAAACTCTACTGGTCAAGTAGTAGAACTGACTCAAGGATTCACCACTTTGCACACTTCATTTTATTGTCATTACAGCAGCACCTGGATTGAAAGAACATTAATATTTCATGAGAGAGTTTCGCATTTTTATCTTGAATTGGATTTTGTGTTCGGAATATTAAATTGACCAAATCTGTTGGTTGGTGTGAAGCCACAGACATGCAAGCGTATTCCAGGTGGTGCTGATTTTAAAAGCAATTCATGAATGTTAGTGGCTGATTGAAAAATGGCGAGAAAAATTGAGAGATGTAGACGTGTTGTTTGTTGTTGTCCTGATTAGCTACACACTCTTGAGCTGAATTTGTTCAAAACATAGCTTTGATGTGCTTTAATCTTTAAATGAAACGTGTGGAATAAAGTTTAACTTTTAAATTTTCTTATTCCACTTCATAAGTTTCCTAAGGTTGTTATAACTTATCATATTTAAGGTACGATTTTTGAATTTCATTCATATAAATTGCTTTCTACCAATTAAATGTGAAAGTTCAAAATTACATTTTCAGTTTCAATATCCAATAGTTGACCACTCCTCCCATTATAAAACTATTTCAGCTAATGAAATGACCGTACTTGTCAAGGTAAGCTGCCCAGAGAGCGAGAATGTGCTAAGATGAGGTAACAATAATTTTTAAAACAAACAACAACATGGCAAACAACATTGACCAACTTGCTTATGCAGTCCAGTCTTGTACCGACCTCAACGCTCAACGGTAGACCAAAGATATTCTTGCTTATCTGCATGTAGCCGCCGCCGCATTCACTATTGCATACAGCTTTTCCATTACATAAACAGAAACAATTTAAATCCGATTAAGGCATGTTTAGACACACAAAGATAAACAAAAACACTTTGTTTGGGTGCGGAGCAAGTTTGAAGTGTTGCCCGGTATATTGCACAGTGGTTGAGCTCCATACAAATATTGCTTATAAATAGAAGCATTCGTCGTAGTGAAATTAAATGTTATATTCGAGTTGGAATTGGTTATATCATATTTAAAAAAAAAAAATTTAAATTTGCCTCATCACGCCCAACTTTTATAGAACACACAAATTAAAGTCTGTGTGCTTATAGCAAGGAAGATAATTCAAATGTTTGGTTTGGTACTTTGCGGATTTCAAAAAGTACTTAAAGTACTGAATTAAGGATTAAAATCAAAATTTAAAGTCTTATATGTATTTATTAGTCTAACATAAAAAAGGTAAAAATACCATCACAAAGTTTTAAGTGTTGAATTAAAATTAACATTATACGAATATTTATATATAAAATAAATATAAATAAGCATTAACTCACTTTTTAATTATAAATATATTTCATTTCGTGTAAGGACCTTTGAATTCGTAACATAATTGGTTGATTAAAAAAACAAAATTTAAGTAAAAAAGTAAAAGATAAAATTATAGTAAAAATAATAAAAAATAATAAAAGAAAAAATCTTGGAAGGGTGCATACTTGAAGCCTATTTCGACATATTGTTTTGATTAAATTCTGAAAAGAAAAAATACAGAAGGAAGTCATGTTCATACAGAAGGAAGGTGAACAGCAGTGGTAGCGGTTGTTTTGCTTCAGCTTTGTTTAGGATCTTTTCGGCCACAATGTTTTGCAAGCACCAGTTGTACGCCGTTTTACGGATTTTTTCTTGGTCGGCAGTGGTACGAAGGTTGTAAGGCTTGAAAAAAATACCTATCTTTCTCTGGTAAATAATTTCTCTTTTTTCGATAATAGCAATTTTCTCTTTTTCATATAAAAAATTTCTTCACTTGTGGGAAATGGAAATATTTCAATGTCTCTAATAGTCACAAGTATTTTACTCGCACAAAAAATTCTCATCTTACTTACTTACTTTCTACTTACTTACTCTGCTGAGCATTAAAAAATTCTCATTTATAGAGAAAAATTTATGGAAAATAAAAAATGTTTCCTATATTTTGATAAAAAATTCACTATGCGAAGTATTTTCTTCAATAAAAAGAAATCTTTTCCCAAAAATAAAAAATCTTCTTTTTTAAAAACGATATATTTTTATATATTTTTTATTTATATATTGTGGTGACCGTGGCATGCAGGTTAAGTGTGTGGCTTGGCATGCTCGGAGCCCGGGTTCGATCCCCAGCCGCGGCAAAAAAATTTTTTCAATAAATAAATTTTTCTGATCGGTCACCACCTCTCTGCAGACAATGGCAAACCTCAGAGAGTAAATAATGCCATGTAAAGCTTCTTGAGAACATGAACTTTAGCCGTTCGGAGTCGGCATAAAACAAGTAGGTCCAGTTCTCGGTCAATTGTGTGCAAACATTTAATAACACACACAACACAATTGATCATAAGAAGCTCGGTCAAAGTCCTTTCAAAGGCTGAAATGGCCATTTTTTTTTTTGTTTTTGTTTTTTGCATAAATTAATAAAACAAAATTAATTTAGAAAATGCTTTTCTGTCATTTCTTCTGTACTCTTTTGAACTTTTTAATACATTTGCAGGAATTCATTTTATGTTAAATTATTCTTGAGGAAAATTTCAAATATCAAACTTTGTTCTTAAAAATTTAGTTTGATTAATATCTGGCTTGTTGGTTCTTTTCAATTCTCAACGCCCCTTTTTCGAATTATAATTACTTTATTGATCTTGCTTTTTTAATAATTCAACCTAGCTCTGTACAAAAATTTCAGTTTCCTAGTAACAGTATGAACCGATATACAGTAGTTTTCTTACAGTCTTATATTACCACACCCCTTTGGCGAATAGCGCCCAATTTCTTGATAGTAATTTTTAATAGTTGTGCCTGCCTCTCTACTGAATTTCAGCAAAAAATTCAGTACTAAAATTCAGTAATAAAATTGACACTAGATTTTATTGGAGAAATAGAGTTTTTCATATATTGCCACACCCTTTTTTCGAATAACGCCCACTTAAGTGATAGTAGTTTTAAATATCTGTGCCTGCCCTTGTAATTTTACTGAGATACAGTGTTTTTCTTATAGCGACACGCCCCTTTGTTGAATATCGCCCACTTTTAAAGACTAATATCTCCGCGTTCATGGTCTCTATAGTATATGTTGACAAAAAAATTACATACATTTACAAAAAAAAAAAAAAGAGAGAAACCAACCAACTTGAGAACCTCCTCCTTTTTGAAGTCGGTACCGAAAAATCAGTACAAAGTATTACTCAAAAACATGTTATTGAGAATTACTTTATCACCAACATCAAAGTCATTTTTTTAACTTCTGGTATATCACCTCTAGGCCGCTTATAATATTTCAACATATATAACCTTAAGTTTTGAAATAAAATTTTAAAATTAAATTTTTCAAAATCCCAGTTTTTTCATAACAAGTTCAAATTTGTCAAATTTTGAATATTATATTTTGAATAACCTGTTCTAGACATTTTTAGCAATTTTACTCATAGCTATATTCATAACTCTAAATATTTCCTTAAATAAGATAAGATAATTATTTATAAGTTTTTTTGAGGTTCTCATCTAGAGGTTCAACAAGACGGTGATTTTGTTTGAGTATTTTAACTTCGATCAAGTCGAAGACAATTCCTTGCAAGTTTTATTTTTTATTTCTTGATTCTTCTTCTAATATGTTTTCTCATTTATATTTTAATTTTTTTTCTTATTCTTCCTCTAATTTTTCCTCATATTTATGTTTGTATTTTTAAAAAAATTATCGAAAATTTTTCATACATTTTCATCACTTTAACACCACTGTGCGGTGTAGTCTGATCTGCTTCGGGTCTGTTGCGCAAGTGAATATGCTGGAGAAACAGAACGTGGGAGTTGGATTGCTTATGGAACCAATAATGCAACCTCAGTGCTTCAAATGGCATTGGTCCAAATGGTGATGCTAATTATTATTTCCTATGTGACATGATGCAAAACACTCACACAAATTAGATTGTAGAGTGTCACAATATTTAAACAGAATTTAAAAATATGTTTTTTAAAAAGGTAGTACTGAGTGCCAACCACTGAGAATTTCTATCTTGCCTACTCATTAACGGTCATTAGTTACCAAAAACACAACAAAATAACTAATACATGTGGCTATATAGCCACCATATTTATGTACAGCGAATATCAACGGTTACGGTAACGGTTATTCGTTGACTTCAATCGAACAATTTAAATATGTGGTTATCTTTAATTGTTAAAAGCGTTTTTAAACATATTTGTTAGCGCACTTTTTGCTCGAGAGTAAGTTGCTTACATTATCATACCTGAGTTGCATGACTGTGTTTGGGATAATGCAGCAGTACGCCATTCAGTTATAACACAATGGTAAGTGAAAACCACTTGATTCTCGCCTGGCACTCCAGCACACCAGCTTACCACCCACAATTCATGCACTCAATTATTTAAACTTGGCAACTGATTGTATTTGTAAAAATGTGAATGTCATCTATAGAATGTATCCTCCATTATCCAACCATAACACCATTTTCCCAATCACACCACCTACACACCAGCTACACAGATATCAGCTGCAATATGGTTTGGTTTGTGGCTTAGATTGTATGCAACCAGCTAGCTATCTGCTGCCGCCTGGCTTACACCTGTTGTATAAGCTGCAAAACACTGTCAGTTCGTGATTTTCTTCATGGATGCAACTTGTCAACAGAGGCAGATGGCACACAAAATGCTTGAATCTAGGCACACCTGACCATAGCCGCCTGGTTCATTCGATCAAGTCTATTCAAACTATTTTACGGGATTTTCGAATTTTCATTTTGAGCTAACAACGACATTGGGGGAGGACAACTACTAATACTCGTACGAGACTACGTTGACAATGCCGAATGTTGAAATTGGAAAATGCCTGCGGTAAATACACACTCCAAGAAACACAGTCAGGCCGACAGACAGCCACAAGCACTGGCACATGCATAATGCACACAACTACATGCATACGTATGTATAGGCAAAAATCACCTGCTGCACGTTTGTGTCACGTTTTCCACAGCAGATTAAATTGAAAATTATTTGCTTTTGTTTAAGTTGCTATCACAGAATATACGCAAATATTTATGCTTATGTAGTGGTTTGTTTTCTTGCAGGACAGACAAGTAAATAGACCAACAAACAGACTGACTGACTGAATGACTGACGCAACAACGCAATCTTGGAGTACCTACCTAGTGTCAGCAAATATTGTTTTTAATTAAATTCAAAGTATTTGTTTCATTAAAGGCGATATAGGTATTGTTGGTATAAAAATATTTTAAAACAAAAATTTTAATCATATTTGGTAGAAAAATTCATTAAATAAAAATTTTAAGAATCAAAGTAGACAAATTTTAAGTGTTTAAACAACGGTAAATGTGGTTTTTACTGAAATTTATTTCCTGCGCAATCCATTGCAAATGCCTGAGAATCATTAGCGTAAATAAAAAAAAATTTGCAAAAAATTTTAAAAAAATGTAAACTGGGTAAAATATATTTGCTTTTAAATCCGAAAATCTGTTGAAATAAAATTTGTTGGCTTAGTAGGTGCTAAGATTTTATAAAATGATCATGATTTGAATAATCTTTAACATAAATATGTGCAGACATGGTAGTTAGTTGAAAGTATAATTTTAAACTCTAATTCGGATAATGTTTTCTATTATTTTGCTTATTTTGTAACTCCCGTCGCCATCGAACAGCTGTAATAATAAAACTGCAACTTATAAACTAAACAGCCTAAAAGTATGCACAAAAAACAACGTATGTTAACATACAGAAAGTGCTAGTAGCACAACGACTGTTATTAGAGTATGTTATGTTACCACCTATCAGCTGTTATTAGACTAATATTTAGTGGTGATTCTTGCTTAATAAAAACACACTGCTTAATTGCTGCTGTTGCTGTTGTTGTTTGTGTTAAGAACGGAGTGTTATTTATAGAAAACCAGTCGCATGATTTTGTTGTTGGTTTAGTTCAAGCATTAAAATTAAGCATGCGGTTGCTACCTAGCTAGCTGGTTTTTTTATGATATGTATTTTATTTTTTACTATTGGTGGTGCCACTATTAGTTCCTCTTTTATTCAAACAATTCTCATGTAGTTTCTCGAATTTAGTGGATTTATATGTGCCGCTGTGCATGTAAAATTTAAGACTATACTTCACAGGATCATTTCTGTAGTCAGTCTTTATTTACTTTTATTGCAAAATAAAAGATTCCACACCCGCGATGACGAGTAATATCGTTTTATCTGTAGCGTGAGGTTTTGAACATTGTATCTCTTGTTTACTTGAGATCTTGTTTCTTCGATGATCGCTCGGTATAAACGGATAAAACGACTTCTGAGTGGTGTGAAAAACATTTTTAATTTATACATTTAGAAAAACATGCAATGTTAACAATAGTTTTTCAAAAAGTGCTAATTTTGAATTATAGACTGTATTTTGAACAGTGTTGGCAGTAGAGGATTTTTTCCCCGTTATTCAAGAATTTTCGACCCAAAATGAAAAAACAGTCGTTAAAACGCGAAAATGATATTTTGCAAAAAACAATCAATTATATTCCAATTTCAAAATAATTTCAGAACTAAGTGAAGTAGCCAGAAACTTTACATATACATATATGTATATGTAATATTAAATATATTAGAATTTTCGTAAAAAATCTAAAAATATAAAAAAAAGTCTTCCCATTTGATTTTGCTGTTTTTCCCCTCTTTTTTAAAAGTATAAATAAAATAAAATCTGAGTTATTAATCTGAGTTAATCTTATTATTTTATAAAAATTAATAATTAAAATTAAATTAATAATTATGTGCATAGGAGTGGGCCGAAACATAAAGTTGAAAAATTGCACAAAATTGCATTGAAAAAAACTCAAAAACCGCCAAATATTTTCTTCTTGCTTACAATCCTACTTTCCCTTTGCTTTTCGAAAAATATAATTGAAAAAGTAATTCAAGAATGAAACGGGAGTGACAATTTTTATTGATAAGTTGGATTATCTTGGAAAATAATCAACTGGCAAAAATTATTTCTCGGATTTATTTTTTATATATAAAATAAGTGAATTTTGTATTTTTTGTAATTAAGCAGACGCAATAATTTTTCATTAAAAAGTCATTGAAGGAGTGAAACGTGAGTCACATTTAATTTTTTTTTGATTTTGTATTAGAAATGAAAGAATATAATGAAAACTTCAAGAAAAAGTGAAAGCCGACCCCAAAAAAACTTATAAAAAAATAAAGAGAAAAATTATAGCTAAATCCGGATTCATATAAGAAAACTAACTTCGCAAAGATTAAAAATATTTAATTCAATCATTATTTTAAGACGTCGACATCGACGGAATTACTAATATGCCAAACATACCTATAGTCATATTTGGCACGGTCTTTGATTTTTAATCAGCGTAAGGATCAACGAATAAAGGGCTAACTATAATAGCCACATGCTGGCAGACTGAAGGGCGAACCAAAATAGACGAGACGAGACGTAACGAGTAAATTCAAGCATACGTGAAACAATGTTATTAACCAAAATGGTCTAACGTATTTGATCGAAACTGAACGAAACGTTTGACTAGACGCTTTGTTCCGTAAGAACCGAACTTTTACCGTCTCAACTCGTCAGCAACAACTGTGTAGAGTATGTTTACATCAAGTTTTGTTGCATTTTTATCAATTAGTGCAAGTTAACATATAATTATTATTTTATTGTCTTTGTTAGGGATGAAAAAGTAATTTACATGTATTTTTTTCGGTTTTCAGTTGATTAAGTCGACGTGTTCTACAACGTTTTATTTTGGGTTAAATGCCAAAACAGCCGTAACGAATGCAAACGCTCGTCAGATTGCAATCGTCTCGTTTCGTCTATTTTGGTTGGGCCTTGAATTGTCAAAATGAAAGCGAGCTCATATAAATATATGAGTATACCCATAATTGGAATAGCCACAGTTTCGTTAAGTTTCGTTGACTTTCATTGGCTTATTGGAGAGCGATTCAAATCGCTCACAGCATAGGCAAGTGTCAAAAACAAATTGAAAACAAAAATTTCATACAGTTCAAGCAAAGCAACAAGGGTTGTTTTTGTTAATTTATTTTTTTTTATATCATTTTATATATTTTTTTTCAAAAAAAACTGACAAATAATCACAGACAAAAAGAAATTATTTTGTGACACTTCTCAAAGCCAACGTCGGGCAATTATGGGCATTCTTCGATTTTGACAGCAGCCGGCTGGCTTTCCGTTCAGTTTTTGACATAAGCGTATTCCAGCATGTGACTATTATAGTTAGCCCTTAAGGCTTAGTGATATATATACAAATTCGGATGCAGAACCGGAATAAATTTTGTTAAAATGTTATAGTTCTGAACTAGTTTTGTATTGTTTTTATATTATGAAACAATTTATTAATTTTATTATGCTTACATAATCCTCTTTCAATAAAAACTTTTTTATTTTTTGTATACAAATGTCCTTAATGTTAAGAAAATAATTGAAAAAAAAAAACAATGCTTAATAAAGTTCACCAGGTTAATCAGGATGCAAAAAAAAAGACTATTAAAATTATCTAAAAACGTGAGGGACACCGACGTGAAACGTGAGTGACAAAATCAGTTTTTTTAAAACTCTTAAAATTCTGAGAAAAAACTCAATATTTTCTGCAGTTGAAATTTTTACTCAATTCCGTAACGGAAAATTATTTTATTTTTTATAGTAACTCAAACAATTCGCAGATTTAAGGGAATTTGCAAGAAGAAGTCAAAAAATTCAAATTGTCCGGAAACGTGAGTGATGGTGTGCATTTAATGAAAGTTTTGTCGAAATATATACATATATATTAAACTTTTTGCATGAACTTATAATAATGAGCCTAATTATACCCATATAATTTTGTGTTAAAAGCTTGTTTGTTCAATGGAAAAAAGTGCAGGTTTACTGCTATGACTGAAACGTGAGTGACACTGGATTTGCCGATATATTTATAATAAAATTTTTATTTTATTAAAATGCATTTATTTTCCTTAAAGAAAAAATTTTATTGCAGTTAAAGGGTATCAAAATTTTGTGTTCTTCTGGTCTATCTTCATGTTAAAAGATTTTATGGATAAAGTTTACATTTCATAGGACTTCCATACAAAATTTGTACTTTTTTCTTGTCATCGCACAAGTAAACAATAGTTTTAATCATCCATATTATCAGATATTTTTGCAAGAAATTATAGTTTTGATATGGTTTTTAAAAAAAAACATTAGGCGTATTCACACTGAACTCGTTAGTTTGTTATTTGGTTAGTTGTTACTTTGTTAAATTTGTTGACTGTGAACACGCCCCTATATTTAATCCCGTTAGGCTGGTAATTGTTATTGAATAACAGCTGATTTTGCTTTGCCCATCTAACGAAAACTTTATCAGGGTTCCTCAGTTGTTACTTTGTTCCTTGGTAGTTCGATAATTTTACAAAACCAAAGTGCATGAAAAAAAAAATAACAAGTAACAACTAACGAGTTCGTTGTGAATACCCCTATTATATTTTTGATAGATCTTTGAAAAAGTAACACTCCATGAAATTTCTTATTAATTTTTTTTTTTTAATTTAAAATTTTATATATTGTCCTTTATTAATATGGTATACTGCAAAAAAGTATTAAGAGATAAGAATTATGCAAAATATATTTATTTTTAAAATTTGAAAATTTATCTCCCTTCAAGTCATTTTTACTTTTGTGCTTAACATATGGTATTTGATACAGTATTTATTATATCACATTAATGAAGGGCGAAATTAAAATTTTGAATTAAAAAAAAGAGTTTTTCTGGTGGTGTCATTTTTTTACAGAACTCTTATAAAAAAATTATATTTTTCTTATCCCGAAATTTACCATCATATTTTCCACGGTGGGCACAACAACTTTTTAAAATAAAATAGCATTAATTTGGAAAGTTCACGCAAAATTTTAAGTTGGATTCCGATTGCTATTTTTAATGAATTTTAAAAAAATGTCTGCTAAAGATCTTCTATTTTTGCAGGCATTTCATATTTTCCAATAAAGTTTTCTACGTGTTTGTCTAATAAATGTTTACATTTGCGTGAGCAATTTTTTCGCTATTAAAAGAAATATTTTGAAAAAAATATTTTTTCACATAAAACTAAATTTATTTTCTAAAACTAAATTTATTAAAAATAGAAAACTTTAAAAATGGCTTATTTTACCGTTTGGTAAAAATACCAAGAAACTAAGATTCGACAAAAACTGCTCAGGAAAATATAAAAATTAGTTGAACAAACTGTAGCAAATTTTACTGTGCTCAACTTGATAGGCTTGATTATAAAAATCGAAGAACTAGTATACAAGATATATTATTGCATTATATGCGACTATATTTGAAAAACAGTGAAATGATGTGTACAGAAATTTTTCCTGATTCTGGAGCGCAGTGTAGTTTTTGAAATGTATTATTTAAAAATGTTTTTCACACCACTCGGAAGTCGTTTTATCCGTTAATACCGAGCGATCATCGAAGAAACAAGATCTCAAGTTAACAAGAGATACAATGTTCAAAACCTCACGCTACAGATAAAACGATATTACTCGTCATCGCGGGTGTGGAATCTTTTATTTTGCAATAAAAGTAAATAAAGACTGACTACAGAAATGATCCTGTGAAGTATAGTCTTAAATTTTACATGCACAGCGGCACATATAAATCCACTAAATTCGAGAAACTACATGAGAATTGCTTGAATAAAAGAGGCACCAATAGTGGCACCACCAATAGTAAAAAATAAAATTCATATCATAAAAAACCAGCTACCTAGGTAGCAACAGTATGTCTATTTTAATGCTTGAACTAAACGAACAACAAAATCATGCTACTGGTTTTCCATAAATAGCACACCGTTTTTAACACAAACAACAACAACAACAGCATTTAAACAGTGTCTTTGTATTTCACAAGAGCCACCACTAAATATCAGCCTAATAACAGCTGATAGGTGGCGGCATTTTAATCTAATAACAGTCGTTGTGCTACTAGCGCTTTCTGTATGTTACGTTTCTCTGCATACTTTTGGGCTGTTTAGTTTACAAGTTGCTGATTTATTACTACTGCTGTTTAATGACTTAGAAATCGCTACAAGGAAAAATAAGAAAAAATAATAAAAAACTATATTCAAATTAGAATTTAAAATGATCCATAAACTTTGTTCCATGTTCTAATTTATGTCATAGTTAACGCGAATCTTTATCAAATTTATACAATTCTAGCGCCTAGCTGCCAAAACTGTCCCGTTCATAGCCAGTAAACATTACAGATTTTAAGACAGACACACAAAAGTCTGTTAAAAACTAAGAAAAATATTTGCAAAACTAAATAAATTTTTCAAGTTGAATTGATATTCCAGAATATCACTTTATCACGTGAAAGGATGAAATAAAATTTAATATGGATAAAAAAATTAATTCTTGTATCAATCCTAGTGTGTGCAGTTTGTCTTAAATGCAGTTTTCTAACGTCACAAATAAAAAACTTTATGATCAAGATACGCATTTTAAGATTTTTATTTAGTTATATGGAAAATAAGTCGACTTCTACCAAATTCTCGCAATACTTTGGAATATTGTCGCATGTTTTAAGAAAGTTTATCTTTACGGCGTTAAGTTTACGCTATACCATTAAATATATAAAAACAGATATAATTTTCCAACAAAGTGATTTAATATTATTTGCGTTTACTTATTATTTGCGATTTACTAAGAAAAAATCTGATGGATTTCCTTCATCCTTCAAAACTCTTGATGTATTTACGGACGATCCTTCTATAATTTGTGGCCTTTTTGCCAATCTCTTCAAGGAATCTTTTTGTTCAGATTCATTTAACCCTGATGAAGGTTACTTCGACTACATGAACTCTTCACCCAGGGTCTCTTTGGTATCTATATCCTTTACCTCTGAGGATATTTTAAAGTATATTGGGACAATCGATAAGGATTTTGGCGCTGGACCTGATGGAATTCCTGCCGCAGTGTTAACTCAATGCGGATCCGTTTTGTGTCAACCACTTTCTTTATTATTTAATAAATCAATTACAGAATTTTATTTTCCAGTTTTTTGGAAAAAATCATTTATAAGTCCTATATATAAAAAAGGTTGGTTATTGTGTACGATCGTGTTAAAATTCATTGTGGAGAAGTCATAACAACTCGTCAGCATGGTTTTGTTAATGGAAGATCCACTGTGTCTAATCTTCTCGATTTTACAACATTCTGCTTAAATTCAATGGAATCTGGTAACCAAATTGACTGTATTTACACTGACTTTAGTAAAGCATTTGATAAATTACCTCATGATTTAATCTTATTCAAACTAAAGTTAATGGGATTTCCACATTATTTTGTATGCTGGATAAAATCGTATTTGACTGAGCGATCTTATCAAATACGATTCCGAGGGGTGTTGTCTTCAGAATTTATTGCTGAATCAGGTGTTCCACTTCTGTTTATTTTAGCAATTATTGACGTCACACACGTCATTGAACACTCTCGTCTGCTGATTTATGCAGACGATATGAAAATATACAGAAAAATAAATACTGAAAATGATTCTAACCTACTCCAGGCTGATCTGAAATCCTTTGAAGTTTGGTGTTCTAAAAATAATATGTTTCTCAATCCTAGTAAATGCCAAACTATGACCTTTTCGCGAAAAAGGAATTATTTATTATTTGATTACAATATAAAAGATACTGCTTTAAGTCGTGTAGATGTGGTCAAAGACCTTGGTGTATGCATGGATCCTAAGTTATCGTTCAACATTCATATTGATAATATATGTAAAAAAAGCTTCTTCAATGCTTGGATTTATAAAACGCTGGGCCAAAGAATTCAATAGCACGATTACAACTACAACGTTATATTATGCAATAGTGCGCCCTCACTTGGAGTACGCAAGTCAAGTCTGGTCCCCAAGTTATAATGTGCATGTTGAACGAATAGAGAGGATCCAAAAATGTTTTGTTCGGTTTGCTCTAAGGGGCTTAAGTGGAACTGATATCTTAAACCTTCCTCCTTATGAGGATCGTTTGAAACTATTAAGAATGCAGTCACTAAGTGAGCGAAGGAGGTCCGCAGATATCGTGTATTTACACCAACTCATGACCGGTGATTTCGATTCTCCGGAAATTCTTTCTCTCATTAATTTTAACTCTAACCGTAGAAGCAGTAGAAACGCTAACACTTTAATTTATTTACCTTTTAGTAGAACGAACTATATGTCAACTGCTCCTTTAAACCGCATGAGTACCTTTGTTAACAACTGTAGCGTTTTTGATGTTAACTTGTCAAAAGGTCAACTCAAAAGTAGATTAAAAGCTATTCTGTTATTAGATCTATATGTGCATGGTTAGAAGTTACGTCTTGTGTTGTCCCTGAGCCCAACCCAAACTTTGGTGGGTAAATTTTTTCCACATTAAATTTGTTTTTAGCCACTGGAATCTTTATCATTAAAACTTTTTGATGCTTTGGATTGTGGCTTCAAATGAGTTAATGCTGAGAAAGTCCGAAAAAGCTGTAGTAGCTAAACTCTTTTGCTATTGCATGCGTTATTCATTTTCTACAACTTATAATATTTCCATGTGGATTTTACATAATTGTACAAAATAAAAGGAAAATATTTTCTAATAATCTCAATGCAAAATGAAGATGATATGAATAATATTTAAAATTAAATGAACTATACCACACGTTCACAAGACAGAATGCAAAGTTGAGACACCTGTTTAGTTTAGTACCCTGTTGGAAAAATAAACACTTCAAGACTGGTATCATGATATCATTAGGATTTTGGAGCAATGTTTGTTTTTAGTACATTTTGCTGAAAATTCCAGTGCATATCGCTCAAGACAATCACAATTTAAAATTCTCATTTTCAGACAAGCCCATTTTGTATATTTATAGTAAAGAAGTCAGTCCTATGACGGGTTGGCATCATTCAGAGTAATAAGAATACTACAAAAACTTTTTCCGATTTGTTCACACCACTTTTTATATCATGTAAATTGTATGTGCATACTTTCAGGCTGAACATTTTGTGGTTAGTTTTAGTTAAACAGTGATATAAGGTGAGGAGTATGACGCTTATCTTTTAAATTTGTGTAAAAGATGTTATAAAAATTATTAAATAGGATGTGTGTTAATGTAGTTATATAATTTATAGCTCTCTTCAACTCTCATATTCTCAATTTTGAGTTGTGACATGCTTACACAAAAAAAAAATCAAGAAATCAAAAAGTAATAATAGCTCATGAAGTCTCCTATAACTTCTTCCATATCCGTACAAATTTCTCATGACAGTCTTTTATGCTTCAAATAATTCCTGCAGAGATTGCACAGAATCAACGCAGAGATTGCAGCAACCAAACATTAACATATTAAATTTGCTCCCATCAAGCTTGAAAGCAATACCTTCAAATATATCCGTAGCTGACTTCGTTGACAATTTGACGGTTTGCCAGGTGTCGATAATAATTTCCTTCTTCCTTAACGGTTTTCTTGTTCGTGCGATAATTTGCATAATCGTCTTGATGTCACGTGTGAAAAATGCTTTGCAGGTGATAATGAGGAACCGAGGTAAGAATTGAATTTTGTCATTGCTGAAATAAGAAGCAGTAAGAGGAAAGGTGGGAAAAAAAATCGTGAAAACATGCACTGAAGCACAATAGCGGATAATGAGAATGTTTAATCAGAATCATGCTAATTTGCTGCCTTTTGTGAGGGGAACTTAAGTTAAAAGCATGTAATTTTTAGCAACGTCGACATTATAAATTAACTAGTAAACGTTTAAGCACCAAGGTAGGGGAAATTATTTACTACAAGATTATTTTGTTCTCATTATTAGGAATACGTTTTTAAATTTTCGTTTTTTTAGTGTTTTAAAATGCATGTCAGTTGAAAAAAAAAATCGATATCATTTAACAAAATTACGCTACATGTTTAGATTGAAAATTTCACAAGAATTGTTTTTGAATTTTGAATTTTTTTGAAAACGGTTTTTGATCAATAATGTCAATTGAAGTTAATTGAATTGAAGTAATGTTAATTGAAAGTTAAAAATTTACCGTTACACAAGTTGTCCCGTTATTGACACGCAATCTATTTGCAGTGCAGTTTCTAACCTACAATTTACTTACCAAGAGATATATCACTACGGACAACGCGCTGTGGACAAAAAAAAAAATGGGTACAATTTCAGAAAAAAATATTTTAAGTGCATTTAGAAGAATTTTTCTTCATGTTTTTTATTCAAAAGTGTAGTTTTGGAATTTTCTGTAAATGTTTGTGAAATCATTTTAAATTTTGAAGCCTTCATAAAAGATTTTGGTATCTAGATGGGTCGCGGTGATCATTTTACACCCGAAAAAAAGCGGATTGCTATTGAGATGCATGCTGGAGGAAATGAATATGGAACGATTTCCAAAATTTTTGGACGTTCTCGAAATTTTGTCGTGGTTGCTTTAAAGAAAAAAAAAAAAAAAAATGGAGGAAATACTTGGAAGAAGACTTAAAAAAAAAAAAAAATCCAAAAAAAAAAAAAAAAAGACAGACAACGATGACCATCGCATTAATATAATACCGAAAAAGGACCCTTTTATAGCTTCAAGAACAATAGCAGTAGAATTAGGCAACAAAGTATCTTTACGGACTATTTGACGAAGGCTACTGGATTCAAAGATCTATAGCAGAATGCCCGTAAGGTTCCACTCCTTATTAAGAAAAACTTAAACGAGAGGAAAGAATTTTCCAATTTTCATGCCAGGAGATGAAGGAGTAAAAAAGTGAAACAGCATCCTATGGAACGAGGAAACCAACATAAATTTGTTTTCTTATGATGACGCAAGGAATGTTCGTCACCCAAAAGGTAAAGATTTCGATCCGCGGTACACTAGGAAATCGATCAAACATGGTGGCGAAAACATAATGGGCTGGGGATGCTTTTCCCACTATGGCGTAGGCTCAATATTTCATATTCAGGACATTATGACCCGATTCGAATATGTGGAAATATAACAAGGAATAATCTTGCCTTACGCAAGTGAAGAAATGCGCTTAGTTTGACGGTTCCAAACATAAAATAAAACAATAAATAAAATGCAATTATCTAATTTTTTTCTTTAGAAACTGCAGGTGTTCCTATTTTTATGGCCACATGAAAATCATTTTCATTACCTATTGTTATGAATGACTTATTTTTCTTTATTTTTGTTTGGAATTCAAATTGTTTTTCTTATTTACTTTTCTTATTACTCTAAAATTATAATTACTTTTTTACAAAAAAATATTTTAATAATAAATTATTTACAAAAAAAAAACTCACTAAAGCCCTGGTGTAACTATATTTTTTGTCCAGATATGTATATGGCTACTGGAATTTAAAAAAAAAAACAATAAAAAATTAGCATCATAACCGTCGTGGAATGAAAATGGCGGGGTTTTTCGAAAATGGCTAATTTTTTATGTATTGCAACCGTTATAACTGTTTTGCCTAGTTTAAACGCTTTGTAAGCTATTAAAAAACACACTAATTTCCATTCTAACCAGCTACAATTAACTTTACGTTTGAAAACTTTCTAAACTTCAAGTCAGCCGGCAAATTAAACAAAAACATTCTAAAAATGGCATCAGATTTCAGCAGCGATGAGTAAGTAGTTTAAGTTAACAACTATAATCTTTTAATTAACACATAAATTTATATTAGATTTGGCGATGATGAAACATTGAAACCTATACGCAAGGAATATGTGGCTGTCTTCGAACGGAATGGCTGAAAGAGTTTCCGTGGCTGGTCCGATTGTCATACAAAAAACCTTAAAGTTGCCAAGACAACACCAAAGCTGCGAGATTTCTTCATCAGCACGGACATTGAAAGTTACGATAAATATGTGCGTAGCGGAACATAATTTCCCTTTTTCGGTTATAAAGAATTTACCATAAACCGAATAAAAGCTCAAAAATTATTACAGCTATAACTGAACCAGAGAATATAAAAAAAATTTCGGTGTTTTGTCGTTTACAGTACTTGTCGCTCATCATCGATGAAAGCACCGATTGCACTGTGTCAAAAAACTTTGCGATAATTATAAGAATTTTCAAGTACTTTTGTAATCAAAAAGTAATTTTTGTAAACCGCTAAGTATCAAACCGACAATTTGAATTATCTTCCGAACATTCTTTTCGCATTTTTCGCGCTCCTGGCGAAGATTGCAGCAACATTTATAGCGAACGCACATTCGCGATACTCGCTTTCGAGTCTCCAAGTCCTTATCAACGGCCCTGCCGTGGCTACTTCTATCGCTGTGACCACGACTATTCTCCTTACTGCTCCGAGTGCAGCGATGACAAGGAAGATGCGAACACACGTCTACTTTGATTTTCCACAATTTGAAGTAGAGCGACAATTCATCCATCGACTTGTAGGTGGCAACCTAGAACCAGAATCATGCATTGAAGCAATGACAAAATCACAAGAATCATGGAACAATGAAATAAGAACCGTCGATCAATATAAATTAAGGCGTCTCGAAGCTGAAAGAGCGTGCATCATGACTGACGGTTAGATGGGTTAGGCGGGCTTCGTGAATTTTCACACGTTTTCCTTCAAGGAAAAGAGAATGGGAAAATACTGATGATACGAGAACGGAAATGTTCTGCCTACTGATGAAATACTTTACGGTTGTTCCGGGGGGATTATGTAACCAGAAGGGGAGGTGTTTTAGCTGATTAAAGTTTCGCACTTCGGCTTTTGATGATTTTAACTCATAGGAAGGAAAACGGTTATATAAACGATTCCAGTTTTATGGCAGGTGTCACTTTCCTTCGTTCAAACTAAGTTTTCTATAACCTGTTTTTGACTCGTTTCATTTTTAAACATAGGGCCAGACTTCTTTCAAATCCACTCATCGGCTTAGGAGCTTATTTGGCGTAGACAGACAAACATCTATAAAATTAATAGATATCTTTCAAAAATTAAAGCCACAAATATATCGAAAGGGAATAAAAATACACCAAAATATTAGCACATACTAAGTTCCCTTAGTTGCACTATTTTTGGAACACTAATTCTATGCTTGGAGCTGTGTTCTAAATGTTTTATATTTGATTGTTTATGGCGGCTACTGCCTCTCGTACTACACTCAGAAAAAAGTGTCCCGGAATATGATAAAAAACGCATCATATTTAGAGAAAAATGGTATAGACTTTGCTCCAGAGAATGATATTCTCTAATTGTGATACTAAAAATTCTCTTAAAATGATAAAAAGCTTTCATGAAATAGAAAAATATATCGTTTTTAGAAAAAATACTATTCATTTTTGAGAAAATATTTGTTTTTATTGAAGAAAATACTTCTCATAGTGAATTTTTTATCAAAATATAAGAAAAGTTTTTCATTTTCAATAAAATTTCTCTATAAATGAGAAATTTTTTGTGCGAGAAAAATACTTATCATTATTAGAAACATTGAAATATTTCCATTTCCTATAAGTAAAGAAATATTTCTTCGAAAATGTGAAAATTTATTCTAATTGAAGAAAATTTTATTTGAAAAAGAAAAAATATCTATTATCAAAAATAGAGAAAATTTTTACCGGAGCAAAGTATGTGTTTTTTTTCTCAGTGTAGCGACATCCACAATACCTTGATTGGCGTTCTAAGCAAGCAACACCTCGGTTTAAATATTTTGCATTTTAATGCGAGAAGTTTAAACGACATTAAGCTTGATTATGTACGGCATTGCTTTGAGGACTCTGCTGTAGATGTTATTTGTGTCTCTGAAACCTGGTTTCATGCTGATTTAAATGACAACTGTTTAGAGATTAATAATTTTAAGCTATGGCGGAATGATCGTTTGAATAGAAAAGGTGGGGGTGTTGCAATATATACTAAAAATAATTTAAATGTAAAATTGTTGGGAATGTCGAATGGTTCGGAGGTTGTGATCTATAACAATTGCGTTAAAGTTTTCTTGTCGTGTGTTTATAATCCGTATCGCAATTGTTGTCTGGATGAACTGTTTACCTCTGTGTCAAACTGTGTTATTGATCATGACCATTTTGTTATGTGTGGGGATTTCAATATTAATATGTTATCCAAAGACAACGTCGCTTGCCATTTTGTTGATAAACTTACTGAAGTTGGTCTTCAAACAGTAAATAATAGTATGCCCACTCGCTTTGCAAATAGTGCATCTCCGAGTCTTTTAGATCTGCTTGTTGTTTCAGATGTCTCTTCTGTTTTTTTATTTGACCAAATATCCTTTATTTCCGACCATGATCTTCTTTTTTGTACTATAAATGTAAATCTTTCAACTGTTGCCACTGATAAAACTATCACATTTCGGGATTATAAATCTTTAGGTTTCAGGTCTCTGTTTTTCGACTTGTTATTGATTCTGTTATTGATTGGTCAGAATGCTGGATTCTTAGCTCAGTTAATGACAAGATTAACTTTTTTATAAATAAAATTCTCGCATTGTTTGATGTACATGTTCCGGTTATTACTCGGCGGGTTTCTAGCAGATGTTGTCCGTGGTTTAACAGAAATGTTAGGTCAGCCATTAAAACTCGGAATAGAATTTACAACCGTTGGAAAAGAAATCCCACATCATCTAATTGGGATTAGTACAAAAGAGCAAGAAATGAAGCTAACTCATCTGTTAAATTATCTAAACGCCATTTTTTTATGAACAAGTTAGATTCATCATTGCCCTCAAAAAAGCTTTGGAACAATTTAAGGCAGGCTGTGGTATGCAGTGTTAAACCTGATGATTGCGACGTTGATACTGATATTCTAAATGATTATTTCATTGGCTGTTCAGGGTCTTCTGATACTTTGTCGACTTATATTACATGTACTTTACCTTGCTGCTGTTAGTGAGAGTGACGTTGCTCGTTGTGTTTACAAAATAAAATCAAATGCCGTGGGTGAAGACGGAATACCAATTAAATTCATAAAAATTATTTTACCGCACATTTTGAGCCCTTTAACCCACATTCTAAATCACTGCTTTACAAGTTCTTGCTTCCCTGAGGTTTGGAAAGTAGCGACAATTGTTCCCATTGCAAAAAAGTCCAATGCCCGTGACCCATCTGACTTTCGGCCTATTAGTTTGCTATCATCATTATCTAAAGTACTTGAGTCTCTCATGGCATTACAAATCTCAGAGCACATTAGAAAATATGACCTCATGTCTCCACTTCAGTCTGGCTTTCGACCTGGCCACAGTTGCGCTACAGCAGTATTAAAGATTTTAGATGACATAAGGTTGACATATGACTTAGGGCATATAAATTTACTCTGCCTCTTGAATTTCTCCAAGGCATTTGACTCTGTTGACCATTCTCTTTTGTGTCAGAAACTGGTAAATAACCTTAATTTTTCTGGCACAGCTGTCCGTCTGTTATACGATTACTTAGTTGGAAGGTCTCAACGTGTAAGGGTGGGTATTAGTCTGTCTGCTTTCCGTAATTTAACCTGTGAAGTTCTTCAAGGCTCTGTACTTGGTCCGCTTTTATTAACAGTATTTATTAACGATATCTTCAGCAAATGTCGGTATGTTACCATGCATGCATATGCTGATGATCTTCAGCTGTGCTTGTCCAGATCTATTAATCTTGTTGATGATTTGTGTAGTAAGATGAATGAAGACTTAATGAAAATAACTGAATGGGCTGTGTCTATTAGCTCAAGATCAACCCCGTTAAGCCATATGTCTTGCCGATTTCTAAATCCTGTCGCTCTTTCTCTAGGATACCAGCTATTTACCTTAATGGAGTAGAACTGAACTTTGTTGATAAAGTAAAGAATCTTGGTTACCACATTAACACCTCACTTTCCTGCGTAAACCATATCAATTCTGTTGTAAGTAAGGTCTATTATATCCTGCGAAACTTAAGGTGGACTGCGTCATTTGTTCCTATTGCAACTAGAAAAAAGTTAGTACAGCAGCTCATAATGCCTATTATAACTTACTCAGATGCTGTATACAGTAAAATTGATTCCAGGTCCAAACTAAAGCTACAACATGCTTTTAACAATGCAGTAAGGTATGTTTATGGCCTTCGAAAGTTTGACCGTATCAGTCACATGGCTAATCAAATTCTAGGTTGCAATATTTTTAATTACCTGGATGCTAGGAACTGCTTATTTTTATATAATTTGATACATTCCAAAACACCCAATTACCTTTATGAAAAGCTTCAATTTTGTAGATCTAATAGAAATCTGAACCTCACTATCCCTGTTTATAATTATTTAAACTCCAACAGATTATTTTTCGTGAATGCAATCAGATTGTGGAATTCGTTGCCTGTTAGAATAAAAAGTATCTATAAGAAGCACACCTTTAAGCATGAAATTTTTCTATACTTTTCTTAATACTGTCTACATCTTTCTATCAACATTTACATTATTTATTCTTAAGTCCTGATTTGTAACTTACTTATGTTCTGTTGTTATAATTGGTTGCTTATTCAAATCATTTATTTTTATATAACTTAATTCTTAGCTTTACTAGTATGTCTTTTTTGTTTTTTTTTTTTTTTGGCTGTCTGTATTTTAACTTGTTGACTATTTGTTAATTCTTATTGCATTTAAAAGACTAGGTCTTACATGTAAACATTAATTTTAAATAAATAAATAAAAACTAATTTTGGAACACTAATTTTCTTAAGTGTCAACACGAATACTTGACTGAACTTTTTCTGTCACAGTTCAGATACAAACAACTTGTATTTTATGATGAGCAAAATAACACAGCTATTCCCACCACATAAAACTTCAACATTTGTGTCTACTAAATTGCGTTATGATTTCAGCTTTTGATGAAAGTGAACATTAACGGTCTTAAAAGTTGTGTTTTACTTGTCTGACTTCTGTGACCGTTGCCATAAATTTAAAGGTATTTCGTGTACTTGTTTTGTTGTAGTTCTGTTGTTGTTGTTGCTAAAGTTTTTCTTCTAAGATGTTCTTTCATAGCCAGTAGCAAGTAACTTTTTCACTTCACTTTTATGGAAGAACCTTATGAATTACTCACTAAATGGTGTCGAAAAGCAAAAACGAGAGCTTAATAAATTTTCACTTTTAAGACAAAGTTTTTTTTATGACAACTTGCGCTGGAAACTGACGGTGGACAGACAGACGGTTGTGGAAGTTTTGAGTTTTCGACTAGAAGTCTGAAGTTAGTTGTGTTGAAACAGTTCTTGAAGAAAGATAACAGTTGACAGTTAATCAACATTAATTTTGTTTTCAATATGAAGTTTTTATTTGTGTTGCTTCTGCTGCTACTAAGTCTAAGTTTAAGTCTAAGTGTCAGTGAATATTGCTGTAAAAAGGCAGAAATAAGTGTTCAAAGTGTTGTTAATGCTGTCAAATCTGAAGAGCGGGTTAGCACATCAGCAGAAATTTCCTCCAAATACAGTCAAAGCTCAGGACATGATTCTTGGTTTGGATTTTTTAAAAAATTGATTTTAATACCAAAAAATGTCAATGGGTCAGACAAACACTTGGAGCAACAGCATCATAATAACACCAACAATACAAACAGCTTCCACCAAAATGACGTGGAAAAGTCAACAGAACTGCCTGTCATGTTTGACAAGCGGCAAGAGCTCAGCAGAGCTTTACCTGATGACACTGTCATGGAAGCCATTCATTTTCATATGAAACAAACAGCAGCATCGGAAAGTGAAAAAGCCAACAACAAGAGGAAGAAAAAGAAAAAGAAGAAGAAGAAGAAACGCAGAAAAAG
The DNA here is from genome assembly GCA_958299015.1 of Tetanocera ferruginea. NCBI lineage: Eukaryota > Metazoa > Arthropoda > Insecta > Diptera > Sciomyzidae > Tetanocera > Tetanocera ferruginea. Next base: position 91,547,406 of record OY282644.1, on the reverse strand, counting down.
AAAGAAAAAAGGCGAAAAGGAGAAGAAGAAACGTAAGAAAAAACCACAATACAAACCCGCAATGTTTGGTCAACAGGCTCACGTCATTTTTGCCACGGTAACCGAAAAACCCAGTTACTGGCATCCGTCAACCACAAAACATCCCGCACTCGCTCTTCTACCCACAAAGAAAATCAAATATCTCTGGAAGAAGCATAACATTCTAAAGAAGAAGAAAAAGGAGTATTTCAATCATATCTATCAGGTTTTCTTGCCATTCCTCAAGTTCGTTGCCTTTTTCACCGTCCTCAACCCTTTCACGTTGGCCGTATTTCTATTTACGCTCATTTCACCAGTGATTTTTTCATTTTTGGGTTTTGTGGGGCTAAGTGCATTGGTGAAACCATTTCTACACCTGCTCTTCGATGTCAAACACCGTGTGAACACCATCAAACGTAAGAAGCTGCAGGCATTGCGGCGTCGTCAACAGCGACGTCGACAACGTCGTCCAATAACAATACACAAGCACTACTATCAGAACAAACCGCATCCTCAACCACATCCTCAACCACATTCACCAAAACATTTCAAATGGCGGGCAACGTATAATCCTATTTTGCCACACGTGCGAAATAAGCTAAAACATCGACAAGAACCGGCATCATCTTTTGAAAGTTATGAGGCGGGTTGACTTTGTATTTGTTTCGAGGCACTTTTGAAAATGAAACAATTAAAATTATAATGTTTGAACAAATAAAATAAATTATTTAATAGAATAACTAGTAATTTTCTAAAAATTATTCCTTATTTTTTTTTTATGAAAAAAATGTGTGAAATGTAAAAGCAAACCAAAGTAAGTCGATGATATGAAAATGAACTACGTAACTTTAGTAGTTGCCAGATCGATGTGAATCTTTTTCGGATACACTGTACAACAACTACTGAAGCACATGGCAAATTGGATCTATTCGCATATTTAAACAAAAATTAAAAATTCGAAGTTACAAGTGGGTATAACGCCTTAATTTATAAAAAGAGGACAGAGCTACAACGAAGACTGGGGTCATTTATATGAGTGCCGTTGAGCCAAAACTCAAAATGTTAATGTTAAGAATTTTTCAATAAGAGGTATAATTTAAAATATCCCACCATTTTTTCAGGTGACAACACACAAATGTCATGCGATGACGTTTGACAAGGATCAACAAGAAGATTTTCAGATATGAATCAAAACCCAAATGAAAATTCTATGTAAAAAACGATTAAAATATTGAACAAAATTCGTAAAGAAATTTATTTTGAGTTATGAGGCTCAATTCTATCCATCTGGGTACGAAAACTCAAGAGAAATAGTTGAACAAACTTTCCATCCACAATGAGTAACTAACGAGTCCATAACTTAACAAAGAGTTTGTGCTTTGAACAGAGTGTGAGAAACACTCGCTTTTGAACGATTAAATATTCAATCTGCTCAAAATAGCTCATTTTGCGATTGCATTTTATTATGATAAATTCTTAAGAAATCGAACGTTCACCAAAACAACTCATTGTGTTCTCTCATGAGCGACTAAAAGCATTGATAGTTTGTTCCCGCGTTCTACCCTCGAACGATCGCTTTGGCAAGCACGCTCATAAGAAATATATTCATAAAATCACTGCATGTTAACTCTCTCTAAAGGATTTATCATAATAAAATACAATCGTGAAATGAGTTATCAAGAGAAGATTGAATGCTTAATCGTTCGTGAGCGTATTTTCCAAAATTTGAACGTTTTTGTTGTGCGATAGCTTGTTTAATTTGAAAAATGGGCAGCGTTTCAAATATTGACTAGAAAAAACTTGTTGCCTAAGAAACAAAATTTTCGAAGTGGCTTTGTGTTAAAAAACAACGAAATTGAGCTTTTTTTTGTTTGTTTGAGTAGCAATTTATCACTTCAAAATATGCTCACAATTGATTTAAGATTCAATCTTTACAAAATGAGTTATTCATTGAATTTTAATAATAATTTTAATATGAACACTTACTTTTGTTTGTTTGACTAGCAACTTATCACTTAAAAATATGCTCACAATCGATTTAAGATTCAATCTTCACAAAATGAGCTATTCATTAAGTTTAAATATGAACGTTCGCAAGCAACGAACCATCATGAGTGAGCATACCAACAACGATTGCAGCGATATATTTTCGTTCTTGATATTTAAGAACATTGCTTTTGTTTTTGAAAGATAGTAAACGCTTTTGTTTGCGGCGGAATTTTTGCACTCATGAGTAATCGAAAGCAGGCAGTTTTAACTTAGTGATTAGTTGTGAGAACAAACGTATTTTGATCGTTCTCCGCTGTCTTTGAATCAAAGTAAAATGCTCATATTTTTTACCAAAATATTGATTTTGTTATCAATTTAAAAGGATGATTAATGTTCATGAAATTTAAAAACTATACCGATAGGAGTTTAAAGTTTAAATTTTAAACCTTGGCGAGATTAAAACTCAGTTTTAGCATTTGACGCGGTTTTAATTTTATATCCATGCGGGACCTATTCATTTGACGTATTTGACGTGGTTTAAATTTTAATACAATTTCGGTACCATAATTTATACAGCACCGGATTGACTTCAATTTAGTACAAGATTTTTAACCGTGTACCTACTTGATGAAGATTGTGTGGCAGAGACAGGCGAGTTTTTACAAGAGGTTGCTATGTTTTTCTCTTCATTATCGCTGCAAGAATAGAATTTAATAAAACAAGTAAAGAAAGTCTAAAGTCGGTATAGGCCGACTATGAAATACCATAAACCTAATTTAAAAAAAAATTGAAAATAGGCATGTCCGTGGGCGGATGGAGCCTATATTGTATATGCATTTAAATGTTGATGAAAAATTTACACGTACCAAGTTTTATTCCTGTAACTCACAGTTAATGCTTTTATTGTGCTTTCGCCATGGGAAGTGGGCGTGTTCATGGACTCCCCAATTTTTGCTTATTGGTATTATAACCATAGTTTTGGTATAAAATACATACATACCAACTTTGATCTTTCTATGACAAACATAACCTTATTTATTGAGTTTTAAACTTTTTGGGTTGTATGGGAGGTAGGCGTGTCCGTGGGTGAATGACGTCCATTTTTCAAAACCATCTTTGGTTTGTCATAAATACTATACCTGCCAAATTTTATTTCTGTAGGTTGAACAGAGGTTTATTTATTGCGTTCTCAATTTTTTGGTTGTATAGAAGGTTGGCGTGTCCGTGAATGGATGACACCCATTTTTCGAAGACATCTTTGTGTTGATATATAACATATACACACCAAATTTTATTGTTGTAGGTTAATTATTAGTTAATTTATGCAGTTTTCAATTTAAGGGTAGTATGGGAGGTAGGCGTGTCCGTAGACGGATGATATTCATTTTTCGAAGACATATTTGTGTTGATACAAAACACATATAAACCAAATTTCATTATGGTAGGCTAATTGTGAGATTATTTATGCAGTTTTCAATTTTTGCGTTGTATGGGAGGTAAGCGTGTCCGTGGGCGAATTCTAAAAATATTCAATAGTGCATATCCTTGGGTCTTTGCGACCATGTGTATCAAGTTTCATCCAATTATCTCAACTCCTTCTTCTTATCCTGTGTTTACGTACAACACATAGACGGAGGGACGGACATGAATAGCTCGACTCACGAGGTGACGCTGTTCAAGAATATTTCTATACCGGACTTGCTTCGTTCTATGCGTTACAAAAATTTACACAAAGTTAATATACCCTGACTTTTCAGGTTTAGGGTATAATAAGAAACGGTTTGGCTGAGGATCGAACCAGAGTCACTTGTTTCATCAAATCAAATCGACAACCGCTTAACCAATTGAGCCACGGAATAAAATTTTTTTGCGCGTGCTAATTGTGTTCTTAATGAAATTTAAAAACTACAGCAATAGGAGTTTAAAGCTTAAATTTTAAACCTAAGACTAAAACGTAGTTTTAGCATTTGACGTGGCTTAAATTTTATACCCATGCGGGACTTAAACTTAGTTTTAGTATTTGACGTGGCTTAAATTTTAATACAATTTCATTACCGTCATTTATACAGTACAGGATTGACTGAAAGTTAGTCCAAGATTTTTAACCGTGTACCTACTTTATGAAAATTGTGTGCAGGGCCGGCCCGAGAATTTGTGGCACCCTAGGCCAAGAGTTTAAATCGTGCCCCTAAAAGTTGAATAAACTTACTTAAATGTAGAAAATTTAGACCTAAAATTAAAACAAAAGGAAAATAATATGAAGTTATCGACTATTTAAGTAAAATTATTAAAATATTTGGTCAAATTATTCAACGAAAAGATAGAAAATTTAAACTACAAAGTTTAAAAACGAAAATTTTACCGACATTTTTTTTAAAAATCGACAGAAAGATCGACTTTCTGAATCCAAGTAGTTAGCAATACAATTAAAAGACCAACTTTTCAACCGAAAAAGTTGAAAATTTAACTTAAAGTTCTTGTTGTCTTGTGAAAAAATTTAACAAAAAGGCTTTCTATACGCTAGAAGATAACAATTCAACTAGAAGGCAAATTTTTTTACTGAAAAAGATGAAAAATTTAAATAAAAGTTGACTTTTTTAAACCTAAACATTTAGAAATTCAAGTGAAAGGTTTTTTTTCATTCCTATTAGTTGAAAAATTCAAATAAAAGTTGGTCCTATAATCCTTTATTAAAATATACGAACAATTGATAATTTCTAAAATTTGCTTTTTATTGTTATAAAATTATAATTGATAATTTTTTGAAACTATGTTTGAAACTCAAATAATTTGAATTCACTCCAGTAGGCTGCGTAAACAGAAAAAAGTTTAAATGTAGAAAATTTCATCATTCATGGCAAAAAATATGTTATAAACATGTTGACTTTTTCAATAAATTTGTCAACCTATAAAGATGAAAATCTGGACTTAAATAGTTGAAGAAGTAAATTTGAAAGATGCTTAATTCGTCTCTTGGGTTGAAAGACTTAGGTTGAGCTCAGCAATGAAGAAAAACTTTGCCAAAATAGTTGAAAAAATTTACTATAAAAGTTGAAAAATTCGTTCTCTAAAGTTCTAATAAGTTTTATTAACTTATGAAAGTTGAAAATTTGACATTAATATTTGAAGAATTAAGAATGAAAAATTAGTCCCTTAATTTTAAATACACGTTAGTCTCGTTGGTCCTTATAGCTTACGATATATTGATCTAATTTTGTATATATATATGGCGTCCCGAGCCCGGGCCTTACTGGCTCGGCTCTGGGGCCCACTCTGTTTGTGTGGCAGAGACATGCAAGTTTTTACAAGAGGTTGCTATGTTTTTCTCTTCATTATTGCTGCAAGAATAGAATTAAATAAAAAAATAAGGAAAGTTTCAACGTTAAAGTGTAACAAAAGACCTCACATTGAACTATGTAGTAAAAACTTGTAGACTTCAGAAATTTTTAAAAACAATAAAAATTTACCATAAAATTTTCAAGCGAAACTTTTCCAGGTAATCTCTCTTGTTTATTTTCCGCTAACTTAATGCACAATGTTACCACTTTGTGCATAATTAAAAGCGTTTTACGCTCTTAGCGCACCCAACCTGAAGCCAAATGAAGGCCCTGTTTAAGCATGAAGCTTATTTGATACACTTTTTGAGTACCAACATTCAAGTATTATGTATGCATAGAACATACAGTTTATACAGTATATTCAGCTGAGGTACTCCTGCACTGTCGCTTTCGCCAACGCAACCATCAACTGGCTTTGCTGCCGCCACAACGTCACATGATGAAGGATGTAAGCGTTAGAATCTGCGTTGTTTTTCTACAAATTAAAATAGTTTCCACACTGCAGTTGTTGAGTTTCCGCTTGAATTTGAAAACTTTTGAATTTTCATGGTTTTTTCAACTAACATCATTTCAGCAGCCTGCCTGCCTGGCATTCGCTATATTTAAAGACGCGACGCCCACTAGTGCTCTCATTCGTAAAGTTTTATTCCAAATGAATTGTGAGTTGGTTTTATTTCGTTTTTTTTTCAAACCCATAACTTTGTGGGTTTCTTTGTTGTTATGTTGCATAAAACAACACATGCCAATAGCTTTATTTAGCTTAAGACAAAGTTCGTTACAGAATTTTTGGACAATAAATTTAAACCTCGCTCTATTTAAGTCACTTCAAAACTAAATTCCAAGCCATTTATTCGATTGCGAAATTTAATACAAATCTTGTCATGTTGTTCCTTTTACTATTGCCATCACTTATATAACGTAAAACGCAAATACTGAACCAGCTCCTCGCTGCTCTACTCAAAATGAATTCTGCGCAGATATTTTAAAAAAACTCAGATATATTGCAATTTTGAATAGTATAAAAAAAAATTTATTTACAAATAAAACTAAACTCTCATCATCAGTTACGGATTTACCAAAGACTTAATCAAATCGTCGTCGGCCGAGATGTCCATTCGATAGAATCTGGACCGTCTCACCAAACGTTCGTCGTCGTCCATCACACCATAGACTTCCTCGATCGGCAACGATACCTCCACCTCATTTGGCGACAACAATTTTCGAGCATCTTTGCGAAAGTTCTCAATTGTCAGTCGCATATCTTCGTGCGCCATGATGAAGCTCTTCAACGATATCACTTCGTTCTTCTTTGAATTTCGCAAATACTTTGCCTCGATCTTGTCGATGTCGGCAATCAGCCGAATGAATAAAAAGTCTGCATAACGCTTCTTAACCTCCAGCTGTGACAGCTCATCGAACCAGTTGAATGTGCGTGAATTCATCACGATTATGAAGGCCAAAAATATTACCTTGATCAGTACGACTAACATGATAAGTATGAGCGCAAAATGTTCCAGCTCATTGTAGCAGAATTCGAGCAGATCCTTCCAATAGATGAGATCGCGACTGTTGTGCTTCAGCTCATAGTGCAGGAAACCAATGAACACAACCGTGAAGACGGACATAAACCAAATGTACGGATAGTGGTCTTGAAAGAATTGATGCAATTTTTGACAGACTTTTCGAATTGTGAGCATGATAATTAGTGTAACTTTTTTATGACAAATTTATATATATTTTTTATTTATTTTTTTATATAGATTTTGTTTCACTTAATTTTGACAAAACTATTGTTCGGATTTTTTTACTTCAAACAAACATCGATTTGATTAACTTTTACGAGATCACAAAATAAAAATGCTATCAGCAGCAGAGCAAATATTTGAGTGAACATTATTAAAAGGCGGAAAAAAAAAATAAGCACTGACAATAGATTTAAGAACAAGTGGCTATCAAAAGAATGTTGCTCTGCTTCAAATATGTAAAATTTTGTTTGAAGAATGTAGCAACTCCTTCATAATTAAGCTTGCTTGGAGTTATTTGATATATTTTATAACGGCTAATATGTATTTTTTTTTTATTTATATATAAGCTTAATACAAGCAGTTTGAATACTTAAGAACTAAATTTTATAATTAACAGGGAGTATCTTAATTTACAATTTACAATGGTACCATATCTTAATTAGAAGAATACATTAGAGAGGGGGAGGAAGTGTCGTTGGAGTTTAGAAGGATATTTCCGAGTAGTGGTCTGCTCAGGTGAAAACCGAATTTACTGATCAAACTATTGGTTATCCGAATCATTCTGGTTATAGGTTCACTGCATCCATAGCCGGTGCGGTGAAAGTTAAGGTGGAAGAGAGGTATAGACCTAAGGTTGCGTGGGTTGGTATTAAAGGATATTAATTGGAGTAGTTCTGGGCAGTTAATGGTACCGCATACTAGTTGATGAATGAAGAGAACATCGGCAACTTCCCTTCGCTTTGCAAGTGTTTGCATGTTAATCAACTTCAGACGGTTGGCATAAGGAGGTAAGTTGAAACTGTCAGAGCCGGGAAGACCACGAAGAGCGAAACGAATGAATCTGCGTTGAACGGCTTCGATTCGCATTGAATGGGTGTTGTAGATGGGAGACCAAACCTGACTGGCATAATCGAGGATGGGTCTAACAAAGGAAAGATAGAGAGATTTAGTGACGTAAGGATTGGAGAACTCTCTGGACCAGTGGACCATTACTTAATTTCTATCCCCGGAACCAAAGTGATGTCTTGAAACTTTCTGAAACTCTGCTCATATACCATCAATTACTGATTTATTTTGAGTAGTTAAAAAAAGTTTTGATTCCTACCATTGTAGAATGAAGGATTTACCAGACCCACAACCACAGATTATAGAAATGATTTACAGGCGAAACAGACCATTTCGGGAAAGGAATGGAGTTAACTTTAAATAATTTTTCAAAAAGAAACAGTATTGAAAGAAAGCATTTAAAAACAAGTAAAGAAAGTCTAAAGTCGGTCTAGCCTGACAGTGAAATACCCTAACCTATTTTTTCAAAATACAATAATGGTATTGAAAATAGGGAGTCCGTGGGGATGAAGCCCAGAATTTGTATTGTATTTACAATATAATTTACAATTTTTGTACACATCTTAGTTCTAATATAAAATATATAGTTACCAAATTTTATCTCTGTATAACAAATATAAGCTTATTTAGTTATGGAGTTTTAAATTTTATTGGTTGTATGGGCGGTAGGCGTGTCCCTGGGCGAATGACGCCCATTTCTAAAAATACATCTTCACATTGTTAGAAAAAACATGCGTACCAAATTTTTTCTCTGTAGGTTAAACATACACTGAGAAAAAACACATACCTTGCTCCGGTAATAAATTTTTTTATTTTCGATAATAGCAATTTTCTCTTTTTCAAATAAAATTTTCTTCAATTAGAATAAATTTTCACATTTTAAAAGAAACATTTCTTTACTTCTAGGAAATGGAAATATTTCAATGTCTCTAACTGTACAACAAAACTCAAGTTTTTAAAAATCCCAAGAGTTTTCACAACGGTTTCTTAAGGTTTTGAGTTCGCTGACTCCGAATCTTAAGTCAGAATTTTCGGGTCACCCTAGGTTTTCGAGCTAAAGGGTAGACTGAACCCTAACCCCCTACTGGTAATGAAATCAATATGAGCGACCCCCATTACTTTTTCAAGAGGAACATTTTTTGCTTTGAAACCCATATCTTCCGACCCCTCCGTATGGGGGCTCCCATACAAATTGTATGATCTTCATATATTTATACCCTAAACCTGAAAGGTGAGGGTATATTAACTTTGTGCAAACGTTTGCAACGCATAGAACGAAGCGAGTCCGGTATAGAAAAGTATATATATTCTTGATCAGCGTCACCACGTGAGTCGAGCTATCTATGTCCGTCCGTCCGTCTGTGTGTTGTCCGTAAACACAGGATAAGAAGAAGGAGTTGAGATAATTGGATGAAACTTGGTACACATGGTCACATGCACCCAAGGATCTGCACCATTGCATATTTTTGGAATCCGCTCACGGACACGCCTACCTCCCATACAATGCAAAAATATAAAACTGCATAACTCAGCTCATAATTAGCCTACAACAATAAAATTTGGTATGTGTGTGTTTTATATCAACACAAAGATGCCTTTAAAAAATGGACGTCATCCGCTTACGGACACGCCCACCTCCCATACAACCCAAAAATTGAAAACGCAATAAATAAGCCTCTGTTTAACCTACAGAGCTAAAATTTGGCACATATGTTTTTTATGACAAGACAAAGATGGTTTTGAAAAATGGACGTCATCCGCCAACGAACACGCCTACCTCCCATGCAACTCAAAAAGTTTAAAACTCAATAAATAAGGTTATGTTTATCATAGAGAAATTATGTTTGGTATGTATGTATTTTATACCAAAAATAAGGTGTGTTCCAAAATTGGGAGTAATCCGTCTATGAACACGCCCACCTCCCATAGCGAAAGCACAATAAAGGCATTAACTGTAAGCTACAGGAATAAAACTTGGTATGTGTAAATTTTTCATCAACATTTAAATGCATATAAAGTATAGGCTTCATCCTCCCACGGAGACGATCATTTACAATACAAATTTTTTTGTTTTTGAAAAGTAGGTTTAGGGTATTTCATAGTTGGCCTAGACCGACTTTAGACTTTCTTTACTTGTTTTTATTTGAACGTTTTTATTGAAACAAAAAACTCGACAAATTTTCTGTTTGCCTATTTATAATTATGTAGAATTCTAAGCATTAAATTAAAGAAATATCAAAAATAAATAGTAATAATAAAAAATATTAAAAATAAAAAAAAAAATAATGTCAAGCAAATTTTTTGTACTCCAATTAATATTAATAAAATTTTTTTTAATAAAATTTTCATGTAAAATATGTAGAAAAATCATGAAATTTGTATGAAAGCCCCCATACGCAGGGGTCGGAGGGGAAGGGTTCCAAAGCAAAAACTGTTCCTCTTGAAAAAGTATGGGGGTCGGTTATATTGATTTCATTAACATTAGGAGGTGAGGGTACTGCCTCCGCTGTAGCTCGAAAACCTAGGGTGACTCGAAAATTCTGACTTCAGATTCGGATACAGCAAACCAAAAACCTTAAGAAAGTGTAGAGAAACCCTTTGGGATTTTTTGAGTGTTGTACCGTGTAATGATAAATATTTTTCCCGCACAAAAACTTTATCATTATAGAGAAAAATGTATTTAAAATTAAAAACTTTTCTTATATTTTGATAATTCACTATGAGAAGTATTTTTTTCAATAAAAAAATCTATTCTCAAAAATAAAAAGTATTTTTCTCTAAAAACGATAGATTTTTCTTTTTCATGGAAGCTTTTTATCATTTTTAGAGAATTTTTAGAATCGCAATTAGAGAATAGCATTCTCTGGAGCAAAGTATGATGCCTTAAAAAAGGCAAATATGATGTCTTTTTTATCATATTCCGAGAAACTTTTTTCTGAGTGTAAGCTTATTTATTTGGTTTCTTATTTTTGGGTTGTATGGGAGGTGGACGTGTCCGTGAGCATATGACACCCATTTTTCGAAGGCATCTTTGTTTTGATATAAAATATATAAGTATCAAATTTTATATTTGTAGGTTAATTATGAGGTTATTAACGGAGGTTATTTTCAATTTTTGCGTTGTATGGGAGGTAGGCGTGTCCATGGGCAGATTTAAAAAATACTCAATAGTGCAGATCCCTGGACTCATATGATCATGTCCAGTTCATTTCGTCCAATTATCTCAACTCCTTCTTCTTATCCTGTGTTTACGGACAACACAGAGACGGACAGACGAATGAATGGACATGTATAGCTCGACTCGCTAGGTGACGCTGTTAAAAAATATATATAAATGGTGGTTACATTTTAAGGGTCGATGTTGATTTTGAATAAAACACAAATTATTTAGGAAATTATTGCCCTTTCTTTTTATTATGATAATATTGGTATGGTTCAATTATGTATGTAACAATATATCGGCTAAATGACCGCCGCGACATCGGCGGCACAGCTCCATCCGATGGTCCAAATTTTCGATGACGAAAACGTTTAGGTGTGGTTCACATTCAACATCAGGCCTTAAAATGTAACCACCCTTTACTTTTCTATAACGGACTCGCTTACTTCTTTTGCACAAAGTTTGCACGTTTGCACAAAGTTTATAAGCCCTGACCTTTCAGTGTGTCGACTTGTATGGGAAAAATCTGACGCAAAGATATAAGCGAAGCACCGGTAAACTTACAAGCAGCTACTTGTAAGAGAAGTTAAATTAATACTACTTCATTCGAGAGCGTATCACTAACGTGCTCCAAATGGACTTCGTAGAGGTTTCACACAAGTGCTTTACAGGGAGAGGAAATGATACATTCTCTCAATAGCTTGTTGGAAGTTTTTTTACAATATCTGGCGGCGGTCTACTTTCTTCAAATTTCTTTACTATATTGCAAATTTTGCGGTCAGAACGACGTTTATGACGCCCATAATTTTCGCGTAAAGCGCAATACGTCGCCGCGGCAGATCAGCGGTCTTGTAAAACAAATGAACAATTTTCACTCTTCTGTTGCATAACTTATATCACAATATTGCAAAATGGCAAACCTTTGTATGAATTATAACATAATACGACATATTCCTATCTAATGCAATGCAAGCAAATTCCAAGTTCGAAGCAACTACCATTTTCTGAAACAATAAATATTAACTCGAACGCAAAACTTTCACTTTTTGCCAAACCTTCGCTCTGTGGGAAGTTTTTATCAAGGCTTGATGTTTAATAATCCAAAACTTTTCTCTTCTCTCGTTAATGAAACAAACTCAACCCTATAATTGATATTGAAATTTACCGTTATGCCTTGTAATTTGCTGTTGTTAAGTCACAGCAAGGAACACCTACCTATTCGATTCCTTCACTCTATCAACAAAAGTCTTATGCACCTACTTATGCTATCCAGGTTTACCATGATCGCTGCAAAGTTTTCACCTTTCGCCGTTCGCCTTTAACGAAATGTCAAAACTTCTTTTTCAACACCTCACTTTTGCACTTTGCCACAATTTTGTGCCCGCCTTTGTTGCGAATGCAAGGCAACGTTAACAGTAATTACTGTGAATTGGTGCGCTAGTTGCTTCTACTTCTTATGCTATTGTTTACCGCTTCAGCTAGGTGCCAGGATTGGGGGGGTTGGCTGTGCTCTAACATTTTGTGCACCCAGACAAAACATGATGGCGCAACAACTCAATATTCAATATGGTGCACTAACCACGCGCTCTTGTTAGTGGCACGACAAGCTGCTGTTGTTGCTGCTGTTGCTGCTGTTGCTGTTACTGCTGCAGTTATTGTTCCATCGTCCTTGTTTTTATTGTTGGTAGCACGCGTGCTGCGCCAGTTTAACTTGCTACGTTATTCTGTGCCGCTTGCTGCTCTACTCCGCTCTACCATAGCCGCGTTGCTAAGCACAAACAAAGTTGCTGAACACAGCAACACTTCGCATCAGGTTCCAATTATTTCATTATGCATGTTCAACAACAAAGTAAGAAATTAAATTCAAATTAACAGGAGTCGGTATACCGGAAGGGAACGCCATGTATACTATGTATGCCATGTACCTACTTCATGTATGTTGATGAGTTATGATTTTATGGAAGAATAAACTATTTTGACAACATTATTAACAGGAGCACCTGAAGATGTCGGTGTTATCAATGTTTTTGTAATAACAGAAAAACAAGTATGAAAAGATAGTAAGAGGAGGAGGGGGGAAGAAGTTTTTCTAAGTTTGTGCTAAATTGTTTTCAGTTTATCAACAGCACAAAATTGGTATCGTAGACGTGTTAGGAGAGTACTAGAGTCAACAGCTTAAAACATTTATTTAACTATCTATTTTTCATTTTTTATTTTAGTACTGTTCTTACTTTTATTACCGTTTTTAGCTATAGTTTATTCTATTGTAACAATATCAAGAATATATATTTGCTATTCGAAGAATTAAGCGAAATATTACGTATGCCGATATAAGAGAAACATTGCCATATTTTTTTACAGTTGTGTATAAATAGCGGAATAATAATGAGTTGATATGTTTAGGTTCAGTTTTACTTTGCATCGCAGTATTGTGTGCGATGTAAATATTTTTAAAATGCAAATAGCTATTTCAAATAAGACACTAAAAAAACATTCGTTATACTAAGAAATATACAGCTTTGCAGCTGTGTAGAAAAAAGGCACTGATGCTAGCTAAAGGTAAATGATGTTAGCCATACATATTTTGCGAAAAGTTTTTTACATCGAATTCTGAATTTTTGATTTGACATTTCTTTGAGCTAGTTATGTTCTATACTATTAAATATTCAAGAATTTTTGTTAAAATGCATTAATTTTGCAGTTCATAAAAATCCGGCAAGTGGTTAAAGCACAGAACAGAACTGGGCATATAAGAGCGAAAACAAATTTTGAGTGCTTCCGTGGGGCCTTTAGGTTAAATTCGCTCGTTATATTTTTGAAGGGAAGCTTTTTTCGTCTCGCTCTGTGATTTTTTTGAATGAAATATCAAAAACCGACTCTTTTTCCTACAACTTTTCTTCGAATTAATTGTCAATCGACCTTTCGGTGCAAAAACTGCGTAACGTTCAGCAAAATGCTTTAAAGTTGTGCACTAAGGGTGGCAAAGTGATGTATGGAGAGCTGTAGTAACAGGATTTTGATACCCAGGAACCCTAATTTTCGTTAGATTCAATAAAAAATGCTTTTGAAAAAAAAATTCGGGGCGGCGAGGGGTTAAGTTGTGCCGCATCAGGGTCAAAGCTATGTGAAAAGTGGAAAAATTATAGCAAAAACCTTCATTACTACCTCAGTGTTGCCCCTAGAGGGGTAAAATGTTGGAACAACCCCCATTACATTTTCTTCGCCCACATTTATCGGTAACATTTCCACACCCTAAGGAGAGATAGGGTGAAAGATAAAGAAAAAGAAAATAAATTTGTATTCGAGCCCTCTTAAGGGTTGGAAATGTTCGAATAAAATGTTGGAAAGAAAAAACCAATGGGTCTCACACATTTATCCTTCTAGGTGCACCCTGGCAGCGATGGAGTTCAATTTCCGGAGAAGATCTTTTTTGTATGGGAGCCCCTTTAGGGGGTGGTGATAGGGAGTAGGTATGTTGCCGAAAAAGTTTGCGAAAGAAAATTTAATGGTAGTCGGTCCAACATTTTACCCCGCCAGGGGCAACACTTGGGTAGTTAGAGATGTTTAAGTCTAATTTTTCCACTTTTCACCAACCTTTAACCGCGATGTGGCCTCCTCCTCATTTTGTTTCTCACATTCGTTACGAATATTATCCAAGATTTCTCATTCGATGGATCAAAATTAGCAATTTATGTTTCATTTCATTTATTAGTATTTTTTCAACTTCTCCGTGAAAACTAAATCGTAAAGTTTAGTTTATCTTTGATTTAGTTGTCACTTTATCTTAACGAATAATTAGTATTATTCATAAATTGTTGCAATACGGCCCTTACAACCGTGCCATACTGAGTACTGAGACTTTACAAGACTTACAAAGCAGTATGCAGTAGAAATTTCTAACTAGAAAGCACCGTTATAATTTTTGTTGTTCAAATATTTCATTGCAAGTATAATTTATGTCAGATTGGTTTAGAATTTCACCGCGTTATAATGGAGTGGGGCGAAAAGAGAACCGCATTCCTATAATTGTGCTACACAAGTGTTGAAATAGTAAGAGTCAGATATTCACGCTGTTAAAAAAACTCGACATATCAAGAATGTTTGTGTATCGTATCGTATGAGCAAAGAACAGGACCAGAACAGGGCCAGACGTACGATTGTTACTCGTACGACTGGAGTCATAAAAGCAGTACGTGAGCGAATTCTCCGAAATCTGTCAAGGAAGCAGAAAATTATGGCTAGAGAGATGAACATGTCTAGCAAATCCATGTCCCAACTAAGGTCATACGTGATGACCTCCACATAAAAACTTTTCGAAGGACCACTAGTCATCTTTTAACTAAACGGTTAAAGCAAATAAGGTTGGAAAAATGCAAGTAGCTGTTGCAGTGGCATGCAAGCAATGGCCATCAAAATATCCTTTGTACTGATAAAAAAATTTGTACGGTGGAGTAAGTTTTTAATAAAAAAATTAGAAATGTCTATGCTAGAACATCTCAGGACGTAAATCATACAGTACTTAGGGTTCAGAGAGCTCATAAGTCTGCATACGTCATGCTTTGGTTGGGAGTATCGTGCAAAGGCGTCACACCCCTGGATTTTTATGAAAAAGGGGTTAAAACTGGAGCGATAGTGTATCAGTTTTTGATGTCTTGGAAGGCGTTGTTAAAAATTTACCTACACTGAGAAAAAAAACATACTTTAAAATCAAACAAAAAATTTTAAAATAGCAATTTAATGCTTTTACGTTTCTACAAAACAAAATTTAAAGCAAGTTTGATTTTCAACTACCTATAAACTACTTTCTTTTTTTAATTTTCTCATCATTATTTCTTTGAAAAAACAAATAAAAATCTGAATATAATGACAATTTTTTAATTTTTCAAATTGAATTGACATATATAGACCAAATGATAAAATAAAACTAATTTAATTTATATTAACTTATATTGAAATATTTAAAATGCAAGCTTCATCAAATGGAGTTAACATTTGGTTTTCGGAGGGTCCCGGAGGTAGCTTATTATGAATCTGTTGCCAAAAACTCGGAAAAGCTAAAAAAATGGCATGGAAAAAATTATGCTTTAAAAAATTTGTTTTAAATTTTAAAATTTTTATTTTAAATCGTTTTCCATAACAATAACATTGTTTTAAAAACAAAAACTATTGTTTTGAGCTTAACGTTAAAAACAGTTGGGTTTAATTTTAACGAATTTGTTTCAAGCTCTATTTCAAAAACAAATTCGTTAAATATGAACACAATTTCATTTAATTTTAACACATATTTCCCTCAGTGTACTGAACTCTTCAATGGAGAACACTGAGTCTATCAACAAGACTGCACCAGCTCATAAAGCTAAAACAACGCAAGAGTGATTGCGTCAGAATATTCCAGCTTTTGTTTCTGGTGAAGTTTGGCCCTCAGAAAGTCCAAACTTAAATCCTCTTGCTTACAAATTATGGTCGGAGCTAGAGAGCGTGGTTTGTAAAGTTCGCCATCGAAATTTGTAAAGTCTCAAGCAAGCGCTATTTTAGCAGCGTCATCAAAACCAATAAAAAACCATACGTGCCGCTATAGCCCAATCGCCAGACCGTCTAAAAGCCTGCATCACAGCAAAAGGCAATCATTTTGAATACGTTTTTGTATTCTTAGAAATATTATCTTTAAATTGTAAAATAAAATTTGCAAAATAGTTTTAAAACTCGTTTCTTAAAAAAAAACCAGTGCATTCAAGTTCATTATTGCCACCTATCACACGACGTAAGGTCTTAACGACAAGTGAATTATAGCCACAAACTGGTGGTTACTCTCAGATTTCTGTTGAATTTCGGAACTTGGCCTATATAAATAAGACGCAGCATGATACTGCTTAACGTGCGTTGCATCATGACCGTTTGAAAAATTCTTACGACCATTCTACATCTGACCATGTTTTAATACTGGAGTATCATGTAAGCGTTCTTATAGCAGCATTTTCTGCCCACGGACATGCACCACAATGGTTCTATATCGAAAAGAGACGGCAAAAATCTCAAGTTATTATTCAATCGGCATAAAAATTTTAATATATAGGTTTTTGTGATAGGTGATCACGAATCTGATATTGAAAATTCGAAATTCAAAATGGCGGCTCAAAAATGACGGCCATGAAAATTATAATAACTATATTATGCATTTCAAATTTGATGCCCCGAAAGTTTTCGGGATCACTGATCACAAATCTGAAGTGAAATATTATAAATTCAAAATGGCCGCTTACAAATTTTTAAAAAAATAGTTTTTATAACTTCTTTTTACTTTAAAACCAGGTATCGAAAATAATGATTATTTTTCGAATTGTAATGACAAAAATCAGAATTGAATTGTTGGAATTAGTATGATTAATAATGATTTTTATTTTTGAAGTGAAACTTCTTTGGCGGCGAGTAAAACTTCAAGGTCTCTTATTCGTGACGCTAGGCTAACGTTTTCAATTCATATGAAAATTTTCAAAAAATGATAGCCGCTAGCGAGAATTGAGCCCTGACCATCTTTGCTCAAGAGTCGAAATCTATACCTTTACGCCACGTAAGCACATGACAAACAGGCAAACAAAATGCAATTAAAGCTGAAAGCGTAACATTCTGTCCGTAACATTAATTTTCATCCGAAAAGTATGCATATTTAGGCATAGAGATACATCCAGCGGAAACAAGTTCTACTGCCTGTTTGCCGCATAATGAGCTTAAAGCTTAATTTGGTTCGTTGGTTGTGATCAAAAACTTGATAGATGATTGACAACATGAAAAAACAGTTAATTCAATATAATATTTAAAGCAAAAAGTGTTAAAAGTGCAATATTTAAGACTGCCGAGAATAGTTTTTGCCAGCCAAAAAACGTCTCAAAACTAAGAAAAATAACTAAAACAGGAGTAGAACGCGTTCGTTAAAATAAAGAGCGAATTAAAGCTCTTAAGAATGCAGCCGCAGCTGTGTCTGCAACTAATGATGACGGAAAGGTGATTGCAACATCGGCTGAGTTCCAAAATGCATTCGAAAGCAACTAAAACACCAACTGAACTAAAACAAGGACCAAAAATAACTGTTATTTTACAATTTTCAAATGAATAAAAAATGTTGAAAGACTTTTTCAAATATGCCATTATGTTACAAATGTCCTCAGCCTCACAAATATTAAGTGCCTTTTAAATTTTAGACGGATACTTTAAAAGTTAAAATTTCAGTGTTATTTTTTGCCTGGTATTTTTTCGAGGAAAAATAAGGTTACTTTTGACTTTCATTTTATCGGTCAAAAATAGCAGTTATTTTGTGACTTTAATTTTTTCGGTCAAAAATATTAAGCAATTTGCGTTTTTGTAAAGGCCGCTTGACACATTGAACTGTTGACACCATGTGTTAAATGTCTCACCGATGAGATGAAACTAATGGTATCAACATGTTTTTAGTCGGTAAAATGACCTTTGAAAAAATACAAATTACCTGATATTTTTGACCGAAAAAATAAATGGCAGAAAATAACTGCTATTTTTGACCGCTAAAATAAAAATCAAAAGTAACTGTTATTTTTGCCCAAAAAAACTATAAGGCACAAAATAACTTTCATTTTTGTCGGAAAAAATAAAAATTAAGAGATAAAAGATAATATGTGACACTTTCGACAGAAACCTTAGCCGGTACGGTTCCTGGATGCAAATATTGAGTCAACAGATTATTATTCCATTTCGTATTGATTGAATTTCTTTTCAGATACTTTCTCTCTCTATTTCTCATTAAAATCTCTCTTATTTCTTACTGTTAAAGAAGTTTCACTTCTGTCACGTGTACGTTGCTACACGCGAGTTTTTTTTAAGCAATAAACATGAAAACTAAAAATAATTATTATAAATTGATTTCTATATTTTTGTTCAGAAATAAAAACCGTTTTAAGATTTCTATGTTTTTGCTCACATATAAAAATCATTTTTTATTATTTCCCTCACAAATAAAAATAATTTTTTTATATATATTCTTTAGCTCAGAAATAAAAATTAATTTTGATTTTTATTTTTTTGCCCATAAAAAAAATCAGTTTTCCATTTTTATTTTTTTGTTCAAATATAAAAATTCTTTTTAAATAAATTTTTTATATATTTTAAAATAAAAACTCATTTCTTAATTTTTTTTTTTTTTTTTATCAGGTATAAAAAAACATTTTTATATATTTTCTTCACCAAAATTGTAAAAAATCTCCTAAAGGGACTTATTTATCTGAACAAAAAATTAAAAATTTAGAGAATTATTTCAATTAATGAAAGAAATAATAAAAATCAATAAATGAGTTTTATTTCTGGCCAAAAAAATAAAAAATCAAAAATAATTTTTTTGGTTGAGTAAAAAAATACAAATCAAAAAATAATTTTTTGTTTGATTGAAAAATTAAAAATCAAAAATGTTTATTTGCTGGAGTAAAAAATATAAATAATTTTATTGATATAAAAATAAAAATCAGAAAACAATTCTTATATCTGAGCAAAAATTAAAAATCATAAAATAATGATTATTTCTCAATTTTTTTGATATTGCTCATAATGAAAACGATCCCTAAAAAAGCCATGGCAGCTTTAAATTGGTTTTGTTTATTTTTAAAAAAAAATTTTTTAATTCTTCTAATAGAAGTAAAATATCTGTAGATAAATTTTTAATCTTTTTTGTTTTTTTTTGTGTGTCTCTCGATAAAGAGATTTTCGGATCTGATTATAAAAAGGCTCCTATTGAAAACATGCTCATCTGTAGCAAGCCGTGACATTCTCCTGACATTATTATTTCTGAATTTTTTTGAAAATGTACAAATGTATGCGATGATTCAAGGACCTGCAATGAAATACTAGTAACTAGGACTAGGAATGCGATAAAATCTAATCGAAGCATACTACTTTTTCCGACTAAAGAATCGATTATAAGTATGTTGTGGATACTGGGTGGAATGTAGTACCATCCATATAAATCCACGTACAAGCCGGTTGTTTGTACTCAATAAGTATGTTATTAATAACAGTACAAATAGGTAAAGATAAAAATAAATAGTTTTAACAAAAAAAAAAAAAAAAATTTGTAGTTTCCGACACTTTCTTAGTTTTTCTTAAAATCGGTCTTGTAAAATAGAAAAGTGCTTACATTTTTTGTTCTACATTCGAACTGAATTATATCAAATATTTTAGGTCTTGCGAATATTTTTTCTACCCGCAATCGTAAAAAACTGTTCCTTAAAAGTCATTTTCATAAAGCTGTTAAGTCTTAAGCATATTTTGGAATTTAATGTACCCCATCTCCAATTTTTACAACCGAAACTCCCAACAAATCGATTCGCTCCAACACAAAAACATAAATATTTTCAATAAATCCCTAGCTGCTGGCAAAGATTTTGCGAGTTTATAAATAAAAAGAAAAATAAGGAATATAAAAAAAAAAACAAAACACCAAAAATCTAAACAAAAACACAACAATATTTGTGCAAATATTTGAGGACATTTTGCAAAAATAAGCAGAAAACGTACACAGCAAATTTCTGAAGTCACGTTTACAGAAGAGGCGATAAATTAAATTCAATTTAAGCTTAAATAGCAAGAGAGAAACTTTTATTGAAACGAAATAAAAAAAAAAAAACACTGAAATAAAATATAAATGCATAATACCAAAGTAAATAAAAAAACAAAACAAAAACACATGTTCCATTTAGCCAAAGCCCTCCAAGACACCTAAATATGGCAGCACCAAATTTTTAAAGCAGCTCGTTCAGGAACCTGCAGCCGAAAGAAAGGCAAACACACACTTAACAAAAAAAAAAGAAAAGAAAACGAAGTCTATAAAAAAAATATTAATATGCAAATTGAGTTTTTTACTTGATTGATCTAAGCGGATAAGGCAAGCCAACCGAGCCAACGAGCCAACCAAAAACTCCTCGCTCACTTATCCGCCAAATGCTGCCTGCCAGCTAAGCAGCCGCCACAAACATCCTTTGCAAAGCCCGCAGGGATTGGTATGACGGCTACGGATTGTGAATCCAACTGATTTGAAGGCTACGCTGTGGTATTCATGAACATGTAAGTGTCGAAAGCGCGATATCGATGTCTGAGCTAGAGCGGCAACATAACTCAAGGATATAAGCCACATGTGTGCTGACAGGGGTGGACAAACTGGAGCACTGCAATGGGAAAAAAAAATATTCATAAAAGAATATTGGGATAAGCCACATGAGTGACATAAGTTCTGAATGCAAAAAAAAAAAAGAAATTGGAACATGCCAAAGTAATTAATTCCATGTCAAATTTAGTTTGCACTAACAATTGATAGAATTAAATTTTAAATGAAAAATAAAAGAAGTTTTGTCAATTCGATAAGAAAATATATATAATTTTATTTTATTTAATCTTACATAAATGCAAATTTTGTTTTTGGTTAATAATTTTACTGGCCCGGCAGAAGGGAGACTCTCAAAATTGGAAATCTTGCTGTTTTTCCCCAAATTAATTGACACATTTGTCACATTCTTCTGTCACACGAAATTCACTTCAGTGTGCCGTGCGTTATTTTCTTTCTTGACTTTAAGCAGTAGCTCAAAACATTTTTTAAAATATCATTTTGCTTTGTTTAAATTTCAATTTATGTTAAAATTGGCAAGGAAACTAAGATTTTTAACTAAGAAATCTTCATTAAAATTTTAAAAAAATTTAAGCTTTAACACAAATAAATTATATGAAAAAAAAAAAAATCGTTTGACATAATTGAATTGGGAATATAACCGAAAAACTTGGATCTTCTTTCAATCCAATAGGCTCAAATTAACCATTTTACGAGTTATTCTATGTGTAGTCTGAGAGTCTTTTTAAGGGATCTTTTTCTTATCCAACTAAATCAAAGATTGAAGAACAAACTGCTAAACTACGTTTGAACTAAAACTTGCTTAATTCTATTTGTTATAGAAAGAAATTCTACATTATCTATTATCATACTTTAAAAACTCGATTTTATAGAACGCCTGAAAGGTAAAAAAATGACTCCAAAAAATATGTGGCCTGATTGACGGTTAAAAATTCAATCTTCTCATTATAACTCAATTTTGCGAATGTATTTTATCATGACAGATACAAATCGAACGTTCACGAAAACAATGCCATTGTGTTTTCGCATGAGAGGCTAAATTCAATGAAAGTTTGCTCTCGCGCTCTACCTACGAACGATTGCTTTAGCAAGCGCGCTCATGAAAAATGTGTATTCATTAAGTCACTGGATGTTAACTCTCGCTAAAGTATTTATCATGATCAGTGCTCTCACTTGAAAATTATAAATAGTAGTAAATTGTGTCTGAAAAGAGAGTTAGATTAAGTAACTTAGTGGTAGATTTTCCAATCTTATGTTTCCAATATGTTTCAACGGGTCTTACCGTTATATTTCTATACTAGTATAAAAGCCCTACGACGGAAAGAAACAATTTAGAGTACAAAATGCGACAAAAAATTTATAGGATTTATTTACAAAGGTTTTTTATTTGAAAACCTGTTTATTAAATTATTTTGATAAAACTTCCTTATATGGGCATTTCCAAACTGGCGTTATGTACGAACAAAATGAAAAAAAAGAATGAAAAAGTCTAAGTTTAAAAACTTTTTTATATATGCGTTGCAATGTAGTTGCTCTATATTAAGTAAAAAAATCTATAACAATCGGCTCTAAGAATTAAAAGATATAAGCAAAAATATGCACTGGCGTGACGTTACATAAAACTTAGATTAGAAAATTTACAAAACTCTGCGAATTGGGTAAGACTTTTTATACAAAACTTTATTTGGAAGAACTTTAAATTATATGAGTTTATTTTGCTGCTTAACAAATTAAAAATCTTTTCTCGGGTTTTTTTTTTTTTTTAGGCTAAGTCATCTGGCGTGACGTTACTGGTGTTACGTTACTTAAATTTCCATCCGAACATTTTAAGTTAAAATTTGTTTAAACAAATATTTGACGTAAATAAAACATAAAGTTTAGCTATTATCTAATATAAAAAAATCAAATGTTTGTCTGTTTGTCTGTCTGTCTGTTCCGTATTGACTCGCGCACCGTATATACGATTGTGCTGAAATTTGGACACCACGTACGTTTCAAAGAGAGGAAGCTTAAAGGGGTGTAAAAAAGTGTAAAATACCTGGACCTATTTCAATGAAATTTGATATGAAGGTTCAACTGCGCCCAAAATGTAACATAGGCTATAAAAATTCTAAAGATTTCCGCAAGAGAGCGCTTTATGTAGTGCATTTTTAAGACTCAATAACTCTCAAATGACTCGACCGATTTTGCTTAAATTTGGTACGTGAAATAACTTGAACCTGCAACGGAATTAAGGTTACTTAAATTTCAAAAACTTCCGTTGGAGGGGGCTTTATTCAATCAACTAATGTCAAGTAATTAACTAATGTCTGTCTCATTCACGTCAAAACGTATGAAACTTACTAACATTTTTATCTGTTACTGAAATAGATCCTATGATTCTAAAATTCTTTCGACAAAAATCAAGGAATCAGGGCAAACGAAGTCAAGAACAAAAAAAGACTAATGAATAAAAAGAAGTTTAACGAATACGAGCGGAAGCTATATAAATATGAACAAAAATCAACCGAACAGCATCGACCAAAACCGATGTTTTGGGAAATCAAATCGATCTCCCAAAAGGATTTTTTAAAATTAGAATTTGGTTTTTGAGATAAAAATCCATATTAAATGCATGCTAAGAAAAACTTTAAACGCATTGTTCTCGAAATGGCTTTTTCAAACTGCGTGACCATTGTCCTCAGAACCCAGATGTCAGATCTAGACGTTGAGGATGTAATTTTTTTTTTAAAATAGGTCTGTTCCCGTACTCTAAAGTTTTAGTCCAATTTACCAGTTTTTACCAGTTTTAGTCCGAGAAGCGTTCCCGTACTCGAAAAAATGGTAAAAGAGAGTGCAATTGAGAGAGTAAAACATTTCCCCTACTTATCAAAAGTTGCAAGTTTTAGTCCGAGAAATTTCTTCGGGTAAAAATGGTTAAAGTGACAAACAGCTTAAAAATCAGCTGTTTACAAGTTAGCAAAGAAAGTGCGTTACATCAAAACTTCTTTGAATCTATTAAACTGGAACCCAGAAACATGGGAAAAAGTGTAAAAACTAATATAAATTCTTAACTTGAGAATTCATTTCAATATTATGAAAAATCTAATGCATTTCGTCTGCAATGCCGATGCTCCACATCAAGTCAATACTGGACAAACTATCTTTTTTGACAGTTTTTACAATTTTAGTCCGAGAAGCGTTCCCGTACTTTTTTGTGTTTTTCTCTATTTTCGAAAGATTTTTTCTCATTCTCAGACTTTTGACAGTTTTACCATTTTTAGTCCAAAAAGTACGGGAACAGACCTAATATGACCGGCAGGTACTGTTTAACGGAAATTAGACTGCACAATTTTGACGGAGGGAAGGGGATAAACCCCAAAAAACAATAATTTAAAAATTTATTGATAATTTAAAAAATGTTAAAATGAGAGCAGTTTTAAAAATCGTACTTTTTCTGTGCTCAAGGCACAACTCCGAGTAATACCGGGTAACATCCGCTAGTATATTATATATTTGTAACTCCTACCTCATCGACCATGAGAAGTAGGAAAAAAATTCCACTAAAATACCTGCAACCAAATTCAGTAACGAAATCAGGCAAACTTCGAGCAATGTGGCGTGACGTTACTCACTTTTCAAATTTAATATAAAATTAACGGTTTTTCTTCTTCACGATTTTTTTATAAAATTTACTTAACTTTATTAAAATGCAAACCTTCACACACTTTTGAATTTCAGCGTAGAAAAAATAGCACTAAATGCTTTTTTGTCTGGCGTGACGTTACCACAGAATATCATTAAAAGCAAATCAAAATTTTACCGTTAATTGATATTTGTTTGCTCTTTTGCATTTATTTTGCGGTTAGTTGTTGTTGTAGCAAAAGTTGTGCATAAGAGTGTGCAATTGCACAATTACTCTTAGAAATTGAAATTGTTAAGAGAAAATGTTGATAGAAATAAACAAAACTGACCAAAACATTAACTTTAACTTGGTAGCCCGATACAGCGTTGCCAGAGAACCGCGGAGAAAATTCTTCATTGTGATATTGAAAAATCTGAAATTCTACCAATAATACTTCCTTTTAAAAGTTTTCGAAATAGGCGCATAGGAAATAAACAAGTTTTTTTATTGAAAAGTAATTATATTAACTCTGCATCACTAACCTTTGGCTAAGTTGCGTCACAACTAATTTTGGGTGTTTTCCACCCACAAAACAAATTCTCAATTATAAGGACTGAATTGCTCAAACCTAAGAATTGTGTTAGTTTTCAATAAAGTGCAGATTATTTTCGCCATTTTAAATGTTTTGTTATGAAAAGAATGGTTATTTCAATGGAAAACAAAAAATTTTGAACTAGTTTATGAGTTAATTTAGAAAAACAAAAAAAAAAAAGAAACAGTTTCGATAGTCTCGTAAGTGTAGACTCAGAATTCCGTTTAAAGGCTCAACCAAGTTATGCGTAAGCATACAAAAGTTTCAGAAGTCAACGAAAAGTATACAAAAGTTCAAAAACACACTTTTCTATACTTAATTAAAAACGAAGAAAGCATGAAAAAACATTTCAATAATTTGTTTTTGTCGAAAAAGATTGCCAACTAAAATTATAAAAAAATATTTTTTTTAAGTTGGTAAATTCATCCAAGCATTATGATTGAAAATAGCGGTCAATTTCAATACAAACCTCGCTTAACATATAAATCCTGTCTGAAACATAAATTTTTTACTGATTTTTAATGAAATTTCGATACATAAGTGCTTAAAATCAAAATTTAAATTATTTATTTAACAGGTTGCAACCAGTGTTGCCGGAGTAAATTTATTTTTATATCCAAAATACAAAATAAAAATAGCCAAAATATAAAAAAAAATAGCCAAAAGATTAATTAATTGTATTAGAAAAAAGAAACAGGACTAACATTCATACCTTTTTAACTAACTAGTTTTTTGTACAACATAGTACCATTTTTTACTGGAAACAGATTTATAAACATGGTTGTTTTAAAATATGTTATAAAAAATTATATGTTCAAAATATAAGAGCATATTTTAAAATATTATTCTTTAAATAGACGGACCTTTAATATAGAAGGGCGTTAGCTCATTTATTTTTTACTTTTTAATAGTAGAAAAAAGAAACAGTTTCGATAGTATCGTAAGTGTAGACGTAGAATTCCGTTTAAGTTGTAACCGCCTGTACTTTATCTCTTTGGTCCGATAGTTTTGTTCATTTTGCACGTATTTTTATTTATCTTCCAAAAATTAAAAAATAAATGAATAACACTCAATTATGGACTACTTATCGAGGCCAAACAAAGAAAAAGTTAAAAGTAAGTATGATTAAATGAGCAAGCAAAAAGAAACAAGCAAAATTTCAAATTTTTTCGATCATTTTGTCAAGTTTGACAGGTTGAGTTCATTGACTTAGTTGAAAAGAAGGCGAAGCAAATGCACTTTCCATTGGTGCCACTTTCGTCTCTGCCCGATATATAGTTTGCGAGCTACAGTCAGTTTAGCTACTAATTTCAAATTAAAATTAAGACCCCGATTTTTAAAAAATCGTATGGTTACTATATTTCACGCTGAGCACATGTCCTTTCCTCTCGTCTCTGTCTGATATTTAGTTTGCAAGCTACTCTTTCGTCTCTGTTCGATGTATAGTTTACGAACTACACTCGCTAGTGCTAGTGGGATGTGGAATCCAAATTAATTTGCATTAAAAACAAAAATTAAAATTTTGCGCCATCTATTGGGTAAAAGCATAAAAAGAAATATGATCCAACTCGTTTTTTTCATAAGAGTTAAATCTAACCGGATCACAGAACCATTTCGTTAAATTTGACAGATTGAGTTCATTGACTGAGTTGAAAAGAGGTTCATGAACTCTGGTTTCAAAATAGTATACTAGAATGGTAGTGCATACGTAAACCCAATGCGAACTAATGCTTACAATGCTGCCAAAGCGAACCAATCAGTTCGTGCAAAACCAAAGCATACAAGCATTGATTTTCTTATATAAAAACATGCATTTTTCGTCTTATATTTTACTATTTTGTGACTTTAATATAATAGTGACAAAATCCAAAGTTAGATATTCATTCAGCGCAAGATATATCTGATATTTTACTATATATATTATCTTTGAACGAAGAGTATTAAAGGCTGTAGGTATACCCTAAAGTATTCGCCAAAAACGTTGCCTAATGACCTTGAAAAAATCTGTTAAAACGACCCCATACAAACCGCGCTGTAAGACGTAATTCTACGTCAAAAAGAAACAGTTTCGATAGTATCGTAAGTGAAGACGTAGAATTCCGTTTAAAGGCTCAACCAAGTTATGCGTAAGCATACAAAAGCAAGAGAGCAAAAGAACGTACTTGCTCAGCAATATATTGAGTTGCCCAAGTTCTGCGTTAGCAATTTTTCGTTCAGTTTCTCAATTTTCGTAAAGCATGAATGAATTTACCAAAAAATTTTTGTAATTTGAGTTGGCAATCTTTTTCGACAAAAACAAATTATTTTTTATTTGTCATTTCATTCGAATCGATTTATATTGACATTTTTTTCATGCTTACTTTGTTTTTAATTAAGAATGGAAAAGTGTGTTTACACATCACAGGTGGATCATTGGCACTTTAATGGATTCCATGGAGCATTTGGACAAATATGGATTCTATGGCCAATCGGATGCAGTGGAATTATCTGATGTCACAGATGGGTCATTGGCATTTTTATGGGTTCCATGGAACATTTGAACCAAAATGGATGATTCTATGGTCAATCGGATGCAGTGGGATTATAAGAGGTCACAGGTGGGTCAATGGCACATTTATGGGTTCCATGGAACATTTGGACCAAAATGGATTTGTGACTTTCATATAATAGTGACAAAATCCAAAATTAGATATTCATTCAGCGCAGGATATATCTGATATTTTAGTATATATATTATCTTTGAACAATAAGGCTGTAGGTATGCCCTAAAGTATTAGCCAAAAACGTTGCATGACCTTCAAAAAATCTGTTAAAACGACCCCATACAAACCGCGCTGTATGACGTAATTCTACGTCAAAGAGAAAATCCAATAGGTTTTGAAAAAAGCGTGTCATTTCTACAGTTTAAGAGCTAGTGAAATATGGCATATATGATTGTAAAGCGGAAATTACGCTAACAAAAAAATTTTATAACTACTTTTTTCTCTTTAGAACAAATTTCCATTTCAAAAAGATAAGCTAAATTTATATTACTTTTGCAGTAATATTAAGCTACTGGAAGAACATAATATCTGTCGTTTTCCATTTTTGCGAAGGCATTGCTTTGAAGGACATACTGTTGTTAGTGCAAATTGGATATATGTGTCCTTATCAAATATATTTATCACAGTTAGAGCACGTTATCTGAGTTTTGCTACTAGGCTTCCTCGGTGTAATTCACTGAAAAAATGTATTTGATATCTAACCTGAGTGTAAAGCACCCAAACACTTTCTATTTTAATCGCGCTGACATGCTTGTATCTCGGAAACCACTAGAAACTGAAAGTTTTTGAACTAAAAATATTGAGTAGAGAATATTGAAGAGAGACTGTTAGTTCGTGACGCAAGTATTGCATTAAAAATTTAACATAGAAAGTGTGACTGGGTGGATTCCACCCTAAGGTTAGTGATGGAGGGTTAAGTAACATACATTTTTCAATTTTATATTTAAAACAATTCAAATCACTTGCCACTAGCAATTTGTACTCTAGGTTGATCTATAAAACAATTTAGATCTTTTAATAAAACATAACAAAACAAATGAGATCTTTTAATAATAATTCAATTCAGTTCATTTCAATGGAATATATAATTTATAAAGTTTGGTTAAATTTTAAGGGCCGATGTTGATTTTGAATAAAACACAAATTATTAAGAAAATTATTGCCATTTCTTTTTATTATGATAATATTGGTACAGTTCAATTATGTATGGAATTGCAATCTCGGCGGCACACCTCCATCCGATGGTCCAAATTTTCGATGACGCTGAGGCATACTTGAGGTTCATTGAATTTGTCGCGCAAAAGAGCCATTGTTTTGTTAGCTGTGTGGCAAGTGGCACAGTCCTGTTGAAACCACATAATGTTAACCACTCTTTAAAAAAGAGTGGAAGTACTTGTGTGCTAAGTATGCAAACATTTTTTGGCTGGCATAAAATACTTCATTTTAGCAATGAAATACTTCAATCTTATTTTGGGTTGAAAATACTTCCAAAGGAAGTATTTTACTTCCATATGGCAACGCTGGCCCGATATCTTGCCAACGCAACATGAGAACAATTTGAACTCTGTAATTAAATTAATTTTGAATATTTCTTTTTAATAATACAAGTAAAAAAAATGTTGGTTAACTTTTAATTTTATGGTCACGATAGACTTTTCTGCGGAAATGCTCATATGCAAAAAAACAAAATTTTTTTGAACAAAAAATTACAATTCAAATAACTGTTATTTCAAAACCTGGTTTTACATCATCAGCCCGCTGAACTCTAGACATGGCTACATAAAGCTGGCCATGACTAAACACCGGTTCTTTTAGAAAAACTCCTACTTTTTGCAATATTTGACCTTGCGATTTATTTATGGCCATTGAAAACACCAGTTTAACGGGAAATTGTCGCCGACGGAGAGTGAAAGGCAAATCTATGTTTGTCGGGTTCAAATTAATTCTAGGTATGAAAACTATTTCATGTTCGCCAGTGCTTGTCAATACCTGTGCGATGATTAATTTAGTTTTCAGGTTTTTCACAACTAACCGCGTTCCATTACAGAGACCTCTTTTGGTATTTCAATTTCGAAGAAGTATTATAATACTTCCAATTTTGAGGATTAACTTATGCAGTGGCATTCCTGAAGGACAACATTCATTCAAAAGCTCGGCAAGGTAATTTTGTTTAACGTTATCATCACTGTCTTCAATTTAATCCGTGCTCAGATCTGTCACTGTGTCATCAACTAAAATATTTAGAACTTGCTCGTTGACTTCGTTCACATCGGAATTTTTTGGGCACAGGATAGCAATTTTGGAATAACGATTGATGTTATCCGGAGTCAAAGCATTGCCAAAAATCTCTTTGACTCTTTCAACGGATTTGTCCATTATATTGGACACTTAAAATATTTTTTTTTATTTTCCAACGTCTTTTCTAAAATCAAATAGGTTGGTACTATGAAATGAAGTTGTGCCAACATGACAACAATAATTTTAGGGAGATATTTAACGTTAAACTTAGTTAGATTTTCGATTTTATGCCCAACAGTAGCCTTAAATTTTTTATATCGCGTGTTTATAAATTTTGCAAAAAAAAGTGGTTATTGTGATTGGTGTGCAAAGTTAATTTTTTTTTGTTAATAAGATCTCCGTTTCCTAACTTGATTAGCCACCCGCTAAAACTTGGATCAGAAGACCGAACATTGTAATTTAATTCTAGCAATTCCAATTGACACCACACGTCACTGAATGAAATAAGTGCTGTTCAGCTTATGCAGACCGAATAGGTTCTGGTTCTGGTTCTGGTAATTAAGAAGCACTGTTATAGCAAGACATGATGTTCGATGTATAGTAGTTGAGGAAAATGACGATAGTCTTCAAGTACAAAGATTTCCAATGCATAATTTAAGAACAGGTTCTGGTCCAGGCTAAACAGGTTTTACAAGTAAAGTACGTACAAAGATTTCAAATAGATTATTTTAGAACAGGTTCGAGTACAAGACGCACATGTTAAAAAGCATAGCAATAACAATTAAATATAACAGTTTGAGCGATATACAGCATGGAGCAAGACGCTTGTCTTTTATATATTAAGATAAGTGAAATCTTCCAATTTTCAGTTTGGGAATCACTGCACATGTTTACCGAAAAATATCATAACACGATTTGATTTTTGACAGCAGACAACCAAAAATGAACACAAACACAAAAATCCAAACACTACAAATCTAGAAGCGTTGAAGCGTCTCTCTGCCAGTTTTCCGGCACGTTTTCCTTGATAAGAACTTATGATATGATGGAGCTACCACATGACGTTGGTATGAAGTTGATACACAATCAGGATTTCAGGATTTTCAGAAAACATATTTTGCAAAATATGCACTTTAGATGCGAATCAAAGACGTTGAAAACTTACCTGTGGGAATTCACTATTTGTTGTTTGCTATTCAATTTTTTTTTGTTTTTTTCAATGATATTGAGATAGTCGATAGATACAACAACGATTGACGTTACTCATCGTGCACGAAACGGGGACAATAACTTTTTTATATTTTGATGCATGGCTGTTATGAAGTCTTAAGGCGATGTCCGTCATTTGCATAAATTAAGCATGTTGTCGGATACATTGACAACGTAAAGATTTAATCAATCAATAAAGAAATTTATTTAAGTGATTGGTTCGGGATAAATATTTTTCTAGTTAATAAAGTGTTAATTACGTTGTGGAAATTGTATGAATACATGAGAGTCTTCGGTAAAGCATAGTTATTGAGCTTTAAGCGGAAAATACTAGAGTTTTAAGGATGAAATTTCAGAGGGTCAGAGGGATAGCTGGAGGGAGCAATTTGTTAGGTACAGAGAAGGCTTGAGATATGACTAGAAATTTTTGGGCCGAATAAAATAATAGAAATGAAAGGATCTTTTCCAGGGAAATGTAGAAAATTTGTGGTGGATCTACGTCAAGCACATTTAAATTGTCCGTATCATTCTTAGAGTATTCTTAAATGCATTCTACAGAACTATACAAAATTAGTGAATCTTCGCTAAAAATATGAATAGTAGCCAATTTAACCCAATGTA
Source organism: Tetanocera ferruginea (assembly GCA_958299015.1). Taxonomy (NCBI): domain Eukaryota; kingdom Metazoa; phylum Arthropoda; class Insecta; order Diptera; family Sciomyzidae; genus Tetanocera; species Tetanocera ferruginea. The sequence goes on along the minus strand of OY282644.1, from coordinate 91,515,365 downwards.
TGACTTGGAAATTCTTAAATCGAAGAAATTAATGTTTTATTTCAAATCTCCTTCAAGTAAGTAGTTTTCAAAAATATAACAAAATTGATGCATTTCAAATTAATAACCAACTTAGTGACACCCGCCTTTGTATCTCTTCCAACTGTACATCAATGCATCTTCATTACGAAAATTACGAACCGAGCGTCTCGGACGGAAATTCATTCAATTGCATGCTTCACAAACAATCTACTTGTTTTGCTCAGCATTTTGTTGCATACAACACTTATTTGTCATATTTTATCGATTTATGCAGCGAAACTCATGAATCCAAAGCGATACCACGTAACCAATACCCTCATCCATTCCGACGCAAAAACCCAATGTATCCGCATTATTTCATTCTTTTCCGGCACAAACATGCATACATATTTTGTCAACAATAAAGAGTTTTCAGTGTGTAAATAATAACGTATTATAACGTTACTGCAATGTAACAAGGCAACAACAAGGATACACAGCCCGAAGACATTGCCATGTAGGGAGAAGACAAAATCCACTTATTGTGGGAAATGACGTTTATGATAAACCGCTTTTGGCGCATTCAAACTCTCAGGGTTGTTAGTTTGGGGGCTGTGTTCGATACTTATTTTTCATATAATTTTTTTTTTTATCTTTTTGTTTTTGTGTTTGATTTTTTTTTTTTTTTTTGCCAAATAGCAGCGCGGAACAAATGATGGAATCAAAATATATGTGTGCCATGTGACACCGCCATACCACCAGGGGCGGATCTGGAAAAAATCTTGGGGGGGGTAAATTATCAAAGACACACATTTTCGATTTGAGAAAATTTTGTCTTTTTACATATAGACAAATTGTACTTTTTTGAATTGAAATTATTGAATTGTTTAAAAGGCATTTTTTCCAGACACATACACGCACATTTCCGTATTTATTTATTTCACCCTTTTTCTGGAATAATATCTTAGCGAAAAGTAAATAAAAACTCTAACTTTAACTAATTTTAGATTTAAGGTTGATTTATTCCAATTTTTCACATTCATTCCATTATAAAAAAATTGCACAATTATATTTTCAAGTATGTGCAATGAAAAAACATAGTTCTTTTCAATTAAAAAAAAAACTAAAGGAATTTGAAACTCATTGTTTCAATACAAAATGATCTTGAATTTGAAATGATTTTTTTTAAATCTATTATATTGATCTACCGAATTGTATTACTATGACTGATTTCAACGAAGATATACTAGACCTTTCAACTTTTGCACATTCAATAACAATATATTCGACAGTTTCGAAGATATCGACGTTCAAAGTCGAAAACATTTCACAATTTTGCGTAGTCTGCTCTTTTGAAACCCTTCATCTTTGATATTTTTCAACGAATTTACAAAAACTTTTTTTATTTGGTAGAAAATCTCTGAATTTTAATAAGCATTTTAGTTTTTTTTATTATCTTGCATATTTTCAAAGAAATTGAAAAAACAAACAGTTTTGTACGCTAAATTTTATTTAAATGCACACTACTTTTGTATAAAATTATTTTCTACTTACGTAGGAACTTTTTGAAGTGAATTTTAATAAAATTGAATGTACAAAAATTTTTGTTTTTTCAATTTGTTTGAAAATATGCAAGATAATAAAAAAAAAAATAAAATGTTTATAAAAATTCAGAGATTTTCTACAAATTAAAAAAAGTTTTTGTAAATTCGTTGAAAAATATCAAAGATGAAGGGTTTCAAAAGAGCAGACTACGCAAAATTGTGAAATGTTTTCGACTTTGAACGTTTTTCGTCGATATCTTCGAAACTGTCGAATATATTGTTATTGAATTTGTAAAAATTAAAGTCTAGTATGTCTTCATTGAAATCAGTCATAGTTATACACATCGGTAGATCAATATAATAGATATAAGAAAATTATCAGAAAAAGAACTGATTTTCATGTTTTTGCCTATAACTCAAAAACTCAAGCTGATGGAGAAAAACGAAGTCCATTTTTGACTTCATTGGGCAGCCAAAATTTATTCGGAATTGTTTATCGAGATCTCTGCACTTTTTATAAAGCTTAATTTTGTTACTCTGTGTTATTAGATAGTCATTAGATAGAGACAAATTATATGACAAAATTATCGCAAAATTATCAATAACTTCGTTAATATTTATGTCAATGTCTCTAAGTATATGCAATAATGCGAGTCCATTCAATCGTTCTTCTTGCATAGTTGAACGTAACCATGTTTTTAATCGTCGCAGTGTAGAAAAACTTCACTAAGCTGTTGCTACACTGATAGGAAGCGTGGCAAAGATAACAAACGTTTTAGAAATTAGTGGAAAAATGTCATTATTACAAAGAGTAAAACGGCGTTCATATCAATAACCTTAGTTTCGCTCACCTTTTTACACTGCCAAATTTAAAGTTCATGAAATAATTGAATTAGTTCCTTACTAAAAGTGGATTAAACTTGGCAGTTCCATTTCATTAAAGTCAGTTGTGGTAATTGGGTTGGTTTGTTGCAATTATAATTACTAGTACCGCCTGGGGTCGAAAATCGACCAATTTTTGTTTGCTTATTTATAGTTGTATAAAATAGTCGGTGCAGTCATAGAGTTCTCCGCACTCTAATTCATTTAAAAAAACAATTATCAAAATCGGTTGAAAAACACGGGAGAAAATGGTTCTTAGTTGTTTTCACTACGCCTATTTATATTATGATGAAGTTAAGGTAGGCTTGAAAAATTTCAGAATTACAAAAAATTAAGAATTAACTCAAACAAAAATAAATGTATGCAACAAATTTTTTGCGCAGTTGATACAATTTCAGCAACTATAACCTAACATTAATTCACTTCAAAAAAACACTGTTATATAAATATCAAATATGATAAAAAGTATTACAGATGTTTATAATATTTTCATAAAGACTATAGCTGAAATATTTCTGAAAAATATTTTAACTGTTGATGAAATAATTGAAGTAAAAACAGACTACTGGATTTAACATTGTTTGAACTTTTTTTTTTTGAAAATTTATAAAGTGAAATCTGAAAATAACAATGCACGTATTGTTTTTTTATGATAAAATTTGTTGGCCCACAGGTTGCAAAAAAGTTTGGCAGGCTTTCACTAAAAATTTAGAAGAATAAAATATTTTAAGTGGCAACTATGGTCTTCATTGCCAAAGTCTTAATTGCGCTCATTACAAATCAAAATCAATGTTACTTGCTCAATGATTTCATATAAAGGGCATTTTTAAACTAATCGTTAATGTTTTGTAAAAATATAATTATTATAAAGCAAACACTTACGCTGAGGTAGTGACTTCAGGTTTTTTGTTTTATTTTTATTTGTAAGAAAACAACGCGTCTTAAAAGTTGATTGTTTAAAACATGGCTGTAAATTTTAGTACTTAAGGAAATGTAACTTTATTTTCAGGATCATTTTTAAAAAAGGCAAAGTTACTACCTCGACTTAAGTGTTTGCTTTACATATAATTATATTTTGTTTTTTGAAGATGACTACAGATCGTGTTAATCTACTAGCAAAATGGTCCTACTCGTCTCGCATCGCTTCATAAAAACGTCACCTACACACAAATGACGTCACAAAACAAAAAAAACAAAATTTTTTTTTTAATACTTTAATAATCGTTAAAATCAATAAAAAAACTAAAGTTTAACAATGTCTCTGACCATTTTTTTGTAGTATTCTTTCAAAAAACGTCTTCAGAATCGCTTATGTATGCATAAAAGTACCCTTAAGCTGTGAGCACAATTATTTTCTCCAAATAAAGTATTAAAAAGTAAAGTATTTAAAAGTTCTTGGGGGGGTAATTACCCCCTTTACCCCCCCTTGTATCCGCGCCTGCATACCACACACATACATACAAACATACAAACATATATACGATGACATATATGTGCGCATATCAACAACATAACTATAACAACAACTGCAGCCGGAGCAACAACAATTACAACAACAACAATAATAATGGCAACGAAGGATGTCATCGAATAGCAACTTGGTAAAAAAGTTTAAACAATACCTTGTGCAGGATGCAGGGGGGGAAACGGATATACAGCAATGACAACAATTTACAATTGTTTATTGTTTTTGTATGTGTGCATAACCGTTTGTGTTTGAGTGTGTGTGTGTGTGTGTGTGTGTGTGCATATGTGACATGAGTTGGCATAAAGTGTTTCAACAAATACTACGCAAGAGTTTCAATTCGGATATCGAAGAAATATCATTTGTTCAATAATGTCGGTTTTTTTTTGTTGTTGATTGTTGTTGCTGTTCTTTTTACGAGCATATTTTCACTACTTTGTAGTAAAATATGACATAAACATATCGTTTGCTTAAAATATTCCTTTCAGCTGTTTCGTGCTTTTGATTCTCCGATCAAGGCAAGCTATCAATTAAATATAGACATGTATATGAAGTTATTGTTATGCTAGTATTGGTAGAATTGAAGAAACTCAAAGCTTGAAGTTATTATAAAACATAAGTCGTTCTAGAATAAAAAATCATCGCATCATTTGTTTTTTAGTCATAAATTAGACTGAAATTAGTTTCATAAACGAACCCTTTTTGACAACAAATCTGGAAGAAACATAGCAGATAAGAAATTTTACTGAATACATTTAAAATAAACTTTTAATTATTTCATTATATAAATTTGTTTTATTTAATTTCTAAACTGAAAATATAAAACTGAAGCTCATTATTTGATTAAATTATCTTAAATTCTAGAACCCTGACGTAAGGCGCTTCTATCCAATCTATTTTCGGCATAAAACATTTTTAAAAAAATAATAGTGTACCATTGTGGGACGCCTGCTAGATGATAAACATCAACGTTATATTATATTGGAAAAATACTTTATGGGATATGAAGGATTTTAGGAACAAGAATAAAATATATTAAAATTTGGCTAAAAATGTTTAATTTTATGTTAATGTTTGTTCTTTTACAATAGCTATCTTTAGTTCATAGCTAGTTTATTTGCATTCAAATCTAATTGAATGCGTTTATATCTTATAAAGATATTCACGTGCCTCTTTGTTCATCCCGAATTACCAACAGTTCTTCTCCGTTGTTCACGAATTCAATAAAGCAAGCACTGAAAAAACGAACTGTAAAAAAAATAATTTCTGTGTCTCGCAACTAAGTCTATCATTGCTTGCAAAGAAAATGTGGAAAAATTGTATTCAAATTGGAATAGGTAGCACCAAAAATGTAGGTTGTGAATTATATGCTGACGTGCTAGTCCCCTGACCGAAAATTATAACACTAACTCGTTCATAATTTATCCACTAGACCGGTTAATTTTGCAAAACTGTTAAGATACTTTGGTGTGCGTCAGCTTTCTAGAAGTTCAACCCTAAATGAACACAGAAATACCAAAAAAGTTTGACCCCATGATCTTTGCAAAAATCGCTTAAAGGTTATTTTGAATATATACAGAACCTGAACCACCTTATAAAATATGGTGTCCACACCAAAACAAATATTAAATTTATTTTATATTAATGGCATAATTTAAGGAATATTTTGAACTCCTTTTAGTTTTTTTTTTTTTTTAAACCATTCAAATTATTTTTGGTAAAATTTTGATTCGATATGAAAAATTTCGGTGGAGCAAAATAAAAACTTTGATGATAAAAATGAAAAAAAAATTTTTTTGTAAAAAATTTCAGGATCAAAATTTCAGCAAAAATAACCAGAACGGTTTAAAAAAAAAAATAACAAAAAAGAGTCCAAAATATTCCTTAAAATATGCCATTAAAATAAATTTAATATTTGTTTTGGTTTGGACGCCATATTTTATAAGGTGGTTCAGGTTCTGTATATATTCAAAATAATCTTTAAGCGATTTCTGCAAAGGTCAAATTTTTTCGGTCTGAAGGTATTTCAGTGTTCATTTAAGGTTGAACTTTTAGAAAATTGACACGCACCTAAGAAAAGAAGATATTTAAATTTTCCATATAATTTTTAACCGGCCTAATATCCACCCTCACTTTGCCTCAGAAATTTCAGTTTACTGCGATAAATGAATGAATCAGATATTGTGAGATGTATCTTGAAGATGAAATCTAATGCTACCGGCGAAGAGGTATTTCGACTGTTTCAGTCAGTCGTCCTTTCGGTTCTGTCATCCTTTGTTATGTAAAAAGTTAGAAACTTGCTCTCAGCTTCTCAGAAACTGTTGTTCAACTTCTAAAAATCTATTTAGACGGAAGGACGCAAAAGTTTAATGTGGAAAAAAGCTACTCGGGTTTTCAATCTATTGTAAGTCGGGTATTCCAAGGTTCAGTACTTAGACCACTTCTCTTCACAATGTTTCTTAATGACATTAGGATCTTTGTATGGGAAGACCTGACTGAAATCAGCAGATGGGCTTGAGAAAAAAAACTGAGGTTAAATCGTCAAAAGTCGTGTTTTCATCAAGGCGAAAACTGGTTATACAAATAATTGTGCCAATAATAACATATTTCCAAGTTGTATAAGGGCATCTCCCAGTGGCACGGACGCGACAATTGCACGGTTTTAATTACTCGAAAAACAAGAAAGAAAATGTAGCGATGAAAGAGTGCTACATTTTATAAAAATATTGGCAAGGTTTAGTACAAATTAGTACAAAGTAATCAACAATCATACAATGGAACGGACGCGACAAAAAATATAATTTTTTATAAGCTCGTATAGAAATATGCAAAATTTAGCTAATTTTCAGAACTTTTTTTTAAATATATATACAAGTTAATGGAGGTCAAAGGATAACTTTTCATCGTAGACTTCTGAAATATGAGAATTATCTCTTACCTTTTTTTAAATATATATAACACGAATACGGACGCGACAAATTTTTCCAACGGTAGTAAAATACAGTAAAGATGTTCATTATAAATTTTAATAAAAATACATCATAAAAAGTTAAATTCAAGTAACATAGCAGTAATACTAATCAAAATAAAAATAAAATAAAGTTTAAAGCTGTTAGAGTATAGTTCAAATTAAAGCTCATGTGATAATTCTCAAGTTATTGGATTGATTTTTAAATAGATTTTGAAAAAATTTTCCATTTTGAGAACGTCAATTTATATGGAAGGTATAAGTGGTTTTCTTCCTATTTGGCTTATTTTCGAACATGAACTTTTTTTTTTTACGATATAAGCTTAAATGTCGAATTTCATTACGATAACATAATAATAACGGCTGTTATCATGTCAACAGACAGGGGGACATACAAAAACAGTGACGGACATGGTTAAACAACATAGCAATATAATGTTTTATTTCTGATTCTACGTTTAATTTTGAAGCACATTTTGAAACAAAAATTTTCCATAAGAAGTGCATTGATTTTTTTGACAGTTTGTAGGCAGCGGATTTTTTTTCGCTTGGAAGTACGCTGTTAAAGGAAAAAATTTGTTGAGTGCAATCAGCATATAGCACTGAAAATATGTATCTGTCAACTAGAACAGCTGTTGCTTTTTCTCCAAACAAAAATTTCGCTTGCAGAATTATATGCCTAATTTTTAATCATACTACTAAACGCGAAATTTGAGCGATTTTATAAGAATAAAATTACTTTGTTCCAAAGTTAATTCCTAGAAAGATACTCTAAACTTCAAGAGTATCCAAGAGTGAAATTTAAGTGTTTTGAAGAGATTTGTGGAAAGCTTTAATCAATTCATGTGCTCGCAACAATTACTATTTGTTGCGTGCCTTTCTTGCAATGTCAGCCGCACAATTTATTTTTACCAAAAAAAAAAAATAAATAAACTTGTGGACATTTTTTGCTTGTTAACCAATTCCAAGAATATTGGTGCTTAATTTAAGTTTTGGTCTAGTTGTGCTCTTAGTTTTTTTTTTCTGTTTGACAAATAATAATAATAGAAAGAAATAAACAAGAACAGCAGGCGAAATAAATGGCATGGGTAGAGTTTCGTTAGTGTGTGTGTGTGTGTTTGTGCATGGCTTGAAAATAAATGTTTCCACTCAACATATGAAGTGAAAGAATTTCCACACTCAAAGCAAAATAAATCCGATGACTATTTGTAGAATGAGCATGAAAACAAACTGATATGAGTTTGAATTTTGAAATAGAACTAAAGCGGAAACGGAAGCGGAAGTGTGTATGCATGAGAGTGGGTGTGTGTAAATATGGTAGAGAAGCAAACAGCAGCAGCGAGTGGCTTAGCCGTGACTGACGCTGGCTAGCATTAAGTTGAGCGATTGAGTACAATATAAAGAAATGTACCAAATGTACCGAAATGTACCGAGATGTCATTCATTTCGTTTTTGTTTGTCATCTGTTTCTTATGCTGGCTGGCTCATAGTGTGTTCACTCTTGACAAATGCCAACAATCATCAACGCGAACGCCTTGACAATGACGACGACAGATGATGATGTACGAAATATCCGTTACAGGATTTGATTTCGAGAGATACTCACATGCATTAGAAGAGATATGTTCTCATGTGGGACAAAGAGGATAATGCAGCATGTTTGAACATACAAATGTATGTTTTTTATATTTTTTTTTTTTTGAATTCGTGCCAGTGTATTTAGAAGTGTGAGTGTGTGTATCTGTGTTGATGTGACATTTTTTGAGATAAATTAATACAATTTATCATCCTGAATGTTTGAATTTGATTTATACAATTATATAAGGCACAAAAAGACAAAAACAGACACTCTCACACACACAAAGACATAACTAACAACAGCCAAAGCACAAGAAAACATGACAGCTTGAAAAATTTCACATTTTTAACATATGTTGGAGAGGAAATGCGAAAGATATTTCCGGTTCGTTACCTCATTCGTATAACGACTATTGCTTTTAGAGTGAGAAAGAAAGAGTTTATGTGCCATGTGTGTGTTGTGTGGCTGTGTTCAGACATTCATCTTGATTTCGCGTTGCCTAATTTAAATTAATTTTCACACAATATATATTAAAATTCTAACGGCTTAATAAATTTGTACAAAATTTCATAACTCTTAAGTAGTGCCGCAAAAACTTACACACAAACACACACACAGTGGAGTCATGTCAAAAATTAGGTCAAAAGTCAAATAATGCTGCTCAACCAGCAACTGTCTTTTGAGCGGTGGACACTTGCGCCACTTTTAATGCTCCGTCGGTTTGCTTTAATTCCATTCATTCATGCAGCGCCCCTGAATGAATTTTTACTCTTTGAATTTATGACACACTTCGTTCTAAGCTTGTAGCAACTACGAGATGATAATTCCTCGGGCAAATATAATTCCCCACACAAAAGTCCACTTAAGTCGAGCAGAAGACAGTGAAAAATAATGTTGCCGAGTAGGAGTCGGTCGGAATAGAATAAAGTTAGCATATCCGGTGCACCGGTGGAAGACGACATCTTCGACTGGCACTGCAGTCAATTCCATTTGATGACATTAAAATTTTCTTTTTTTCCCTGTTTTTCCCCCTTCTGGTTTTTTTCCTACTTTCTCCTCTTCACCAAGCTTCCGAGCGCAAAGAACGTACTGCGTAAAACAAAGATGAAGCTGATGTTGGTGGAGCAAGGATTTGCATTTAAAGTGAAGTGCAAATAAAAGGATTTTTAAGTGGTTTGCAAATTTTTACTTGAGTGCTTAGATATAAAATTGCTTCGTGCACTGCAGAGTAGTTTTTAAGCGTAACTAAAGAAAAGACTAATTTTGGAATTATAACTTATTATACCGTACAATAATTCAATAATAGAAAAATAGCTTTTACTAGAAACCGTTACGTTTATGAGTTATGTTCAAAACAAATGTGAGTTGAAAAGAATATTTTTGAATTTTATTATAATACAACAGTGAACTCTGCTTTACGTAAACAATTTTTACCCATTGAGCACTCCAAAACGTATACAAAGTTAGAAAACCCATTAAGGTGAACAGTCAGTTTCAAGATGATTTTTTTTTTTGATGAATCTTCTTTTCTTTCTTTTTGATTGAATTTTTAAATAAATTTTTAATCGATTTTTTTTCAAAAAAGTCACATATTATCAAGACATATTTCATAAGAAGTCCAAAATGATGATTAAACGTACTTTTTTTGCCCCAAATTTTGGCAGTAGCAAATGTTAACTATGTTGGTTTAAATTAAGTCACATTATCGCGAGTGCACTGTTTAGCATATAGTTAGATAAAGAGATATATTATATAGAGCAAATTATATAAAAGTTAAAAAAAATTATATTAAACTTAAAACATTTCATGTTAAATCTTTTCATGATTTTATTGAAAATCATTTCGAATTTAATAATAATATACCTACCTAGCCGTTAATCCAGAAATGGGCCGAAACGATAAACGAGAGCTATTCTTTTGTATAAATTTTTTTCATTGTGATGAAATTTTAAAAAGTAATGAAACGTTTTTAAAAAAAAGGACTGACTGAAAAAGACTGATTTATGTACATTGAAGTAAAGTTTGGACATTTTTTTTTCGAAATGTTGATTGAAAGACTTAAAAATATCTGTTATTGATCAATCGAAAAATCTCTGAAAAACCTGATGTCTAGTTGAAATCCAATGAGCATGATCTCTAAATCTCTTTCAAATTTGTAAGGTATATCATCGACTTGACCGAAGTTAAAGTACCCCCACGGCCGATTCGTAATGGTACAAAATCTTAAATTATAGCTCTTTTTGATGAGATTTCAAAAAATTTTACTATTTTGTTGACGTCTAAAATATTTTATATCAAATCATTTTCCTGCAAAGTAAATACAAACCTCTTTATAAAGTTTACAATTTGGGGTTGTAAGGGAGGTGGGTGTGTTCTTGAGTGGTTAATCCCAATTTTTCTAACAGGCCTCAGTTTTGGTATCAAATGCATAAATACCCAATTTCAGTTCCGTAGCCTAAATATTAGCCTTTTTATAGAGTTTTCACTATTATGGGTTGTTTGGAAGGTGGGTGTGTTCGTAGGCGGATGACGCCCACTTTTCTTCCACAATTAAGTTTTGATTTGAAATACAAACGTATCAGTTTTTTTTCCTTCAGCTTAAAGAGAAGCCTTTTCTCTTTCTTCTTAAATTCTATAAAAGTGTTAAATTTTGGGGTTATATGGGAGGTGGGCGTGTTCGTGGTTGGGTGGCGCCCATTTTCCTAATACGCCTTTACTTTGATATAAAATGAATAAATATCTAATTGTATTTTTGTAGCTTTGACAGAAGCCTCTTTATATAGTTTTCAATTTTAGGGTTGTATGGGAGGTGGGCGTGTTCGTGGGTCGGTGATGCCCATTAGTAAGTAAGTAAGACCGAAGCCTAATTAGTAAGTTTTCAATTTTGGGGCGGGGGTGTTCGTAAGTGGATGACGCGTAATTTTATACCCTAAACCTGAAAGGTCAGGGTATATTAACTTTGTGCAAACGTTTGTAACGCATAGAACGAAGCGAGTCCGGTATAGAAAAGTATATATATTCTTGATCAGCGTCACCACGTGAGTCGAGCTATCTATGTCCGTCCGTCCGTCCGTCCGTCCGTCTGTGTGTTGTCCGTATACACAGGATAAGAAGAAGGAGTTGAAATAATTGGATGAAACTTGGTACACATAGTCACATACACCCAAGGATCTGCACTATTGAATATTTTTGGAATCCGCCCACGGACACGCCTACTTCCCATACAACGCAAAAATTTAAAACTGCATAACTCAGCTCATAATAAGTCTACAACAACAAAATTTAATATGTGTGTGTTTTATACCAACACAAAAATGTCTTTGAAAAATCGACGTCATCCGCTCACGGACACGCCCACCTCCCATACAACCCAAAAATTGAAAACGCAATAAATAAGCCTCTGTTTAACCTACACAGCTAAAATTTGGCACGTATGTTTTTTATAACAAAAAAAAGATGGTTTTGAAAAATGGACATCGTCCGCCCACGGACACGCCTACTTCCCATACAATGCAAAAATTGAAAACTGCATAGCTCAGGTCATAATTAGCCTACAACAATAAAATTTGATATGTATGTGTTTCATACCAACACAAATATGTCTTCGGAAAATGGACGTCATCCGATCACGGACACGCCTACCTCCCATACAACCCAAAAATTGAAAACGCAATAAATAAGCATGTGTTTAACCTACAGAGCTAAAATTTGGCACGTATGTTTTTTATGACAAGACAAAGTTGGTTTGGAAAAATGGAACTTCATCCGCCCACGGACACGCCCATTTACAATTAATTTTTTTTTTTTTTTTTTGAAAAGTGGGTTTAGGGTATTTCATAGTCGGCCTAGACCGACTTTAGACTTTCTTTACTTGTTATACCCTAAACCTGAAAGGTGAGGGTATATTAACGTTGTGCAAACGTTTGTAACGCATAGAACGAAGCGAGTCCGGTATAGAAAAGTATATATATTCTTGATCAGCATCACCACGTGAGTCGAGCTATCTATGTCCGTCCGTCCGTCCGTCCGTCCGTCTGTGTGTTGTCCGTATACACAGGATAAGAATAAGGAGTTGAGATAATTGGATGAAACTTGGTACATATGATCACATGTACCCAAGGATCTGCACTATTGAAGTTTTTTTGAATCCGCCCACGGACACGTCTACCTCCCATACAACGCAAAAATTGAAAACTGCATAATTCAGCTCATAATAAGCCTACAACAATAAAATTTTGTGTGTATGTGTTTTATACCAACACAAAGATGTCTTCGAAAAATGGGTATCATCTGCTCACAGACACGCCCACTTCCCATACAACCCAAAAATTAAAAACGGAAAAAATAAGCCTCTGTTTAACCTACAGAAACAAAATTTGGCACATATGGTTTTTGTGACAATCCAAAAGTGGTTTTGAAAAAAAAGTCATTCGCCCATGGCCACGCCTACCTTCCATACAACGCAAAAATTGAAAACTGAATATATCAGCTAATAATTAACCTACAACAATAAAATTTGGTGAGTATGTGTTTTATATCAACAAAAAGATGTTTTTGAAAAATGGGTGTCATCCGCTCACGGACACGCCCACCTCCCATACAACCCACACATTGAAAACGCAATAAATAAGCTTCTGTTTAACCAGCAGAGCTAAAATTTGGCACATATGGTTTTTTATAACAAAGCAAAGATGGTTTTGAAAACTGGACATCATCCGCCCACGGACACGCCTACCTCTCTTTCAACCCAAAAAGTTTAAAACTCAATAAATAAGGTTATGTTTGTCATAGAGAAATTAAATTTGGTATGTATGTATTTTATACCAAGACTAAGGTGTGTTCAAATATTGGGAGTTATCCGTCCATGAACACGCCCACCTCCCATAGCGAAAGCACAATAAAAGCATTAACTGTGAGCCACAGGAATTTAACTTGGTATGTGTAAATTTTTCATTAATATTCAAATACATATAAAATATAGGCTTCATCCGCTTACGGAGACGCCCATTTACAATACAATTTTTTTGTTTTTGAAAAGTGGGTTTAGGGTATTTCATAGTCGGCCTAGACCGACTTTAGACTTTCTTTACTTGTTCTAACTCTCTTTAATTTTGATATAAAATTAACAAATATCTAATTTTATTTTTGTAGCTTTAACAGAAGCCTATTTATATAGTTTTAAATTTTGGGGTTGTATAGGAGGTGGGCGTGTTCGTTTGTGAATGACGCCCAGTTTTCGAACACGCCTAAGTTTTTACATAGAATACACAAATACCGAATTACATTTTTGTAACTTAAATATTAGCCGCTTTATAAAGCTTTCATTGTTAGGAGGTAGGCGTGGTTTTCATACAATTTTGCCCATTCTCGAACTTGATTTATGTTTTTTGAAACAAGCTTAAATATTGAATTTTAGTACGATAGGTTCAAAATTACGGCTGTTACCGTGTCGACAGACAGACAGACGGAGAGACGGACATGGCTAAATCGACTCAGATGGTGATTCTGATCAAGAATATGTACACTTTTCTTTACCTACCATGCCTTCTTATGGGTGTTACACACGTCGTGACGAAATTAATATACTCCTTAAACAGTCTTTATAAAGATATCTTTAACATCTCTTATATAGAAAAAATACTCTTCCCTTTTACTAAGTTGTAATGATTCACATCACCTTTTTATAATTTTAATTAGAGTATTCACAAGGTCTCGTCGGTTCAAAAAAATCGTTTCTCGGTTTTTTTTTATTAGGCTGGTCATCTGGCGTGACGTTACTGGCGTTACGTTACTTAAATTTCCATCGGAACATTTTAAGTTAAAATTTTTTTTTTTAAGAAAACATTTGACGTTAATAAAACATAAAGTGTAGCTATTATATATTATATTATTTCAACTCCTACCCCATCGACAATAAGAAGTTGGAAAAAAATTCCACTAAAATACCTGCAACCAAATTCAGTAACGAAATCAGCCAAACTTCGAGCAATATGGCGTGACGTTACTCACTTTTCAAATTTAATATAAAATTAACGGTTTTTCTTCTTCACGATTTTTTTATAAAATTTACTTAACTTTATTAAAATTTATTAAAATGCAAAATTTCACGCACTTTTGAACGTCTGCGTAGAAAAAACAGCACTAAATGCGTTTTTGTCTGGCGTGACGTTACCTCAGAGTATCATTTAAAGCAAATCAAAATTTTACCGTTAATTGATATTTGTTTGCTCTTTTGCATTTATTTTGCGGTTAGTTGTTGTTGTAGTGAAAGTTGTGCATAAGAGTGTGCATAAGAGTGTGCAATTGCACAATTACTCTTAGAAATGGAAATTGTACAGAGAAACTGCTCATAGAAATAAACAAAACTGACCAAAACTTTAACTTTAACTTTGTAGCCCGATTTCTAGCCATCGCAACATGAGAAAAATTTGAACTCTTTAATTAAATAAATTTTGAATATTTCTCTTTAATAATACAAGCAAAAAAAATGTTTGTTAACTTTTAATTTTTTGGTTACGGTAGACTTTTCAGCGGAAATGCCCATATCTTAATATGAAATATGAAAAAATATGATTGATGTGAACAACTCCTTTTTAAGATGCGAAACAAGCAAAAATAAATTTATATGATCATAATGCCAAAAGAAATCGAAAAATATAAAAAAATAGCTGGTTTATGCGAAAAGCATATATTGGACGTAATTATGGCTGACTCAAGTAAATAAAAAAATAAGACACCACAATAAATATAGGTTTCAGTGTTGTAATTTTTTAGTACGTTTTTGTATGCAAGGAAGCAATTCTTTCAAACAGGAAACAGTCAGGAAACAGTCAGCAATTTTAAACCATTGTAAAATCTTAGGACAATAAGACAATACGAAGACAATACGACGTGATAGCACAACTTGTGAATACCCTAAATGCAATTGTCGTTTTGAAGTCACGCTGAAAAAATAAAATAATTAGCTTGTTGAATGATATTCCACGAGAATAAAATCATATAAGACCCCGATGCAGTGATCCATCGAGGTCAAAATCAGATGTATACTTTTATATCTGTATACTTTTCTGAAAAATTTGGAAAGCGTGTTTTTGGTGTTTTTTTTATCACCCAAAGTTTCTAAGACTTTACTCACAAAAATTATTAAATGTTTTTTTGAAAAATCATTAAAATATATTTTTTTACGTTAAAACAATAGAACTACAGTTAAAGAAACATTAAATATCATATTTTTATTAGTTTTTCATTTCAATTCCATTTTCTTAAAAAAAAGTGGACAACTTACGACTATAGATAGTCAAAATAAGTGATATTCTCAAAGTTTTTCATTAAAAAAAGTTAAAGTTTCGAGCCATTTTCTGACCAACACGATAGAAGCGTTAAAAACTCTTTTTGGTACAACAAAAGAACGGCCAAAATGATAATTTTTCTTTCAACATTTAAATGATTTTTTTTTTTTTTTTAAAAAACTAATCTTAAAAACATTTCCTTTTAAACAAGGCTTAAAGAATAGTTGTCAAAGAATACCTTCAATTTTGTTTTTATGCCGGTTTTGATTTATCGAAAAGTCGCGATATCGACAAAACATCAACAAATCTGTAAAAATATGAGTTAATTTTGGCGGCCATTCTGTTAAACCAAAAATATTTTACAACTCCACCAACCATGTTTATGTTATATTCTGATGTTTCTGATGTCGAAGTCAGTTAAGATAGGTTTTAGGTTTATGGAAAAATGTTAAGGGAACAAAATACTGCTTTAAAAAAACTATGAAAAATTACATAAATTTTTGTTAATTTTCGATTTATCCATGATGAAATGTTATTTGGGAAACTTTTAACCAATACCATTGGCAAAGATACCCTCAAAAAAAAAGAAACAGTAGACGGGGAATTCCGTTAAAGTTGTAACCTCTTCTACTTTGTCTCTTTGGTCCGATTGTTTTGACCTTTTAGCACGTATTTTTTATTGACCAAAACAAAAGAAAACGTTAAAAGTAAGCATGATGAAATGAGCAATCAAAAAGAAACAAGCAAAATGTCAAATTTTTTCGATCATTTCGTTAAGTCTGACAGGTTCAGTTCATTGACTTAGTTGAAAAGAAGGCGAAGCAAATGCACTTTCCATTGGTGCCACTTTCGCCTCTGCCCTACATATAGGGCAGAAAATAAAAATATAAAATTAAAATTTTATAAAATTTTATAAAATAAAATTAAAAAAAATCCCGTTTTTGAAAAAAATCGTATTTTCGTCTCAGTCCGATATATAGTTAGCGAGCTACAACCGCTAGTGCTAGTGGGATGTGGGATCCAAATTAATTTGCATTAAAAACAAAAATTTAAATTTTACGCCATATATTCAAGGCAAAAGCATAAAACGAAAAATTATACAAATCATTTTTTTTCATAAGACTTAAATTTAATCGGATCACAGACCCATTTCGTTAAGTTTGTCAGTTTGAGTTCATTGACCAAGTTGAAAAGAGGTTGTGATTGACATCTTGTGTTAAAATACAGCACTCATTTCTAAGTAGTACATACAAGAACCGTATAAAGAAGTAGAACATACAATTACCCAATGAAGAATCAGTTTGTATAAAACAAAAACAATACAAGAAAAAACAACGAAACAAAAACAAAGAAAGCAGCAGACACAGCATAAGCAGCTGATGATCTTAAATAAACACACGCATTTTTCTTCTTATATTCTACTTTTTTGTGACTTTCATATAATAGTGACAAAATCCAATATTAGATATTCATTCAGCGCAGGATATAACTGATATTTTAGTATATATATTATCTTTGAACGATGAGTATTAAAGGCTGTAGGTATACCCTAAAGTATTCGTCAAAAAAGTTTCATGACCTTGAAAAAATTTGTTAAAACGCACCCCATACAAACAGCGTTGTAAGACGTCATTCTACATCAAAACAAAGAGCAATAATTTTCGAATTTGTTTTTGTCGAACTCTTAACATCATTGTGACATTCCAATTTTAAGTGTGATAATTCTGTTCTGTAAGTGTTAATGTGTTAATTATAATTTTAAAGATTATAATTAACACATAGTCTAATAGTTTTAGAATTAAAAAGCTCACTTCTACGTATGGATTAAGTTTATTTTAATACATTTTATTAAAATTTCGAAAACTGAAATTACCAGAATTTCTTACATTCCACAACAAGATTGCATACCACAATATGCTTCATTCTGTTGTCATGGTAAGAAATGTTTTGTTCATTCTTGGTGCTATGTATGTAGTTTGGTGTTTGATTTTGGGTTTGATTTGTCTCTGATTTTAGTTAAACGATGGAAGTTTTCAACACTTTGCCATCAACACGATATAGTGCAGCGTCCTTGTTTTGCCACCTTATCCTTTAGGTCTTTAAAGACTATTAATTGTAATTTTAATTGCTTTGAATATAAATCAGAATCTCAGTTGACAAGAGCGAAATTTTTGCTTTGAAGGATTTTTCCATTAGCTTTACTTTTACTATAGCTAAAGCTTTATGGCTGGGTTCATTCCTTTGTGTTGTTGTTGTAGTGCGTTTGGTGTTGCCGAGCACTTTTAGTTTAAGTTTCATGCTCTGCCTGGCAATGGGTTGTATTTATTACGAGTCTGGTATATAAAAATGTTTTTGTATTTTTTGTTGTTGTTGTTTTGCCTTAGTTGCTGCTGCATTATTGTTTTTAAGCAACAAGATTTTTGCGTAGCATATATTTGTAAAGCTGAACAGTAACAACTATTTTTCATCTATTAAAACTGCTTTTTGCCTCACTTTGATAGCATGATTTTTTTGTGCTATTCGTAATTGTGTTCTTTTTTTGTGTGTTTTTTGACTCTTATATTTTTGTCTTTTTGTTCTCTTCGCTGAGCAAGGAATTTAATATTGACATTATTGCTGAAACATGACAACCATGACAACCTCGCTCCATGAACTCGTTGAGAACTTATTTTATGAGCAAAATAAATGATTCGAGAAAATGATTTAAATTACATTTTGAAGTAAATACTTGAATTTGATAGAGCTTGATTTGTAACGTATTTATAGCAAATATGCCTTTTAAGTACTGTGCTTTATGGTAATCTATTTGAAATTGAGTGTCGAACAATTTTTGGCCATTTCGTTTGTTAGAAAAATGGGGGAAAAATGCATGAAATTTTCAAAAGCTAGCGAAAAGCAAAATTTATATTGAAATTTGAGATAAGTTAAGGTTAAGAAAACTCGAGGATAAGGTTAAAGATAGGGAAAGAATTAAGATATGGACGAGGAATACGCCAAAATAAACATAGGGATTAGGTTAAAAATTAGGACTAAAGTAAAAGCTATTTAATGCTCATCAGCAACATAGTTTTAATTAAAAACTATAGCATCAAAATTTGTGAACCTTGAAAAATGGTAAATATAGTTAGTTATGTATATCGACGGCTTTAATATAGAGATTTTTTATCTCATTACACCCGTCACATTCTTTGTAACACCCGTCACACGTTATATATTAAATGAAAAACTATCTGAAACGTTTTTCTATATTTTTTTAATGCAGGTTTATTGTCAAACATGGTTTACTGAAATAACACCCAATGAAATAACGCCCAAAATAAAAAATGAAAAAACGCTCAACATATCTTGGGTTTTAAAAAATGAAATAACGCCCAAACTACAAAATGAAATAAAGCCCAAAATAAAAAAAATTACGCCAAAATCAAAAATGAAACGCCCAAACCACAAAATGAAATAAAGCCCAAAATAAAAAAAATTACGCCAAAATCAAAAATGAAATAACGCCCAAAAGATTTTCAAAGCAAATCATTTAAAATATTTTGGATCTTATTTCATAATGAAATTGGGGCTTTATTTCATTTGGGCGTTATTTCATTTTTCATTATGAAATAAAGCCCAAAATCAAAAATGAAATAACGCCCAAATAAAATTAAATAAAGCCCAAAATCTTGGGCCTTTTTTCATTATGAAATAACTCCCAAATTTGTTTGGAAATATTTTGGGCGTTATTCATTTTTTATTTGGGCGTTATTTCACTGAACCGTCAAAATTTTTGAATTGACAGTAATAAATTTCTGTTTTTATAAATTGTAGTTTGGCTGAATTTCATAAACATTCAGAGTGAAGTCATGTTTTTCAATGAGTACTCGTAACAGATACTTTATTAAAAATTATACAAAAATTTACCATAACTTTAAAAGTTGTTCTTCACAAATGGATAGAGAACCATAAAAGTCATTTATGATGACTGCAGAAACTTTAAATTATTTTATATTAGCGGATGTAACCCGGTGTTACTCGGGGTTGTGTCTCGAGCACAGAAAAATGACGATTCTCAAAACTGCTCTAGGATTAATTTTTTTAAAATTATAATTTGGCATATTAATGAAGGTAATTGAATATAAAATAACATAAAAATGTCAAACACTATGAAAAATACGGTCAAATTTCAAAATTGTTAACCAAAAATTTCAAATTTCAAATTTAGACTTAAATATCCAAGAGAAGAAACCCGACATACAAACAGTATTAGATAGCATATATAATTATCTCTCAGATGACACACAAATTATTACTTTACATGGAACAGTTTAGTTTCTAAATAAGAAAAACTGAATCAAAGTCTAAAAAATACAAATCACCCTGTATATCGAAAATTCGACCTATTAGGGAAAAACTGAGTATAGGCCTAGAAGCAGCGTACACAGGTCTTATAGAAAAATAGTTCAGGTCTCTGGATAAAAACTTTGTAGACTAGTGTTATCAATTAAATTTTAAAATTTTTTATATAATAGTTTTTTGAGGTTTTGCACCCTTCTTCCGCTTAAAGAGTTAAGTCAAATTTCCGTAAAACTGTACCTGCCAGAGATGATTACAAAAAATTACACCTTCAGCATTCTTCTCGATCTGAATTCTGGTTTTTGAGGAAATAACCATTTTTGGCTAGTTGAAAAAAAGTTTGAAAAAAAGTCATTTCGAGAAAAATGCGTTCGAAGTTTTTCTTATCATGCATTTAATATGCACTTTTTTCCCAAAAAAAATTCCAATTTTGAAAAATGCTGTAAGCATCGATTCGATTTATGGATTGTCTTCGTTCAATTTCGATTTTGTTCGATACTGTTCGTTTGAATTTTTTCATCTTTATATAGCTTCTGCTCGTATTCGTTAAACTTCTGTTTTTTCGTTAGCCTTTGGCTCTTGACTTCGTTTGCCTTCGGGTTATTCCTTGATTTTTGTCGAAAGAACTTTTAAAAGCATAGGATCTATTGCAGTAACAGACACAGATGCCTAGCAAGTTTCATCAAAATCGGTTCATCAGTTTTTAAGTGAATGAGCCAAACATAGTTGATTGAATAAAGCGCTCTCTCACGGAAGTTTTTTAAAATTTAAATAGCCTCAATTCTATTGCAGGGTCAAGTTATTTCACGTACCAAATTTTAGTAAAATCGGTCAAGTCATTTAAACACTACTTACAGCGCCCTCTTGCGGAAGTCTTTGGAATTTTTTATATTTTATGTTTTATCTTGGGTGCAGTGGAACGTTCATATCAAATTTCATTAAAATCGGTAAAGGTGTTAAGGAGTTATTATGTCTTTAAAACGCACTTCTTAAAGTGCCCTCTTAAGGAAGTCTTTGAAATTTTTTATAGCCTATGTTTTATTTTGGGAACAGTTGAACCTTCATACCAAATTTCATGGAAATCGGTCCAGGCGTTTAGAAGTTATTATATAGTGTAGTATAGCCCACATACTTCCACCCACATACTTCCGCCCACATACTTCCGCCCACTTTTTTACACCCCCTATGTTCTGTTTCCCTACCAAACGTACTCTGTGTCCAAATTTTAGCTCAATCAATCGGTTTAGCTAACATATTAATGTTTTAAAGCGTGCAAATGTAACACCCGTCACCATGGAATGTTCCAAAAGTTAATTTAAATTTAAAAATTAAATTTTGAAAAAAGTTGAAAATTAAAAAGAAGTCAGATTAATCCCAGTGAGCCACAAAAACCTTTTTGTAATTTTTCCCAGGAGAAATTTCGCTAACATCCTTTGCATATGAATTATACCAAATTGTAACAAATTACATTTTTATAGTTCTCTTTTTATCCAACAAAGAGTAAACAAAACCTTAAGTTAAATACGCTGAAATATTTGCCAAAATATAAGAACAATATCTGGTTTTAAATTTACCTACATAAAATATTGTCATTAATATGACAGGTGGTTTTTTTATGTCATAATATTTGGATTGATTCTTTTACACACAGTGATAAATATAGAATCTTTGAGATATTCTAAAATAAAGAGCAATTTTATGTCTTGTGCTTAAAACTCAACAAACTTCTGCTAAATAATTTTAAGGTTTTTAGTTTATGATATTATTGATGAAAACGAACACTATAATTTTTATAGAAAAATCACAAAGTTTATGTTTGTGTAATGATAATAACCGTAAAAGAACTCAATCATAACGGTTTTATTTATAGTCAGATGAAAAAGTTTCCTGTTGCTTTAACAGCTCATGTATAAGTTTATAACTTGGAAAATTCTTGAGCATCAAATTCATATCAAAAGTTAAGCATAGAAAGTGAAGTTCTTCTCGTGATATTCATGTCATGTTTTTCTAGATCAACAAAGCGGCGTTGAAGGAAAATTATTAAACGTTATTTGAAAACCTAATGTTGTTCTTTGAAAATATGATGAAGTGTTTGTGAAATATCTCACAAGTGTTTGTGGTTCTGCGATGGCAGCTGTGTTTTCCAAATTACCGTAGTGGGGTGAAGCTTTTCACTGTGGTGAATTTTCAAGAACAATTCCGAAGGCCCCAGTCATTTTCGATTCAACTGGAGTGTGAAACATGGACGAAACCGGACTCCTCACTGTACCCACGAACGTTGTGGAAGTCGTTGCCGAAAAGGGCATCGTTGAGGGTCAGTTCTATTCAGCGGGAAGAGGAATTAAATTCCACAAAACACATTTCAAAGGTATAGTTAGTTTGAAAAAAAATGTGTTACACAAAATTTGATTTGTCAATATTGATGAGCATATTTATGCATTAACACGGAAACTGAGTTTGTCCAAAAGCAGAGCAGAAATATAACTCCGAGGACTGGCGTACCTTTAAGAAAAGTCTTAAAGTTGTCTCCTTTATTATGATAATTCCCAGAATAGTAATCCAATTTCTTATGGAATCAACATAAAGGAAAGTTATGATTCGATTAAATTTATGTTGGATGCCGTTATATATAAACAGCACGAGTGGCGGACCTGTTATAATTAAAAAGTTGTTAGTTTCCTCACGAATATGCAGGCTGTATTCGTAAATTATGCAGGTTTTTTATACAATTGGGAAACCAGCTGAATGGACATAAGGTGAGCATAGTATCATTGATCCACCGCTGGTACTAACTGAAAAAATTCTATTGCTGCTAACGACATTCTGCACAGTTTTATAAATGTTGCAGGTTTACCGAACTCATAGTTCAGTGTCCTTTCTTTAATATATAAGCAAGCCATATTTTGTCGATGAGTTGGTGCATGCACCTTATCAAATCATCGCCGCCGGTTTTAAACAATTCAGTAGCACTATAAAATGTTTGTCATCTAATATATAAAATCAAATGTTTGTCTCTCTGCAGAGCTGTAAAAGAATGCATTCAATTTTATTGCTTCCACAAAATTTTGAATTAGTGAATAACGAAAGAATGCAAAATTGATACAGGAATAAAATTTTGAATTCACAATTAATTTTTAAAAATTGATTAATTATTCATTTCTATTATTCATTTGCAGTTATTCGGAATAATGAATTCATTTTGTTATTCAAATGAATGCTATTCATAAAGAATGCTACTCACAAAGAATGCAATTCACAAAGAATCGTTATTCATTTTTTATTCATTATTCATTTTTTATTCATTATTCACTTTTTATTCATAATTCATTTTCTATTCATTATTCATTTTTTATTCATTATTCATTTTTTATTCATTATTCATTTTTTATTCATTATTCATTTTTTATTCATTATTCATTTTTTATTCATTATTCATTTTTTATTCATTATTCATTTTTTATTCATTATTCATTTTCTATTCATTATTCATTTTTTTTTCATTATTCATTTTCTATTCATTATTCATTTTTTATTCATTATTCACTTTTTATTCATAATTCATTTATTATTCATTATTAAGTTTGTATTCATTATTAATTATTTATTCATTATTAATTTTTTATTCATTATATTATTCATTATTGATTTTTTATTCATTATTCATTTTTTATTCATTTTTAATTCATTATTCATTTTTTATTAATTATTCCTTTTCTATTCATTATTAATTTTTTATTCATTATTCACTTTTTATTCATAATTTATTTTCTATTCATTATTCATTTTTTATTCATTATTCATTTTTTATTCATTATTCATTTTTTATTCATTATTCATTTTTTATTCATTATTCATTTTTTATTCATTATTCATTTTTTATTCATTATTCATTTTCTATTCATTATTCATTTTTTATTAATTATTCATTTTCTATTCATTATTCATTTTTTATTCATTATTCACTATTTATTCATAATTCATTTATTATTCATTATTAAGTTTTTATTCATTATAAATTATTTATTCATTATTCATTTTTTATTCATTTTTTATTCATTAATCATTTTATATTCATTATTCATTTTCTATTCATTATTCATTTCTTATTGATTATTCATTTTTTATTCATTATTCATTTTTTATTCATAATTCATTTTTTATTCATTATTCATTTTTTATTCATTACTAATTTTTTATTCATTATTCATTTTTTATTCATTATTCATTTTTTATTCATTATTTATTTTTGTTCATTATTCATTTTTTATTCATTATTCATTTTTTATTCATTATATTATTCATTATTGATTTTTTATTCATTATTAATTTTTTATTCTTTATTCATTTTTTATTCATTATTCATTTTTTATTCATTATTAATTTTCTATTCATTATTCATTTTTTATTCATTATTCATTTTTTATTCGCCTGAGCCGATTTCCATGAAATTTAATATAAACGTTCAACTGCACCCAAGATAAAACATAAAATATAAAAAATTCCAAAGACTTCCGCAAGAGGGCGCTGTAAGTAGTGTTTAAATGACTTGACCGATTTTACTAAAATTTGGTACGTGAAATAACTTGACCCTGCAACAGAATTGAGACTATTTAAATTTCAAAAAACTTCCGTGAGAGGGCGCTTTATTCAATCAACTATGTTTGGCTTATTCACTTAAAAACTGATGAACCGATTTTGATGAAACTTGGTAGGCATCTGTATCTGTTACTGAAATAGATCCTATGATTCTAAAAGTTCTTTCGACAAAAATCAAGGAATAACCCGAAGGCAAACGAAGTCAAGAGCCAAAGGCTAACGAAAAAACAGAAGTTTAACGAATACGAGCAGAAGCTATATAAAGATGAAAAAAATTTAACGGAACAGTATCGCCCAAAACTATAGTTGAACGAAGACAATCCAAAAATCGAATCGATGCCTTTTTTAAGATTGGAATTTTTTTGAGATAAAATTGCATATTAAATGCATGCTTAAAAAAACTTAAAACGAATTTTTCTCAAAATGACTTTTCAAACTGCACTCAGAAAAAAGTTTCTTGGAATATGATAAAAAAGGCATCATATTTAGAGAAAAATTGTACAGTATTTGCTACAGAAAATGCCTGTCTCTAAATGCGATCCTTAAAATTCTCTAAAAATGATAAAAAGCTTCTATGAAAAAGAGAAATATATAAAAATATATCGTTTTTAGAGAAAAAGACTTTTTGTTTTTGAGAAAACATTTGTTTTTATTGAAGAAAATTTTTTTTTAAGAACATTTTATTGAAGTGAATTTTTTATAAAAATATTGGAAAAATTTTTCATTTTCAATAAATGTTTCTCTATAAATGAGAATTTTTTTGTGCGAGAAAAATATTAATCATAATAGGGGACATTGAAATATTTTCATTTCCTAGAAGTGAAGAAATATATCTTCGAAAATGTGAAAATTTATTCTAATTAAAGAAAATTTTATTTGAAAAAGAGAAATTTGTTATTATCGAAAATAGAGAAATTTTTCACCGGAGAAATATTGTATGTGTTTTTTTCTGAGTGTGGGTGAAAATTTTCCTCAGACACCAGACGTCAGATCGAGATGTTGAAGATGTTTGACAGCTTTCCTACCGGGTGTATTGAAGTACTACACTTCTGAACTCTCGTTATTCTTTTTTCTCTGAAGAAAATCTCTGAAGAGAAGATGGTCAGCATATCACGAACAATTATTTTCAATACAGCTTGGTGAATTACTTCAATTCAATGAGTTTTTAAAATAGAGCAGTTGGAAGTGGTTGGAGTACAGTTTTGAGTATTCTCTTCAAAAGAAAACCCTCGTTTGATTCAGTAGAGTCTTCTGGTACCTGGCTGCTAAAGTTAGGTTCGTCTCTAAATATGGAACGCAAAAATTTTTGCAGAAACTATGAAAATGATATAGCTTAAATTTATTTAATTAACTTAGTATTGGTAAATCATAAATATTATTAATATATGAAGTCCTTCTATACTGCAGCCATTTTCCACTCGTTTTGCACCTGGCTGCGAAATTTCCTTCTGAAAAAATACAATTTTTGATAATTTCTTGGTGTAGCGTTGCAAAAACTTTATTATTCGTCTTGACCATGACAGAATAATAAGGTAGGCTCATATTTTTACGGCTGCTCAAATCTCTAATTTTACACTAACAAAGCTGTGAGGTGCTATAAACGTCAAGCGGAAAGGTAACAACAACAATTAGAAAAACTTCAATTCGAACAGCTGAGTTTTGACATCTAGCTCACTTTCTCTCCAATATGCGCCTACCTTGTTATTCTATTATGGTCTTGACGTTTTTTTATATGTTTTAAATTCATACAAAAAATTCAAATAAATGTGATCAAAATTATTAATTTTCTGAGTAAAATTCATTGAGAAGAAAAAAAATAAATTAATATTTATTGTCATAAATTAAGTAATACGTTTTACAAAATCGCTCAGAAGTTGAGAATCGAGCAGCTTTAATCTCTGTATGATTGATTGGAATAAAGAAATGACCCAGTAGACAATAACAGCGCTGCTAGCAGGCCTTCCTGTGGATTTTGTAGTACTGCCGCGATCATATACAATTACACTTTCTTTTTTATATGAAGTGGAAAAATTTTTCAGGCCTACCGCTCTCCTTGCTCAAAGAGGCCTGATAGAAGCACTTCTTAAGAATGGCTTAAAGAAGGGGTAAACAAAAAGTATTGAAAAAATATTTTTTTCTTTTAAACCTTTTTCTGTTTATTATATATTCTATGATTTTATTTTCTCACCTATGTTTTTGTTTAAGTCAGATTAATTTCAATCTATAAACTTTGATACAGCAGTAAGAAGGGCCATTATTATGTCATATATTTAAACTGATACATATTTTGACTTTCAACGAAAAAGTTGCCCTGAAGTATATGAAAAGTCAGTCTTTGAAGGGAAAAAAGGTTTGTTGTGCTGCCTTTTGTGCAGCAAAAGAAGGCCTTCAAGAAGTGCCCATAAGAGCAGCGAGGAAAGGATGTGTTTAGTTTTCAAAAGTAGCAGGCAATGCAGGCCTTCGTATGAAGAGCGCTGGTTTAATTGCCTAATGGGGAAGAATGTTGTTATTGTTGTGTGTGAGAATTTTTGTTTTGCAGCTAGTTGAATTTGCATTGAAAATTCAATAATATTTTACGTTTTTGGTTATCACTCCTGAACCTTCACCCCTGAGCACACCCTCAAATTATATCGTTGAAAAGATAATAAAACGTAAAAAAGGACGTATAAAAATAGTGCTTGTTGCTGGCATGGCATACAACATTGAAATTAAAAATGGGTTGTCTTAATGCAATTCTTCAAAAGTTTTATATTTTTTCTAAAAAAAGATAAAATAACCTTACCTTATTTACGAAAATTAAATTTATATTGACAGAACTTAAAATATAAATTACGTCTTTAAATGTGTTGGCATTCTATTTTAGCCTAAGCATGGCTGTGGGTCCGCGAAAAAATTCTTAAAACCTCAAACTCCGGATTTGGTCTTCTTAACAAGAACCAATCGATAAAAATTAATTTTGGAATTTTACGGTACTTTATGTGGTAGGAGGAAATTAATTGTTAAACATCAACTATTAAACTCTGATTTACAACTCAAATTCAAAGAGACATTTTAAAGAAACTATCAAAACAGAATAATAATTTATAATAAATATGATAACTAGAAAATAACATTGAAAGCATATTTGAAATAATTTAATCCCATGTCGAAGTTAAACTATATTAGATGAAATAGGAAGACTTCATTCCATAACAAATAAATATAACAAATAACAGGAGAAACCAAAAACCGAACAATACTGAGAGTGTTCTTCGAATGCTACTTCAAGCTTTGATCCCAACTCAATTTATCAAAAGTTAACATGAATATAAAGATATAAATTTATATGCACATATATAATACATTTTAAAATACAATTAAAAATCTCAACACGACTCGAACAACAAAATGAAACAAACTTTTGCAATTTCCAGCAATTGCACAGCACAGACCCCGATTGACCCCAAAGACAAAAATTGTAATCGAATTAAAACACATGCACAAAGTGAAGGGATTATTTAACGAACAACAGCCAAGTGCCAGAAGGCTGAACAAAACCCACAAAGACTACGAGTAGCTACGATAGGAATAAAGGAATAAAAAAGGAAAAAAACAGGATACACACAAAAAGATGCACTTCAATGAGTTGCTGCTGCTGCTGCTGCAAAAATGGCAAAACATTTGCCAAAAATGTAATTTTGTAAAATATATGTTTGTAAGCAGAGAGCAACAACAACAACAACAACAACGAATGAACGTGCAACAACTTTAGAAACAACAACAATAACATTATGTAATAAAATTCCCAAAACTCCAATGAAAAATATAAATAAAAAAAAAAATAATAAATAAAATTCAGCACATTTAAATGAAACTGCGTAATATTAATAATTGTCGAGATAAACACAAGCAGACAGAAGAGGGTGGGTGGTGTGTGGTGGTACAAGGACAGCTGATATGCAACGATATGAAAATGAGCAAACTAGCAAAAATGAAACCGAAGTTTGAAGACAAACTAAATGGGTTTCTCTGCACCCACTCGTGTCAGTAGTCATAAAATAGCATTTTAAACATCTTGGCACCCTTTGAAAAAAATCTTTGCTCCGCTCCTGCTTAAACTCAAAGAACACAGACTGAGAGAATTGTGAAACGAATGCAATAACGTAATGAATTATACGCATACGTAACCAAAGTTCATGAATTTAATATGTGTGCGATACTGAAAGTGCTGCTTACGTTGCTTTTAAGGACATGCGATGAAGTGCCGCAGGAAGTGCCATACCCGGCTGTCGCTTGTTGCTGCTAATGACAACAACAACAACAAGCAGCACAAACGCAATAAAAAGGACATGCAAAACGAACTATGGCAACAACACTGCAAAGGTCGTGCCGCGTGACTGCGACTCATGATGCTCGACTCTTTTGCCTCGGCAAAGCATATTAATTTCCCGAAGGTGTTGTTTTAACAAAAACTTCCGTTATTGTAACGTTTAGTTAAAAGTTTTCTAGTTGCTCTCCAATGTGTACGTGTGTGTGTGTGTGTGTGAGGACGAGCAGGGGCTCCAAAGTCAGCTAAGTAGTGCTTCTATACTCTACAACCTGACGATAAAAAAGAAAAAAAAAAATTCTCTCTGGATACCATTTTAATGGAACAATTTCATTTTTACTCTCTTATGAAAGTGGTGAGCGATGTTGATGACAGAAAAATTAATTATTCCTTATAAAAATATTAATTTTTAATAGTTCTTGCTTAATAATAAATATCAGAAGAATACATATTGCTGGATTGGGGCATGATACGCTCATAACTCATAAGCAAGGTAAAAAAATTGTTCTCCATTATGAGATTGTTTTTCTTTTAAGGTCGTTGAGATCAGGGTTCAGACTTGAAAATTCGTAAACCACAATAAATCTGGAAAAAAAAACTGGCAGTAAGTAAAAGAAATTTTTTCGCAGAAGATTTTTAATGCCTTTTTATTTACAACCGTGAAACCAACATTTTATATTGATTTATAAACATTTTATACTAATAACATAATCAACATATACATTACTATTTACTACATATTTGCAATTTGCAGAAATATATTAGTTTACTGTTTTACTGTTCAAAATATATTATTTGTTAAAAAATTTATAGAAATTCCTTGTGTTTCTTGTTGTTTGTAAAAGAAATACAAAAATAACCATTCAAATTTTTGTCGCAATAGATTTCTAAAAACCGCAGTGACGTAGTAGAACAATCAATTTTGCTAAAAAGCGAAATAAATTTGCAGTAAAGTCCGAATACTGGTTGAGATAGAGAAGTAAGCACAGCGTGTCACAGTTTAAAATAACCAGTTTTATAACGCTAGGTCGCATGAGCAGTAGGTATAATCTATTTTTTTTTTTGTTTTGTAAATATGTTAGTTTCAATGAAAATAATCGTTCCATTTGACCTCAAAACTAATGTTTAAAATTTTGAAGTCGATTGGAAAACTCTAGCATGTACCCATTGATTATTTTTTTTTCCTGAAAATTGTATTTTTTTTATTTTAGAAAAAATCGCAAAAATCCACATATGAAAGTATTTCAATGAAATTCAGTAGATTTAAAATATAACGGAAGAATTAAGTTAACAAAAAAAAAAAAAACCAAAAAAAAATAGGCCGTTTCAGCCCTTGAAAGGACTTTGACCGAGCTTCTAATGATTAATTGTGTTGTGTGTATTATTAAATTTTTGCACACAATCGACCGAGAACTGGACCTACATGTTTTATGCCGACTCCGAACGGCTAAAGTTCATGTACTCAAGAAGCTTTACATGGCATTATTTACTTTCTGAGGTTTGCCATTGTCTGCAGATGGTGACCGATCAGAAAAATTTGTATTGAAAAACAACTTTTTGCTGCGACTGGGGATCGAACTCGGGCTCACCTAACCGCTATGCAATTTTAACTAGAAGTGAAACTTATTGATAATAACGAGTTGGGCATTTTCACGACAAAAAATTCCCAATAAAACAAAAGTGCCAAATTTTATAAAAAAACAAGTTAAAAAAGTCTAAAGTCGGTCTAGACCGACTTTGAAATACCCTTAACCTACTTTTACAAAAAAATTTATTGAAAACGGGCGTGTCCGTGGGCGGATGAAGCCTATATTTTATATACACCTAAATGTTGAAGAACAATTTACACATTCCAAGTTTTATTCCTGTAGCTCACAGTTAATGCGTTTATTATGCTTTCGCTATGGAAGGTGGGCGTGCTCATGGACGGATTACTCCAACGTAAACGACGGAAAAAATACTAATTTTTGAAAGCACTTTAGTTTTGGTATAAAATACATACATACCAAATTTGATCTCTCTATGACAAAAATAATCGTATTTATTCAGTTTTAAACTTTTTTGGTTGTGTGGGAGGTAGGTGTGTCCGTGGGCGAATGACGTCCATATTCCAAAACCATCTTTATTTTGTCATAAAAAACATACGTGCAATACTTTATCTCTGTAGGTTACACAGGGGCTTATTTATTGCGTTTTCAATTTTTGGGTTGTATGGGAGGTGGGCGTGTCCGTGATCGGATGACATCCATTTTTTGAAGACATTTTTGTGTTAACACAAAACACATACACACCAAGTTTTATTGTTGTAGGTTAATTATAAGCTTATTTATGCAGTTTTCAATTTTTGCGTTGTATGGGAGGTAAGCGTGTCCGTGGGCGGATGATGTCAATTTTTCAAAACCATCTTTAATTTGTCATAAAAAATATGCGTGTCAAATTTTATCTCTGTAACAAAGGCTTATTTATTACGTTTTCAATTTTTGGGTTGTATGGGAGGTAGGTGTGTCCGTGGGTGGATTCCAAAAAATATTCAATTGTGCAGATCCTTGGAACCATGTGACCATGTGTACCAAGTTTCATCCAATTATCTCAACTCATTATTGTTATCCTGTGTATACGGACAACACACAGACGAACAGACGGACGGACGGACTGACGAACATGGATAGCTCGACTCAGGTGGTGACGATGATCAAGAATATATATACTTTTCTATACCGGCCTCGCTTCGTTCTATGCGTTACAAACGATTGCACAAAGTTAATACACCCTGACCTTTCAGGTTTAGGGTATAATGAAGTACGCAAGTATTTTATATCAACACAAAGATTTCTTCGAAAACTGGGTACCATCCGCCTACAGCACGCCCACCTCCCATATAATCAAAAGTTGAATACTCAATTAATGAGCTCATGTTTAACCTACAGAGATAAAATTAAGTACGTATGTGTATTATATCAAAACACAGATGTCTTCGAAAAATCGATCCATGGACACGCCCATCTCCTTTTCAACCCCAAAAATGAGAAGCTCAATAAATAAGCTATGTTTAACCTACTGAGATAAAATTTGGTTCGCATTTTTTTTATAACAAAACTACGATGAGTTCAAAAATGTGGCGAAATCCATTCATGAACACGTCTACCTCCCATACAACTCACTATACCGAAAACACTATACAGTAGGGTTGCCAACTCTGGAAAGTACAAAATCGGGACGGAGCCATCGAAAATGCGGGACTTGGCTCAAAAATGCGGGACAACATTAGATGCAGTTTTTTGTTTTATTAAATATTTCCTTTTATTCTTTGAGAAATTAAGGGTATCAACGATGCCTTTACACCATCGCATTGGTTCCTTGATATTGTTTAGATCTCTTTCCAACTCTTGCCCAATTCATGAAAAAATCAAAAAATAAATACAAAACGTTTTGATAAATAAAATGTACGAAAAATAAATCATAAATTCAATTTGATAATAAAATTAAACAGTTTTAGTAAACTATGTTTCATGTCAAATTGGAAATTTAGATACAAACAATCTTAAGTTCTCAAATGCGGGACAAAAGGCGTCCCGCAAGGGGTCGTCGCGGGACACTAAAAAATTAGCTGAAATGCGGGACGTCCCGCGAAATCCGGGACAGTTGGAAACCCTACTATACAGGCATTATTATGTGAAGTACAGAAATAAAACTTGGTAGGTGTAAATTTTCCATCAAAATTGAAATGCATATAAAATAAAGGCTTCATCCGCCCACAGACACACCCATTTTTCACACTTTTATTGTATTTTGAAAAAATAGGTTTAGGGTATTTCATAGTCGGGCTAGACCGAATTTAGACTTCTTTTACTTGTTTTTAAATAGTTAAAGGATGGGCATGAATGAAAGAATACAAGGTTACGACGTTCGCATGTTTTACCGCTAGATGACGCAATTGGAGCCAAATTTTCCTATTAGCTAAAAAAGGATGGCAATAGGATAGCTACATAGAGATGGCAACATTCAATTGTCGTAATCTTGTATTCTTTGGTGGGTAGGTTTTTAAAATTTTTTTTTTTTAGTCTCCCTTCAACGCACATTGGGGTATTTGGCTCGAAAAACCGCTCAAAAATATTTTTTTGTCCTAAGTAAATGATATTTGTCTAAAATAACTTGAAAAGGGCTATAAAGCTTGTTTCGATCAAATAAAGGTGTAAATTAAGTTTCTTAAGGAGGGACATAACATTCGCGGCAGAGAAAACAGACCTTTTTTTGAAAAATTCATAACTCAGTCAAAAACAAACATTTTCCAAATTTTTTTTTAATTATTGTAGAGAATTGAACAAATTATAAAAAAAAAAATATTCAAAAAAATATATTTTTCACTCCAACATGATTTTGTAGAGCTCCAAACTGGCGGCAGAGAAAAAAACGGGGCTCGCGGTTGCAGCGCTGGGAGTCGCAAAAATTGTCCGATCTGGAAAAAAATGACTTTTTTTTAATTTTTTTTTCACTTTTTGGTGATGTTCCAAATTTGAAAGTGTGTTTTTCGAAAAAAATATTGACTTTAAAATTCATAACAAATCGAAAAAAAATTTAAAAAAAAGCTTGTGTCATACGAAAGCGAATCAAGTTTAAAAAAATACAAAAAAAAAAAAAAATCGGCAAAAAATGAACCCGCTAGTGCCGCAACCAGTACGAAAAACAGGGTTTCGAGATACACGCGTTCAAAGTTTGTGAACAAAGAAAAATGCAAGGAAAAATAAAAATGCGCTCTCACTAATCCGGCTGTAACTTTTGAGCTCGTAAAAATTTTTCCATGAAATTTTTTTCTTAGAATCTTAAGAATATTTACTAAAATACAAAATAATAAAAATAAACGGCCAATGTCATGTCCCTTTTCCCTTTTATTTCAAATTTTCTCTTTCATCAAACTAGACACCTATCAGAAACAATGAAATCTGGGGGAGGGGGGCGGTTTCGGGCAGCATTTTTTATCGGTTTTTGCTTCTTGACATCTTTCTTCATTAGCCTATACCAAAAATGTTACCCAATAACACCAAATAATATAACAAAAGGTTCATACTAAAAAAAAAATTTTTTAAAAAATTTCCCATTTTCATACCTTCATAAGAAATTATATATCTAAATAAATAAAGCTTCAATATCCATAAAAAAAATTGTATTTTAAAGTACATACCTGCAGCAAAATCTTCCATAACAACAAATTTATTTCACAATATTAATAACAAAAAAAAAAATATTTGTTTAGGTGTGATCTTTTTCACTCAAATTAACTCAATAACAATGCAAGCTTACGATCGATGACTTTCAACTGATGCTGCGACGAAGTGTGTGCATTAAAATTAAAAAAAGAAATGGTAACTTATTTAATGAGTATTAACAAAAGCTAGAAAATAATTTTGCTTCTCAACTTTACATTTTGAGAAATTGATTAATGAGCGGTTTTTCGAGCCAAATACCCCTATGTGCAACGTTTAATTAAAACTGTTTTTATTAAAGGGGTTTCCCACCCACAAAATGCCCGAATATTTCGTGAAAAATAGCAGTTTACTCTTTAGATGGCCACCAAAAATTTTTAAAACTCCCTAAATGTCTCTAGAAATAAATCACACTTGTATCCTTAGGAGTCAAAAACTGACCCTGGTCAATTTTATTCAGTTTTTTTGGAAAAACCTAAAAAACAAGTATATAAGTCCAGATAAATTTGAAAAATTAAACAGCACCCCGAGTTAGTACCGCAGCTACCCACGCTTTGATGAAAAACTTTCTGGGTTTGCTGGGAATGTATACTTTCAAGCGACACCTTCCACGGAAAGAGTTGAGTTGCTTGTCAACTGTAATGTTTTCATGATGACTACTTTTAATTTTAAAATTTTCTTTTATCGGTCAAAGCTTATCGCCACGTATTTATAATCGACTCAGCTCTCCGTTGTCAAACGTCAAGATGCGAGATTGGCCGCCAATGGTCTTATCCCAAAAGCTTATAAGGTTTTCACCATTTGACCGATACATACCTAAATCATTTTTGTAAGTAATTTTTGCTTTTCAAATCTCTATTCCTGTCAGGAGCAAAAGTCATAAGATTGCATCAAATTCATTGTCATCCATGCCAAAAAAGCTTTCGCAGAACTCTTTTTGCCCCATAATACTGGTAAAACGACTTATAGTTTTTCTTATGGCGATTGAGAATGAAACGCTGAAAAAGTCTTTCAATATCGAAATTCTGGTTCAGTGAAATAACGCCCAATGAAATAACGCCCAAATAAAAAAAACCTCGCGTGTAGCAACGTACACGTGGCAGAAGTAAAATTTCTTTAAAAGTAAGAAATAACAGAGATTTTAGTGTGAAATAGAGAGAGAAAGTATCTGAAAAGAAATTCAATCAATACGAAATGGAATAATAATCTGTTGATTCAATATTTGCATCCAGGGACCGTACCGGCTATGGTTTCTGCCGAAAGTGTCACGTATTAACTTTTATCTCTTAATTTTTATTTTTTCCGACAAAAATTAAAGTTATTTTGTGCTTTTAGTTTTTTTGGGCAAAAATAACAGTTACTTTTGACTTTTATTTTAGCGGTCAAAAATAACAGTTATTTTCTGTCGTTTATTTTTTCGGTCAAAAATATCAGATAATTTGTATTTTTTCAAAGGTCATTTTACCGACTAAAAAAATTTTGATACCATTATTTACATCTTATCGGTGAGACATTTTACACATAGTGTCAAAAGTTCAATCTGTCAAGCGGCCTTTAAAAAAACACAAATTGCTTGATATTTTTGACCGAAAAAAATAAAGTCACAAAATAACTGCTTTTTTGACCGATAAAATAAAAGTCAAAAGTAACCTTTATTTTTCCTCGAAAAAATACCAGGCAAAAAATAACACTTAAATTTTAACTTTTAAAGCATCAGTCTAAAATTTAAAAGGCGCTTAATATTCGTGAGGCTGAGGACATTAGTAACATAATGGTATATTTGAAAAAGTCTTTCAACAATTTTCTTCATTTGAAAATTGTAAAATAACAGTTATTTTCGGTCCTTGTTTTAGTTCAGTTGGTGTTTTAGTTGCTTTCGAATGAATGTCTTCTCAACATTGTCACTTTTTGAATGCTAGATTGCATTTACATAGTACTCGTTGAAGGAGCCTCCGAAAGCTTTGAGACGTGTTTTGGCTGGCAAAAAATTTTCTTAAATATTGCACTTTTAACACTTTTTGCTTTTAATATTATATTGAATTGAATTGATTTTTTTGCATGTTGTCAATCATCTATCAAGTTTTTGATCACAACCAACGAACCAAATTAAGCTTTAAGCTCATTATGCGGCGAACAGGCAGTAGAATTTTTTCCCGCTGGATGTATCTCTATGCCTAAATATTTTCTTTGAAGCTTAAAGAAATAAATTTTCCGTGCATACTTTTCGGATGAAAATTAATGTAACGGACAGAATGTTACGCATTCAGTATTCAGTACATTTTGTTTGCCTGTTTATCATGTGCTTACAAAAAAAGTAAGCACATTTTTTGTAAAAGTAAAGGTAAAAAAAGTTGTAAAAGTAAAGGTTCAATTCTCGCTAGCGGCTATCATTTTTTGAAAATTTTCATATGAATTGAAAACGTTAGCCTAGCGTCACGAATAAGAGACCTTGAAATTTTACTCGCCGCCAAAGAAGTTTCACTTCAAAAATGAAATAACGCTCAAAAAAATTTCCATACAAATTTGGGCGTTATTTCATAATGAAATATGGCCCAAAATTTTGGTCTTTATTTAATTTTATTTTCAATGAAATAACGTCCACATATTTTTCATATAAATTTTGGGCGTTATTTCATTATGAAATAAGACCCAAAATATTTTATATGATTTAATTTATTATGGCTTTTATATAATTTTATATTTTGGGCGTTATTTCATTTTTTGTTTTGGGTGTTATTTCATTGGGCGTTATTCCACTGAACCCGAATTTCTATTTGCAGCAAAATTGGTAATGCTAAAACTTCGTCAAATGATATTTACGGAACGTGATCTGGACAATGCATCGGTAAGGAGTATTGTGTGCTAATTTATTACCTTGCCTTTGCCAAGATACTCAGAAGATCTATCAATGACCTTTTTGATATCCTCCAAATCGCTAGCATGGAGTTACTCTTCTCGTAATCCAGCACTATCACTTACTAAATTTACGAAAGCCTCTAGACTGGACTCAGATGATTCTAGTATTTCTCGAATTTCTTCATCTGTCATGTGCTGGTTCTGTTGGTAAAGTTTTGTTTCTACATGTACAAAGTACATTCAAAAGATTAACTTACCCTGAGAGTTCCAAGTTCTTGGGCCATTTTTATAGTTTTTAGGAAGGATAAATTAATTTTTCACTGATGTCTAACACAAAAATGGTAATTTTCAGTGTCAGCAATAATAACAATTATACATAATAATATACAAAAGATTTGAATAAATTTGCTCAATCCATACTCTTAAAAAAAATTGACAAGAAAAGTGTTTTTTTACGCTGAAACCCTTAACCCCCTCCTTAAATGGTTTTTATTTTAAGCAGCATATCTTTTAGTAGTTTATATTTTATGTGTTGTCTGTTGTCTTAAATGACATTTTATTATTGTAAATACATAATTTTCCAACTATAAGTTTTATACATACATATATTATTAATAAATAATGTTTATTTATGACCTTTGATTTTTTTTTTTTGTTGTTAAACATATTAAACAAATTTTACTGATTTGAGTTAAAGCGATTGTACTTCAAAGAATATTGAAATTGAAATGTTTAACTAACAACAAGATAGAATAAAACCCCAGAAGATGTCATTGATTTCTAATAAAAGTTGTTAACACATCAAAATTTAAGCAGACTGTGTATATCCTTGTATAGTAAAAGCATCAATACTTTAAATTGAATGAAAAATGTTGAAGTATTCAATTACAAACAAATAAATACCATCTGAGGTTCAACAAACTTCGTTCGTTGTAGGCGATGATCATTAATTTTCTGTCAACAGTTTCGCATCTACCGCAAATGTCAGTCATCAGGATAAGTTTGCGAAGCAGCTGTGAACACAAGTAATGGTCGAGTGGGTCGTCCGTCGTTTGGCGTTTGGCGGGCGGTCTTCTGTCTGCTACAGCTGTTGGACATTTTACGCTATGGTCTCAACATTCGGCCACGTTCAAACATTATTTGTTTGTGTTGTGTTGAAGCGAAATGCTGGCTTTGAGGTAGAGTGAAGTGAAGTTTTCAAACACTAACTAAGCAGCAACGGATCGCGCTTGATTATTTTTGCCACAAAACCGCAACTCGTCGCGTGTCATACGACACTTGAGGGCGCTACTGAAGTTTTAGCTGTTGACTTAATTTTTGCTTTTTCTGCTCTTTGGCATCGTTACGCGCGTAAAACTTGTAAATATTTCAAACATTTGCAATACAGCGGTTTTGGGCAAAACAGGCCACCACCACCACGCGAACAGAAAAATTTAATTTATTCGGTGTCCAGCTGTGATTTTTAAATCTCGAATAATGATAAAAGAAAATTTAATGTGAAAAAATTTCAAGAAAAACTTTACAAACCAACATTCAGAAAAATAAATGCACTGAAAATTATTATTTCTTCGTCGAAAATCAAGGCATCAGTCTTTCTCAACATTGCAAGAAGGTAAACAACGTTGTTGGCAAAAGTTTTTCTCGTACCAAATCATTCCCGTTATTTACTGTATTTTAATTGAGTCGTTTGCTGGCTGAACTTAAAAGCTCATCAGGCTTGATTTCTGACTACAGCTACAGCGCAAATGAGACTGTGTAACAAACGGGCGGTTCTGGGGTGGGTCCGCCATTAAAAAGTTATTATTTTGTTGCTCGACGTGACGTGTTTGCAGAGAATTGAAAAATACTACTTTTTGTGCTGTTATGTTGCTTGATTCTTTGCATTTAAAGTCGATTTTTAAATTGATCGGTGCTTTGGAAAGTATATTTTGTAGTGAATAGTGTGTGAGAGTAACTTAAGAAATGTTTGTCAGTTTAATAGAAGTAGAAGAAGAATACCTCAAGAAATATAAGCCAATTTAATAAATTGTTATATTTATAAAAATTTCCATTTAAAGTTTTTTAAAGTATTTTCTTTACGGGCTAAGCATTAAATTGTTAATCGCATTTTATCTCTATAGGTTCGACTTCAGTGTTAGTTAACCATATTATTAAGTTCAAACAGTGTCATTCATTCGAGAACATTCTTTAAGGTGGAACATAACATTCGCGGCAGAGAAAACAGACCTTTTTTAAAAAATTCATAACTCAGTCAAAAACAAACATTTTTACAAAATTTTTTTTATTATTATTGTAGAGAATTGAACAAATTACAAGAAAAAAAAAAATTCAAAAAAATATATTATTCGCTCCAACATGGTTTTATAGAACTCCAAACTGGCGGCAGAGAAAATAACGGGGCCGCGCTGGGAGTCGCAAAAATTGTCCGATGTGGAAAAAAAATGACTTTTTTAAATCTTAACAAAATTAGTTATCGTATGACAGAAGCTTTTTTTAAAATTTTTTTAAATTTTTGGTGATGTTACAAATTTAAAAGTGTGTTTTTTTTTCGAAAAAAATATTGACTTTAAAAATTAATACAAAATAAAAAAAAAAATTTTAAAAAAAGCTCGTGTTATACGATAGCGAATCAAGTTTAAAAAAATTCAAAAAAAAATTTCGTCAAAAAATGAACCCGCTAGTGCCGCAACCAGTACGAAAAACATGGTTTCGACATAACGCGTTCAAAGTTTGTGAACAAAGAAAAATGCAAAGAAAAATAAAACTGCGCTCTCACTTATTCGGCTGTAACTTTTGAACCCGTAAGAATTTTTCCATGATTTTTTTTTTTAGAATCTTAAGAATATTTACTATAGTACAAAATTATAAAAAAAAATCGATTTAAAAAAACGGCCAATATCATGTCCCTTTCATATTGAAGTATAATTTTTTATTCATTTAATTTGAAAAAAAAATTAATGCGGTTGCGTTTCAACTGAGTTCAAGGGCAAAACGAACTTTGTACTGGAAACGCAAACTAAACTCTCTCTGTAGACATGGTATTAGATTCGTGTTTAGTTTAAAGTAAATACAATTGATTATTTTTATTATCCTGAACCTTAACTCGGTTGGAATTTTGGAAATTCGCATGGAGAAATATGCAAAAACGGTATTTGAATGTTGTATGGCATGTTGCAACATTAACTATATATTTGCAATAAAGCTCAAATTAGAGTTTGCAGATGGCCTAAAATATGCACAGTAGAGTGGGTCGAAAATAAAAAGTTTGAAAAAACCACCCCCTATTTTAAAGTTGACCTCGAGAGGATTCCGAAAACAAAAAAATTTTTTTTTTTTTGACCGCCAGAAAAACAGCCAAAATGGTCTTTTTTGCATAACTTAAGCATTACATGTCAGATCTTAAAAAATTATATGTCGTTGAAAAGGGCTTTACGAGCACTACAATGTCTTCTTAAAACATTTTTATTTCTGAGGTCATATTCAACTAGTAAGCCC
This sequence comes from Tetanocera ferruginea, assembly GCA_958299015.1. Classification (NCBI taxonomy): domain Eukaryota; kingdom Metazoa; phylum Arthropoda; class Insecta; order Diptera; family Sciomyzidae; genus Tetanocera; species Tetanocera ferruginea. The sequence goes on along the minus strand of OY282644.1, from coordinate 91,474,846 downwards.
CATTAGCCCGATTTATCCCCCTTAAATTTTTTTTTAAGATCTGACATGTAATGCTCAAGTTATGCAAAAAAGACCATTTTGGCTGTTTTTCCGGTGGTCCAAAAAAAATTTTTTTTTTGTTTTCGGAATCCTCTCGAGGTCAACTTTAAAATAGAGGGTGGTTTTTTCAAATTTTTTTTTTTTTTTGTATGGAGGCCGACCCACTCTAATGCGCAGTTATTGATAGTGGAGAGTTTTTAAAGGATAAATCTAAATCGAACTTATCTTTTTCTTTTATTTTAAAGAACTTCAATTTAAAAAATACAGGCAATTAAAGAAGAAAATGCAGTTCTTTTAAACATATAAGTTTTTTATATTTTCTTAAAATTTTTTTTTTTGTAATTTTGTTAGTATCTGTGCATATTTTAATGATTCTGTTTTTTGCAAGCTTGATGCATTCACGATTTTCGCTTTTGCACTGCTTTCGAATTGCTTTCGTCGCTATTAAAATAAAGGACATTCAAGTTAAGGTATAATGAAATAATTTTTTGTCAACTCTAAGTCAGTGGCGTAGCGAGCATAACTGGCGCCCGGGGCAAAACAATTTTTTGGCGCCCCCAATGAATAAATAAATAAATATTTTTTAATATTTTGTACAAATAATTATAATACACTTATTAAATCACATTAATACAAATAACACTATGCGGCAAAATCAGAAAAAGGTTCTGTACACGACAGTTCATTTTGTTTTGTTATAGATTTAGGGTCTCTTAACACGAAAATCGCAAAAAAAAGTTTTAAAGTTAAGCCTCGTAGGATAAACTAGGGTAGCCTTGACTTTGGGCGACATTTGACTATGACGTTTTCGGTATGAACGAACCGTTATTTTTCAATAATTTGTATTATAAATTTTGTATTTAAGTTATCGTCACGAAGTTTGACGATTCTTGTATTACATGAAAAAAGTAACTGAATAGGTTTTGTGTTTTTGGGAGGGTATTTGAATTTCATTGAATTGTATTGAATTTTAATAAAACTAAATATAAACTAAACAAATTTAAAAAAAGAAGCCGAGAGCATTTGGGTACATTTGACATTTTTGATTGGGGTAATTTTGACAAATGTTAGTTGTACGAGTACAAAGACCGAGTAACATCGAGATGTTACCAATTAATTTTACAGTTTTTTAATATATTTCTAAATTGGTTTTAATAAAAAAGAAGTGGTTCAAACATCAGAAATAGGACTATCATTAGCCGAAGAAATTAAAGGACATGAAGAAAACAGAACGTTGGTTAACGAATGAAGAATGAAAGTCTAAAGATAATAGCAATTCTGGTAACAAGTAAAGCTTTGATTCTTTTGGATTGTTCAGTGATGTTGGTCTAATTTTTTTCCCAAGTTTTTAGTCACTTCATTTTTAAATTATTTTTTTCGTGAAGCATCAACATCAGTAGAATTCCCAAATGCATTAAAGAAACTTGTGATTACCGCTAACTGGCCCGTAACTACCTAACCTGTTAACTCATATCCATAACATCTTTGCTAGCAATATTTATTCCTAACTTTGACAGTTCGTTAACGATAACTGTTGCTTGCTTAACTACTCACTAACTGAAATAGTAAAGTTTATATTGTTTTATTTCAATTAAGTAAATTTTACTATATGTTATTTTGACATCAATTTTATCGAACATGTAAAATTCGATATTTTAACTCTATTCTACTCTTACAAACACGAACTAAAGATATATTGAATTTTTGTATGAATAAGGCTGGTCTATTTTGAGAAGTAAAGCATGAATTTCTCAAATTTTTCAATTTCTTCACAACAAAATATTTGTCAGAATTTTCACGGAACAAAAAAATTAATGTTGCGAGTGAAATTTCACGAAAACGGACAGAGTACTAGGATTTACGTGATTTTTAAAGATTTTATATAATTTATAAGATTTTTGTTGAAATATATCTTGTTCAATATTAATAACCATGCTAAGCCGAATAAAATTTTTAATTTTCTTCATGTTTGTTCATGGAATTTTTACGTTTGGATGAGTAGTTTTTGCGCTATGATAATTCATAAAAAATCGAAAACTATTTTCATTTTTAGTGAAGAATATAAGCTACCGCCGAAAGAAATGCGTGCAAAAATACGGTCAGGAGATGCATTTGAGTGAACTCTCAGGTTTGGAAAAACATCTTGTTCTTTAAATGGAAGTTCTGTTCCATTTAAATCTGTATTATAAAACTCACCCAAATTTTTACAATTCTTTTCAAGATCGTTGTTCGGATTATCCTTACTTAATAAATTTTCAACGTCCAGTAAATACCAAAATTTGGAATTAAGGTCCCTAAGTCGTGTAAATTGTGAACTTATTTCCTGATGCAGACGATCAAGAACGCTTTTCATAACGCCAGATTTTTCGCTTTCTGCGGAAAGGTCATATCTCCAGTCAATTCTCCTCGCATTTGTCGGCGACATTTTATACGGATTGTTGTATCGATTCCCTATTTTTTACAAAGATTTTTAACTTTTTCGATAACTTTTTCACATATCTCGTTACGAATTTCTGCAAGTTCAGTCGCCAATAATTTGAAATCATGGAACGCTTCTTTAAACTTAATTTTAGGACCTTGTAATCTGAGCTGCACACGATAAATTCTCTTAGAGTTCATGCCAGAAATGGACTAAAGTTATGATATTTAAATTCGGTTTAAGATAAAGATTGCAGCATTTCTGGTGTACCAGTTGTGGCAGTATTTTCTTCTGCTAATTTTTCTTATAGTTCTACGTATTCTTCCAGTCCCTCGACAATAACGCTAACTGCTTGCGCTCTGGCGCTCCATCGTGTTACAGATTCTTAAACAGATTTTTTAAAGCATTTTTTAACAATTTCCATCGTAATGTTGAACGTGAGAAAAATTATTATGTTATCAATTATTCCAAAACATGCTACAATGAATGAATCTTGGTAAGCTGTAGTAACTCCTACTAAATTAAATGTGTGGTTATCACAATTTACAAATGTTGCCTTATTATTTTTTTCTATTATTCTTTGTTGAACGCCAGATATGTGATTTAACATAAGGGCACCATTATCATAGCATTGTACCCTACAGTTGGCTAACTTAATTATTGAATTAATTAATTAAAAAAAATTTTTTGCAAAATTTTGTTTGTCTTGAGAATGATTTGGCGCCCCTCTGCGAGTGGCGCCCGGGGCATGATGACACCCCCTGCCCCCCCATCGCTACGCCACTGCTCTAAGTTGTTGCAGTAATGAGCGAAAAGAGATTAAATTGAAAGAGGAAAAAAAAAAAATAATGAATATAAATACTTAAAGGATGCTTGCAAATTTCACTGACCGTGATTTCCTCTTTCATGTTGCACAACACTTGATTTTTATAGTAAAGTTAGTCGTGGTCTTGCATGTGTATGTATGCGTGTGTATCAGTGTGCGTGTATGTGTGTGTTTAGCTGTGTAATTGAGGTGTTTAACTGTAAAATGTCCGCTCCTTTACGTAGCTACAACAACCAACCAACGCGTTATCATAAAAGAAACACGATGTCGTAAACTCAGTTCCACTCCGCAAAATTCATGTCCTGCCACTTGGATGATGGCATAAAAAAAGAAATTGTTAAATATTTTCAACATTTTTCTGTTTCAGTTTTCAGAATGGAGAAGAACATGATTGCGGTACTTGTGGTGGTTGTAATGGTTGTGTTGGTTACAATGGCCAGCTTCCAAAGATTGTTCGACTCTTACGCTTCGCAGGCTACGTTGGCAAGCGTAACTGTTTTATCTACAAGGTTTTCCTTATTTTTGCTTTTGCCTTTGCACTTTGAAAGCAGTTTTCTGTTGTGTGCACTCATTTTTTATTGCATTCTCTGTCGGTTGCTTTACTGGCTGGCTAGCAGCATACTTTTTAGAAGTTGTCAAGTTAATGCTGTACATCCGCTAGTTAATGCTTAAGTAGTGAAAATATGATCCTTTAAACTGCTTGGAAACTCTTACATCTGGGATAGCTTCAAATAATTATATTAAGATTTTCTAATCAGAGCGAAGGATAACACTGAAGATGATCATGTTGCAAATGGCAAAAAGTTGCTTCTTCTTATAAATTCGCTTAAAATGTTCTTCAGAGTGTAGAGTTCATGCAGATTGGAATACTTGGCAAGTGTTTCGATGTAATACTCGCTGAAATATTATGTGCATATTTCATATTTTATGAATTCAGCATATAAAAGAAATGTTTCTTGGATTTTTTCAGAAAGTTAGAAAAATAAAAATGATTTTTTGAATAGTTGAGTTGCTTTGAGGTTATAGAGGTGATTTAAAATTTAAATAATACCTAATACTCAGTCTAAAATAATTTTTCGTCGCTGGCCGTTTTCAGAATTTAAATTTAAACAAGTAAAGAAAGTCTAAAGTCGGTCTAAGCCGACTATGAAATACCCTAAACCTACTTTTCCAAAAAAAATAAATAATATTATTGAAAATGGGCGTGTCCGTGGGCGGATGAAGCCCATATTTGATATGTATTTAAATGTTGATGAAAAATTTACACACACCAAGTTTCCTGTAGCTCACAGTTTATGCATTTATTGTGCTTTCACTATGAGAGGTGGGCGTGTTCATGGACGGATTACTCCTTATTTTTGAACACACCTTAGTTTTGGTATAAAATACATACATACCAAATTTGATCTCTCTATGACAAACATAACCTTATTTATTGAGTTTGAAACTTTTTGGGTTGTATGGGAGGTAGGCGTGTTCGTGGGTGGATGACGTCCATTTTTCAAAACCATCTTTGTTTTGTCATAAAAAACATACCTGCCAAATTTTATCTCTGTTGGTTAAACATAGGCTTATTTAATGCGTTTTCAATTTTTTGTTGTATAGGAGGTGGGCGTGTCCATGAGCGGATGACATACATTTTTTGAAGACATCTCTGTGTTGATATAAAACATACACACCAAATTTTATTGTTGTAGGGTAATTACGAGCTTATTTATCCAAGTTTCAATTGTTGCGTTGTATGGGAGGTAGGCGTGTCCGTGGGCGGATGATGTTCATTTTTCAAAACCCTCTTTGTTTTGTTATAAAAAAACATATGTGCCAAATTTTAGCTCTGTAAGTTAAACATAGGCTTATTTATTGTGTTTAAAGTTTTTGGGTCGCATGGGAGGTGGGCGTGTGCGTGAGCGGATAACACCCATTTTCCGAAGACATCTTTGTGTTGATACAAAACACATACATACCAAATTTTATTATTGTAGGCTAATTATGAGCTTAGTTATGCAGTTTTCAATGTTTGCGTTGGAGGTAGGCGTGTCCGTGGGCGGATTCCAAAAATATTCAATAGTGCAGATCCTTGGGTCTATGCAACTATGTGTACCGAGTTTCATTCAATTATCTCAACTACTTCTTTTTATCCTGTGTTTACGGACAACACACAGACGAACGGACGGATGGACGGACGGACGGACATGGATAGCTCGACTCACGAGGTGACTCTGATCAAGAATATATATACTTTTCTATACCCGACTCGCTTCGTTCTATGCATTACAAACGTTTGCACAAAGTTAATATACCCTGACCTTTCAGGTTTAGGGTATAAAAATCATATAAATTCTTTTGGTTGTTGTTGTGTAACGGTTACTGAAAAAATCTGCCATTCATCAGTAAATGTAAGTTTGTAAGAAATGCTGCCATATCAGTTGTTTTGCTGGGCTCTGATATTCGTAACCTGCGATGAAAAAAAGTATTTGTTTTTAATTTAAACAAATTTAAAAAATTTTAATTTTTAATTGAGTTGAAAGGCTTTAACAGAATCTTTTCCAAGTCCGAATTTTGTTCAAAGCGTTTTGCCGTTGAATTTCGTTATTTTTTGGATATTCGTTTTTAAATATTTTTTTTATATGGGTAGGATAGAATTTCAAGGATTATGTCTGCATCATTAATTCCAGAAAAATAGAGTTTAGCTGTTTGTATATCAAGCCATCGATATATTTTGTAACACAGTTCACTTTGTTTCTCTTTAACGTTACACTCGAACGCATATTTCTGCAAATATATTGAAGATAATAAGTGGAATTAGTAAATGTTGTAAGTGTACTTGAAAGTAGGCCTCAGGATTTGGATTTTTATGTGAACAAACTTTTCTTCTAAATTTTACTTTTACTAAGATTGAACTAGTTTCACGCGGTCTTCAACGTTACATTTTTAGGAAGTAACTTTAAAGATAGCTCTGCATTTTAAAAAATCTACCGAAATTGTAAATTAAAAAACTTTTTAAAGAACTTTGTCGAAGAAGATGAATGGAATGAGTGACTAAAATGTGATGTCTTTAACGTTACATGCTTATGCCTTTTGTTTTGATTTCCGATCAGGCAAAATGAATGTATAGGTGGCATGACATAATCCCCAAGGACATAATCCCTGTTGTTCAAGTTGAATTCTAAGCTTTGGTGTATTCAGAGACTTATGGTAAAATTTTGTGACAAATATTTTGTGGGACATTTCAACCCTCTATAGCCCTATTTTAAGGGACTTTTTTGTCCTTTTTTCACAAGTGTTCAAAAAAGATCCATACAATGAAGAGTAAGAATGATCAAATATTTTACAAAAATATTCCTCGTAGTTTTTTACATAAATCTTTCAAAACACGTCTTTTAGCTTAAATGTAAGGTCACCTGGTTTTCTTAGAATAAGAATTTGCAAAAAGATGGAAAATGAAAACTCCTAACATCAAACTCATACGTATACTTTTTGTATTTTTGTTGTGCTATTTGTCATTTATCTCTTTAGATTAAAAGATTATATAAAAAAGTTTATTTAAAAATTGAAAAAAAAAAATTCACAAACGTGGAATGCTATGAAACGATGGTATCGCCTTTATCCCCATTATTGCATACTTTGTGGTGGAGGAAATTTTGGACAACTTTTCGGACAATTTTAATAAAAAACTAAGTCGTTTAACTAAATACGTGGATAATATTTTCATGGTCGTGAAAATGGATGAGGTGGATGCATTTGCCATGGAATGCAATACAGTAAAAGAAATAACAGAATCTGTTGAATTTTATTCCGACGACATTAGTTTCCTCCAGAAAATTTAAGCGAATATAAAATAATTCAAAATTTCACTATTACAGCTCTTTGTTAAGAATTTTTACTTTTAATGGCATTCAAAATTACATGTATTATTTATAGTAAAAAAAAGCATGACTGTTACATGGCTGCCATGATTTTTTTATTTGATGCACATTTTACTAAATTGATTTTAATTTTTTTATTAATTTGATTTTATTTACAATGATTTTGTAATGTTACCTTTTTACATGCTTTCATCCAAAATTATCGATTGAAAAATTCTTCCCAGCTGTAGGTGCGCAAAATGTCTTAAACGTATATATTTGCAGGAGGAAGTTCCCAAACTTAATAAAAAGAAAATTTTTCTAAAAAATGTCGCTTTTAAATGGTTATAAAAAAAGGTTTGAAGAAGTTAAAAGCGTTTGAAAAAGTAAGCTCGCTTTTAAAAGATATAGTTATAGTCAAGTTTGCTCCTTGCAGCGAATTTTTTTAATTAAAGTTCTCATAACTCGAGCCATATTTTATTTTTCTACACCATTATTTCAGCGAAAAAGAATAAATTAATTAATACTTTTAGCATTCAATGAATTTTTCATATTAATAAGTGTAAGCTACCCATTTAAGGTTTTTTTGTAAAAAATTATCAAAAAGGTTAAAAACAGGGACCTTAAGTAATAATTATGAGCAATATTGAAAAAATTACGAAATAATGATTATTTTATGATTAGTATTTTTATGCTAAGATATAAAAATCGTTTTCTGATTTTTATTTTTAAATCAAAAGCAAACAAATCAATTTTTTGATTTTTTTTTTTCTCAAACAAAAAAACCATTTTTGATTTTTATCTTTTTAACTAAAACAAAAAAATCATTTTTGATTTTTATCTTTTTAACTCAAACAAAAAAATCATTTCTGATTTTTAGTTTTTTACTCAAACCAAAAAAATTTGATTTTTGAGACAAAAAATTAAAATCGAAAATGATTTTTTTTTATTTATTGATTTATTTTTGGTCAGAAATAGAAATAATTTTTTGACTTTTATTAATTCGCTAAATGCACAAGCTTTGTTCCTTTTAATAATGAGTTTGAATTATGCGCAAAATATAAAAATCAACAAATAATTTTTATTTTTGAGCAAAATAAATAAAAATCAAAATAAATAACAATCAAAAATAGTTTTCATTTCAGAGCAAAATTAATAAAAATCAAAAATATTTTTTATTTCTGAACTAGAAAATAAAAAAAAATCAAAAATAATTTTTATTTCTGAGCAAAAAATTATAAATCATTTTATAATAATTATTTTAAATTTTTATGCTTAACGCTTAAAAAATAAAATCGTTATTTATTCGAAGAGGCAAATAAATTCCAACATTTCGATATACTCAAAAATTTTTCCGAGACTTACTGTGTTTTTTTTCATTAAAATTTGAAAGATAATCATTGTATTCGGTACCTGATCAAAACCCATTTTACATCTGAGAACAACTGCAAAATGATTTAGAAGCACCAGCAATATATACTTAGGCATCGATTGAATAAAATACTATCAATGGGTAGAATTCCGAGAAAACTCCTCTGTTTGAATCTTAAAGACCAGGGACTGTTTTTACGAGCAAACATGTCCTCCTAGAGAATTGGCAAAAGCATATATGGTTAGATGAGGGTACTATCTATGGATCTGACAGGACCATGTATGTGAAACGATCAAAAAATATAATATATGACCCTAAAACACACAACAAGAACCGATAGCATATGGGATGGAAATGCCATGATGAAGTTGCTTCTTTTCATTTGATGTAGGTCCCATTTTCTTGACTAAGGATACCATGTATGCTGTGGATCATGTCAAAATATTTGAAACAGTGATGCTGCCATAGGCCAAGCAGGAAATACTTATAAGATCGACGTAAATGTAGAATTATGTAGAATTATGGCCTAAAATAATTAATTTTTTACTTTAAAAACATTGGTCTCGAAGAGGTCAAAATTACATTCCCATTCTCTGGATTGGAGTTTATTGGAGTTTATAAAAAAGAAAACAAAGAGTAGTTTTGACAAGAAGTAAAGAAAATCAAGATATCGTGGTATTCCTTTATAGCGGTAGGTTCTTGTGCCAATATGGTTAATTCTATGGAGTGAAGATGTGGTGAAGTTAAAATATTTGAAACAGTGAAATACATATTCCATAACTTTACAACTCAGGAAAAAATAATTTTTTCAAAAATATACAAAAATACTTCCAAAGTAGAGTACAATTTTTTGATGCAGATTGAAAGAACTTTTTCAGGCCTATAATTTGAGACAGTTTATTTACTGATACATATTACACTAGCCAGAATATATACGGAAAACATGATTTTTGGAGGTTTTTGCAAAATGGTTTAGCTCACTGACGGATTTCGGTATAACAAAAATATTTTGGGAATCATCATGAAATACAACAAGGTTCATTTTAAGATGGGTACAAATGAAACTTTTTTTTTTTCAAGGCACTTTTATCTACATACGTTATTTATAATAATTTATGGAAAAAAAATTTTTGTTGAATAAATTGTTGAAAAAAATTAACTTTTCTTTTATTTTTTCCACCACTGTATAATCATCAGGCAAAGGGTTTTTTGTTACTTTTATTCCTCCCAGACCAATGAACCGATTGCCCAGATGACATTTGAACAGGTTTACCGCCCTATTCTGCTTGTTAACTTAACACGGCGTTGTTAAGAATCTCTTGTTAATGTTCTTGTTATGTTATGTAAATATTCATATTCTAATAAATCATTAACAACATGAAAGCTTCAAAAAGCTTTTAAGGTTCACCACGCATGGTGAAAATGCAAATGGCATACATATCAAGCGTCAGCTGTTGTTTCTTACTTATTTCAGACTTTATTATTTCTGCAAGAAGAATAATAAATGTTATGAAGTAAGAAATTTTAAAATTGCTTGAATTTTGAAAAAACTTCTTCGATGGGATGCATCTAGTTCAACCTAGTGATATTAGTTTCAATATATTTTATTCAAACAGCAATTTACACAAGAAATATGTAATACTTTTCGATTACATGTTAATAATTCAATAAAAATCTAAAATATATCTTTTTATTGGCTGAGGTTTAATTTGAAATGGAAAAAGTTTAATTTGAAATGGAAAAAGTTTTATTTGAAATGAAAAAAGTTTTTCTTGAAATGGAAAAGTTAAATTTGATTTGGAAAAAGTTTAATTTGAAATGGAAAAAATTTGTTTTTGAAATGGAAAAAGTTTAATTTGAAATGGAAAAAGTTTTATTTGATATGAAAAAATTTTTTTTTGAAATGGAAAAGTTTAATTAGATTTGGAAAAAGTTTAATTTGAAATGGAAAAGGTTGAATTTGAAGTTAAAAACCTGTATATCTCAGTAAGATGGCTTAAAAGAAGTAAAACTAATTCCATTCTTCAATATTGTTGCATTAATTTTTAGTCTTTAATATTATATTGATATTTTATCATATTTACATCAATTTATTTGCTTAACATTGAAATAAAACTCGTTGTTAAGATGCTTTCTGTCATTAACAAAATAGTTAAGAAAATAACTTTACATTTTTCGGTAGAATATGAAACCTTAACAAGGTGATAATATTAACTATTTTGTTAATGTGGTGAGCTTAGTTAAGTTGCCAGAATAGTGCTGTTAGACTGTTGATTTAAATATTGTGAGTTTGCTGGAAAGGGTTCCAAGCTTTTAAAAAGGTAATAGAATTTATGTAAAAAATCAACATTTTAATCGAAACGAAATTTGATAAGAGAACTTATGAATGAGTTAGTAGATTTTAATTTTTTTTTTAAAACTAAAAATATCCAACCAAAATTATATCATTTGTGCACTTTCCTAGGATATATCTCAATCAAGTTTTTTAGTTTTTAAAACCCCGATTTTTATAAAAATATATGTTGTGCAAAAATTTAATGTCAGCACGGTTTCTCCTCAGTGAGTTTTTTAAAAAATATTTTTCTAAAAATAATATATTTCTCTAGAAGGATTTACTTTTAAAGGGTTACGGAGTACCTACCACATGTACCAATATTTCACATTGGTAAAACTTGATTTTATTTAATTTTCCCAAAAAAATATTGTTTCGTTTGTGAATCAATTTTCCATACAAGACAACGACTGTAAAAGTTTACATTTCATAGCTTTCGTTAATGGTAAAATGATAGGTTTTCTTATGACTTATGACATTTAAGGATTCTCTGCCTAAATATAAAATTTTAAAAATGAATTTTAAATAAAATTTCTCTTCCAAACTGTTTGTTGAATTGCACATACTTGTAAGAGTTGATGAAATATTCTGTTGTTTTCTTATTTCGAGCCGCGATGTCCAGTCACAATCCTTGAAATATTTAAATCACACAAGAATTGCGTTTGGACAATCAGAGCTAAAAATCGAAATCGTTGCACTTATTTATGTAACCGTTAACTTACCTTATATTAATAGCATGACCAGAGATTAGTTCACTAGATTTGCACAAAAACTTACCTCAAGTATCTATTGGTTGAGCCGCATTAAGCTTGTTGATTCTGGTTTAGTGTCTGTCTTATCCTTTTGCAGCGCTACTAAAGGCTATTCTTTTAAAAAAACATTCAAAGAAAGTTATTTTTTGCTCTAAAACTTGTCAATTGTCCTTTTAGTTGACTTACCTATTTTCTCACAAAACTTTCTTTTGGACACCATTAGACACCCTAAAATTACTTAGAGTACACTTTAATGCTTCAACATTGCATTTCTAGACAATTGGATCTAGTGACCAATACCGCTTGAATGCTCCACAATGGCTGCCAACAACCAAAGCAGCGAATGCCAAATGCCACCTCTGGGTGCAGTTCATATAAAGACGCAGTTATTTTTCTTTCTTCCTTTAGAAATAGTTCACTGACATTGATTCCTTTGTTGACAGTAAAAGGTTTGCCGCATCTTCCTCTTCTTCTTCTTCTTCATCATCTACAATTGTGGTTGGCTGTTTGTGCTTCTTTTTATAATTTTTGTGATATTCTTACAAGATATGCTGTTTTATTCTTTTTAACTTCCACACAAATCTTGGGTTTCTTGTTATTGTTGCTGTTTTTCTTTAGCTTTTTAAGTTTTTTACATTTTTTTTTTTTTTTTTTTTCACTGTGTTACTTTAACAAAGTGTCAGAAAATCAGAAAAGCATCATTGCATGGCTGGGTCGTATTACACGCAAAGTCATTCCTTTGCTTTCTTTTTTGCTAGGATTTTACTCCTTTTCATTGCGATTTTGATTAAATTTCCCAGGACTCAGCTTGTCTTACCGAGGTCAATCTTGCACGACTTAAGTTGGCTATTTTTTTTTTTTTTGTTCGTATCTCTGGTGCTCTATTTTTAAGAAAATCCTTCTTTTTATTTTTGTTTTTGTGCTGTTTTGTTACTGTTATATGTGTGTGTGTGTGTGTGTGTATGTGTTTGCGTGTTTTTGTGCTTTCGTGAGTGCGGTTGACAATCTTGGAATTTTATTTGATAGTAATTCTTGTTGGTGTTAGTGTTATTGTCGGTATTGCCGTTGTTGTTGTTGTTGTTGTTATTGTTGTTTTTGCCTTTGCCATTGAATGCCAGCCAAGGATACTTATTATATTTTATGGTGCTATCGTGGTCGCTACGCGACATACTACCTTCTCTGTGTATTCTACACAATGTGCTGGACAAAAAGGATTATCTTGTGTCGACATCGCTTTAGAGCAGCAATTACATTTGAAATTGTCCTTTCCGTGTGTCCTAGAAGACACAAAGACAAGCACAAAATAAAGTGTACACTGAAAGCGTTTAATTGAGACGATGTCGATGGACTTAACCGCTGATAGATAGTTTATCTCAAAAGTTCGTCAGTCTTAGTGCATGAATATCTCTTTTAATGTCAGCCAACTTATTTTTTGTGGTTCTTTATATAGGTTGTCGGAAATCCTTTTGAAGGCTTTAAGCCCTTTTTTTGCATTAAGCAGTTCCTTTTCACTGCTGCTTTAGTTCATTATTTATGACTTTGAGGTATTATTTTTATGTGCTGAAAATTTGAATCTGTTCGTTTTATCTCTCTGTATGCTGTAAAAATTTGGCACAACTGTTTGGTAACGTACATATATTCTACTTTTATTATAGCTGCAATTAGTCTAGATAAATTTTATGTTAGATAAGAAGAAGTAAAACGCAAAACAAATTTGTTGCTTTAAGTATTAAAGGATTAAAGGTAAGGATGGCCTTAGTTTGTCAATTACTTAAATATTTTCAGGCAAATAAAATTGAGGTAAATTTTTTTTATTTTGTTGCAGATTCACAGTCAATAGCCCTCTTGATAGTATAACTTCCTTAATAGTATAAAAAACTAACACAAATAAGGCTTTTGCATACCAAAAAAAAAAAAACAAATAATTTTTTAAATAAATCAATTTTCAAATTAAGAACTTTAGAAGCAAAAACTAAAAAAATAAAAAATTTACAAAAAAAAAAACTTAAAAATGCAATTTCGAGGACATCAAAATTGGTTCAAACCAACAAAAAGTATATCAATCGAAAGGATTTTTCATGTAGTATATAATTTTGAAAGCCTCCCGGAATTGTGGGTCAGGTTTTCGATAATCTCTAACATATGCACATTACGAGTGATTGAATTGTATAACTTTTAAGTTCTTGATAAAAAATTGATGACTGGATTTATTTTCGATTACATGCAAGCAAAGATTTTGCTATGCTGTTTACTATTGGTAAACCTGGAAATTTTAAAAAAATAATTTTTATGGTATCGAGAGCTATATAAAAATTACACTAAGTTCCACGATATTTCTTTATAGTTTCGAACAAATAACATAAAATTAGTGTACGAAAATCAAGTGCTGGTCCACTATTTTCCCCTTTTAAGAAATATAGCATCATATATGAAAAATTACTGTGTACACTAAAAAAAAAATTTCTCGGAATATAATAAAAAAAGCCATCATATTTAGAAGAAAAATAGTATAGACTTTGCTCCAGAGAATGCTTTTCTCTAAATGTGATCATAAAATTCACTAAAAATGATTAAAAGCTTCCATGAAAAAGGGAACTATACACTCAGAAAAAAGTTTATGGGAATATGATAAAAAAAGACATCATATTTAGAGAAACATGGTAGAGACTTTGTTCCAGAGAATGCTTTTCTCTAAATGTGATCCTAAAAATGATAAATAGTTTCTATGAAAATGAAAAATATATGAAAATATATCGTTTTTAGAGAAAAACACTATTTTATTTTTGAGAAAAAATTTATTTTTATTGAAAAAATCAGACATGCACAACGAAATCAACAAAATTTTTTCGTTTCGTTGAGGCCGAAAAATAAATTATCAAAATTATTTCGTTTTTTAAATAACGTTAAAAATTTATCAATTCAAATTTAGTTTCGTTGAAAAACGAAAAATTTTCTATAATTTTCTCCTATGCCAAAAAAAAGGTGTTCTAATACAAAAAAAACGAAAGTTTTTTGTTGAAATTAACTTTATTTTCAACGGTTGATTGGGAAAAAACCGAAAAAATTTTATATCGTTTTCTCCGAAACGAAATAAAATATTTTTCGTTTTTTGAATTAACGTTATATTTTTATTTCGTTTCAACGAAACAAAAAAAATATTTTGGTTACCGTTAAAATTAACGTTAACGTGCATGCCTGAAAAAAATACTTCTCATAATTAATTTTTTATCAAAATAGAGGACAAATTTTTCATTTTCAATAAATTTTTCTCTTTAAATGAGAATTTGTTTGTGCGAGAAAAATACTTTTCATTATTAGAGACATTGAAATATTTTCATTTCCCATAAGTGAAAAAATTTTTTTTTCGAAAATGTGAAAATTTTATTTGAAATAGACAAAAATTACTATAATCGAAAATAGAGAAATATTTTATCGGAGAAAGATATGTGTTTTTTTTCTGAGTGTATAATAAAATGTTTTCTTTTCTTCTTCTGGTTACCAGACGAGTTGAAATCATATCAAGAAGGACGAATTCTTATTTTTACCCCCCCCTTCCCACTTTACCAGCGTGGAATTTTGTCAAATACAAATTTATTTTAATAATTTTTTATTTGTATTGTTAAAACATCAATAAATTTATTATTTATTGTTTTATAAAATTTTAAAAAAACTCCAAAATATGTACCCTAGACTAGAATACCTTCTTAAATTATTATCGAAGATATCGATCTGAAATTTGAAACACGTACTCTATAAAATCCAAGGGGACGTGCCACCCCTTAAGAAATTTTTTTAAAAGTTTTAAAATACGTATAAGTTAAATAACCGTGGTGACCGTGGTAACCGTGATTAGTTAAATAAATATGGTGACCGTGGCATGCAGGTTAAGTGTGTGGCTTAGCATGCTCGGAGCCCGGGTTCGATCCCCAGCCGCGGCGAAAAGTTTTTTCAATAAAAAATTTTTCTGATCGGTCACCACCTCTCTGCAGACAATGGCAAACCTCAGAGAGTTAATAATGCCATGTAAAGCTTCTTGAGAACATGAACTTTAGCCGTTCGGAGTCGGCATAAAACATGTAGGTCCAGTTCTCGGTCTGTTGTGTGCAAACAATTAGTAGCACACACAACACAATTGATCATAAGAAGCTCGGTCAAAGTCCTTTCAAGGGCTGAAATGGCCAATTTGTTTTTTTTTTTTATAAGTTAAATAAAAAATAAGATATAATTTTAAAAAATTACACATATTTTAAGGTAAAATAAGTAAAGAAGGTCTAAAGTTGGTCTAGGCCGACTATGAAATGCCCTAAACCTTCTTTTACAAAATACAATAATATTATTGAAATGGGCATGTCCATGGGCGTTGAAGGCAATATTTTATTTGCATTTCAATTTCGCTGAAAAATTTATATATACCAAGTTTCATAACTGTAACTCGCATATTAATGCCTTTAAAGTGTTTTCGCTATTGTGGGTTGTATGGGGGGTAGGCGTATTCGTGGACGGATTACGCCCAATTTTTGAACACATCGTAATTTTGGAATAAAATACATATATATAAAATTTCATCTCTGTAGGTTTAACATAAGCTTATTTATGAAGTTTTAAATTGGCTGGGTTGTATTGGAGATAGGCGTGTCCGTGGGTGTATGACGTCCATTTTTGAAAAACATCTTTTTTTTTTATGAAATACATACGTACCAAATTTCATCTCTGTATGACAAACAAAAGCTTATTTATTGAGTTTTAAATTTTTGCACTGTATAGCTGGTGGGCGTGTCCGCGGGCGGATAACACAAATTTCTCAAAAACATCTTCGTTTTGTTAAAAAAAATCATACGAACCAAATTTTATCTTTCTAGGTAAAACATAAGCTTATTTATTAAGTTTTAATTTTTTGGGTTATATTGGAGGTTGGCGTGTCCGAGAGCAGGTGACACCCATTTTTCGAAGACATCTTTGTTTTGCTATAAAATACATGCATACCTAAATTTATTTTTATACATTGAACATAATTATATTTATGAGTTTTTGTTTAAAATGAGTTTAAATTGAGCTTATTTATTGAGTTTTCAATTTTTGCATTGCATAGAATGTGGGCGTGTCCGTGGGTGTATGACACCCATTTCTCAAAAACATCTTCGTTTTATTATAGAAAAAATACGAACCAAATTTTATCTTTCTTGGTTAAACATAAGCTTATTTATTGAGTTTTAAATTTTTGGGTTATATGGCAGGTGGGCGGGTGACACCCATTTTCCGAAGACGTCTTTGTATTCAATATAAAATACATGCATACCTAAATTTATTTTTATAGGTTATAGCCCAGATATAGCCCATTCCGACTATTATTTGTTTTCGTCGATGACTCATATACTTGAGTAAATATCAGCACTTTCTCTCCTTTGATCTTAAAATTGGATTGATTCGTGATTTTTGCAAAAAACTTTCAAGAAATGTTTTTCCTTATTTCAGCATACGTTTAAAAAATGGGGGTCTTGCTATTGCGATGAGCAGATGTTCAGGCCTAAATAATCCCAGCCAAAGGTGATTTGTAACAAATTTTATTGTCTTTCTCAGAAAGAAGAATAGTGTTTAATAAAACAAATGGGTGCTATTTAAATAAATCAATTTTCAGGAAGTATATTCACAAACTGAACATGGTACCATACGGGTGAAGTCTTGTTAA
Organism: Tetanocera ferruginea; assembly: GCA_958299015.1. NCBI lineage: Eukaryota > Metazoa > Arthropoda > Insecta > Diptera > Sciomyzidae > Tetanocera > Tetanocera ferruginea. Next base: position 91,457,575 of record OY282644.1, on the reverse strand, counting down.
TGAAGTACGGTTAATCTTTCAAGGACCAGGTAAATTTCTTTGCTTTAGAAATGAAGATACATCTGAATGGGTCGAACGTTTAACTTCCAGCTTCTTTAATCTTAGTGATTAAAAGCATCGATTCTGGGAATATATTACGAAAAATGATGCTGGGGGAAGAGAAGTAAAAAAATACTGCAAATCAGGCACGTTGTTTATAAACGACCCTTAAGGTCATATACCTCAACATAAGACCATTGTTTTCCCATATTACGTTCTTATGACATTATAAACTGTCGCTCTTATTAAACATTTTCATCAAACTTTGAATTTTGCTCTATTTTGGTACAAGCTATATTGCTGCCCTACACAGTTAATATATATTTTTTTCGAAAAAGTATGATTGTAACGTGATGGAATTGTTTTTTTTTTCAAAAAAGTTTCACTCATTGTCAAAGAGATATGTCGTCGGCCTAGTTTTAATAGGACGTACATCAATATTTGGATAAATAACGGTTATTAGCAATTTAGATAAATTTATCAAAACTACATCTATGTATGTCCTTCTGTAATATTGATATTTGTATGAAAAAATGAAGGTGGAACGCTTGAAGCAATACATCACAGTTTAAAACCTTACATAAAATAAACGGTTTTCTTCGCCTTATGAACATTATATAATTTTTAATTATGTTATATTAGAATTAGAAAAAAAAACTATTATTATTTTTCAAACTCAAAACAAAAACTTAAACTTTTCAACACGTGCTTTATGCATTCTTATGTCCTGAAAATATCTTATTTTAGTTATTTTCTTGTATTTAAATTTTCATAACTTCTGATGTAGTCCTCTTTCAACTAGTTGTTTTTTTTTCTCAAATTAAAACATGCCATGACCAATTTAACGTCAAACAATTCTTTTCCATATTTAATCCTGATCAATTTAATAACTTGCAGCTAATCGAATTTCCATTAAAATTTATTATACAAATTAGTATTAGTAGAAAGTTCTAATTAGATGCTCGCACCTTAACAACTTATTACTTTATCCAGTAATTGATTTAATAAGGTGCTTCAGCAAGCAATGGAGTTGATAATTAATTTAATTACAAGGTTTCACTAAACAGCATTTATCTGCTTTTGCGTGCAATCATCAATTATAGCTGTAGAGGAGAAAAAGTTTTGCTTTATGGCAATATAAGGCTGGCAACGACGAATGAACATTGCATGCTTGGAAACGTGAACTCACTTCAAACCCACTCCTCGGCACCCTGACTTCCACTAGGTTACCTCTGCACAGCTTGGATGCTTATTTATTATTTAAAATTTGCTGAACACCTTCATGAAATTAAGAAAGATAGCGTAAAACTTTTTTAACAATTCGTGCCTGCCGTTAAGATGCGAACAACTCTTTTCTGTACTCGTATCAAATTTACTGCGGCCTGACTTTATTTTCAGCATTCTTTTATGTTTGAGAAAATTTCTACTAACTGCCAACTGCCAACTGCTTGACTTAAAGTCATTGAGGAAGAAATGAAATTTTCGCGGTAACTTTACACCTTCTATGGTAAAAGGGTGGCACCACCTTTTTACCAATCTTTCCACAACTGCAGACGTTGTGTTTCAAAGGAACAGAAATAAAAATATGCTATCATATTATTCCCAGCTGGAAACGGCTTTTTAATTGAGTTATTATCACACTTCGTCCACACTTTGTGTTCCTTTGATTAATTAGTTGGTAAGCAATATGCTTGAGTGGCTCTAGAAATTAGGTGCTCACCTATTTAGCATAAAATCTACTTTGCATAAAAAGCAGGTAATTAATTTGGAAACCTGTTATAAATTCATATTAAACAAGAAGAGGACACAAGAATTTTTAATAGCTGCTTAAAATAACCATAAAAATTTATCAAACAAATATTGTATGAGGAATTATATAAGACAAAAAAAAAAAAACAAAAATATTAAAATAAGTAAATTACTTTAGGCAAAAAAATTAGTAATTTTGAAATTATAAAAGCTGAAGAACATCAAATGTACAGAGGTATGTGCAAATTCTAAGCATCTCAGCCTTCTGTTCATTTCAATAAAGTTTATAATTTGTTGTAATGCGCAGAAAATAATATTAGAAAAGGTCTCTCCTTTGAAACCTTCGAAGTTATTATTAGAAATTTTAATAACTTGTTATTTCGAGAGTCTGTGCCCACAATACGTTCAAGTGTTATTACATAAATTATTGCTCTGTCGATGTATGATGAGTTTTTCTTAAACTTTTTTAAACTTTAAATAAAATTTTGTTTTAAAATCATACAATTTCTCTTAAAGGTCACTCATAATAAGTTCAGTTTCTTAGACAAACATTCAATTTAATAGAATTGTTTTAATTGATAATTATTTAACTAACTATCACAATTTTTCCATTTTTAACTTTTATAAGTCGCTGTTAGATTTTAAGGTACATGCATTTGAGAACGACACAAAAATCTGCATGAAAAAAAATATATTATATTATCATAAAAAATTTATATATTTATGATAAAAATAAATAAATTAGGAAAAATTTAAATTATAATATTTTCATTTTAATAATGTGTATAAATAAATTATCATATTTGACCAAGAAAGTAAAAGAAAATGTAATTTAAAATTATTTTTTGATTTATAGTGATTTTGAAGTAGTTTTTTTGACGTTGAATTACATCTTACAGCACGGCTTGCACGAGGTCGTTTTAACAACTTTTTTAAAGGTCATGAAACTTTTTGACTAATAGTTTAGGGTATACCTACAGCTTTTAATACTCATCGTTCAAAGATAATATATAGACTTAAATATCAGGTATATCCTTCGCTGAATTCATATATAATTTTGCATTTTGTTACTATTATATTAAGGTCACAAAATAGTAAAATATAAGAAGAAAAATTGCATGTAAGAAAATAATCATCAGCTGCTTATGCTGTGCCTGCTGCTTTCTTTGTTTTTGTTTCGTTGTTTTTGCTTGTATTGTTTTGTTTTATACGAACTGATTTGTAGGCTTCTTCATACGGTTCTTGTGTGTGTGTACTTAGAAATGAGTGCTCTTTTTTTAACACAAGATGTCAATCACAACCTATTTTCAATTCAGTCAACGGACTCAAACTGTCATACTTAACGAAATGGGTCTGTGATCCGGTTAGATTTAAATCTTATGAAAAAAACGAGTTGGATCATATTTCGTTTTATGCTTTTGACCAATAGATGGCGTCAAATTTAATTTTTTTTTTTAAGGTGGGACATAACAATCGCGGCAGAAAAAACAGACCTTTTTTAAAAATTAATAACTCAGTCAAAAACAAACATTTTTCCAAAATTTTTTTTATTATTGCAGAAAATTAAACAAGTTACAAGAAAAAAAAAATTCAATATATTTTTCACTCCAACATGGTTTTACAGAGCTCCAAACTGGCGGCAGAGAAAAAAACGGGGCCCCGTGGTTGCAGCGCTGGGGCCCCGTCAAACAAACAAAAAAATTTCGTCAAAAAATGAACCCGCTAGTGCCGCAACCAGTACGAAAAACATGGTTTCGAGATAAACGAGTTCAAAGTTTGTGAACAAAGAAAAAAAAGGCGAAAATTAAAAATGCGCTCTCACTAATCCGGCAGTAACTGTTGAACCCGTAAGAATTTTTCCATGAAATTTATTTACCAAAATACAAAATTAAAAAAAAAACTCGCGTGTAGCAACGTACACGCTGCAGAAGTGAAACTTCTTTAACAGTAAGAAATAAGAGAGATTTTAGTGTGAAATAGAGACAGAAAGTATCTGAAAAAAAATTCAATCAATACGGAATAATAATTTGTTGATTCAATATTTGCATCCAGGGACCGTATCGAATATGGTTTTTGTCGAAAGTGTCACATATTAACTTTTATCTCTTCATTTTTATTTTTTCCGACAAAAATAAAAGTTTTTTATGCCCTATAGTTTCTTTGGGCAGAAATTTCAAACAATTTTTTTCTGCCATTTATTTTTCGGTCAAAAATATCAGGTAATTTATATTTGTTCAAGTCATTTTACCGATAAAAAAAATTTTGATATTATTAATTTCATCTCATCGCTGAGACGTTTTACACATGGTGTCAACAGTTCAATCTGTCAAGCGGCCTTTAAGAAAACACAAATTGCTTGATATTTTTGACCGAAAAAATTAAAGTCACAAAATAACTGCTATTTTTGACCGATAAAATAAAAGTCAAAAGTAACCTTTATATTTCCTCGAAATATACTAGGCAAGAAATTAACTTTTAAAGAACCAGTTTCAAATTTAAAAGCGACTTAATATTCGTGAGGCTGAGGACATTTGCAACATCTATATAATTAATAGGCTAAGGTTTTTTTTGTGACTTCAACTCCTCCCAGACCAATGGACCGATTCTATCGATTTAGATGTCATTAAATCAGGTTTAGGCTGTATATGTGCAAACCACTTTTAAAAATTGTGATTTCACTTCAGGGGGTTCCCAACCTTTTAAAACAGAAATAAAATTTTTGTACAAAAATCCGTTATTTTATCGATTTGAAATTTAGTTTGAGAAGAGCTTATGAGTTGATTGAGTTTGAATTTTTTTCAAAACTAAAAATTTTTAACCAAATTTATCTTTTATGCATTCCTCAAATGTCAATTGTCCGAAAAATGCAGTTCCAAAATCAAAAATTCCACTTTCCGAGCAAACGACTCAGTCAAATTTTAACGGTTTTCAAAATTTTTTTGTTTTTCTAAATTTTTGTTCAATTTTCTTTGAAATGTGTTGACAATTACAGTAATTATCTTACCAAATGTATTTTTAATGAATTTTCTTAATATTTTCTTTAGTTGTTTAACGTGTATTTTTATCAAACGCCAAGACAGAGAAAAAAACTCTCTGAAATTTAAAGTTCTGTATTTGGAAGCGAATATCTCTGCCACTTTTTAAAAAATTTAATTTATTTCTTTTTTGTATTTAATTGCAACTAATTGACTTTAAAATAATAACAAAGTTTTTACCGTTACTTTATTATTTATATTTTAATCATTGCCTTTAAAAAGAGTCCAATAAAATGAATGTTTCCTCAAAAAATGTATTAAAAATTGTTTTTGTTGTAAAAATAAAAAAATTTCAAATTTGCATTTTTGATTTTCTTTCATTGTATATAGTTGATTTAAGACGAATTTGTTTTTGTTTGACAGAAAAATTAATAAATACTATGTGTTATCGAAAAAACAAGGCTACCCCCTATGGTTTTTTGCTCGAAATTTTTTTTTTTTAAATGTTCTTATAATTTTTAAATCTTCAATAAGCTTCAAAAACAATATATTTGAAAAAAATTTCATTATAGCTACAACCAATTTAAAGTTATAGCCACGAATCTGTTTTAATCATCCTGCTTATCTATATAATTAATAGGCTAAGGTTTTTTTTGTGACTTCAACTCCTCCCAGACCAATGGACCGATTCTATCGATTTAGATGTCATTAAATTAGGTTTAGGCTGTATATGTGCAAACCACTTTTAAAAATTGTGATTTCACTTCAGGGGGTTCCCAACCTTTTAAACAGAAATAAAATTTTTGTACAAAAATCCGTTATTTTATCGATTTAAAATTTAGTTTGAGAAGAGCTTATGAATTGATCGAATTTGAATTTTTTTTTAAACTACAAATTTTTAACCAAAATTATCTTTTATGCATTCCTCAAATGTCAATTGTCCGAAAAATGCAGTTCCAAAATCAAAAAATTCCACTTTCCGAGCAAACAACTCAGTCAAATTTCAACGGTTTTCAAAAAAAAATTTTTTTTTGGGTTTTTTGGCGTTTTTTCATCTAAAGGTGTTATAAATCGATGTTGTAAGTGTTCTGTAAGTACCTTTTATTAATTTCTGAAATATCTCTTAGTATTATGTCTTAAATTTTTTTTTTTCACTGCTTTTTTTTTTAAATTAGTTATGTTTTATAGCTGGAAGAGTTAAGCTGTGATGTTTTCGAATAGTAATAATGTTTGTCCGTCTTCGTATTTTGACAGTTACATTAAAAATTTAGTGTCAGATCGTGCGTTTCAAGTCAATCCATTCAGATAATGATCTTTTATGTCATTATTGAGACTGAATATATCGTTATTTAGTATAATAACTTCTTGAATAGAATATCATGTATTTAACGTCTAGAATGTTTCTAACACTAAATTTTTATTGAATTGCTCGAATTCGGGCAACAGGTTTACTAGTAATGATATATTTTAAAAAGTCTTTCAACAATTTTTTCATTTGAAAATTGTAAAATAACAGGTATTTTCGGTACTTGTTGTGTTGGTGTTTTAGTTGCTTTCGAATGTCTTCTCAACATTGTTACTTTTTGAATGCTGGATTACATTTGCATAGTACCCGTTGAAGGAGCCTCCAAAAGCGGAGGCAAATCTTGTTCATTATTACCTCCTACTTCCTGATCATAATAATTGCTATGTTGATAGAGGGCCTCATAAAGCAGCGAACGTTGATTGTTGCGTGTATCAATATGGTTGGCTTTAAAATATTGTTGAGATGATGGTTGAGTTCCAAAATACATTTTTACAAAGCATCAGTGTGTTTTTTGGGGATTGGTTCTTTGTAGATTCACCAAAATACACTGATGTTTCGTAAAAATGCATTTTGAAACTCAGCCGTTGTTGCAATCACCTTTTCATCATTAGTTGCAGACCTAGCTGCGGCTGTATTCTTAAGAGCTCTAATTCGCTCTCTATATTCACGAACGCGTTCTGCTCCTGTTTTAGCTATTTTTCTATTTTTTTTTCCGTGCATACTTTTAGGATGAAAATTAATGTTACGGTTATGTTAATAATGTTATGTTAATGTTAATCTAATGTTAATGTTAATTATGTTATTTTCAGTATGTTACGCGTTCAGTTTTAATTACATTTTGTTTGGCTGTTTATCATGTACCTACGTGGCGTAAGGGAGTAGATTCCGGCTCTTAAGCAACGGTGTTCAGGGTTCAATTCTCGGCTGCGGCAATAATTTTTTTTAAGTTTTCATATGAATTGAAAACGTTAGCCTAGCGTCACGAATAAGAGACCTTGAAATTTCACTCGCCGCCAAAGAAGTTTCACTTCAAAAACTTATACAATTTGGCTTGGTTACCTTCAAAATCAGAAACAAAATCTTCGTTTCTGGGGCACTGAAAATCAGCGTTTGATGCACCAAGAGCCATTACATCACTCAACACAAACAACAGTGTGGTGTGGCTTTCACGCAGAAGGAGTCATTGAGCGTAATGGTAACCTAACGTAACCAATTGCTTTTCCTTGGAATTCCTAAAGCATTACTTAAGTGTGGTATAAATACAAATTTAAGCAATTCCTTTTTTCATAAGCGATTCCTTAATTGTTTTCCGAAATTTAATGATTTTTTCCTTATTTTTGTAAGATACTGCTTTAAAGCGAATGAATAAACCAAGGAAATGCTTTTGCCAGTTAAGAAAGAACTAATGATTTTTCAAGCTGCCTGTATCCACTTATTTAAGCAAAAGCAGCAATAGCTCCAACTTTTATTCATACGAGATTAAACTGGATATTTTTGTCTTAGCTATTGCTTATTAAGCAATACCTTAAGCTTATAAGGTATTGCTAAGTTTTTATTCAATAGGCTCATTGGGCCGTCTTTTCTTGGGGACACCTTCGGCAACACAGTCACTGTTACTGGAGAGCGCTACAGGGCCATGATATGACGACTCCTTAAGACATCTTACTACCGGCATGGGATGAGCGGGGCTTGGGGCTTTTCTACAGGACGTTGCAACCGAACACACAGCACGACCCTCAATGAATGTTGTGAGGGAAGCGTTCCTTGGTTTTGGGCGATTTGACAAGATCAACCGATTTAACAATCCCAAACTTCTTTCGTTGGGGCTACTTGAAGTTGCGGTTCTATGCCAAGACGCCTCAGACAATCGCAAACCTTAAGGAGAATATTTAATGCAAACAGTTATCACCGGAAATCTTTCGGAAAGTCATGGAAAATGCCATAAAACGGGTATAAATGTGTATCAACACTTGCGGCAGCCACTTCACGGATGTCACCTTTTCCACTTCTAACGGTTCAAATAAAGTTTTCCATCACTCAAAATCATTATTTTTTTAGTAAAATAGTTATTCAAAAACAAAACTTACTTTGCTGAGTACTCATCTGAATTTAACAATGGTATGTTTGGGAAAACTTCTACAGAAAAGACTTCTAAACTTTTTTAACTAGGTTCTCTAGGTTTTTATCAGTGTAGAAGCAATCATTTAAAGTTTAACACGAATTTATGTTGTTCTTCAGTTCTCAAGTATTTATCTAAATGCTGATAATTTTGTATCAATAAAACGAAAAATGTTAAATATTATGAATTGTTTGTGTATTTGTTTGTTCAGGAGAGTTAAGGGTTTTTTGGGAGTAACTTATGAATTTTTCAACTTATAGGGTTTAAAAAAGGTAATCTTTTATTTGACTCTTGGAACTTTTTGATTTGAAAAATCAACTTTTATTAAAATTTTGAATTTTTTTTCAGTTTAATATTGGCCTTGTACTTGAATTATTCAAATACTTAACTACTGTACAATTTTTCAATTTATTTAATTAAAAAAGTAAGCTTTTAGTTAAATTTTTCAACTTTTACGCTTGAAAAGTCGGGTTTCTAATTGTATAATTCAACTACTTGGGTTGAGAAAGTCAATGCTTAAGTTTTATTTTTCTACTAACTGGGTTGAAAGAGTCAACCTTATAGTTGAATTTTTAGATTTTTTCGGTTGAAATTTTTAACATCCTGGTTGAAAAATTTCACTATGTATTTATTTTTTAAACTTTGTATTTGAAATTTTCATCCTTTCCGTTGAATAATTTGACCAAAAATTTTAATTATTCAACTAAAATAATTGAGAAATTTAATAATTTTTTCCTATTTTATACTTTTAGGTTTAAATTTTCAACTTTAAAGTAAATTTAATCAACTTATTAAGATGAAATTTTTATCACAAATAGTTGAAAATTCCTTATATTCTTAATTGTCTGCTGAAAGAATGTATATTACAACTTAATAAGTTGAACAAGTGATCCTTAATTTTGAACCGTGTACTTTAAATAAAGCTCCTTATAGTGTGTTAATACGATGCAATTTTTCCTGATATCTGATAGGAATTTACTTAGTTGATGTATTTCTTATACTGTCGATAGTGCTACACCATCGATAGTTTCTTTTGGAAAAACAAACCATCGATATATCGATAGTATCGTCGATATTTTTCCAACTCTAGTATAAGCGTAGCATAGTTCAAGGCATAACTTAATGAACTGAAAACTTCGCACGTAAGTGTGGAATACTTAAAAAGGGAATTAAGGAAAGGGAATTAAGGAAAGGTATTGGTATCTTAAGAAGTAGTCGGCTGTGCAACCTGGGGCCAAGAGGTTTCCTATAATGAGAATGTCGTTATCAAGTTTTTTCCATCTTTTAATTAAAAAATATTGCGTTCAAAGTAAACTTGTTCCAAAACTTGAAAAATAAACACAAACAAAATTAAATAATCCTGATAGAGGTACTATAGCCTCCATCGACCTTGTATCAGAGTCTGCTTTAATAAAAATCTTTGTATTGAGACTTCATTAGTTCTTATTACACAAACCATTTCGAAATAAAGGCTCATTTGACACCGTTTACTGTGGTTCAAATTAAAAAAAAAACAAACTGAAAATAACCGAAAATAATAAGGTTACCGAAAATATTGTTTTGCTTAACAAAGTGACAGTCATAAAGAAAACACCAACAAAAGAAAAAAGCATCTCTTTTTCTGCTTTTCTTTTTTTACCAAATCAACTTAAGTACGCTGCAAGGACATGCTGGAATGTTTATGTTTTGCTGTTTTGTTCGGCTTCTTATTAACAACAACAAAATATTAAGTTAAAGCGTCAACTTTCTGCGGTCAATCAAGTTCATGTTTTGTTTGATTTGAAGTCCTATATTAAGGTCCTTGTTTATAAAGCATGATGTTGATTATTATTTTTATTATTACTATTATTTCTATCTTACTTGCAATTGTTATTTTTTTGTATATTTTCTCATTTTTCTTTTATTAATTTAAGCATACAAACAGACAGACATTTTGTTATATACAATATTATTTTAGCTATCAGGAAATCCATTAGCAGCAGCGCGTAGCTGGAATGAGTGCAGATGGAGAGAAAAAAAAAAAGAAAAAATGTGTGCTCATTGCAGGATTGTATTTCTTTGTGGCTGGGTTAAGCAAGCAGATGGAGTGAAAAATAAGTGCTTGCCTACTCTCAGAAATATGGGGGCGGTGAAGGTTAGAGCTGCTTTTGGCAAAATAATAAATTATTTTCAGTTTTCTTTAGAAAATTGTAGAGAAGCTTAAAAAAATTTATACAACATGAAGAAAATAATTTTGAACACTCGTGTTGAGCTCAAGTATTTCATCAAAATTTTCATTAAATCAAATACAAATATCTAAGCAAACTGCTGCTAAGTTATGGTGCTTTCATTGTTGCTTTTCTGCAGCTCCCCCCCCCCCCCCCCCCCCCCCCTTTGCTGATTTCTGGGTTAGTCTTTGCAAGACAAACAAAAACTTTTAATCCAATTTTGATGGATTGAATAAATAACCTCAGCTGATATTTTATGTATTTACAAACATGCCTACATACAAAACAAGCATGTTTGACTGCATATGTATGTATGTGTGTATGTGTTTTTTTCTGCCTATCTATGGCCTATAAGAACCTTTCAATAAGCTTTGCTTTTTACTAAATTTTCCCTTAGTTGCTGCTATTTGCCATAAATAAAAGTAAAGACAAATAAAAGACAGTAAAAAAAAAAATGGCTACAAAAACAAGGCATAGAACTCTCTGCTCGACACCAAAACGGCTTATTAATAACTGTACGCCCAGATCCACCCACTTATGTCGAACACGATAAAAATACTTAAACGAATACAACCATTATTTGCCTCGTTCTAATATTTGCCGTAAACGGCAGTTCATGCAAGTGTTCATGCAAGTGGGGGGTGTGTGGAGATGTTGGGTATTTCTGCCACTTGCCCGAATCTTCAGTTAAAACGTGTTGTGGAATTTTTATTAGTCATAAATAAAATACACGTTCATAAAATGTAACCCATTCTTAAGGCATGCCTCAAGCATTGCTTTTGCTAGAGCTAAGATTGTAGTGGGTGGGTTTCGATTGATTTTGTTGGTTTTTCTTATAATTTTTTTAATATTTTTCTATTTGTTTTTTGTATTTTTTTGTTTGTGTTTTTGTAGAACATAATCAAAGCATTAACCCAACAAACAAAAACATGTCATAAAAGGTTTGCATTTGCAAGCTACGTCAGTTTGGCGAATGTGAAGTTTTTAGCGAAAACAAAAAAATTTTGTTCTTCATTTTTTGACTCTTGAGAAAGAAACTATATATGCTAGCTCAATAAGGGCTTTAGCTCAACATTTATTAACGCTTTAAGCTAGATTTTTTCTTAAAAATTATTTAAATTTATAATCAGACTTTAATGAAAATAATAATAAAGATCAAAATCTATATAATTAATAGGCTAAGGTTTTTTTTTGTGACTTTAACTCCTCCCAGACCAATAGACCGATTTTATCGATTCAGATGTCATTAAATCAGGTTTAGACTGTAGATGTGCAACCCACTTTTAAAAATTGTGATTTCGCTTCAGGGGGATCCCAACCTTTTAAAACAGAAATAAAATTTTTGTACAAAAACCCGTATTTTTATCGATTTGAAATTTAGTTTCAGAAAAGCTTATGAATTGATCAAATTTGAGTTTTTTTCAAAACTAAAAATTTTTAACCAAAATTATCTTTTATGCATTCCTCAAATGTCAATTGTCCGAAAAATGCAGTTCCAAAATCAAAAATTCCACTTTCCGAGCAAACAACTCCGTCAAATTTTAACGGTTTTCAATTTTTTTTTGTTTTTCTAATTGTTTGTTTAATTTTCATTGAAATGCGTTGGCAATTACGGTAATTATCTTTCCAAATATATTTTGAATGAATTTTCTTAATATTGTCTTTAGTTGTTTAAAGTGTATTTTTTTCAAACGCCAAGGCAGAGAAAAAAACTCTCTGAAATTTAAAGTTCTTTATTTGGAATATTTTGATGATCTACGTCAAAGTTGTAGAATTTTTACTACAGCACCGCTCAAATATGTTTTTTAATCTCAATTTAAATTTTTAAACAGAGTTTAAGTAAACTGCTGATAAAAATGAAATAAGTTACGAAAATAATTTTAACTGAGTTTAAAATTTAAACTCTGTTTACGAAATCTGAGGTTAAGGAATTTAAACTTCGGAGATCAGTTAACGGGCCTAAGCCCGTTCCTGCTCTTAAGTTTTAAAGTTTCCGAAAACATTACCGTACACTTAGAAAAAAATTTTTCGGTATATGAAAAAATAGACATCATATTTAGAAAAAAAATGGTATAGACTTTGCTCCAGAGAATGCCTTTCTCTAAATGTGATCCTAAAAATTCTCTAAAAATGATAAAAAGCTTCTATGAAAAAGAGAAATATATAAAAATATATTGTTTTAAGAAAAAAAAATGCTTTATTTTTGAGAAAAGATTTGTTTTTATTGAAGAAAATACTTCTCATAGTGAATTTTTTAATAAAATATAGGAGCAATTTTTCATTTTCAATAAATTTTTTTCTATAAATGAGAATTTTTTTGTACGAGAAAAATATTTATCATTATAAGAGACATTGAAATATTTCCATTTTCTAGAAGTGAAGATATATTTCTTCGAAAATGTGAAAATTTATTCTAATTGAAGAAGATTTTATCCGAAAAAGAGAAAATTGCTATTGTCGAAAATATTGAAATTTTTATTCGGGGAAAGATATATGGGTTTTTTTCTGAGTGTACTCGAAAAAATGGTAAAAAAGAGTCCAATTGAAAGATTAAAATCTTCCCTTCTTGTCAAAAGTTGCAAGTTTTAGTCTGAGAAATAAAACTTAGAGAAGCTTACAATAGGGCCTTGACAAAGACTTCCTTATCTGGTTCGTAAGAAAAACAAAAATCGGCAACTGATCTGCATGATTTCGTCGAACGTAAAGAATTGATCCCTAGCATCTTTATGTACAAAGAGGACACCGAAGGGGAAACCTAAACCTAAATGGTGGTATTTCGAGCTGAATGGTTTAAAAACTGAACGCAGAAGACACATCAACAAAGCAAAAAGCTCGCAAACTATACCTGACTGGACTGCCTACAAGATATCTCTAAAAATTTTTAAAACAAAAAAAAGGAAAGCTTAAAGATTCTCATGGAACCAATTATGCAAAGGTATATAGGCTGGTACATGGACAATGCCTAGGAAAAATTCCTTGTGGGACAACTGCAACATGCCAGTGGCTTACAACAGAATGCTGATGACATAGTCTCTGATAGGAAAATAATATGCGCGATAAACAGTTTAAATCCCTACAAATCTTCAGGACCGGACAATGTCTACCCATCGAAATACAAGGAACCGTAGCTACAATTCTCCCTTGGCTTCGTACTATTTTTAACGTTCGCATAAGCCAAGTATACACTACCAATGCCTGAAAAAAAAACCAAAAATAGTTTTTAAACCAAAGGCAGGACTCACCACTCACCACACCGTAATAATACAGGCCGCTAGAAAGAACGCTAGAACGGCTCATAGATTTATACCTGCGCAGTGACATTCTGTGAAGTCTGTAGAAACCGCTTTGCACTCATTGGTTGGGACTATAGAAAAATCCTTCTCACAAAATGAATTTACATCAGTTACCTTCTTAGACATTGAAGGAGCTTTCAATAAAATTATGCCGCAATTCAAAAGACTTGCTGTAGTCCTATTTTATATATGTAACCTTTCCCAAGAAACAATTTCATATTTTTTTTGTTAATAAAGTAGCCGATATGTCCGGTGCTCTGAATGTCCAAACTCTGCACCGAAAGAAATGCTAGTTCTGAAACACCTTGGGCAGGCACAGTGAACGAACGAAGACCGAATCGAGCACTCGTTGGTTTATTGTGTCCGAATATAGTCGCTCGTTTTTAACCCTTTATGGACATAATACGGATCGACTACACTCTAAAAACTGATTGTAATATTACTATAAAAATTGCTGTGGAATTTCACGCATTTATTGGCGGTTTTTAAAAAATAACACTCCACTCAGAGAGCTTTACCAATTTAGCCAAAATGAAGCGTATTTTATAGCTAGTGCAGCGTTTTTTCGCTCAAAAAATCAGTGAACGTTCTTTAAGCGAGATTTTACTATTTAACAGCTGGTTTTCGCTCAGTTTTTGCTCAGTTTGCTCTCACAATCAATTCATATTTTAAGTAGATCAGGGTACACTGAATAAGGTAGCCGCAACACGGAAAGCGCGACTGCCACAAATGTCAAAGCGAACTGCTTCAGCTGTTGTTGTTGTTCTTTTTTTCGAGCGTTATTAGATATTATTCCATGTAATGATAAAAACAATCTAATCAATGTATTTTAATGTTGATAACTTCTAAATAAATGTATTGTTAATTAATAAGTTATAAAAAAAAAAACAAGTAGGATAAATAACACGCATTTTTCAGCGTTATTATTAGGGAAAATTTGTAGGAGAAATTTGAGAGAGAGAGTTGAGAGAGAGAGAGGAGAGAGGAGAGGAGATTTGAGAGAGAATAAAATTTATTTCTTACTGTGGGATTTTATTACAATAATTACTATTAAAGTGTTGCCAGCAATAATTGTAGTTAAATCTCGTGTCAGACCTATTCTAGGAGTAACAGGAGCCATGAAATCTAAGCTACAGGCAAGTCCAGAAATGATGCAACATGTTCTTCCCATAGAAGAGTTCCTTAAGTGTTCGGCAACCAAGAGCGCGATTCGTCTTAGAGAGCATCTATTCTGAATCGTTATGGAACTGAGGAATCAAAAAGATCAACCGACTACATCACATCTAGGTTGGGATTCGGTACTAAATACACCACATCCATTCCCAGCAGACAAGAATGGGAAGATACTACCATATAACCTTATGCTAATCTCCAATTCAACACTGATGGCTCCAAATTGGAGAAAGGAACAGGATCAGGGGTGTACTGCGAAACGCTACAGATCAAGGAGTCGTACAAACTTGATGACATCTCAAAGACAAGTGTCAGACGCCTAATTGAGCTGGTGTATTTTTAACAGCCCCTACCTACCTAGTCTGAGAAAATTTTTTCTGGACAAAATGGTAAAAAGTCAAACTGCTTAAAATTAGTTGTTAACAAACTAATTGCAAAATATCAAAACTTCTTTGAAAATGTGTAAAAAAAAAATATAGACGAGTGAGTCATTCCACATGAAAACGTCTAATGGGTGAGCTGCATAGTCTCTGAATTTCATGAAAAAAATTGAAGATGACCTTTGCGTGTCTAATGATCCTCAATTTTTCCATGAACAATTAAGACAATTTGTATAATTTTTCTTGTTTTTTTTTTTTTTGACTCAAATCAAAGGAAAATTTTCAACCCATGTTTTTATGAATTATTGCGCCCGTGTATTTATTTCATTTTGAAATTCTTTGAAGTGCAATCAAATGATGTAAAATATTTTTTTATATGGGAATTTTTAAATATGGAACATGGCAAGTTTCTTCTGAAAACAATGTAAAAAATTCTCAGACCGAAAATTCTTGACTAAGAAAAAGTTATTGAGGTCGCTCACGTGCTTAAAAGTGAAAATAAAATTTTTTTGAGATATGAGGAAAATAATTTTTTTTTTTTAAAATTTTTGCGAATCTAGCCATTCTTACTTTCAGCAAAAAATGGTATCTCCATAACTTGACAAAAAAAAAAAAACATAATGCTCTACTAAATATATTAGTGGTATTCACACGTAGTATTGTAACAGTGTTAAATTGCTAAAGAGTTAATAATTTCAGCAACACAACAAAACAAAATATATGCTTTGTCACGACCTAGCAACTTAAAACTTTAGCAAAAGCTCTACCCTATTGTTAAAAACGTTGCTAAAGTGTTGAATACTTTTTCTGTCAGTTTGAATTTAATTCTTCTCTGAATTTTTTTTCAGAATTTTTCAATTTGATGTGAAAATTTTATTTAAATAAATTATAATGCAATCTATCGGAAAGAAAGTCAAAAGAACACGGCTGACAGAAGTAAAAAAGTGAAGCTACTTAGAAACTTGTAAAATACTTGATAACTTATATCTTGCAAACAGGAAAATTGGACGTAAATATATGTTCTTTGTAAATATATTCTTAGTAAAAATGTCAATAAATGGAATGTTTTTTGTTATCAGAAGCCCACTGCGCAACTTTACTACCGCAAACTGATTGATGAGACTGAAATCGACGCCCATTTGAACTAGGTACGCTGGATTATGCAGATAAAATCTTAAAGATGAGTCCACATAACGATCGCCTTCAGGAAATTTTTGGTGAAAAACGGTCAGCCTTGAAATTACAGGCTTATGATTCCAAAAATAATAATGCTGCTGACGAATCGGAAGAGTCTTTTTTGAATGAGACGTTGTGGGAAAGTATGCAATGTACTCCAATGAACAACCACACACATCAGGTCATGGCATCAAGTTGTGTGAAAGCTATGCAATGGACTTCAATGAACAACCACAGACATCAACTCAAGGCATCACAGTTGCCTCTTCAAAAACAGTCATAGAATCTCTTATTGTACCAGGCGAATTCACAGTCGTTTTGACAACAAAATCTTCATCAATGACAAAAGAAAAATCAAGATTTGCTGAAAAGCTCAAAAGAAGCGCTCCAAAAACATCCATTCAAAAACTCAGTGGTCTGCACAGTGAACGAAATCAGCTCAACAATAAGAAAATATAATTGGAGCAGAAAAAATTTGATAATGAAGTGGAGTGAAAAGAGATGAGAAACGACATTAGCTGGAGACGTTGAAAATAAAGTTGGAGGAGAAAAATTAAAATGGGATAATTAAAAAAAATAATTCCTTACTATACCGTGACCTAACAGGTTTGAAGAGGCAACTGTGATGTCTTGAGTTGATTCTGTGGTTGTTCATTGAAGTCCATTGCATAGCTTTGACACAACTTGATGCCATGAATTGATGTGTGTGGTTGTTCATTGGAGTACATTGCATACTTTCCCACAACGTCTCATTCAAAAAAGACTCTTTGACAAGAGATTTATAATAACTTTGTGCATACGTTTGTAACTCATAGTCATAAACCACGATCTGCAAAAGAGTTACAACTCAAAATTTTAAAATTTTCACTAGAGCCAAAAAACTATTTTGTTTTTTAAGCAACTCCATACAAAAGCGGGATACAAAATTTGTTCTTAAAAATGAAAGAGCAATCAGATTAAAAAGACACACACAGTCGACGGAGATGTGCGTTATGAATTGATTTGTATAAACAAGTCAAAATTAAAAAATTTAGAGTTGTGCCTCTTTTGTAGATGGGGTGGGGTCGATTAATCCTTGTCCATCTGTGTGTGTCCGTTAACACAGGATAAGAAGAAGGAGTCTAGATAATTGTAAATTACTAGTTTTTATTTCTTACTGATGCACTTTCACCAGCTGAATCTAATCTATATAGTACAATTGCCAATTGGAGCGCTATTGGAAATTGTTGACTTTCATTTTTCTTATGGAATTTCTATATCGTTGGAAATAATCAAAAGCAAATGTTGAAACTGCTTCCTGTCGACTCTTAACATCTGCTTGAAATGACTTTCATCCAAAGTTGTTAGAATATTTTCACGTCAATCAATGGATTTTTGTAATCGTTCATTTATTCCACGCTGACATGAAGACGCTACTAACAGTTCCTCATACATCTCATCTAAGACTTCATCCACGGCTTCGTCACTGTTATCACATTCGATATCTGCTAGAAAATTCCCAATTTTGAACTCACTTACATATGCTAATAATTGTTCATACCTTCCATCTGTGTTAACCTATCCACAGCGTCTTCAATTATGAAATTCAGAATTTTCACTTTTCCTAGGCATATTTTATTAATTTTATGTTGTTTTTTATAAAAAAAAAAATTAAAAATTTATAAATGGAAGAAAAAATTAATTTGACAAGATATTTACAAATTAAATTTGACAAGAGTGTACGTGCATTAAAAAATATTGAAAAAGTGTGTTCACTCGTTGTTCAAAATTGCAGCAATTTAACACTTTATAGCCCGTTTCAAAAGAGAAGAACATTTTTTAGTTTCATTTTTCGATGCGCAGTGAGAAATTATTTTTAAGGCTAGAAAATTTTTTAGAGCGTAATTTCTTTATCTTTTTGTACTGTTCGCTGAACTTTATGCTTTTTTTGAGTGTTGTTTACTATTTTTCTATATATTTAAATGCGCAAACATTCAGAACAAATGATCGCACAAGTACGGTGTTGTACCGACGGCCTGCAGTAACCTGCATCTTAAGAGAGAAATCAAATACAACTTACATACAAAATAAAATATTTTCTCAAGGAAAAATTGCGAAGTGAAATTTCGGCTAATAAATTATTTTTTGACGCCCCCATGATAGAATAACAAGGTAGGCGCATATTGGAGAGAAAGTGAGCTAGATGTCAAAGTCAGCTGTTCGAGTTTAAGTTTTTCGAATTGTTGTTGTTGCCTTGTCGTTAGACGTTTATAGCACCTCACAGCTTTGTTAGTGTAAAATTAGACATTTGAGTAGCCGTAAAAATATGAGCCTACCTTATTATTCGGTCATGGACGCCTCCTTTTTTTTCAATTGTGATTGGTTGATTTCGAAAAATAAAATTCAGTATTTCCGCAGCGCAGTTGCGATGAACAACAAAATTCAGGAATATACATTTATTTTTGTTTATTTATTTTTCTGCTCAGAGAATATTCAATTTTTTTTTAATGTCGACCAATCAGAATGAAGAACGCTCTCAAAACTATTTTTTTATTCTCAAACTTGTGCGAAAATGTTGTTCTCTTTTGAAACGGGCTATAACAAGGCAACGTGTGAATACCACTATTGTTTGTTAAAATTTTTTTTTTTTGTCACGTTGGGAGATTAATATTTGAATCAATAAATAGGGTTGTCATTTTTGTTATATGACACAAATGTTTAATCAATACATTGAAATACACACATTCATAGATAAATTAGTAGTTTAATTTTTTTTGTTGTTATACACACTGTGTGTTTTTGTATAGCTATATCATTTTTAACTATGTGTACTTTTATTTGTAAATAAAAAGTTCACCATTTTTCATTGGCACCAAGAAGCATCATCATCATCAACAATTGGGTTATTTTAGCAACATTGTTTGCAAAACAAAATAAAGAAAGAAACAAAAACTAGCAATAAGTGCACTCGATTTCACATCATTTGAAAAATCAATTAAAACGAGAATCAATAAACTACATGGCAACGAATGTTGTTGTCGTGTTTGGAGTTGTCTTTGCTGTTGTTGCTGTTGTTGCTACAGTAAATATTGTTGCAGTGAAACCTGAGAGTTGTTGGCGTTCAGCACTTTAGTTGTTTTAATTTTGTTGCTGCAGACTTTATTGCAGTCACGTTATTGTTGTTGTTGTTGCTGTTGTTGTTGTTGCTGTTATTGTTGCTGTTGTTGAATAAATTCAATCAACAAACATATTTGATGAATAATTGCTAGCGAATTCCATTTAAAAGCCATATATTTGGATTCACACCTCGTCTGATTTTTGCTTGCAGCACATTGCTGATGATTGATGCCAACAGGAATAATAATAACAGCAACAACAACAACAACAACAACAACAACAGCACTAGCAAGAATAGAGCCAGCAGCAATTGCTGCTTTGCTTGCAGTTCTCATTGTACTTGTTTTTGATTCGCTATTGTTGCTCATGATTATTTCATGACAACGTGTTGAAGTGCACTCGAGTTCATGTTGTTGCAGCCATCATCATTAACATCATCATCACCATCATCATCATTACTGTTACCATCATCATTATTATCAGCATGGGGGCTTACATTCATCATTGATTGCCATTGATTTGCTGATGAGTTTGCTCTGCTTAATTAAGTCAAACTGAAGAGTCTGATGGTAGCAAAACAAGTTGAAAGCTTTTTCTGTGGTTTTAGGGTTAAATTTACCTGATCATGCTGAAATTCCAAAAAACGTTTTGGCTTAATCAATCTTTTGCTAAATCACAATCATTCATTGGATATCGAACACAGCCAAATGAATGAATTAAGGCTAAACATGTGCTGCATGCAATAAGCTGTACCGGGTGCACCGAATGATGTCGGGCACTCTTAATGCAATCAAAACAAACATTGTTGAGATAAGTGGTTTCTATGCCTACTCTTAGTGATGGCTTAAGTCAAGTAGAAGTCCCAGGGCAGGGCTGTTAAATAAAGAGGTATCTTCTTTCTATATCTACGTCGTTATCGAAGGAAGATATCGAATGTTATTTGGACTTTTAATAACTGTGCTTTTATGTGCTTTAAAAACTAAAATTTTGTTCGAAAACTCATAAATTATATATATATTATTCAATTTCATAAAATTTATATACATTGCTTATTGTGCGACTTAAGGATGTATTGTAGTCTTGGAGCATCAATTTTTGGTGTTTTTTAAAGGTCAATTAAAAAAACCACGAAAAATTTAGTAGTCATATTATTAATAAGATATCTATTGATATTTTAACAATACAAAAAACTAGTAAGGTATATCTTCGACTGGGCCGAAGTTAAAATACCCCCACGGCCGATTCTTAAAGGTAAAATAATCTTAAATTGGAGAGGTTTTTTTATGAGATTTTGAGAGATTTTATTATTTTTATGTGTCTCAAATACATACACATCAAATTGTTTTCCTACAGCTTAAATATAAGTCATTTTATAACGTTTTCAATTTTGGGGTTGTATGGGAGGTGGGCGTGTTAGTTTGTGTATCACGCCCATTTTTCTAACACACCTCAGTTTTGTTATGGAATACACGAATATCGAGTTTTCGTTTTGTACATTTAATATTAGGCTCTTTATAGGGTTTTAAATTTTGGCGTTGTATGGGAGGGGGGCGTGTTAGTAGGTGGATGACGCCCATTTTTCTAACACACCTCAGTTTTGATATAGAATACTTAAATACCGAGTTTCCGTCTTGTAACTTTAATATTATCCTCTTTAAATATTTTTCAATTTTGGGGTTGTATGGGAGGTGGGCGTGTTTGTGGGTGGATGTTGCTCATTTTTCGTACAAACCTTATTTTTGACATACAAATACCGAATTTCAGTATTGTAGCTGTAATATTAGCCTCTTTACAGAGTTTTCAATATTGGGGTTATATGGGAGGTAGGCGTGGTTTTCATGCGATTTAGCCCATTCTCAAACTTGATCTTAGTTTTTTAGAAAAAAGCTCAAACATCGAATTTCAGCACTATAGCTTCAAAATTACGGCTGTAATCGTGTCCACAGACAGACAGACAGACAGACGGACATGGCTAAATCAACTCAGGTGGTCATGCTGATCAAGAATATATATACTTTTCTATACCTAACACGCCTCCTTATGGGCGTTACACACGCCGTGACAAAATTAATATACCCCTTACGCAGTACGCGTGGGGGTATAAAAATTGTTCACTTTAAACTAAGTGTTTTTCTGGAAACTACTTTTTCTTATAGGTTTGACGTGATTTATCAAATAATAATGAACCGATTTACTTGAAATTTGGAGTGAACCTTCTTTGTATAGCCCTCTATTGGAACTATAATTATGCATAATATTTTATTTTTACTATTAAAAAAAAAAAAAAATTGTGGTGGTGACCGTGGCATGCAGGTTAAGTGTGCGGCTTAACATGCTCGGAGCCCGAATTCGATTCCCAGTCGCGGGGAAAAGTTTTTTCAATAAAAAAATATTTCTGATCGTTCACTACCTCTCTGCAATGGCAAACATCAGAGAATAAATAATGACATGTAAAGCTTCTTGAGAACATGAACCTTAGCCGTTCAGAGTCGGCATAAAACATGAAGGTCCAGTTCTCGGTCAATTGTGTGCAATCATTTAATAACACACACAACACAATTGACCATGAGAAACTCGGTCAAAGTCCTTTCAAGGGCTGAAATGGTCAATTTGTTTTTGTTTTTTAAAAAAAAAATTATTGATACCCATATTGGGCAGTTTAAAAATTTTCTTAAATCCAACATTAATTAATATAAAACAATTGCGTCTACTTTAAGATGGGTCACCAAAAATCAATATAAAAATACACCCCCTAGAATTAAAGCTTACAGTTGTTGTCTTTTGTAGTGAATAAAAGCAATTAATTCCTTCACATAAGCTTGTTGATTTTTTATGAAGTTTATTTTAATAATAAATTTAAATTGAAGTTATAGGGCACCTAGAGAAAAGAAAAGACACCAAAAATATTTGTATAGTGCTGAAAAACTTTCTATGTAAGCTTTAATTCAAGGAGGTGTTCTTTTATATTAATTTTTTCTCTCATATAAAGCGACCCACTCTACTCTATATACTATTTTGATATTGATTAAATATTACTAAAAATTATAATAACAAAACTACATAGAACACAATATTCTAATGAAAAATTGATGCAATCATTTGTGGATTTGTAAAAGCTTTCGTAAGTTTTAGTACCAAATCGTAACTGTTTCCATAGAAAGAAGCGAAATTATAGCAAAAAAAAAAATTGCTATGATTTTTGCACTTGAGTTTGAAACCTTTAACCATCCATTGAGCACGTTTAGACAAATACACCAACTTTAGATTTTTGTCTTCTATCACTTATACGAAAATCATTACAATCGGAGACTGTCACCTGGGGACTTTTCCTTGTAAGTACTTCCACGAAAGTGGCTATTTGTATCGCTTAAGTGTTGTTTTCAAAGCATTTACCCTGAATTATTTATTCTCGATTAAAAATCTTGCACTAAATTTAATGGCGTTTTCGTTTCTACCAAAAAATGTTGCCCTGCCGCAGTGCAAAATGTTTTCAATGTTGCCCGCAACCCTGTAAAAGTGCATGTTTTTGCCTACTCGAAAAATGTCAACTTAAATAAACGAATATAACCATCCTTGTCTAACGCACGCATGTCATAATATTATCGTTTTAAAAACAGCTGATATGCAGGGCAATCATCTACCCTGAGAAAGTTTGCAAGGCAGAAAATGCGCCTTTTTTGCCCTCTGTGAGTGTGACATTTTAAGAAACGAACACAGAATTTACTCACCCGTTTGCACTTATTTTAGAATCGAACACGAAAAAAGGCAAGGGCAATGAAAAGGCAACATTTTTTGGTAGAAACGAAAACGCCATAAGTCAATCTTATACTGTATATATTAGGGTGGCCCTACGTTGTATGGAAAAATTTTTTTGGTGTTGCACTTTTCACGCCGCTTACTAAAATTATTCCTTTTAATGATAAGATACTGTTTGCAAAGTTTAAGGCTGATCGAATAAGGGGAAGGCGTGGTGCATCCCCTATCTATCTTGCCCTTACTGATTGACTGATCACTAGGCTGCGTCATAAGCTTAAATATTTGAGATTTTCCTTGTCCCCCGGTGTTATAAACTATGGATGCGTATGAAATAGTTTGAGCTATTCAAAATTCAAGAATTGTTGAAACCGGCCCGGTCCTGCTCAAAAAACCGGCTTTTTTGGCAACTTTTGGCAAAAAAAAATTATTCATTTGAAATTTGTACGATCTGACAAACGTAATGGCGACATGGAAAATAAAGAAGGTCCTTTTAATTTTTTGCTCTAATAGAACACATGCCGCATTTAAGCAGCCCATATTCGACGAAGTAGTATCACAGCACATTGCCAAAACTTTGTCAGCCAAATTACATTTATTATATAAGTCAAATATTACGTCCGATTGTTCTTCTCCTGTGCCAGCAGAAATACGTGCAAGTCCTAGCAATTTCTCACCATCGGTTAAAGTAATCAATGTTGGTAACCAATCAACCAATTTATTATCACTTAATGATGGCAACAATTTTCCATCCCAATGCAGAGCAACTGCATCTCCTTTTCTTGGAATAAATTATGAAAATTTTTGCCCATTTTGTTCGTTAAAGCATACGACAACGTCCACCATCAAATTGCTTAAATCATGATCAAAAGCTTCTGCAGTTGCAAGAAGAATTCGCACGGCATCTCTATCGCTTATTGTGCATTTATCCAGTGGGGCAACTAATTAAGGCGTAATGAAATGTTTTTTAACTCGGAATCTGTAGACTTTGCTTGAACCGGCCTTATTCTCTGAATCTCCAGCCTCAACTGAAAAATTCTGTGCATTGCCTTGTATTTCTTTACTGTCCGGAGTCTTTCCGGAGTCACCAAACTTTCTATAAGTAAACATATCTGTTTATACTATGACCCAATCGACCAATAAAAATGTTTACGTAGTGAGCAGTTTTTGTGTTTTTCTTGTTGGATCTATCCTTTTTCTTCACGGATATTTTTGTAGTTTCTTTTTGGAGTAAGGACTTCCACCCATCATACAGCCAGGTAAACCAGGTGCTCCCTTCGATTTTCAAGAACATTTTCATATTCATCAATCTTTATCAAATCTAGTGCATAACCTTGAGCAATATCGAATAGCCATCATTATGATAAATTAAGAAAATTTTCTTCCCGCTGGATCTGAAGCTGACTTACCTTTCCAACCTTTCCAATCCAAATATAACTCTCCAATTTGCGTACGAAAATGCGTGCTTCCTCCCAAAACAAAAAAAAGAAAAATATTTTTCTTTTATCACAAGATGAGCACTAGATCTTAGATTCATTTTCACCTTTCTCATGTTGTAAAACAAATCACGTAAAGCTTGACCATTCGATGGCAATTTAGCTCCTTAGAAGGCTTTCACAAAAATCTACTAAATAGATCTTCTGGCATGTCGTGGAATCCGATTGTTGTCGGAATAGAATTTAAAACGGAAATTTCACTTTGCTATCGTGCAATCCAATCTTATCGATTTTATGTTCGAATTGGATTTATTCGTTTTGGATTGTGTCGGCTATAAATATCGCATAAACCGGGTTATCGAGTTGTTTGTCGGAAAAAAACTGACCAGCTGATTGCTAACGATGTTATGGATTTAGAACATAACATTTTATTTTTAATAATATTGCAAAATTTATTTTCAGGAATTATACAAATGTTCTTGTATCTGTTAGATAGTTTGTCCTTACTTCGCATCCGGTAACTCCAAAGGGATTGCTGTGATCTCTTTGAATTCGACGTTTCACTCTTTCATCGAGTTCTTCTTGCAGTAAGAAAAAAGCCAAAAACGGTTCAGTTTTTTTAACAACTTTTTAAAACTTTTATTAAAATTTGTGTAAATTTTGCGCAAAAATTTTTTTTAAGAACTTTTGTTTATTTTTGTACAGCTGATTCTAGAATGAGTTTTATTTATGCTCAAAAGGCGCTTAAATCGATCGGAATGGGCGGCACTATTTTTGATCGGAATCGATTTAGCAATTCCGATTCAAGCAAAAACGATTCGGATTCCACGACATACCTGATTGACTTGCTTTCTTGTATTTATTCTAACGCTATAATTCTTTCACAACACTTAACAATAAACTCACTATCAATAGAGAACGAATTTGTTTTACAATTTATGTTGGATATGTCGATTAGCCAAGGCTTGCATTGCAAATTCTCAGATGCTCAATCAAGTTGGAAAAGGAATAAAAAGTTGTTTTTATTATGTTAACTGTTGTAAGTCATAGATTTTTTATTTTGTTTTTTTTTTAACTAGATTTTCAATTTTAATTCGAGAAATAAGCTAGCTATTCGAACTTTGTCCTGCATGCGCCTCGCCTTCCACTTATTCGATCTCCCTGAAATTTTGCAAACCTTTCTTTTTTGTCAAAAGGAACAATTTTAGGGGCCGGCATGCTAAATATTCTTAAATATAAAAATTAGGACCAGTCTAGTATATATAACAAAACCAAAATTGTATTAAAATTTAAACCACGTTATATACTAAAACTCAGTTCCAAGTCCTGCATGGGCTTACAATTTAAACCATGTCAAAAACTAAAACTAATTTTTAGTCTCGCATAGGTTTAAAATTTAAACTTTAAATCGTTATACTCTTATCGGCTTGGTTTTAAAATTTCGGAAACAACATTAAAGTTTACAATTAGCACGAACAAAAAATTTTACTCAGCGGCTCAGCTGATTAAGCGATTGTCGATTTGATTTAATGAATCGAGTGACGCTGGTTTGATCCTCAGACAGACCAATTTTAATTTTTCTTTTTTGTTATTTTTATATTATCATAATCTTATATTATTTATTATTTAATGTCAAAATTGCATTGTGTAACATATTCATTTTTTGCCAGTTCAGAGGATCGAACCGAGGACTGCGGCCATCCATCTCATTAGAGTACCCAGTATTAACCTCGGGCTAATCTGTTGCTTTCTAGAGCATGAAGAAAATGTAAACAAAACAGAAAATACGGCTTTTTTTAGCTCTTAGTTATTTGATATTAAATTTTAAACTTTTGGTACTAAAATTCAAATTTTATTCCTAATTTATTAAATTTAAGTACAGCCTTGACTAAAAAAATTTCTAGTATTTTGAAAAAAAAAAAAATTATTAAAACATTATAAAAAATATTATAAAAAAAGTTATTTACAAATTAATCCAATATTTTTTAACGTTTAGTAATTTTGTATTAATTAAAACCTGAGTTACTGAAATATTAAGCTTATTCTCAATTAATTAAAGTTAAATACAGCCTTTACTTAAAAAAATTTATAGTATTTTGAAAAGAATCAATTTTAATTAAAACAAGTAAGGAAACTCTGAAGTCAGTCCAGCCCGACTATGGAACATCCTTAACCTCCTATAATATTTAAATTTATATTGATTTACTTAAACAAATATAAATTATTTGTTTTTCAAAATCTCACTCTAAAAAGTAAATCTTAATATTAGGTGAAAAATTGTCTTAAAATAAGCTGCAACAGCATTAAGACGGCTTTTGCTGAAATCACTTTTGCCTTTTTATACTTTAAAACTGCATTCAATGATGTCTGACTTAAAGGCAGTTAAATGGTAAATGCAGCCTTACCTTCGCTGAATTTCAGCCCTTATCGTAAACAAACTGGCCTGAATAACAATGAAAGCTATCTTAATTAAGACTCATATGATGAATTGTAGACATTTTTAATACAAAAACCAATAAATTTGTTTAAATTAAGCTGGCTTGTCTTAAAATCAACTTCCAAAAGCTGACTTTAAATATGTTTCTTTGGGTTTTTAAGCATTTAGAATACTACAATTCAAAACATGCTTAAATTCAGGCACAAGTTGATTTAAAGGCAGTCTTTAAAATACGCTTTACTTTTTACATACATTATTTTTATACCCCCGCAACATCCGCCCACAAACACGCCCACCTCCCATACAACCCTAAAATTGAAAAATCTATAAAGAAGCTAATATTAAAGTAACAAGACGGAAACTCGATATTTAAGTATTTTATGTCAAAATTGAGGTGTGTTAGAAAAATGGGCGTCATCCACCTACTAACACGCCCCCCTCCCATACAACCCCAAAATTGAAAACCCTATAAAGAGGCTAATACTAAAGGTACAAAACGGAAACTCGATATTCGTGTATTCCATAACAAAACTGAGGTGTGTTAGAAAAATTGGCGTGATACACAAACTAACACGCCCACCTCCCATACAACCCCAAAATTGAAAACGTTATAAAATGACTTAAATTTAAGCTGTAGGAAAACAATTTGATATGTATGAATTTTAGACACATAAAAATAATAAAATCTCTCAAAATCTCATAAAAAGAGCTCTCCAATTTAAGATTCTTTACCTTTAAGAATCGGTTGTGGGGGTATTTTAACTTCGGCCAAGTCGAAGATATACCTTACTAGTTTAATATAATATCCTCCCATGCTAAGTTTTATCCCTGTAGGTAATATATAAATACTTTTATGGTATTTTCAATATTGTGAGTTGTATGGGAGGTGGGCGTGTTCGTAGGCGGGTGAAGCCCATTTGGTGTGCATACCTTAGTTTTGATATATAATACTTCCATACCAAGTTTTATCCCTGTAGGTCATATTTAAACCTTTTTATGATATTTTCAATATTATGGGTTGTATGGGAGGTGGGCGTGTTTGTGAGCGGATCACGTCCTTTTTTGTACATGTCTTAGTTTTTGTACAAAACACATGCATATTTCATTTAATTTCTGTAGCTTTTATAAAACCCTCCATGCACTAATTTCACTTTTTTGGTTGTATGGGAGGTAGGCGTGTCCGTGGGCGGATTCCAAAAATATTCAATAGTGCAGATCCTTGGGTTAATATAAACATGTGTACTATTTTTTAAAATGAATAATATTCAAAAATAATTTTTTTGCACATGGTTTAGATTCTTGGACAAATTTTTAAACCAATCATTGGACTTTTAAATCTTTATTGGTATTTATTAATCCTTTTTATATTCTAAATCTGAAAGGTCAGGCTATATTAACTTTGTGCAAACGTTTGTAGCACCTAGAAATAAGTGAGTCTGGTATAGAAAAGTATATATATACCTGATCAGAGTCACCTCATGAGTCGATTTAGCCATGTCCGTCTGTCCGTCTATGTGTTGTCCGTAAGTACAGAATAAGAAGAAGGAGTTGAGATACTTGTATAAAAGTCGGTACACATGGACCCAAAGGTTTGCACTGTTGAATATTTTTGAAATCCGCCTACGTACACGCCTACCTCCCATACAACGCAAAAATTGGAAACTACATAAATAAGCTCATAATTTACTTACAACAATAAAATTTTGTACGTATGTATTTTATATCAAAACCAAGATGTTTCCGAAAAATAGGTGTCATCCGCTCACGGACACGCCTACTTCCCATGCAGCCCAAAAATTGGAAACTACATAAATAAGCTCATATTTTACTTACAACAATAAAATTTTGTACGTATGTATTTTATATCAAAGCACAGATGTTTCTGTAAAATGGCTGCCATCCGCCTACGGATGCGCCTACCTCCAATACAACCCTAAAATTGAAAACTCAATATATAAGCTTCTGTTAAACCTACTAAGATAAAATTTGATACGTATGTTTTTTATAACACTCCAAAGATGTTTTAAGAAAATGGACGTCACTCACTCGTGGACACGCCTACCTTCCATAAAAGGCAAAAATTGAAAACTGCATAAATAAGATTGTGTTTGTCGTGCAGATATAAAATTAGGAATTTTTTTTATTGTATTTATATGTATTTTATAATAAAACGAACATGTTTTTGAAAAATGGGCGTAATCCACCGACAGGCAAGCCTACCTCCTATACAACCCATAAATTGACAACTCAATAAATAAGCTTATATTTGTCCTACAGAGATAAAATTGTGTATGGAAGTTTTTTATACCAGAACTAAGATGTCTTCAAAAACTGGGCGTAATCCGTTCACGAGCATGCCCACCTCCCATACAACCCACAATAGCGAAAACACTATACAAGCATTAATATGCGAGCAACAGGAATAAAACTTGTTATGTGTAAATTTTTCATCAAAATTGAACTTCATATAAAATATGGGCTTCATCCTCCCAAAGACATGCCCATTTTCAATATTATTATTATATTTTGGAAAAGTAGGTTTAGGTTATTTCATAGTCGGCCTAGACCGACTTTAGATGTTTTTACTTGTTGTTTACAATAATTGTTTGTTTTTATTAGTAGGTTGGGAACCCCCTCCCCCCCCAACAGATATATTACTAAAGTATACAATTAAGTACGGTAATTTTTAATGTTCAGGTATTAACAAATATAAAAATGTAACTCTAGCTATGCTACGATGGGAAAAAACGGCCAGATAACAACAAATTCTCTCGGTAACCAATCTCCAGTCCAACATGTGCTATATTATATATATCTACAAATAATGAAGCACGTCATACTACGGGTCGTATTCAAAATATTTAAATTGCAGACAATATGACTTTTTTCATTCACCTCAAATGTTGTTTTGTTCCTATCGTCGACAAAATATCCTTACTGAAAATATCACATAAATCTTATGTGCATACTTTTCGGCTAACAATTCTTTCATATAAAAAGCACTGTAATAGCGAAATAGGTTCTGATTCAGACTGAACATGTTTTAAAAAGCATAGCAATAACAACTATAACAGTTTGAGCGATATAGATCATGGAGCAGGACGTTTGTTTTTTATATATTAAGATATATGATATATAAGATTGTTTCAAGGCTTTATAAAGAAAATACAAAGTAGTTGAGTGGATAGCGTTCTGAACTGAAGTTAGATGGTTTGAGCTTCGAATCGGCTGAATGCATGAGTAAAATTTTGCAGCAAACGAAATAATGAATTTATTGAAGGATAATTTGATGCATAATTTGACGAAGTGAGCCTGTAAATTGGACACAAAATGTTGTGATTTAATGCTTTATGGTTATATTCTTTGGAGATATACAAAGTTGCTAGTCTATGCTGACAAATCAGCAACAATTGACTTTTTGGAACTTAACATTATTCATAATATTGAGAATATGCGGCCACAAATACTTGAAAAAGTGCTCGAAAATTTTATTCATCGAATGACAATCATAATGGGCAATGGGACAATCATAAATTAAATTTCATGTGTTTTTATCAAAACCAAAGTTAGTAGGTATTGACATCCTTTATTTGAATAAGTGTGGGTAATAGTATTAAATACAACGTATACTTTTTGTTATTTATTCTGTCAACTTAATGAAATTGTTTTTGTAGCAATATTTAGCATGTGTGATTCTAAGAATATAAAAATTGTGTCCTTTTGTGCATCTTTTCGTTTGAGCCCTTTTCTTGCTTACAATCTTAACATTTAACCTAAATGTAGTAGAATTTAAAATGCTGTTTAGCACACAGAGCCCCACATATGTATGTTTTCAAGAAACAACCATTTGGTTTTATTTTTCTTTAATAATATATAATTTATGTTGAAAAGATGTTCTTTTCACATGTGTTAAATATACTACATATTCTTTTGAGCTGGCTCTTAGGCAGTTGACTGAATTAATGGAGTGGTTTTTTTGAGTGTGTTCAGCTGAATTTTTAAAATCAATAGCTAAAAAGAAAGTTAAGAGTTTGTTTTGTGCTTCTTAGGAAATTATTTCTTTTTATCAAGAGGTGTATTATTTATAAATTCTTAAGTTAACAGAGAAATTTTTTTAATAAAAAATAGGACAACTCATTTAAGAGTTTCTTGCAAATTGTGTGTGTGTGTGTGTTGATGCTGAATTTTTTTTTTTTTTTTTAATTCCTAAAAAAGTTTTAATGTCCTGATTAGCTGTCTGAATTTTGTCAGAACTCACGTAAAGTTTATTATAATTAAGACGCCTCTTGAAGATAAAGCTATTCCGGGAATTTCATATTTAATAAAGTTTTTTCTAACAAAATTCAAGGAATACACAAAGAATACTTAAAATATTATTCAAGTTCTTCTTGTTAATTTGATGAATTTGCCAAAGTTTTCGTTTTGTTAATTTTTTCAGGATTTTTGCAGGTTTCAACAGTACAAATTTTATTAAAAAATAAAATGTGAATGTGCTCTTTTGTATAATTTCTAAGGTTTTTATTATTTTTTTTGTGCTTTAAAGTGCTTAAAAGCAAAGCAACACATAGCTTGGAAAAGCAACCATCATCAATTTGTGTTAAAAATTTCATAAAGATGCGGAATTCCTGCAACGATCTCATCAAAAATATTTCCAAGCAAATCAATTACATTTGTTTTTGTTGTTTTTATGCGACATCCTGTTGTTTGACAACAACTTAAACATTTTGTATCTAATGAGTATTTCCGCAAATAAAGTTATGGCTTCTAATGAAGTTGTTTGCATTATTTTATTATACAAACACATCACGTGCGCGAACACACACACACCCACTCTTGTGAATACATGCTGCCGGAACCAACACAAAAATGGATGCTCGAAATAATGATATAAAAGGTAGCAACATGCGTTTCTGATTACTACTACCTACCATTCGGCAGCATAAACTTTAAGATATTTGAGACAATTTTCGAAACCTTGTTAACAGTTCCGTTAGCAGGATGCTGGCATACTTAGAACCGCCCACAGAATCACCCAGCAAGGAAGTGTGATGCTTAAATTCTATCGTACACCTGCAAACAATGGCACAAAAGTGAAAGAATAAAAAAAAAAAACTAAAGAAAAGAAAACGAAAATAAGTAAAAACAATGTTAAGCAGCAGCAAGAATAATAAAAAGGATGATGATGTGGTAAACATGAAAGAAGTCTACAAAATCTCCAGCTAACGAAAGTCAAGAGCTGAAAATGCTCACAAAGCTTGAAAGCCTTGCAGTGGCACTGAAAGGAGCAAGAGACTTAAAAGCAAAACAACAACAACAACTACAAAGGCAGCAAACATACTTAAGCCAAAATTAAGCAGACATTCAAGATAAACTAAAGCGTTCACAAAACGAGCAAAAAAAAAGTGAAAAGGTATCAGGCACACACACCGACCCAACGCCACCCACTCCTAAACACACATACACACACACTGAGTCAAATAGAAGGTGCGCCAGAACATAAGGCACAGGTAAGCAGTTTTAGCCGGCAGCAGCACAACAGCGCAAGTGGCACAAATTGACAAAAGCAGCAGCAACTCGTCTTAGCCACTCGACGTCTGACTGTTGCCGATGAGTACAAGAACGGATAAGGAAGCAACAAGAAGGATGCTTCAGTCAATGAAGAGGTTCTTGCTTGCAGTTTAACCAGTCTGGAACTTCATTTATGAAGAAGACGAAGTTGTTTTTTTTTTTTTTGTTTTGTTTGTGTTGAGGGCGTGCGATACACAACTAAATTACTGCTAAATAAACAAGCCCAGAAAAGTGAGCTAACACAAACAGAATAAAAAACAACAACAACAACAAAAGAAAAAAGGATATTAACAGAACATAATCAACACAACATAAAGACAAACAAATAAGACAAGTTGCAAAAATATATACAACAAAATAAAAGTCTAAATTCTAGATGAAATTCCAGCTTTCCTTGACTCTTAGCAAGAATGTTTTTTATTTGTTGGTTACGCTCAACTAAATATTTGTTCAACTACATGAATTTAGTTCTTTTAATTTAAATCGTTAAATGTTATTCTTTAAAAGACTTCAAGACGCTGATTTAATTTATAAGTTGTTGATTTATTTTATAGATGATTATTTTAACTGTTGAATTAAAATTATTTATTTTATTATGTTATAAGTACAAATCGTACAAGACATACATTTATATTTACTAGTATCGCCTGGGGTCGAAATTCGACCAATTTATTGATAAGAAAATAAGTTCGAGGCTATAACTTTTCATTGATTGGAGATATTAAGCTATTTTCTTTTGAAAAATTATTTATTTATTTAATTATTTCTTTCAAAAACAGAAAAACAACATTTTAAAAAAAATGAATTTTGTCAAAAAAATCATAGGGGGGGTAGCCTTGATTTTTTGATGGCACGGACAGTTTATTAATTTAGTGTCAAGACAAAATAAATTCGCCTAAAAGTCGGTACAGATTTTGAAAGAAAATCAAAAATGCAATTTTGAGTTTTTGTTTTTTTACAACAAAAATCATTTTTACCCCATATTTTTAGAATAAATAAAATTTTATGGTCTTTTTTTAAAATGAATAATTTAAATATAAACAAACAAAAAACGTTATTATTTTCAAAAGTTTTTTTAAGTTAACTGATACGACTTAAATACAAAAAAGAAATAAATAAAATCTTTTCACAGATGGCGGAGATATTGGCTTCCCAATTTAGAACATTCTATTTGAGACAGTTTTTTTCTCGCTCTTGGCATTTGGTTGAAACACACGCTAAATAATAAATGACAATATTAAGAAAATTCTTTAAAAATACTTTTGGTAAGAACTTTGCTGTAATTTTTATCACATTTGAAAGAAAATTAAACAAACTTTTAGAAAAAATCAGAAAAATTGAAAAACCGTTAAAATCCGACCAAGATATTTACATGGAAAGTCAAATATTTGAATTCAAAATTTGAATTTTTTTACAAATTTTACAATTGACGAATGGATAAAACTAAATTTTTTTAAGAAATTGTTACTTTTAAAAAAAATTCAAATTCAAGCAACTTAAGAACTCTCCTCCAATCAAATTTCATATCAATCAAAGAGCGGGTTTTTTCTCAAAAATTTAATTTCTCTCTTAGAAGGTTGGGAACCCCCTCTATTAGATATATCATTTATATATACATTCTGCACATCTGGGCAACATAACCTTTCGAATGATATAAGTTTCATTTATTTTGAGTTTTAATTAATACCAAAAAAGCGTACGACAAACTTTAATGTTCACATATTAATATATAAGATTAGCCAGTTATATGATTTTTTGTTATTTTTCAAAATGAGTTTTCTTTGTTTAAACTTTTTATAATATCTGAAATTTTGGCTGTAAATTAACGGAATGGAAGTAACTCTACGATTTAAATTTTTTTAGAAAAACGAAATTTGTTATCGGATCGACGTAATGTCTATAGATATTATAAAGGATAAATATTCATGACTTACTACTTTCCATGTTTTGCACTTGATATTTTCTACGACTGTGAAATGCTTCGTCCCGTTTATGTTATTCCAAATATAACTTTATTGGCGGTCACAGAATTACTGTCAAGATCAAAGATCACTAAAAGAGAAAAAAAATTTTGTTCAATTGCTTATGTAAATTATGTCAAGTTTTATTATATTATTCTAAGAATTTAATTTCTGTGTGTAAAATTAAGTGACAACTCTGATTCTGAACTTGAAATAACCGAATAATTAAGTCCATACCGCCAAACTCACTGAAAGCCGAAATTTAAAATTTGTTTCACACTTTTTTTTTCACAAGCTTACCCTATTCGGTGATCCTGATGATTTTTTCAAAACTTTTTTATGCACTATTGAAGGCCATTTAGTGAAGACAATAACTAAGAATAAACATGAAATTTTGACCATTAAAATAGTGCATAACAAAGTTTTGAATAAATCATCAAGATTAGCCAAAAATTGTATGAACAAAATTTTAAATTTAAGCTTTGAGTGAGTTTGGCGGCACCGGACTATTATCACTAAGTTTTACATCAAAAAAGACCCAGAGGTTTGCACTATTGAATATTTTTGTAATACGCTCACGGACACGCCTACTTCCCATACAACAAAAAAATTATAAAAACCTTCCATACAAGCAAATAAAAATTGCATTGCATTGGTTTTATAAAAGCTACAGAAATGAAATTTAACATCCCAACCAGCAAGAAACGCTCTTAATTTGGCTTATACAGCGAATTCTCTAAGCTGCTTTGCAGTGTAAGCAGCCCAAAATTTAAGTAATTTTTCGTACTTTGAGGTATCAACAAGAACGTTGCATAGACTGCTAAGCAGCTTTCTAATCGAACTTCGAAAACTTTTTTAAAAAAAAAATATTTTCCTTGTTTTATTTCTGATTTTAATTTTTTTATTTTTATATATTTTTATTTTCTTCTTTTTTTACCATTACCGCTTTTGTTCTCAACTTGTACCATCTGATTCGCAGTGAAAAAACTTTTTTATTAAAATGTTGCCTTTGCCAGGGTTCGATCCCGTGTCTCGCCGATTTGAAGTCCGACGCCTTAGCCATTCTGCCATGTAGAGTTATATCGAAACGAAGATTTTTCATTTATACAGCTAATTCTGTCGTAGGTTCCCATAAGCAGCGTTAAGGTGCAAAATTAGGTTCAATCGAACCATTAAGAAGCTTTAAGTTCAAAATAAATGTAAAGAAGACGCACAAGCGGCACTTCAGAACTCTTTTCGAACTTAATTATCTTAAACCTGCACAGAAGTATAACTTGTAACTTTTGGAACTACAAGATCTATTGCCTGAAATTGACACCATAAAGCAGCTTTAGGTGTGGCAAGTTCCACACAAAGTACCTTTAAGCAGCTTTAGGCGTGTCAAGTTCTACAACGGACCATAAAGCAGCTTCGAAGTGCCATGGAACTTATTTTGCCTCTTAAAACAGCTTCAAAGGGAACTCATACGTAAATTTGTACTCATTTTGCTGGTTGGGATGTATGTGTTCCGTACAAAAACTAAGACATGTAAGATAAAAAAGGGCGTTATCCGCTTACAAACACGCCTACCTGGCATACAATCGACAATATTGAAAATACCATAATATGTTTATATATGACCTACAGAATAAAAATTGGTACGGGAGAATTTTATACCACAACTTAGGTGTGCACACAAAATGGGCGTCAACCGCTCACGAACACTCCTACCTCCCATACAAACCACATAAGTGAAACTTTTTACAAACTGTAAATGAATACATGGATTTGGAAAAAAAAGTTTTTTATATTTGTTTAAATATAGCAATATATATTTGAATATGATAGGAGGTTTCGGGGTATACCATAGTCGGGCTAGACCGACTTTAGAGATTCCTTACTGGTTTACATTTAAGTTTTATCAGTTAACCTAAAAAAAATTAATAAAAATTTTACCGTTTCCTTTTTTGTTTATATTGAAATTATTTCTTTTAAAAAGAAACCACAAATTTGATCTTTTCTCAAATTATAGGGGTTAAAAAAGAGAGTTTGGAGTTGTTATAAAAAAAGAGAAAAACTCAAATTTGTAGTTTTGATATTCTTTCAAAGTTTATTTCGTATTGCAGGTGTATTTATTTCGAGCCATCAAAAAGTGAAGGCTACCTATCCCCTATGATTTTTTTTACAAAATTTAATTTTATTAAAATGTGGTTTTTCTATTTTGTAAAAAATGAATAAAATTCAAAAAGAATTTCTTTGAATAAAATAGCTTTATATCTCTATTCAATTAAAAGTTATAGCATTTATTGTAACCATCTCGCTTATTCTGCATATCTTATATATTAATACGTGAACATTAAAGTTTGTCGTACGATCTTTTGGTATTAATTAAAAAAAAAAAAAAAAACAAATTGGCCATTTCAGCCCTTGAAAGGACTTTGACCGAGCTTCTTATGATCAGTTGTGTTGTGTGTGTTATTAAATGTTTGCACACAATTGACCGAGAACTGGACCTACATGTTTTATGCCGACTCCGAACGGCTCATATTCTCAAGATGCTTTACATGGCATTATTTACTCTCTGAGGTTTGCCATTGTCTGCAGAAAGGTGGTGACCGATCAGAAAAATTTTTTATTGAAAAAAACTTTTCGCCGCGGCTGGTATTAATTAAAACTCAAAATAATTGAAACTTATATCATTTGAAAGGTTTTGGTGTCCAGATGTGCAGAATGTATATATAAATGATATATTTGATAGAGGGGGTTCCCAACCTTCTAAGAGAGAAAATAAATTTTTGAGAAAAAATCTGCTCTTTGATTGATATGAAATTTGGTTGGAGGAGAGTTCTTAAGTTGCTCGAATTTGAATTTTTTTTAAAAGTAACAATTTCTTAAAAAATTGTAGTTTTATGCATTCATCAATTGTTAAATTTGTAAAAAAATGTGTTTTGAACTAAAAAATTTGACTTTCCATGTGAATATCTTGGTCGGATTTTAACGGTTTTTAAATTTTTTTAATTTTTTCTAAAAGTTTGATAAATTTTCTTTAAAAGTGCTAAAAATTACAGCAAAATTCTAACCAAAAGTATTTTTAATGAATTTTCTTAATATTGTCGTTAGTTATTTAGCGTGTGTTTCAACCAAATGCCAAGAGAGAGAAAAAAACTGTCTCAAATTGAATGTTCTAAATTGGGAATTTCTTAAAAAATTGTAGTTTTATGCATTCATCAATTGTTAAATTTGTAAAAAAATGTGTTTTGAACTAAAAAATTTGACTTTCCATGTGAATATCGTGGTCGGATTTTAACGGTTTTTAAATTTTTAAAATTCTAACCAAAAGTATTTTTAATGAATTTTCTTAATATTGTCGTTAGTTATTTAGCGTGTGTTTCAACCAAATGCCAAGAGAGAGAAAAAAACTGTCTCAAATTGAATGTTCTAAATTGGGAAGCCAATATCTCCGCCATCTGTGAATAGATTTTATTTATTTCTTTTTTGTATTTAAGTCTTATCAGTTAACTTAAAAAACTTTTGAAAATAATACCGTTTTTTGTTTGTTTATATTTAAATTATTTATTTTAAAAAAAGACCATAAAATTTGATTTATTCTTAAAATATGGGGTAAAAAAGATTTTTGTTGTAAAAAAACCAAAAACTCAAAATTGCATTTTTGATTTTCTTTCAAAGTCTATACCGAATTGACGGTGAATTTATTTTGTCTTGACACTAAATTAATAAACTGTCCGTGCCATCAAAAAATCAAGGCTACCCCCTATGATTTTTTTTAAAAAATTAAATTTTTTTTATATGTTGTTTTTCTGTTTTTGAAAGAAATAATTAAATAAATAAATAAGTTTTCTGAAGAAAATAGCTTAATATCTCCAATCAATGAAAAGTTATAGCCCCGAACTTATTTTGATCATCTCGCATATATTTATAAATAGGCAATCAATAAATTGGTCGAATTTCGACCCCAGGCGATACTAGTAATTATAAATTGGCAAACAAAAATCTATTAAATTATGACCCCAGGCGATACCAGTTTAAGGTGGGACATAACATTCGCGGCAGAGAAAACAGACCTTTTTTTAAAAATTCCAAACTCAGTCAAAAACAAACATTTTTCCAAAATTATTTTTATAATTGTAGAGAAAACAAATTACAAGAAAACAAATTCAAAAAAATATATTTTTCACTCCAACACGTTTTTATAGAGCTCCAAACTGGCGGCAGAGAAAAAAACGGGGCCTCGTGGTTGCAGCACTGGGTCCGATCGCAAAAATTGTCCGATCTGGAAAAAAATTACTTTTTTAAATCTTAACAAAATTGGTAATCATATGACAGGAGCTTTTTTTAAAAATTTGTTTTCAATTTTTGGTGATGTTCCAAATTTGTAAGTGTGTTTATTCGAAAAAAATTTTGACTTTAAAAACTCATAAAAAATTTAAAAAAAGCTCGTGTCATACGATAGTGAATCAAGTTTAAAAAAAAGAAAAAAAAAATTTCGTCAAAAAATTAACTCGCTAGTGCCGCAACCAGTACGAAAAACATGGTTTCGAGATAAGAAAAATGTAATGAAAATAAAAATGCGCTCTCACTAAACCGGCTGTGAGAACGCATTTTGAACCCGTAGGAATATTTCCATGAAATTTTCTTTTTTTTCTTAGAATCTCAAGAATATTTACTAAAATACAAAATTATAAAAAAAAAGTCGATTTCCAAAAACGGCCAATGTCATGCCCCGCCTTAAATTAATTGCCAAAAAATTGCAGCTGAACAATTATTTATGGCCAAGGCTCTGGTCAATACTATTTGAAAAATTTAGTCAAAAAAGTACACTCAATTTCTGAATCCTTTGCATGAAAAACGAAGAAAGGCTGAATTTGAGGAAAATCGGTTGATTAATTCGCCATCTTTTCTCAAATATTTTCTCAATTTCTAAAATTTCTCTTTTTTTAAATTGAACTCAGCAGATGTAAAAAACAACGTTAACCTTAGAATTTTGTCCTCTATCAAATACCAAAAGCTCATGCAAATTGTATAGTGACTCCTAGGGACCTCTCCTTATCAGTCCATGAACTCAAACTGGCACATCGGCTAGATAAATGCTAGATAAATAAAAAAAAACAAATTCAAAATGACTTAAATAAAAACAGAGTAAATATGTTTTAAAGAAAATTTTATTTTTAATGTATATTTTTGTAATTCGGCAAATCCAGTGTCACTCACGTTTCAGTCTTAGCACTAAACATAAATTTTTTTCCATTATATATAAAATCTTTTAATATAAAATTATATGGGTGCATTAAGTGTTTGGCTCACTATTATAGGTTCATGCAAAAAGTTTTATATATATTTACACATTTCGAAAAAAACTATCTTCAAATGGTGTGTCACTCACGTTTCCGGACGATTTGAATTTTTCGAGTTCTTCTTACAAATTGCTTAAAATCTGCGAAGTGTTTGAGATAATATAAGGAATAAAGTAATTTTCCGTAACGAAATTGAGTCGAAATTTTAACTGCAGGAACAAATTTATTTTTTCTCAGTATTTCAAGATTTTTTCATATACTGATTTTGTCACTCACGTTTCACGTTGGTGTCACTCACGTTTCAAAACAACTTTAATTGTCTTTTTTTTTGCATCGTGGTTAGCATATTTTGTAAAAAAAAATTTTTTTCTTAATATTAAGGAAATTTTTAAACAAAAAACAAAAAAAAATTTTATGGAAAGGATTATGTAAAGCATAATATAGTTAAACAAATAATTCATAATATAAAAACAACACAAAAACTATTTCAGATATACATAATTTTAACAAAATTTTATTCCGGTCCTGCATCCGAATCTGTATGTAAACCCTGAACTGTACAAAACCCTAGTTCGTTGATCCTTACGCTCATTAGAAATCAATTTGACTAATGACTGACTTATAAGCAATTCCGTCGAGGCTTAAAATAATTATTTAATAAGATCTTTTTAATCTTTGCTATTTTGTTTTTTTTATATGAATCCGGATACAACTATAATTTTTCTCTATATTTTTTCATACGTACTTTTACTGTCGGATTTCACTTTTTCTTGATGTTTTCGTCATGTTCTTTCATTTCTAATACAAAAAAAAAAAAAAAAAAAAAATTAAATGTCACTCACGTTTCACTTCTTCAAATGCTTTTTTAATAAAAAATAAATGCGTCTGAAAAAATACAAAATTCACTAATCTTATATTAAAAGTAAATCCAAGACATAAATTGTGCCAGCAAATTATTTTCCAAGATAATCCAACTTATCAATAAAAATTGTCACTCACGTTTCACTCTTGAATCACTTTTTTAAATTATATTTTGTGATAGAAAATGATTTTTTTAAAAAAAATTGTAATATTCACTTTTCAATAGAAAATGTTACAGTTGTGAATATTATATAACTGTGCTTTGATATTTAAATCGCGAAATACCAAATTACAAAAAATAAAAACCCATAATTTTTTTAATTTTCTACAGATTAAAAATATATTCAATAAATTCAGTTAAAATTTAAGGATACAATATGTTTTTTTCAAAATGCTTTTACCTTAGGAAAACACAAACAATATCCTTAAAGTTGCATGTATTTTTATTGAACTTAAAGCATTTTTGTTTTTTAAGGTTTAGGTTTACTTTTTCTGAATTTGCCGAATTGTTTTTCTGATTAATGTTAAAGATGATTAATTTTTTCGTGACATAACATTCAAAATGTTTAAAAAAACTTAACAAAGTAAAAAAAAAAAAATAAATTGTACTCTATAATTGACGAAAAAGAAATTCTATGGCAACACTTACAATACCATCGAAACTGTGTCTTCCCAATCAATCATTTAGAAACAGGGACCGAAAATAACTGTTATTTTACAATTTTCAAATGAAAAAGACACAGTGAAAAAATAGTCGAAGGACTTTTTCAAATATACCTTTATGATACAAATGGCCTCAGCTTCACGAATTTGAAATGCCTTTTAAATTTTCGACCGATTCTGTAAAAGTTAAAATGAAACTGTTATTTTGTGCCTTTTATTTTTCAAGCAAAAATAACGGTTACTTTTAACTTTTATATAATCGGTCAAAAATAACAGTTATTTTG
This sequence comes from Tetanocera ferruginea, assembly GCA_958299015.1. Taxonomy (NCBI): domain Eukaryota; kingdom Metazoa; phylum Arthropoda; class Insecta; order Diptera; family Sciomyzidae; genus Tetanocera; species Tetanocera ferruginea. The sequence continues at coordinate 91,415,808 of OY282644.1, read as the reverse complement.
TGACTTATTTTTTCGATCAAAAATATCAGGCAGTTTGTGTTTTTTTAAAGACCGCTGGACCAAAAAACTACTGCTACCATGTGTAAAATGTGCGCTCCGATGAGACAAAAATAATGGTATCAATGGTTTTTTAGTCTGTAGAACGGCCTTTGAAAAAATACTAATTGCCTGATATTTTTGACCGAAAAATAAGGCAAAAAATAACTGTTATTTTTGACCGATAAAATAAAAGTCAAAAGTAACTTATATATGCCAGAAAAAATATAAGGCACAAAATAACTTTTATTTTTGTGGGAAAAATAAAAGTTAAAAGATAACAGTTAATATGTGACATTTTCGATAAAAACTATAACCGGTACGGTCCCTGTTTAGAAATAGTGCTTGGATTAAGCTTACATGCAATACAAAAAGCAAGCCCTATCCAAGCACGCTTGAAAAACTCTTGCCCAGGTAATAAATTCGCAAGTTCCTTTGTATAACTATTGCATAAAACACAAAAAGCAAGTGTTGTAAAATAATACTTGGAAAGGCTTGCATTAAGTAAGTGTTTTGCAATCATACTTAGAAAACGCTGACAACGATAATATTTCTACAACAGTTCAAAGTTGTGATGCTCTCATATACATATATGTATGTTATTTTCATTTTATTCGCTCAGCAGCGATAAGACTTACGGCACAGTGTTAGAGTATCCGACTCATATGCGATGGTTCGATTCCTGGTGATGGCAAACACAAAAACTTTTGATGACATACAATTTTTCATAGCAATATATGCTCAAATTTTAACAAACGAAAATAAAAAATAAATAAAAATAAAAATAAAATTGTCTTGTTGAATGTTTCGGTTGGGAATTGAACTTTGATGTCCAAATCACAACAAATCATATAAAAAGGTGGCTTGCCAACTGAGCCACGGAATAAAAATTTTAGAGAGTGCTAATTCTGTGTCGACAAGGAATAACCGATAAAGTTGAGTTAGGACAAAGTGAGGTTATTACTTTTATTGCGGTTTTTTGCAACGAAATACACTAGTACGCAAATTTGTATGGTTGTATCTTGAAAATTAAATGTTTGAGGCCATCAAATCTAATCACCAAAAGTTAGGGATCCCTTATATAAGGCAGCAATTTTTGTATTTAAAATTTTATTCTGAAATTTTGCAAATTAGTTTGGATGTTATTCCTTGTCTACACAGAATTGTCTTGTTGAATGTAGCACACTTGGAAAAAGCTTATTAAAACACTTATATCCAAATGTAAAAACAACACTTGGATTAAGCTTGAAGTAAGGAATATTATGACAAGGGTTCACTTTCGTTTATCCTACAATTACTTGAGACTTACGTTTGTAAGCTTGTTTAAAGCTTATTCCAAGCTTGTTTGGCTGATTGGGTTTTTTCTAGATAATTGCACTGCTCCGTAGTGTATGACATATTTCTTTAATGCGAAAAGTTTGCTTTAATATGTTTCTTTGTTTTTGAAATTTCTTTTCTTTTGGATTGCAGTTTTTTAATCAATTTTTCTTCGATTTCATCAAAAAAGTAAGTTTAAATTAAAATACATTCCAAAAAAAGGTGCGAAATTATGATAAAAAAATATACTTTTTGTTCAAAAATTTTTGGAATTCGCAAACGTTAACAATGCACAAACCAACTAGATTCCAATTAGGTCATGTTATGACCTCATGTGAATTGTATTTTAAAACAGGTTTGAAGCTCATAATTTTATTTCTGTTTTAATCATCTCTAATTATCAAAAATTCTCTAACTATCTTAAAACCAAAAATTGTTCAAATTTCGAGTGAAGTGAATGGCCTTGATTCTCTTCATTAGTTTTTAATTTAATTCGCTTAATTTCAAATATCGAAATAATTTTCAACTAATTTAGCAACACAACACAGCTACAGTCCTGTTGTGAAATTAATTGCAATATAATTGCTATGTGTAACTATTCTTCTCTTTCCTAAATCTGTTATAAATGTTGTTTATAGCAGCAAATGAAAAACTAATTTATAGCTATGCAATGTGTATTTTAAACAAACAAATATTTAAACAGCTGAGTAACTAATTTATTCGACATGTAACCGGAAGTCACGTTTATGTTGTTGAAGTATTTAGTGTACAAATATTTCAACGCTTTTGATGATGACACAACATATCAGCACATTTAATAAATATAATTAAAATCATAATTTAAAATAAATCAAAATAATATTGAATCGAACAGAATAATTTGCATATATATGATAAAATTATCATTATTAATAATTTGATTTGATACATTTGATAGTAATCTTGCTAATTCACAACTTGATAAATAAACGAATGGTTTTATTAACTCTTTATTAAAATTTAAGCTCAAAATTTGTTAATCAAAATAGATTTTATGATTTAAAAAACAAGCCGAATACAAGTTGTTTTAAGTCAGTATTTCAAGCTGGTTTTAAATATAAATTAAGTTAATTTTTCAGTTGACTTAATTTTTTAGCAATTTATTTGACATCTTTTGTATTTGATTTGAGCAATTTTTTGCCATTTTTTTAGCATATTTATTGTTTTTTTATTTTAGTTTAATTTAAATTTGAATTTGAATCTTTTATGCAAAAAACTTTAGTTCAAATTTTGTGTTCATGTCAGAGTGAAAAAATTAAAAAAAAAAAAAATTATGAATTGCAGGCATCAATCAAAATCAAACAACCAGATTGAAGCAAAAAAAAAAAAAATAAATTAACAGCAAGAAAAATCAAAAAAAAACACATGCATAAATCATTTTTTTTTTTGCATAGTATCGAAAATTTGTACATATTTTTTGACGCTTATTTATTGGCCTCACTTATTCCCCGTGGTCGCATTTATACCACAGATGATGAGAATTTTGAGGGAATGCTAGAGGAAGAAGCGAAACAAATCACTCGGTAAAAATTCAACATGATTTATGCGAAAATCTGCCCTTAACGCCCACTTTTCGCAACAAGGTAGTGCCACAAGGCATTCACAGAATCGCATTTTGCAACACCCACACTGTTTGACGCTGTGAAGCCATCAATAAAAATATGAAATTTATTTTTGATAAATTTTAATAGCTGCAATTTTAGCCAAACAGCCAAAAATAACCCAGCCAAAAGTCATTTGTAAACAAAGTTTAAATAAATCATCAAATATTTGCAGAACTTTTTGGCGATGGCTGAGGTCGTATATCAGCGCCATCCCTGGCTATTAGCACAGTAACAAACTTTGACAACAACAATAAAATTCTCATAAAATGCTGTATCTTTCGCCTTTCTTGTGTGTTGCAAGTGAACCAATACAACTTTGAAGATTTTCATTTCTTTGGCGAATTTGAATAAATAATCATTAATTCAAGCTGCTGCCATTTATTCATTTATTTCATTCCATTCCATTCGATTTGGTTAGTAAGTAATTAAAATAAGCTAAGCTACGCAACAGCTTGAGTGCTTCAGAAATTGATGGCCCAACAGCCGTATGTTTATAAAAAAAACCACTTTTGTATACATTGATTCAAGCAAATATGCATTGAATCAAAGATGAGTCGACATGATTTTCTTGCAAATTTAATTTATTTGCATTTTTAAAATTAAATCGATTCTTAAGATCAACCTGCTTATACACAAAAGCATACACACACACACACACACTCACACCATCTGTACTGATTGTGCTTGTGAACACGCTTATCCTTTAAACTGATTGTTTTATTACAGCTCTTATGTTCTTGTGATTGTTATTGTTTTTATTGTCTTGAGCAAGACGTTGCACACATGCAAATTTAATTTCAACCACAAATAGAATTCAATGCAGCATGCATGCATGTACTAAATACATATGTATATCTTATTGTCCTTGTTCCTTTGTTGCTGTCTAATTGACATGCATCAGTTCGCAATTTAATCTTTTTGTATCCATATTTGAAACACTATTATTATGATTCCTGCTTTCTAATTATGTACATTATTGATTCAATCATTCAATATTCAACAGTCTTTGTCTTCAATCTTCCACAACCAAACAAAAACAAATAATTTACAAATGTTTTCGATGTCCTGATTTTCACCCTCAGATGCATTCAAATAAACTAATGGACATTAAGGAATATATAAAAAATTCTCTATCAAGCTCTAAGATTTAAAAATTCTGCAAATTAGAAAGAATTTTGTTGTTTTTTAAGGAGTTTTATTAAAACCGGCAAAAATTATTTCTATGGAAACAAAATTAAATAAAATATTAAATTTATGCATACAACTGATCCAGATATGAAGCAATATGTTTTATAAAAGAGGTTTAATAACCGATCCTACATAAAGACTGTCCCAGAAATAACTGTGGTTTTATTTTTATTTATTTGAAAAAATACCAATGATGTTTTTTTAAAAATTCTTTCAGTTTATTATTAAGTGAAAATTACAAAATAAATGAAAATTTAATGTACACTAAAAAAAAAATACAATAAAAAAAAATTAGGCACTTTTTGATTAAGGTCCTCTATTAGGTTTTTTACCGACCTTTCGCTGACCTAAGTGTATGCCAGACGCCATTTACTTCGAAATATTTCGATATTTTTCGCAGTTTGTTTGGTCTTCTTAAAATTTCTTTTCATTAAAGCCTAAATATCTTTCGATTGGATGAAGTTCGGGGCAATGCCGAGGATTGGCTTCTCTTGGTACCACAGTGACATTATTGGCTTGGTACCAATCCATCCTTCTCTGGGCGTAGTGACATGCTGCTAGGTCAGGCCAAAATAGTACTGAACCTTGGTGCTGACGTATAAAAGGCAGCAAACGCCGTTCCAGACACTCTCTGATGTCAATTTTGGTGTTGATTGTGCGATCTGTCACAAATTCCTTACTTCGAAGGCCACATTTGCAAATGGTCTGCCACACCATGTATTTCTTTGGAAATTTGGTATGTTTTTCGGTGGTAAATTTAGAGGATGCTCCACCCCTTCTAACCGCAGTATAATATCCGTGTCTAGGTAACTACTTGAAATCTGCTTTGCAGTACGTTTCATCGTCCATGATCACGCAATCAAATTGCAGCAGGTTATCGCGATATAGTTTTCGAGCCCTCCTCTTGGCTTTGGCTTCCTTTTCTTCTGAACTATCAGTTACTTTTTGTACTTTATAGCTCCTTAGGTTGTAACATTTTTTAATCCTTTGAACACTTGACTTCGATGTTCCCGCTTTTGCTGCCATATCAGGAACAGAAGTGCCTGGATTCCGAGTAAACAGCCGCTTAATGTTCTGGGCCACCGCTTGGTTCACTGGACCACTTTTTCTCCCTGAGCCTGGCGTTTTTGATAAAAGGGTTAGCTGTTTGTATCGTTTTAACTTCCTTAGCGATCTTTTTGTACGTGGTGTTTGGATTTGCCAGGTATTTGCAAATAATTGCTTTCCACTTTTCTTCTTGTTGAGACTACATCTTTTTCAGTAGCTCTTTTACTTTACTAAGTAATGAGTATTTTGTTTTTAAACTGCAATATTTATACTTTATTTAGGTACCAAATATGTTGCTATAGAGGTAACACTTTTTTATAAATAACCTTAAAACAAAAGGACACTTATTTCTGGTACAGATCTTAATTGACGAATGAGAAACAAGGTGGCGTACTCAGATTTATTCCAAAAAAAAAAAAAAAAAAACAAATTGGCCATTTCAGCCCTTGAAAGGACTTTGACCGAGCTTCTTATGATCAATTGTGTTGTGTGTGTTATTAAATGTTTGCACACAATTGACCGAGAACTGGACCTACATGTTTTATGCCGACTCCGAACGGCTAAAGTTTATGTTCTCAAGAAGCTTTACATGGCATTGTTTACTCTCTGAGGTTTGCCATTGTCTGCAGAGAGGTGGTGACCGATCAGAAAAATTTTTTATTGAAAAAAACTTTTCGCCGCGGCTGGGGATCGAACCCGGGCTCCGAGCATGCCAGGCCACACACTTAACCTGCATGCCACGGTCACCATTATCACCACCACGGTCAGATTTATTCCATCACGTCTAAATTTTGTGAAACCACTTCGAATATGTTTAAATTCCGTACATTTTGTTTTAGAAATGTTTTTATATCTTTTTAGATAAAAAAGAAACAGTTTCGATAGTATCGTTAGTGTTAACGTAGAATTGCGTTTAAGTAGCAACCTTTTCTAATTTTTCCCTTTGATCCTATTTTTTTGCCCATTTTGCATATATTTTTAATTTACCTGCCGAAAATTAACAAATAAATTAAAACACTCAAGTTATGGATTTAAGCATGATAAATAGCGCTTACTTACTGATCATATCCTAAAACTAAAATAGATGTGTTCATTTCACATATATTTAGTTCTGCTACTTTCTACTAGACGCACTAACCAATGCTTGCTCTGTTGGAGGCACATAACATGACAGTCGAATACTCAGCACCATCTATTGGATAATAGAATAAAATGAAATATAACAAAAACAACGCAAGCAAAAATAAAGAAAAAAAGTAGCTATTGAGCTGATGATTTTCTTATATAAATATGTAGATTTTTCTATTTTGTGACTTCAATATACAAGTGACAAAATCCAAAATAAAATATTCGCTTAGCGCAGGATATATCTGATATTTTAGTATATCCATTATGTTTGAACGATGAGTATTGAAGGCTGTAGGTATACTCGAAAGTATTGGTCAGAAACGTTTCATGGCCTTAAAAAAAAATTGCTAAAACGACCCTATACAAACTGCGCTGAAAGACGTTATTCTACGCCAAAAAATTTTCATTTTCTATAAATTTTTTTCCATAACTGAGAATTTTTAAGTGCGAAACCATTATCATTATAAGAGACATGAAATAATATCATGTCCCACAAACGAAAAAATATTTCATCGAATATGTGAAAATTTAATCTAATTGAAGAAAATTGTATTTGAAATAGAAAAAATTGCTACTATCGAAAATAGGGAAATTTTTTGTAACATAAAAAGTAAAGAAAGTCTAAAGTCGGTCTAGCCAGACTATGAAATACCCCAGACCAACTTTTTCAAAATACAATAATAGTATTGAAAATAGCGGAGATGAAGCCCATATTTTATAACATTGCAATTTGGATGAAAAATTTACATATACTAAGTTTTATTCCTGTGACTCACATATTAATGCTTTTATAGTGTTTTTGGTATTGTAGGTTGTGTCAAGGTTGTGACGGCCAATTTTTGAACACATCTTAGTTCTGATATAAAATGCATACATTCATACCAAATATTTTCTCTGTGGGACAAATATAAGCTTATTTATGGAGTTTTCAATTTTATGGGCTGTATGGGAGGTATTAGTATCCGTGGGTGGATAACGCTCCCCAATAGGCAATTAAACCAGCGCTCTTCATATGAAGCCCTGCATTGACTGCTACTTTTGAAGACTAAACACATCCGTTCCTCGCTGCTCTTATGAGCACTTCTTGAAGGCCTTCCTTTTCTGCGCAAAAGGCAGCACAACAAATTTGTTTTCCCTACAAAGACTGACTTTTCATATACTTCAGGGCATACTTCGTTAAAAGTTAGAATATATATCAGTTTAAAAATATGACGCAATAATGGCCCTTCTTACTGCTATATCAAAGACTATAGATTGAAATTAATCTAACTTAAAAAAACATAGGAGAGAAGATAAAATCATAGAATATATAAATAAATAGAAAAAGTTGTATAAGAAAAAAATATTTTTTCAACACTTTTTGTTTACCCCTACTTTTAGCCATTCTTAAGAAGTGCTTCTATCAGGCCTCTTTTGAGCTATCGGAGCGGAAGGCCTGCGAAATTTTCCCACTTCATATAAAAAAGAAAGTGTAATTGTATATGAGTGCGGCAGTACTACAAAATCCACAGGAAGGCCTGCTAGCAGCGATGTCATTGTCTACTGGGTCCTTTTGCAAAAATATGTTCGTTTTATTATAAAATACATACATGTCAAATTTTATCTCTGTAAGACAAACACAAGCTTATTTTTGCATTTATTAATTTTTGCGTTGTGTGGGAGGTAGGCGTGTCCGTGGGTGGATGAGGTCCATTTTTAAAAACGTATTTGGATTTATAAATTTATTATGAGCTTATTTATGTAGTTTTCAATTTTTGCGTTGTATGGGAGGTCGGCTGGTCCACGAGCGGATGATGTCCACTTTTAAAAACATCTTTGTTTTGTTATTAGAAATAACCATACCAAACTTTATTTCTGTAGGATTAGCAGAAGCTTTTTTATTGAGTTTTAAATTTTTGGGTTGCAAGGGAGGTGGGCGTGTCCGTGAGCAGATAGCACTCATTTCGATAGCAAATTTTATTATTGTACGTTAATTATGAGCTCATATTTGCAGTTTTCAATGCATTGTATAGGAGGTGGATGTGCGCGTGGGCTGATTCTAAAAATATTCGAAAGAGCAATTATCTCAACTCCTTCTTCTTATCCTGTGTTTACGGACAATACACAAGTGGACAGATGGATTGACGGACATAGATTGCTCGATTCACGAGGTGACGCTGATCAAGAATATATATACTTTTCTCTACCAGACTCGTTTATTTCTATGCTTTTTTCTATGCAAATTAACATCATGGACTGTTATAATAGAGACATTTGGTTTTTGGTATCAAAAATTATTAAAGCCATAATTCTCGAGTGTATATATATATTTTAAGAATTATTTTTTTAGAGCTTTATGCCAAATAATTCATGAAGTAACAGATTTTCTACAACAACTGAGTTCTTTACAGAACAACCGAGCAGACTAGACCATGGTTTCGTCGTTTTGCTTCTCCGACTCATCAGTAGTCTTTGTGCTTTATGCAACATCAAAATCTTTGCATAATGAATGCAGTCCATTTTTTGAAATTTTACTTCTAGCAAAAGAGTAGAAAAACAGTGCTTTGATTAAGTGAAAAGCTTCTCTGTAATTCCGGTTTGGTTTTGATACAGTTGAGCTTATTAGTTTTTCAAATTATTTGGACTGTATGAAATTTTCAAATTAGTATCATTATCCAGATTGCATATTTCAGGGTGACATTGCATATTTCCTCCTGTAGCCAAGCAAGAATTTTTTGGGTTCAAACCCTTCCGTTGATACTGAAGAGTAAACAAAAAATCAATTCAATTCAAGCCAATAGAAACAAATGTGGATATATTCCATTAAATAACAAATTTTATATAGATAAAACATTTAAATATTTTTAGAGAAAAATTAAAAAAAGCAAAGAAATGTAAAAGATGAGCTCAATATTTCTTAATGGGCTTAAATGCATGTGAGTACCATGAAAAATAAATATTTTATAGGTGTTAAAAAAAAAAATCTCTTCGAATATGATGAAATATCGATTTTTTGGGGTCACAAGACCACAAATTCAAGAAGAAGTGAAGACAAAGAATTTAAAAAATTGTTTAGTTAATATTTTTACTGACTTAAAATTTCTTAAGCGGGGCGCTTAAAATCGACTTTTTGATTTTGACATATCTTGTATCATATTTGGGTACCTGTGTGGGTTAAAAGTAATACTCAAAAAAGGGTTTTTGAAAATTTTATTGTTTTAAAAATTTGTGATCGATTGAAAATTGAGAGTATGTACGTTATTTTTTCCAGTAATAACTGCTGAATTTTAATGAAAATTGGATTGCAAAAATAATTAAATTTGAACGAATAAAATTTGTTCATAAATAATAGATTTTAAAATAAACAACTGATAATTTTAGTATCTTCTTGGTGTTGAAGAAGAACATTTTTTTTCAAAAAATATACTTTGAACTATCATCAAATTTATAAATGCACAAGAAAATGTTAGTGTTCTTTACCAGAAAAAGATCTGAACGATTAATTGCTTGACAATTTCTTAACAAACAGTGAAGATGCTGATTATTCGAAACAGCTGAAATAGTCTAAAAGCAGCAACAACACCGTACTTTGTTCTTTATCAATGCTATTTTTAAAATTTTTTCTTGTCTCATTTTCTCGTTACTTGATATATTTCTCATTTAGTTTTTGTAATAAAAACTTTATAGCCTAGATGTTTAGCCGAAGTTAAGTACTGCGAAAGTGCTATGCGGTCTGTGATGATAAAGGTTTTTTTAAAAATCCTGTAATTTAAGAAAAAAACCTGTATTTTTAGAGAAAATACTGCTCTTATGAAATAACTTAAAAGATGTATTTTAGAAATTTTTGTTTTATATCATTTTTAATATTTGATTTAAAGTAAATTATAATTTTACAAAAAATTTCGCAATCTAAATAGGAAAGTTTTAAAATTAATAAAAATAAATTAAATAATTAGTTTTTAAAGCATTTCATTCGCAAAATTGAGATTTTTAATTTGAGAAATATTGAGAAATTTTATTTTCATAAGCAATTTTTCCAAACTTCTTCATCATACCTTCTGGTGATGTTTTAAAATTTATACAATTCATTCAATTTAAAAAAAAAACTCTTTTGTACGAAAAATTTTTTATATGTTTCAGGTTTTTGTTTTGTTCATATTTATTTGAGAAAAAATCCCAGAAACTGCCCAAATCCTGTGAGAAATAGGAATCCTGTCTACCTGTATAAAATACTGCTCAAAACAGGTTTAACTGCTCATATGGTGACATAGTATGCGGGAGATTTTTAACGGAATCTTGTCTGCGTTGCAGTCGCATTAAATATATTGAATGTGACCGTGGGTGAGTTCAAATCCCACGACCGAAAATTATTTGTTTTAGTATTTTTTCGTTATTTTTATCAATTTGAATCATTGTTTATATATTCCAATTTATATTCTAATTTTTTTCTGTTTATTTTTATGAATAAATAACAAAAAAGCTTCATTAGACCAACAGGAGAAGATTATATTTCTTATTATTTAAATATTTCAATACTTTTCAAGAAGATTTTTAACTTTTTTTAGGTTTTGATTAATGCAATGTAGATTTTTAATTCATAAAAATAAATAAAAACCAATAAGAAATTAATTGAAAAAGTTCAACAAGAATAAAACTTGATTAAAATAATTAAAAAAAAGTGCTAAAGAAAGAAGTGTCCACCGTGGGATTCGAGCCCAGGCCGCCACTATCTTGTCTAGGAAAATTCGCTCATGGACAAAAAATTTAATTTTTGGCGAATAAATAGAAAACAAGAATAGAATAATTTGAAAAATATAAACATTAAAATTAATAAAAAAAAAACATACAAAATTATAAAAAATTGCTGCAAAAATTTGTGTCGGTCGTGGGATTTGAACCCACGCCGACACTATTGCTGAAGGCGAAATTCGTTCATTGGCAAAAAATTTAATTTTATCCTAAATAAAGAAAAGTTATTGCACTGTTGTCATTTTCGCTAACAAAATGTCTTCTCTCGCTAAAAAAATCTTTCTTTCTCTCTCTCTCTCTTTTCTCTATACATATCGAGCCATAACCGCGAAAAAGATGTAATCATCAAAACTAAAATTTCAAAGAAGCAGATTTTTTTTAATTATTTTCGACTTAAGATTTTTAGTTACGACAATGTTTTTAAACAATCTTAACAAATAAATGTTAAATTATTATAATTACTATTATTTTATAAAAATAAATTGTTGATAATGAAATAAATTATAAGTTTTGATAAGAAAACAAATTTTTGTAAATTGGTGGTTACATCTTTTTCGCGGTTATGGCTCGATATGTCCTTGGCCTTCGCATTCAATGGACTGTGAATTAGTTTGTTAAATTTTTTAATTTCGTGTAGCATGGCAAGTAAATTATCGAAAATTATAAATTATAAATTTTGTATAAGTATAAAAATATCAAAAACAAAATTATCACAAAATAGAAATGCGTTTCAAGTTTATTGAAAAATATTATCTCATATGTTGTTTCTAAGATAAAGTTGGCATTTTTGATAAATTATAAACCGTGGAATATTTAAATATGCAGTCTGAATATGAGCGAAGCTCGGTCGCCCAGGTACTGTAACTTTACAACGATAAGCATAGAATGCAAATCTATGTTAATATTTATAATTGTTATCAATTTATAGATTGATGATGAGATTTTTCTTAATTTAAGTATCAAAAATGCATACAACTGAAGAATTTTGAATTTTATTTGAATTTTTTTGAAAATATTTCTTTAAGAAAAAACACCAGAAAAATAAACCAGCAACAGGATATCCATCTTAAAAAAGCAGTTAGCTAGAATTTCAGCAAATAAAGTATCAAAGAAAGTTGCTTAAAAATCTATAGAAACAGAATAATCTACTCGCAAATAGAAGTAGATAAGTTTTTTTATAGCAAAATGTATGTCAGCAAAAGAACTATTAGCCAGAATACTATAAAAACATTAGCTAAAAAAAAAATCGTTTGATGTAACACTATCTTGCTTATTACTTTTGCAATTATCAAACCATATTAGATTTGAGCTATGAATATTTTTCATCTCTCTTTCGTACTCCCATTCCATCAATTCATAAATATTTAGTTTTTGTCTGTATTTGTATTTGAGAGTGTTAGCATGAACTATACAGCGTTTTAATAACTACATGTTTTCTTTTTCGTTTGTTGCTAAAATAATACTTGCATATATATTTGATTGAAAAAAAAACATGCTTATTAAAGATGATGAACTCAACATTGACTTGAATATTTTATAGAAAATTGTTTTTATATCACTGCTCAACTGTTTGAGTTAATAGGATTCAAGGATATAAAATAAGAGAGTTAAAAATAAGCAAGAAAACCATAGCAAAAAACTACACTCTTAAAGAAATATTTAATACTAAAATACCAATAATTTTTGTATTTACATTTATACGAATTTTTTATTAAAAAAAAAAGTGTAAAATATAATCAGCCCAGCCCAATCAATAACTATTTTCTCCCGTGAATTGTAAATGGGAGTTTCCGGTTTTAAGATAGCAGATAAAGATATCACTTTTTTTATTTTACACTCATGAATATTGGCGGTTGATAAATAAAATTACATTAAAAATTTCCAAAAAGTATTTTAACTTTATCTTAAAAACGGAAACTCCCATTTACAACTCCCGGTAGAAAAGGTTTCACGATTGAGCTGAATATTTGATTTAGTTTTCTTGCATAAAGCTATTTAAAAGCAACGAAAACAAAAGCAAATCATGAATTCAACTCAAACTATTTTTGGTCTTTTTTTATTGTTTTATTTTTAAAATTTAAAAAAATGCTCTATTAACAAAGTCTCTAGAAATTCGTTTTTCAGAGTTAAATTTATTTTCCTTCGTTGAAACAGCCTTAAACTCGATTTTAAATATTTTCACTTTTTTGGTCTTAATCCTTAGACATTAAGAGTTGCTACACAACAAAATCAATTATAATATGTATGTGATTTCCACTATTTTGACCAACTAAATCCATCTGTTAATTACATTTCAGTTTTGTTCATCGTTTTTAGGAAGAAATTTAAAATTGTGTCACATCCTTCTTTAATGTTTGATGTTTATATTTCTTAATCAGAAAAGGCCTAACCATTGTTGCGGTCTTAAGCGGGTTCAGGATATTTGAAGGCTTTAAGTTACAATGAAAACAACGATTAATATAAAAAGCGCCCATATTATTATCGGCTTAATGTTGTCACCCCAAAAAAGGTCCCGCTGCTTTCCTCTCTTTTCTTTTTTTTTTTTTTCTTTTTATTGGTTCCGTCTGCGCCAGTCAATCACTTCATTTTTTGAGTGATTATATGTGAAATAGGACACCCTCGGAAGGGCGTAGACAAATATAAAAGTGAGGCACAAGTTGCCGTTGTTGGGATATAAAAATGCTTAGAATGGTACGTCTTTTATTAATGTTGGCATTTTAAACATTTGATGGCTTAAGCTTAGTTCGTCACGACGACAAGAGGACAATGAATTCCTTTTAGCTTGACGACCATCAATCTTAATATAAATTTTATTGTTGGCGTTTGAAAATGTCAGCCTGACATACGGCCGATATACAAAGAGAAAAACATTTAAGAAGTTCTGTAAAAGAGTGCGTATCAACAGAGAATGGTTACGGGTAACACAAAGTATTGTAATGCGAAAAGGTCACAAAACGTTTTTTTTGAGACAGTTTTATATAAAAAAAAAAAAAAAATACAAAATAAAAGAAAACAATCTAGTTTAAAGGTTGGGCTGTATTTATATTCAATATTCTGGGCAGATTTTAATGGAAAAAAAGCATAAAAAATAATGTTAAGGAGAAAATTGTTTTTAGTTTAGAGAATCCTAGCATAGATTAAATTTAATTTTGAAATAAGAATATCATTGTTTGTTTGTGGCACTCATCAAATTTTAAAGATCAATTTTAAAGTGAAATACCAGGTCTGGCAGTTTATAATCATAGCCCGTTTCAAAATTAAATATTTATAAAAATCTGTTATGAGCACTACAAAAACATTAAATGGTACACTTGCTCTGTGGAACCAAAATGAAAATGTTTAACAAAGTTATTTATTTGAGAATTGTTTTGTTAAATCAACACTTCATGTAAAATCAAAGAACTTCAATAAAAATTTCACGAATTTCTGTTAAAAAAAGAAAACAAAAACTTAATTGTATGCTTATTTTTAAACAAAAAAAAAAAAAAGAATTGGTGACTAAATTTTTGTTTTATTTTTACATTTCAAGTTGGCGTGGAACCTTGGACCACAAGTACTGTTGCATGATTTTTTTGTTCCAGTTAAGGGTTAGTTAAGTGTTAAATAAAAGAACATATTTACGCATATTCTGGATTCCCTTCGGAATGGGATTTAATTTCAATGACATGTGACTGAAATGTGTTCTTCAGCCCAATTCTGGTCTTCGAACTTATTTTTTTGACGGATTTATTGTAGGTATTTTCCGATATCCCTTTTATCGGAGTTCAAAAGAAAAGTAATCCGATCCAGTTTTTGCTGGAGGGTTTTTTTAATGAATTAAGAAATGAACAAAAATTGGCCCTTTTCTACTTTCTTTCTTATGCGGCATTTTTTCTACTTAGCAGTACCTTTTCAAGGTAAAATATTTATTTGAAGCTTTTATTCAAAATCATTTGAAAATTTAAAAAGTTTATACTCCGTGGTGGAATTCAAAACTGTTTTTAATGGAAATATTGAGTGGATAGTTTTTTTAAAGGTTGATTGAAAATAGTCCTTTAGTTATGTCAAACCTAACATGCATATCATCTTAAATATTGTAACCAACAAGCAACGTCTGAAAACAATATTCGCAATTGGGTGTCGAATTTTTCTGAACACGGGACAGTGGGAGATCGTTCACCAACACTCAAGACATTACAATTGTTGAAGAAGTAAGAGAGAGTGTTTTCGAAAACCCATATTTGTCGTATCGTCACTCTACTCAACATTTTGGCGTCAGTGGAACCACTTTGCGGCTCCACTCACTTCATGAGGAAACAAATGAAGGATGATTTGCATTTGTTTCCGTATGAAGTGAATTTGACTTAAGTGCCCATTCAAGTTTTTTGCCGACCGAAAATACAATTTTTTTTTAACATTTTTCAAATGCATAACATTGTAAAAATATTCTCTGAAAGTCTTAAGTAATAAAAATTGCTGCAGTTATAAAACAAAAACCCGAGAAAAAGTTAATAAATGAACTAAATAGTTCTTAAACTTGAAACGCGTTTTTCTCGAAAAGTGCAGTTTGAAACCGGAGGACAGCATTGCTCCAAAACTATTGCAAGTATCGCTCCTAAATTTTGTTTACTTGAAAAGCAAGTACCATTGATACTTTTAATCGTTCGATTTTTATTTAAAAGAAATACTTTTTATTTTATAACCTAAAATAAATGAATATTTTATTTTCAAAAATCGGGTTTTTAATTACCATTCCTGTAAAAATCAGTATTTTTCTAAAATTTTCGATTAAAAGCTCAAAACCATTCAGAGGAACAAAACTTATTATATTTTTGTTTTTTTTTTTGAGGAACAAAAATTATTATTTGCTTGTTTTTTGGATAAACAAACTACAAAAAATCGAGTCCACAGCATATTTCAGGTGTCTTTTTATCAAAAATTACGTAATTATAATGGAAAAACAAAATTACCTTAAATAAATAGTATCTTTAAAATAAAACTTTTAATTTAGGTTTTTGTCGCCAAAAAAACTTTAATTGACCCTTAAAAAATATTGCCGACTGACCACGCCATAGCAATACGGTGAAACAGTCGCTCGAATTGTTAAAACTTAACCTGATTTTTGGAAGCAAATTTTGATGACCGACAAAGCCCATTTCGCGCTCTCTTTGGCGGCGTTAACAATCAAATTGGCAGTAGCTTTTGGGGTGCGTGAGAAATCACATGAGACCATTGACACGCCATAGCATGAACAATATAAAAAAAAATTAAGAAATAATCATTATGTTTTATGATTTTGCTCTGATATAAAAATCTTTTTTTGATTTTTATTTTTTAAATGAAAATTTTATTTTTGTTTTTATTCTTTTACTCCGACAAAAAAATCAGTTTTGATTTTTATTTTTTATTCAGTCTAAAAAAAAAAAAATCATTTTTAATTTTTATTTTTTGGCTCTAACATTTTTTTGATTTATATTTTTTTATTCAATCTAAAAAAAGAAATAATTTTTAATTTTTATTTTTTGGCTCCAAAATATTTTTGATTTATATTTTTTTGTTCAAAAATACACAAGTATTCCATTTTACAAGATGTTTTTTAAAATTTTGCCGATGGAAATATATAAAAAGATTTTTATAGGTGATAGAAAAAAAATGAAAATCAAGAAATATGTTTTTATTTTAAGCAAAAAAAAAAACAATAAATGAAAATTAGAATCAAAATCAAAAATAATTTCTATTTTTGAACAAAAAAATAAAAATTGAAAAATTTGTTTGTATTAAAAAAAAAAAATTAAAAATTTATATTAATTTTTTTTTCTGAGCAAAACAATAAAAATCAAGAATGATTTTTATTTCTGAGCAAATAAATAAAAATCTTAAAACCATATGTAATTCGAAACAAAAAATTTTATTAATTTTTTAAAACTATTTTTAATTTTTATGTTTATTTCTTAAAAAACAAAAACTATTATTTATTCGAAGAGGCAATATAAATCCATAAATCCAATATTTCGGTTTAATCACAAGTTTTTCCGACACCTAAAACATGCATATTTTTTTAAGAAATTTGAAAAATTATTATTATTTGCGTTCCCTGCCAAAGAGTTAACTTGCACAGTAGACCGGATCGAAATTTAGATTTCGCCGGTCGGGGTTTCAAAAGTTAGAGGAACTCATTAAAATGATTTCTGCATACTTTTTTTTCAAATCGGAGAAAAACCGCCGTAGCAATTTTGATACTCCTGAAGGTTCTTTTTGGTAAAAAAAGCATGTTTTTTGCTTGTAACTTTTTATTTTTCACAGAACGCATACCCACACCTGCTAAAATATTAAATTTCTTACTTGTACCAATATTCTGATATTCAAAAAATTTAAAAATTATGTTCCATTATAACTCTTATTGACCACCAAAAATTGAAATTTTTGATATTTTTAAAAAGAAATTTTTTTAAAACCGCTTTAAAAGACACATTTTTTTTTCTAGATTTACGTGAAAGTGTTTTGGTTAGAAAGGTATTAAGTTTTTCTTTTTTTCTGTGTTTTGTATCATATTTTTTGCTTTCTTTTGAAAATTTTAGAGAACGTTTGGAAAACTGAGCACTTCTCTTAGTTTGAAGATTCAAATCACGATTTTTTTTCTGGTGAGCTTGTGAGGATCCGCGAAGATCCACATCTCTGTGTTATGTTCTGATGATGTTAAAATCTTGTGGTGTTAAAGTTTGTGTTGCAGTTCTTTCAAAAGCTGCCGACGTAGCTGTTTCGCGCTGATTTTTTATGTCTGGAACGGCTTTTTTCATATCGTCCTCGCTTATCTGGCATCGGTTGCTCTTTTTTTATAGTTGCGAACCATTGCTAAAGAAATACTGAGCATTAGAAAACGCTTTATTGTATTTAACATTAATAAAAGTTAAATAGGGTACATTTGACAATTGTCAAATCTGCCTTTTCTACAAAAATCAAATGTGCCCCTTTCTAGTCTACATCACTTTTTTTGTTCAGATAAACTCACAATTTATTTTCATAACACACATAAACAGAGTAACCAATTTTATATGATTCTTAAGAAAACTATTTTTATTTTTAAAGAGTGAGCTTATATCCGATTTACCGAAAATTACATCTACGATCGCAAAAATAGAAGAACACGTGCAACTTCAATACGTTTTGGAATATAATTGTGAAATTTTTTGACGTTTCGTTAAGTTAAATTAAGGTACTTTCTTCATTGTTACATTTTTAATTAAATATGCTGTTCACGCTACAGAGAGTGAAGTCAAATGTGCCCCAGTGTCGAATATACCCCGTCTTACCCTATAAGTCTAATGCTTTATGTTTTCTTCTCCAATTAAATAAATGTTAATAAAAATGCAAACAAAAAACAACAAGATTTACTTTTTACTTTTCTCCTATACTCATCCTATACTCATAGAAATGGGATCCATGTTTTGGTTTTCTCTTTTATTTTGTCATGTATTATTTTAACTATGATTTGTATATTCTTTATTCATTGTCATTGTCGTTGAAATCATCTGATTTTGGGATCATCACGAACTAATCCAGATAGGTCTTCCCAACAGAGATTCTAGAGTACAAAAAAAAAAAAAAGAAAAACCAAAACAAAACAACAATTCCAATTTTTTGAGAGAGAAAGTAAGTATTTGTATAAACAGCTGATTCTTATCGATACTGAGCAGTTCAGCATATTTCGCAGAACTAAATTTACCAATGAATGAACAAGAATAATTTTTATGTTCATACACTCAGAAAAATATCAACTGTAATATTAACAGTAGGCCACTGTTATTTCAAAGAAAAATTGCGTTTAAGAAAACAATTTTCTTTGTTGAACGAACGTTTCAAAATATTTTTGTGCTTTTGTTGAATTGTCTATTTTTTCTAAGCAAAAGTTTTTAAATGTGTTATGCTATATTTATATTATCGTTGCCAATAGTTCAGTGGAAGTGCACTAGACTGTCATACGGGGACGTGGGTTCGAACCCTAGATGTGTAAGTATCAAAAATTGTAATTTAATAATTGAAATCTTATATATTAATACGTGAACATTAAAGTTTGTCGTGCGCTTTTTTGGTATTAATTAAAACTCAAAATAAATTAAACTTATATCATTCGAAAGGTTTTGTTTCCCAGATGTGCAGAATATATATATATATATATATGTTATATCTGATAGAGGGGGTTCCCAACCTTCTAAGAGAGAAATTAAATTTTTGAGAGAAACTCCGCTCTTTGATTAATATAAAATTTGGTTGGGGGAGAGTTTTTGAGTTGGTCAAATTTCAATTTTTTTTTAAAAGTAACAATTTTATATTATCGTTGCCAATATTTCAGTGGAAGTACACTAGACTGTCATGCGGGGACGTGGGTTCGAACCCTAGCTGTGTAAGTATCAAAAATTGTAATTTAATAATTTAAATCTTATATATTAATACGTGAACATTAAAGTTTGTCGTGCGCTTTTTTGGTATTAATTAAAACTCAAAATATATTAAACTTATATCATTCGAAGGGTTATGTTGCCCAGATGTGCAGAATATATATATATATATATATATGTTATATCTGATAGATGCGGTTCCCAACCTTCTAAGAGAGAAATTAAATTTTTGAGAAAAACCCCGCTCTTTGATTAATATAAAATTTGGTTGGGGAAGAGTTTTTGAGTTGATCGAATTTGAGTTGTTTTTTAAAAGTAACAATTTCTTCAAAAAATGTAGTTTTATCCATTCGTCAATTGTAAAATTTGTAAAAAAATGTATTTTGAATTAAAAAATTTGACTTTTCATGTGAATATCTTGGTAAGATTTTAACGGTTTTTAAATTTTTCTAATTTTTTCTAAAAGTTTGTTAAATTTGCTTTCAATATTGATAAAAATTACAGCAGAGTTCTAACCAAAAGTATTTTTAATGAATTTTCTTAATATTGTCGTTAGTTATTTAGCCTGTGTTTCAACCAAATGCCAAGAGTAGAGAAAAAAACTGTCTCAAATTGAGTGTTCTAAATTGGGAAGCCAATATCTCCGCCATCTGTGAATAGATTTTATTTATTTCTTTTTTGTATTTAAGTCTTATAAGTTAACTTAAAAAAACTTTTGAAAATAATATCGTTTTTTGTTTGTTTATATTAAAATTATTCCTTTTAAAAATAGACCATAAAATTCAATTTATTCTTAAAATAAAATATGATTGGTAAAAATGATTTTGGGTAAACATGATTTTTGTTGTAAAAAAACAAAAACTAAAAATTGCATTTTTGATTTTATTTCAAAGTCTTTATTGGATTTTAGGTGAATTTATTTTGTTTTGACACTAAATTAATAAACTGTCCGTGCCATCAAAAAATCAAGGCTACACTCAGAAAAAAGCTGCCATGTAAAATTAACGTTTTTTAATGTTATTTCCAATGTAAATCAGAAAATGTGGATTTTACGTAAGAAAATGTTAAATTAACATGTATTGTGTTGAATTGATAAGAAAAATATCAAATTGTTAATGTAATGTTTTACGTTGCAATATCAATTATTAATGTTAAAATTACATTTAAAATGTTTTCAGTTCATCATTTTACTGTACAATTGATATTATTTCATATCCATTTAACATTATAAATGTAGATGTCAACAACAAGCAGATGTAATGTTTATTTAAGAGCTGAGCCGTTGACACATACAGGTGACCGTGGCACACAGGTTAAGAGTGTGGCTTTGGATGCCCGGAGCCCAGGTTCGATTCCCACTCGTGGCAAATTATTTTTCAATACATTTTTTTTTATCTGCATTAATTTACTGATACTTTTTGATATTTTAAGTCTTAAAATAACATTATTATGTGACAGTTATACATTTTTAAATGTAGGTTTCGTAATGTAAAAAGTACATTACGATAATATCAATTTTAACATTTTTTAATGTCGGACGACTTTTGTCAACTAAAAATGTCAATTTTACGGTTGTTTAATGTACTTTTTTTTCTGAGTGTAGCCCCTATGATTTCTTTGACAAAATTAAATTTTTTTAAAATGTTCTTTTTCTATTTTTGAACAAAATAATAAAATAAAAAAATAATTTTTTTGAAGAAAATAGCTTAATATCTTCAATTAATTAAGAGTTATAGCCTCGAACTTATTTTTATCAACTCGCATATAATTATACATAGCCAATCAATAAATTGGTCGAATTTCGACCCCAGGCGATATTAGTAATAATAAATCTGTTTCATTAATAGTTTGGTCAAAAATAACCTTCAAAATAAATTGCTTACAATCTTTCAAAAAAAAAAAAATTGCAAATTTCATTTATTTAAAAAAAAAAAATATACTTAATAAAAAAAAATTTTTTTGTTGGCCTTGCCAGTATTTGAGCCTAGGACACTCGAATACTAGACGCACACGTCAGCACACTCGGCCATACATGAACTTTCAAAACATTGATAAAATTTCAATAAGTACGTTTTAATACGGGTTTCGTGTTCTATAGACCAACAGTCAACCGACTGTTGATTTGAAAGTTTCATTTGTCGGATGGTATTTAACAGTGAAATCTGTTATTTCATCCCATGATTTGTTCGATATAACAGCATTTTTTTACCCTGAGTGTATGAATCGATGCAGTGTTCAGTTCTCTCATTGAGTGAATGGATTTATTGTGCTACACCGTAACAGTGCTGCCAGGTGTCAGCAATAATAAATCCTCATTTTTGCATACACAAAAAAATGTTCCCCGTTTTTGACTTTGAGGATCCCCGTTTTTAAATTTGGAAAGAATTATCATTAAAATTAATTTTTTTCATTTAATTATAACAAAAATAAATACATAAATCAAATGCGTACGTATCCATAAAAAACCTAAAATAATTATATTATCGATATTCGGGATAGAACCTTAAGGGTCTGAGATCAATCTAACAATCATTGCAAGAAATGTTAAAATTTATTTTAAATATATACATTATTATTATGAAAACTTGAACAATCAGTATTTATTTTAATTTTAAAACTTTTTTGAAATTTCATCAAAGATTTAGTGTGGAGAGTTCGGGATAGAGAGCTATTATTAAGAGAGTTATTTTTTTTTGTTTTGTTTAAACACTGCAGAAAAATGGATCAGATTTAGAATAGTTCTGAAATCGTTTCAAAAAGGGCTAATACTGGTAACACTACAATACCGTTTTACATTCAACTAACTGACACTTTCTATTTTCATCGAATAAGTCCCGAAAAAATAACTAAACATGGTTCACAAATACCCAAGTCTACGTCAAATGAAGAGTTTGTTCAAAACCGGCCAACAGAATTTCATATATGTTTGTAAAAAAACAAAAATCTTATATTAGGATTCATGTCATACTTATATGTCATCTACAATTCCTCACTTTTTATTCTTACCTTAATTTTAAAAATCGTGAAAAATAAGGGTGTCCTGTCAATAGCTATTGTGGTTAAACAATACGATTTCAAAATTGTAATGCTTTTGATCATTAGCAATTACTAGATTCACAAAGAAAACCGCAATTAAAAAACTTTAACCGTTTGTTAACAGGTAGATTGAAATATGAGAAAAATACTGAATAAGAAAAAATGAGCAGAATACAAAAAAGTTCAAACTTGCTATCCATATATCTAACAATGTGTCACAGATAAAAAAAACGACAGTGAATTTGAAAAGTTGTTTAATTTACACTTAGAAACAAAAACAGTTTAAAATTTAAAATTTTTCTTTTTACAGTTTTGAGCGCTTAAACGGCAATTGACGACATTAAGCGCCTGAAGAAATACTTTATGGATCCACCATTTTGTAAAAGAAAAATTAAAATGTTGACTTACAGTTCAAATGTGTTATAAAAAGGTAGGGAAATAAAATAGTAATCCAACTATGTTATGAACTTGAAAAAAATCATTAATGAACATAACATATTTCATCCTGTTTGAAGGTATCTGCCGCTTAAGTTGGGGTGTCGCTTTTATTGTTTGCAAGCAGTTTTTAAAATTATCTGTTAATGGGCTGTTTGATCAGATAAGTACGATTTCATATAGAAAGAAGACTTATTAAAGCTATTATAGTTACCTGCTAGCCTACTTTCTAGTATATCGAGGTATACTTGCACCTCGAGTCTTAAGATGTTTTACTACAAAGACAACATTTCTCTACATCTCTTCAACTTCATCACAGTTTGATTTCACACAACTTTTATGTAGTGTCAATTATTTGTAATGAAAAATTTGGAATTCTTTACAAATGTGGCAACCCAGTCACGACTCACGACCAAGCTTTAACACTTGCCACTTGGCAGTCAGCGCTTCGGTAAATACAGAAGCTGCAATTGAAGCGCATTAAAGATGCTGTTGGCTAGATGGTGCTGAAGCAGCAGCGGCACATGTCGGCTCAAGTGCTCTACTAACTGGTGCAAAAAAAAGGGTGTGAATTCTTGCATGTGTTGCAGGCGCCTCTGAATGGACTCTGAATGTAACATATTTGAACATTTTCAACTTTGCATTTGTGTGTTTTTTTGTTTGTTTATGCTATGCAACAAGTTCTCATAAATTTTTCCCAGCCAGCCTTATGTACTCAGCTTTTTATGCTGTTTTTAACACCTGAGGGTTAAAAAAGTTTCAAGTGTTGACGTATGTAGTGTGAGTCTCTGTCGTTGTGGCAGTTGATATGTGCGATTGCAAGGATGCTGTCAGTGATTATATTTTTGCCCAACATATGCTTCCTGTGGCGCCATTTAGAGTTTTTTTCTTCTTTTAACATTCACTTTTTGTGCCACGTGAATGTGGCACTTCGGCAGCTTCACATACAGATTTGTCTGACCGAGAGATAGAGAGAGAGGAGAAAGTTTTAGAATTTTCAACATGTTGTGGACTGCGGCGACTGCATTTGTCGAAAGGAATTTCAGTTAGAGTGTTAAATAAAAAAAAGGATTTATTTTTAATTGCGGTGTTGAGATTTTTCTTTTTATGTCCAGCGGATGAAGGCATTAAATCTGTCGCTCACAGCATTACTCAAGCATATTTTGCGGAATGTTGCTACAGGGTTGTGTTTAAGAACCAACAATTCAACTGATGAGTTGAAGTTAGTTGTTGGAAGTTGTTAGTTTTTGGCAATATTTGCAGAAAAGTCAACCAAGGTCTCCATATTAAAAAAAAAAAAAAAATTAATTTCTAAAATCCACAAACATTTGATAAAAGTCTAAATAAAATGATAGAAACTACACAACAAAAATTGCACAAATTATTGAAAAAGGTTTCGAAGTGGACGAAAAAATGTCTAATGCACTTAGCTAAAATTATTCAAAAATTCAAACAGCAAAGCAACGAAATTTTTGAAGAATAGCTGGGGTTGAAAAATCCATTAAATAAATGGATGTGCACTCATACTAAACCACGCACCCTCGCACACACATGCATTTCTACACAATGCAGAGGCTTTTTGTGGCTAACAATGAACAAAAACAGAAAAACCGAAAAAGAACGTAAAGAAAAACAACAACAAAATACCCAAATAATGGCAAGTAGAATTATTTTTGAAGTCCAGCCAGAGATCGAAACTCATTCAGCAATTTTTTTTTGAAAATTTTTTTCTTTTTAAATTTTTTTTTTGTGTGCATTTTGTGTGTTGAATTCACAGCAACTTTTTGTGAGCCTTTTGGGGGTTTGTTGCTGTTTTGTTTTTTTTTTTTTGTGTTTTGTTGCAGCAGACATTTGACCAGTGCATGCAAATAGCCAGATTTAATAAAAAAAAATTCTTTAAACTTTATCGAAATTCAATTGTTTCGCTTATATATTTTTTTATAGATTAAATGGCATAAAATTTATGCTCTTTGATTTTGGCAACGCAGCGTAGCCGATAAATAAAAGGTTTCAAGCTTAAAAACATCGCATCAGCCACATGCATCGGACTTAAATGCTACTAAAATAAATTGTATAGAATATTGCGGAAAAGCTTTTTTTGGTAGGCAAAACGTTCGCAAGAGACAATGCATGAATTTAAAAATTTAGTAGAAACGTTACTAGTAACGTTATAGTGACCAATAGGTTAGCAACTCTGTCGGGTGAAATATTAAATTATTGCTCGCTTGAACCTAAGATTAACTCTAATTAAATTTAACACATTTTCCGGCTTTTACACGTTATTGTTTTGCATATCTACTTGATTAATACTCGTCTTATTACTTTTATATAAAAATATAGCAACTATCTCAGTTTCCTCTAATATTTAATTTTTTTTTTGCTGAGCCACCACTATACTATAAACAAAATAACCTCAAATTACGATAGCTGTGAAGTTTGCAAGTCTGAGTGCAGCTACTACGACAATTTCGTCAAAACATTACACTCCAAGTTGGTATATCAGCATTCCATAAAAAGTATATGATGCTTTTCAGAACATGGATAAAAATGAATTAAAATAATTATGCACCTACTGCAGACAATTTTCCATATCAATATTTATGTCAAAACTTTTGGATTTGTAAACTGTCTCGTCCTTGATTGTTTTTTGCTTGAACATTTCTCTCGTCTCAATAACCTGGGCCACATAACTTGTTTCTCTTCAGCAGCAGGCTTACACGACGGAAGCTTCTACTACAAATGCAGTAACAAATGTTTTTTCTTCATTTTCCGGAAGGTCTATGCGACCAAGACGAACTTAAAACTCACATCATCAAGTATCACCGAGTGGAAATATTAATTCTTTAGCTATCTCACCTTATAGCCACTGAAGCTAATCTCAACTGCGCTTCCTCAACTGCCAGTGACTTGCCCGGCTGCTATCAACATTGCTTCAACGTTGCATCAATTGCATTTGACTTCTACTGCTTCTAAGCTTTAAAACAATATGGCGACTCGATGAGCTTCGATCCATCAAATTCTGCAATAGAGCTAAATTCGACTATGAGCACTTCTGTGGTCAGCGCTTATCAGCAAATTCAGC
This sequence comes from Tetanocera ferruginea, assembly GCA_958299015.1. Lineage (NCBI taxonomy): Eukaryota > Metazoa > Arthropoda > Insecta > Diptera > Sciomyzidae > Tetanocera > Tetanocera ferruginea. The sequence continues at coordinate 91,389,793 of OY282644.1, read as the reverse complement.
TTGAAATGCCTGCAATACAACCTGATGGTACTAGTATTTTGTCTTCAATCTCAGCGCTGCCTGCTGTCGACTTGGTTGTAGTGCAGAGACCGCTACGCAAGTCTATCTTCATCTCCACATTGGGTGCATCTTCGCAGTGGCGTAGCGAGCATAACTGGCGTCCGGGGAAAAACAATTTTTTGGCGCCCCCAATGATATAACGAAAAAATTATTATATATTGAATATAATTTTTGAAGTGAAACTTCTTTAGCGGCGAGTAAAATTTCAAGGTCTCTTATTCGTGACGCTAGGCTTACGTTTTCAATACATATGAAAATTTTCAAAAAATTAAAGCCGCTAGCGAGAATTGAACCTATACCATTAAGCGGAACCTATACCACGTAAGCACATGATAAAGAGGCAAACAAAATGCAATTAATACTGAACGCGTAACATTCTGTCCGTTACATTAATTTTCATCCGAAAAGTATGCACGGAAAATTTATTTCTTTAAGCTTCAAACGAAAATATTTAGGCATAGAGATACATCCAGCGGGAAATAATGCTACTGTCTGTTCGCCGCATAATGAGCTACATTTGGTTCGTTGGTTGTGATCAAAAACTTGACAGATGATAGACAACATGTAAAAAAGAGTTAATTCAATATAATATTAAAAGCAAAAAGTGTTAAAAGTGTAATATTTAAAAAAAAGTTTTTGCCAACCAAAAACGTTTCAAAGCTAAGAAAAATAGCTAAACCAGGAGCAGAACGCGTTCGTTAATATAAAGAGCAAATTAGAGTTCTTAAGAATGCAGCCGCAGCTGGGTCTACAACTAATGATGAAGGTAAGGTGATTGCAACATGTTTGAGTTGGCTGAGTTCCAAAATGCATTTTTACGAAGCATCAGTGTATTTTGGTGAATCTGCAAAGAACCAATTCGTAGAAAAACACACTGATGCTTTGTAAAAATGTATTTTGGAACTCAGTCATCATCTCAACAAAATTTTATAGCCAATTAATTTGATACACTCAACAATCAACGTTCGCTGCTTTACGAGGTCCTCACTCAACATAGCAATTATTATGATCAGGAAGCAGGAGGTAATAATCAACAAGATTTGCCTCTGCTTTCGGAGGCTCCTGCAACGAGTACTATGCAAATGCAATCTAGCATTCAAAAAGTGACAATGTTGAGAAGACATTCGAATGCCACAAAAACACCAACTGAACTAAAACAAGTACCAATAATAACTGTTATTTTACAATTTTCAAATGAAGAAAATTATTGAAAGGCTTTTTCAAATATACCATTATGTTACAAATCTTAGCGACAAGGAATAACAGCTAAACTTATTTTCAAAATTTCAGAAGTGCATATTTTAGAATAAAATTGCTACCTTATATCAGGGTGCCATGAGTTTTGCTCTTTGGATTTGATGGCCTTAAACATTCAATTTGAAGGAACAACCATAAAAATTTGCGTACTAGTGTTTTTCCTTGGGAAAAAACGCAATGAAAGTAATAACCTCACTTTGTCCTAACTCGACTTTAGCGGTTATTCCTTATTGACACAGAAATGTCCTCAGCCTCACGAATATTAAGTGCCTTTTAAATTTTAGACTGATACTTTAAAAGTTAAAATTTTAGTGTTATTTTTTGCCTTGTATTTTTTCGAGGAAAAATAAAGGTTACTTTTGACTTTTATTTTATCGGTCAAAAATAGCAGTTATTTTGTGACTCTAATTTTTTCGGTCAAAAATATTAAGCAATTTGTATTTTTTTAAGGCCGTTTAACAGATTGAACTGTTGACACCATGTGTAAAATGTCTCACCGATGAGATGAAAATAATGGTATCAACATTTTTTTAGTCGGTAAAATTTGAATCTTTGAAGAAATACAAATGACCTGATATTTTTGACCGAAAAAATAAACGGCAGAAAATAACTGTTATTTTTGACCGCTAAAATAAAAGTCAAAAGTAACTGTTATTTTTGCTCAAAAAAACTATAAGGCACAAAATAACTTTAATTTTTGTCGGAAAAAATAAAAATTAAGAGATAAAACTTAATATGTGACACTTTCGACAGAAATCATAGCCGATACGGTTCCTGAATGCAAATATTGAATCAACAGATTATTATTCCATTTCGTATTGATTGCATTTCTTTTCAGATACTTTCTCTCTCTATTTCACACTAAAATCTCTCTTATTTCTTACTGTTAAAGAAATTTTACTTCTGCCACGTGTAGGGGAAGAGTGGCATGAAAGAGCCAGTTTTAAAGAAGTTACAAAATATATAAAAATAATTAATAAAATTATAATTCTTGTATCAAAAGTATTTTCTCATTCATTTATGAACGTAATACCATGAAATATTTTCCAAAATCAACAATATTCTTGGACCTGTAGCCATTTATAAAAAACATGAAATTCGGCTCTTTCATAACACATGGGCATTGAAAGAGCCAACCAAAGTTTTGAAAGAGCCATCTTCTTATTACAAGACTTAACATGAAAAATAACGAATATTTTATTAAAAATATTAATTGTTATTATAAAAATTATTGTTTTTACAAAAACAAATAAAATAAATAAAAAAATTCAAAACTAAAAACAAAAAATAGTTAAAAAACTTAAAAATATTTTTAGCAAAAAAAATAAATCGCTTTGAAGAAAATCTATAATAATAAGACCTTTTCCAAAAACAAAATAAGAGGTTTAAAACACTTAAAAACATTTTTGACAAAAAAAATTTAAACTTCCTTTACGCTTCTTCATACCACCGCAACCCAGCTCTTTCAAAACATATTGTCCAAAGAAACATAACCTCAAAAATTAGTATGAAATCAAGATTTTTCCGGCAAAATAAATATGTTATTGGTAGGCCTAATATATCCATAAAATTGTAGTATAATAATATTACTGTTAGTTTTAAAGGTGAAGACGTCACAAAACAAATAAAATGTTCTGAAAAACTTACTTAATGATGAAGAAATCCAAAATACGATACACCATCGTCGTTTATTATCAGTGAACTGTCAAATGTTTGAGAGTGCCATATGGCGAGTATTGCTTCTTAAAAATTATAATTTAAGAAGCATTCGTATGAAAACTTCCGCGTAAATCAAAATGGCTCTTTCAAAACTTGGCTCTTTCATGCCACTCTTCCCCTACGTTGCTACACGCGAGTTTTTTGTTAATATTTAGTACAAATAATTATAATACACCTATAAGATTACATAAATACACTATGAGACAAAATCAGAAAAAAAATGTCTACACCACAGCTAATTATAGTTTTTTATAGATTTGGTATAGATCTAAACATGAAAATTCCAAAAAAAAAGTTTTTATAGTTACGTGTTTTTTTAAAGTTTTTCTCGCTTTTTTCATATAAAGTCGCATATATTTAAATATATCTTGTACACTACTTGTTCGATGCAAATAATCACGTCTATCATACTAAGCCTAATAAAATTTCTAATTTTTGCATTTGGATGAGCAGTTTTTGCGATATCATAATTTAAAAATTCATAAAAAATCGAAAACTGAAAAAAATGGTAAATTTAACCATTTGATCTTAAAGAATATAAACTATTGCCGAAAGATATTCGTGCAAAAATACGATCAGGAGATGTATTTGAGTGAAGACAGTACATTGTACAGTATATTACATATTTGATGCTATTCAACACTGATTGATACATTGATACTGAAATAGTAATAAGTATTTGAAGGGCTACTCTCAAGTTTGGAAAAATATCTTCTCCATATGAGATTATAAAGGTTAGAAGCTCTTATGGTATTTTAAATTCTATTTCTTTTCTACTGCGAATAAGCATATTGCAATCACATGTTTCGACATCTGTATTTTAAAACCCACCCAAATTTATATAATTCTTTTAAAGATCGTTATCCGGATTATTCTGATTAAATAAATGTTCAATGTCCAGTAATAATCCAAATTTGTAATTTAGATCAGGTATGAAAAATGAAAATATCAATATCTATCTAATTTCTCAAAAAATATGTACCTTTTTGGCATAGCTGTTAAATTTCGATTACGATAAGTAATCAATTAGATTATTTTTCAAAAAGAATTATAATCATTATATAATCATAAGGTAAAAAGTTTTTGATTAGTAATTGATTACGATTACAAATAATCAAATTATAATCACGATTACTTTAAATGACGAATATAATCAAATAAAATCAACAAAAGTAATCAACAAAAATAATCAGATTACTTTTAAAGATTATTTTTGATTCTTTTTGATTATTTTTAGAATTTGAGGCTAAGAATCGAAAATTCTTAAAATAATCAAAAGTAATCTTTAGAAATAATCGAACTTTTTTTTGTGGATTACTTCAGATTCTTTTTGATTATTTTCGTAATTTCAAGTAATCGTGAATATAATTTGATTATTTGTAATCGTAATCGCTTGATTACTGAGCCAAACAGAAAAGAATCGTACTTCATAAATTATTTCAAATTTTTAATAAAAATAATCTAATTACTAATGAATACGATTACTAATCATTATTAAACAGCTATGCTTTTTGGGCACGAATGTGTCTAGAAAAATTTACCATTGATTGATGTTAAATTTATTTTTAGCTTTTATACAAAAACTTTGTATTTAAAACAAAACCAATTTTGCTTGATATCCAATGATAGCCAAACAGATCTCGAGTATTTTCCTTCAGCATAATTATCTATTTGATCTCAGTCTGAGAAACAAGGCATTCTCCAGGAAATAGGTAAATTAGTTCTCTAATGTTTTCTCTACCTGACCTCCAATCTCCTCCCCAGCCGCGGCGAAAAGTTTTTTTCAATAAAAAATTTTTCTGATCGGTCATTGTCTGCAGACAATGGCAAACCTCAGAGAGTAAACAATGCCATGTAAAGCTTCTTGAGAACATGAACTTTAGCCGTTCGGAGTCGGCATAAAACATGTAGGTCCAGTTCTCGGTCAATTGTGTGCAAACATTTAATAACACACACAACGCAATTGATCATAAGAAGCTCGGTCAAAGTCCTTTCAAGGGCTGAAATGGCCAATTTTGTTGTTGGCCTCCAATAGATTTTATCCCTTTTTTCTCCATTTTTGTTATCTAACATATTCTCAGCGCTATCTCCATTTACTCTCAAAATTAATATCGTTTTGAAATCTAATTTGATTCTCCATTTTATAATATTTGTTTTCCAATATTTTCTCAGTTTTTCTTCATTTTTTCTCAACTTATGTTTGGGATCAACTTAGAAATTTATTAAAACAGTCTGCAACCAATTGCTTTTTATACCCTTAACCTGAAAGGTCAGGGTATATTAACTTTGTGCAAACGTTTGTAACGCATAGAACGAAGCGAGTCCAGTATAGAAAAGTATATATATTCTTGATCAGCGTCACAACGTGAGTCGAGCTATCCATGTCCGTCCGTCCGTCCGTCCGTCCGTCCGTCTGTCCGTCTGTCCGTCTGTGTGTTGTCCGTATACACAGGATAAGAAGAAGGAGTTGAGAGAATTGGATGAAACTTGGTACACATGGTCACATGAACCCAAGGATCTGCACTATTGAATATTTTTGGAATCCGCCCACGGACACACCTACCTCCCATACAACACAAAAATTGAAAACTGCATAACTCAGCTCATAATTAGCCTACAACAATAAAATTTGGTATGTATGTGTTTTATACAAACACAAAGACTTCTTCGAAAATGGACATCATCCGCTCACGGACACGGCCACCACCCATACAACCCAAAAATTGAAAACGCAATATATAAGCTTCTGTTTAACCTACAGAGCTAAATTTGGCACATATGTTTTTTGTAACAAAACTAAGATGGTTTTGAAAAGTAGACATCATCCGCCCACGGACACGCCTACCTCCCGTACAACGCGAAAATTTAAAACTTCATAACTCAGCTCATAATAAGCCAACAACAATAAAATTTGGTATGTATGTGTTTTATATCAACACAAAGATGTCTTTGAAAAATGGACGTCATCCGCTTACAGACACGCCCACCTCCCATACAACCCAAAAAATGAAAACGCAATAAATAAGCCTCTGTTTAACCTACAGAGCTAAAATTTGGCATATGTGTTTGTTATGACAAAACAAAGATGGTTTTGAAAAGTGGGCATCATCCGCTCACGGACACGCCTACCTCCCATACAACCCAAAAAGTTTTAAACTCAATAAATAAGGTTATGTTTGTCATAGAGAATTCGAATTTGGTATGCATGTATTTTATACCAAAACTAAGGTGTGTTCAAAAACTGGAAGTAATCCGCCCATCTCCCATAGCGAAAGCACAATAAAGGCATTAACTGTGAGCTACAGGAATAAAACTTGGTATGTGTAAATTTTTCATCAACATTTAAATGCATATTAAATAAAGGCTTCATCCGCCCTTGGAGACGCCCATTTACAATAAAAATTTTTTGTTTTTGAAAAGTGGGTTTAGGGTATTTCATAGTCGGCCTAGACCGACTTTAGACTTTCTTTACTTGTTTTTATTTATTTTTGTTTAATTTTTAAGAATATAATAGCACATAGAGAATAATAAATTAAATAATTAATAACAATAAAATTAATAACAAAAAAAAAATAACACCAATAATAATAATAATAAATTCGCTGCCCCCTTTGCTGTCTCCTCAAACCATAAGCAGCTCCAACACTTCGTCACCTATGTTTTAATTTTTTATTGCTCTTTCACAAAATTCACTATAAAATTTAATTTTAAATTTTCTTCAAATTAATTTGTTTCTTAACACAAAACTTTCACGATTTCTGTTTTTTATAATTTAAGGTCAGGAGATACATTTGAGTGTAGATCAAAGTTTCGACATTGTACTGGTTTTAATATAAAAAAAATTAAACATAAAAACTTTATTGGGTGTTTTTATAGGCTTGATTGTAAAAATCGAATAATTAGTATATAAGATTAAAATATATGCGACTTTTTTTAAAAAAAGCGAGAAAAATTAAATAAAAAAAACAAAAAACCTACTCATAAAAAGATTTCTTAACAGAGGTGTTATTGATTACTTAGTGGAAAATTTATTCAACCAAAGCATGAATGTACCTAAAATAAAGCGATTGTACCAACAATTGTACCAACTTTTTCATCCCAGATTTAGATCCCTTAGTCGTGTAAATTGTGAACTTATTTCCTGCTGCAGACGATCAAGAACGTTTCTCATAACGCGAGCTTTTTCGATTTCTGCGGAAAGGCCAACATCTCAAGTCAATTTTCCGCGCATTTGTTGGTGACATTTTATACGGATTGTTGAAACAATTTCATATATTTTTACAAAGATTTTTTAACCTTTTCGATAAACTTTTCACAAATCTCGTTACGAATTTCTGCAAGTTCAGTCGCCAATTATTTGAGATCAAGAAACGCTTCTCTAAAGTTGATTTTAGGACGTTGTTATCTAAACTGCACACGATCAATTCTCTTAAAGAGTCATGCCAGAAATATACTTAAGTTATGATATTTAAATTCGGTATATTTTGCAATATATTATATTTTGTGGTGACCGTGGCATGCAGGTTAAGTGTGTGGCTTAGCATGCTCGGAGCCCGGGTTCGATCCCCAGCCGCGGCGAAAAGTTTTTTCAATATAAAAATTTTTCTGATCGGTCACTACCTCTCTGCAGACAATGGCAAACCTCAGAGAGTAAATAATGCCATGCAAAGCTTCTTGAGAACATGAACTTTAGCCGTTCGGAGTCGGCATAAAACATGTAGGTCCAGTTCTCGGTCAATTGTGTGCAAACATTTAATAACACACACAACACAATTGATCATAAGAAGCTCGGTCAAAGTCCTTTCAAGGGCTGAAATGGCCAATTTGTTTTGTGTTTGTTTTGTTTTTGTTTATATTTTGCAATAAGTTTGCAGCTTCATTTCTGGTACCACATGTGGCAGTATTTTCATCTAATAATTTTTCTAATATATCTACGTTTTCTTCAAGTCGATAATAACGCTAACCACTTGTACTCTGGCGCTCCATCGCACATTGGTACAAATGGCAGGAAAAAGTGGCCGAAATTAGAAGACGACTTCGTATCTACATGAAATTTGGTACCTAAACGTTTTTAGGGTCACTTATCACGAATCTGGATTTTAAATTTAAAAATTAATAATGGTGGATCCAATATCGCGTCCATGTAGTTGTAAAATTCACCAATATACCTCCAATTTAGCATAGATTTGGTTCTTAGGGTTTTTGGGGTAGCTAATCATGAATCTGCAGGTAAAATTTTAAGATTCAAAATGGCGGATACAATATGGTATTAAAGCGCAAAATTCTTAAGTATCACTGCAATTAAGCGTTGGTACTTACGGATTTGTGGTGTCGGCAGTCATTATTCTAAAGTAAAAAATTTTATTTTAAAAATGTGGACACAATTTTATATTGGTTTTTTAAATAAAACTCGTTATGAGATGTTGAAAATAACTTATTGCAGAAAGAAATAACAATTTTATAACAATATTCTTTATGTTTCTTCTGTTGCATCTAATTCTATTCCATCCAGAACATTTTGAAAATCGGCCTCTATTACATAAAATGCATCCTCTTCAAAAGGTGATCCATCTGTATCAATTTCTTGACTCATAAGAAAAGCCTCATTAGATGTTGTTGCAGCTTTCTTAGTGGCAAATTCACAACATAATAAAGATATTACTTCTGGTGGAAATTCCAATCGATTGCATTGCTGAATTCGTCTATAAAGAGAAATGCTTGAAATAACGGGATCAGTACTATCCATTGCTCTGTTAAAAACATCTGTTAAGTTATTAATACGACTGTTTCTTCGAGAATGATGAAGTCTATCAGACTTGTAAATTTTATTTGGTGATTCAGCTGCATCTTCACCAAAATAGCCGACTTGCAGTACTGTATTTTCCATTATTTGCCTAGAGTGAATAAGAATTTTATGCACAGTTGCTGTCATTGGCAACCAAGGATATTTTTTCATTATAATATTAGCAGTTTCGAAGCAAAAATTTTCAAATTTCTCTAAATTCAAGGGGAATTTGCAGGATAAACAAATTAGAATTATTTTCAAATTGAAAATCAATTCATTATCAATACCGGTTACTTCAGAAAATAATTTGTGTTCCTCAAATGCACGCCGAGCAGTATTGCCGTCATTACTGCTTCCAGAACCGACAAATTTTGGTTTGTCCACATGAAGACTAAGATTTTGCCAAAAAAGTGTTTGTATTATAGTTTTTCGTTCTCATACTCTCTTCTGATCATTCTTATCCCTAATTTGCCACTTTTTGACATCAATTTTATAACTAGCGTGGACAATAACTCAAAAAATCGTATCCAGCAGTGTAGTGGACTTACTCCAAATTTTAAACTATTTTCATTTGGCTGAAATCGAATAGACTTAAAATCTTTAACACTCATGAAATCTTTTGGACTACATCCACACATACGACAAGATTGAGTTGATTTGGTGTTTGTAAGAGCGTTTAACACTTGTCTATCAATAACAGTTAAGTACATTTGGAATTTATTTTCAATACTCTTACTTTCGTTCAGTCTTACAACGAAACACTTTAACATATTTATTTGTTGTTTCAAATCATCGTCTTCTTTTAATATGGTTTCTTTTGTTTCTTTAGAAAATTCTAGTTTTAATAGACGGCAGAACCTAACAGATTGTGGCGTGCGATTGTTCCAAAGGACCTTACCACAAGATGAAACCAAACGTAACGGTATAACTGTCGTTGCAAAAAGAGATGAATCAGAATCTTTTAAGCAGCACGATTCTGAAAAATGTTGCTTGAAGTTAGCTTGACCAGTAGAACTGTCGAACCCATAACTCAATATATATGTTGCCATTATATTTTCCTTATCCAGAGAAGATATAACGTCGTATTGTAGTTCTACAATTCTTGCGGCTGTATGATTAAGAAGCGATTCCAAAGATACTTTTGCGATTTTATCTGTCACAGTTATGCCTTCGGGTCGACATGTCTTTTTAATTTGTACAACATTATTATAATGAGGAAAAATATTGCAATTTCTTTTCTTGCACTCACTTCGTATATTCAAATACTGTTCTTTGGTAAAATTGTTGTCCAGAATAAATGCCAATGCCTCAGAAGGAGAACATGGTATAGGCTCCTTTTCATCAACTTCTAATACTTTTCTAATTTTCGAAGCTCTACCTGGGCTGCTGATACTTTTTGTTAGAACTGCCGCCAAATCATTACATCCTTTCTTTCGTGCAGACTGACTTGCTGCTATCACCATCAAATCAGTTTCGTTATTGTAAACTTTACATAACTCTGCAGCAGATTTTCTCTTTGATCGATCTGAATTATCAGCAAATGGTAGAGGTTTACGTCCTGTTGCAGATTGTACCACATCTTTACACTTTGTTATGAGTGTTTTTTCCTCTAGCCAACAAGCATTCTTTTCTTTAAATTGCTCAACAGTTCTATTTACTCTTACCCATCTCAGAAAAATATTCTTGGAAAGCAAACAAGATCTTCTCTCAATATCCTCTTCGAATGAATCCAAAATTTCATTAGAAATTGCTCTTGAAAAATATACATGAAGCCTGTCTATCCTTTTCCGATAAGCGAACTTTTTCGTAGCACACAGCAAACAAATCGCTGTTTTTGCAGTGGTATGAACCTACACAAAAACAACAATAACTTAAAAACGGGCAAAAACGGGTCAAAGAGGTTAAGATGACAGAATTAAAAATTGTTCCAAAATTTAGCATTATAAATTTTAAAGCCCACTTCGGTTTGCTTTGAAAGTTCTGCGTTACGAAACTTTAGATTAATTTGCATATATTTTAGTTTTAAGGTTAGTTAAGAAAATATACTTTTTTAATACAAAAACATGACTTATTTTTTTATATATTTTTTCACAGTTCATGTACTTACTATCACAATTATTAAACATATTTTTATTTTTTTTTAGAAACTTTAGTAATATGAAAATATTCACTTTTAACTTGCAGACACTTAACTAGCATTCACGCATTTTAATATAAACAAAACCAAAATCCAAAGTAAAGCGTTGCACCAACTAACGGTACACAAGAAAATATCAAAACAAAATGTGTTTTTGCTTTAATTGGAGTATATTCTTTGAAACAGAGAAGAAAAAAATAGTAATTTTCACTACTTTATATTTAGCATTTCGGCCAAAAAAAGTGATCATTTGTATCAATGTGCATCGTCTTACAGATTCACGCTTAATAGTTTTTTTTTAAAGCATTTTAAAGATTCATGCTAAACGGTTTTTTTTAAAGCATTTTAAAGCTACAATTCCCATCGTAATGTTGAACGTGAGAAAAAGGGATGTATATTATCAATTATTCCAAACCATGATACAACGATTGGATCTGGCTTAACTTCAGTAACTCTTGGTTAATTTAATGTGTATTTATCACAATTTACAAATGTTGCCTTATTATGTTTTTTTTTTTTTGTAATTCTTTCTTTAACGCCAAATATGTGACCTGACTGACATAAAGGCAGCATTGCACATCATAGCATTGTACTCTACAGTTGGATAACTTAATTAATGAATTATTTTAGTTAAAAACAAATTTTTTTGTAAAATTTTGTTTGTCTTGAGAATGATGTGACGTCTTTCTGCGAGTGGCGCCCGGGGCATAATACACAGCTGACCTCCCCCCCGCAACGCCACTGCATCTACGTCTACGAATGATGTCATGCCATTCATACTTTTAAAATTCAAACATCGCACAAGAAAGTATTTAAAAAAATCAAATTGAATGGTTGTATTAAAAATGATTGAATCAATGTGTATTTAAAAACTTCCGAACTACCCTTAAGAAACAAGTTTAACTACCATATTCCTTCTTCGTCGAAGTCTTTATGAAATTATGGAAAATTCTGGTTGTAGCCAGGTCCAGGAAAAGTTGAAATTTCTGAGAGATAAGTTAAGAGAACGAACTAAAATTTACCCTGAAAATGTGAAAGAATTCAACGAGAGGATAAATAAGTTCTGTTTTGAATTCAAAACTTGCTGGTATGCATTGGCAAAGAGGCAGTTATGTTTTCTGCAGTCCAACAAAGGTTGGTTAAATGCTTCGATTGGCCTTAGCCACTGTAAAGAAATAAGCGTGGCCGCATTGAGGTACCTTTTGAAGAATGTAGTGAACCAACTAAAAGTAAGAAATCTATAGCGCTGAGAAAGACTGAACCTCTGTCATGCAAGCTATGAATTGAGAAATCGGTTGCTATGAATTGGCTTGAGTAGGCGTTTTTGTTGCTTTTTGGCATGCATGAATTGCTTTATGGTTCGATGAGCTCTTTGAATTGAAACATGCACTTGTGCTAGCCTTTAATAAATGCCTAGAAGTGCATCACAATTTAATATTAACAATGATAGATGGAAAAGTCTGCAACGCACTTACGAACACAACATTAACACAAACATGTTATTTATGTGGAGCAACAATTAAGGAATTAAACGACATCGATAATTTGGTAAAAAGGGAGGTAAATATGAACAATATTCAATTTGTTTTATCGATTCTTCATGGTTGAATACGATTTTTTGAATGCCTGATCAACGTGTCATATACACTTCCAATAAAAAAATGGCAAACAAGATTAGTAGATGAAAAAAAGAAATTGTTTCTGAAAACGAAGCTCGTGTCCAAAAAGAGTTTAAGGATTAAATTGGTTTAATTGTCAACCAGCTAAAGCTTGGCTTTGGAAGCCCAAATGGCGGCAATACTGCCAGGAGATTTTTCAAAAACGCCAAAGTTTCATCAGGAAGTACAAAAATTTATGTTGAATAAATAACTAAAATGCATATGTTGATGATTGCCACTTCAAATTGCCACCAAAATATCCTTGGTATTATATGCCTCCAACGGCAAGAGGCTCAGGAGCCTCGAAACAGAGACTTCAAACGCTTCAGAGAGGGTTTTGCTCGAAAATGTAGTAAACAAAAGGCTAATGAAGGTATTTTTCATATGTTTTTGATCACTTCATATTATTTAATATGCTCTAAAAGAAAGTTTCCAAAGAAAAAATTTCAAATTTTGCCTTATTTTATCACACATTTGCTATCAATTAGCCCACAGTGCATCGTCACCTACCATCTGCTTCAAACTCTCTGATAAAGTGGCTCGTGAGATCATCATCCTTTAAACTATTATTAGTTGATAATTTGGACTTCACATCTATAGTATAGGCTAGTTTTTGGAAATCTGGTACTATGGTAGAGGAAATATAACGAACATATTTAAGAATTTATATCTTTTAAAATACTTTGTTCATCTTACATCCTAACAAAAAATGGGCGTGATAATCTGATTTGTGGGAAAACCGAAAAGCTGCTTTTGATATCATATTTTTTAACTTTGAACCTACCAACGATATAAGTTATTTCCGAAATTAGATAAATGACAAATAAAGGTTGAGTTCAAGTGATAAAAGTGTAGCGTGTTCTTTATGTTTAAAGCTTCATAAACAGAAGAATATTCATCTGTAGCAAGTTGTATGCTTTCAATTCAGTCAATTCAAGTCATTTAAGCAATCCTATTCTTCTCTGCCACCAACTGCAACTTTAAAGCACATAACCACTCGACTACCAAGTCCACTAAAACCACATTTATGACTATGAAATAATTATGGTTCTTGGATTATAATTATTGATTTACTGCAAGTTTTTATTTTATTTTAATGGACAGTAATTGAGCCTATCTCCATACCACTCACTTCAATTCTCCCACTCCAGATGTTGTCCTTTGCTTGCCCGACAAATTGGCGGGTTATTTATTCTCATCGTTAATTTGTCAACCGCAGCTTATTATTAATTCATCTTTTAATATGCGTAGCTATGAATTGTTTTCTGCGTGGTTTTTGCTTGTGGTTATGACTGTGTATATGTGTGACTGTGTGTGTGTGTGTTTGTGGCAAAAAAACTTTTTTAAACCAACATAGAATTCACTAGAATGCCTGAAACATGCAATTAGTGCACATTTCTGCAAAATTAAAAACAATTTAAGAAATAATAAGCGTAAATTTACTGAATTAGTGACAGGAGCACAATCAATTGATAAGGTCCTGCTCCACTGCTGCAACATACACAATGCTGTTAAACATCAAAATGAGCAATTTTAATCACTTGTCATGCTGCTTTTGCCATATCCACAGCAACACAATGCTGCACAGTGGTGCATAAATAAAAAGTTCGGTTCATATCCTGTAGTGTAGTTTTATGTATTTACGTTGTTGCGTTGCCGCTATGAGTCCAACTTAAATGATGCCACATATGCAGCAGCTCATTTAAAGTCCGCACCTTGGCAAGTATTTATGTGCTTTTTTGTGTGCTAGTTTGTGTGTGTGTGTGTGCTTGAGTGTTAAGCGCAATTAAGTCGGCGCTGTTTCACGCCATCAACGTTAAGCCAGCGTGCCGAGGCTCACCTGTTCACTGTGCTCACACGCTGTAATGCCACTTAAGCCAATTAACTGCTATGTTTTATTAATTTCAATAAGGTACCAACCGCATCACATTGCATCGTATTGGTACTCGTCCTGCCCAGCCACCTTCTCTCATATACATTTCATTCGTTCATTCGTGCGTTCGTGTCATAAAACATGGCAAATGCGATTAAGTTATGTGTGTAAGGTTGTGTATTTTTTTTGTGTGGGTGCATTTAGTTGTGTGTGTGTGTGTGTGTGTGTTTATATGATATGCTCTGAATTGTCGACTAACCGCAGTCATTCGAACCGCAGATATCCGGGCAACCAACTGCAGCCGGATAGCAAACCTCCTGCCTACCTTGATGCAGTGGCGCTGATAATAAATTCCAATTACATCGCACCTCGACAAAAGCATTGGTCAAAAATGGGCCCAACTAATGAAATGAGGCATTTTGCCTCATGTGCTCACGGTAGCGTTGCTTTGTAAATATATGCGGTAAGCATGTGTGAGAGTGTACCTTTATTTTGTGGTTTTATGATTTTTTTATTTTAGCAAATAGTTTATGCTATATTGCACTAGGAGCCGAAGTGAAATTTGCATTAAAATTTTATTTTTTTAAAAATATTTAAAAGTTCCTAACACACTATCAAAAGCAACGAAAAAACTATAGGTAAGAATGCATTTGCACTTTAAAAAAAAAACAAATTGGCCATTTCAGCCCTTGAAAGGACTTTGACCGAGCTTCTTATGATCAATTGTGTTGTGTGTGTTATTAAATGTTTGCACACAATTGACCGAGAACTGGACCTACATGTTTTATGCCGACTCCGAACGGCTAAAGTTCATGTTCTCAAGAAGCTTTACATGGCATTGCTTACTCTCTGAGGTTTGCCATTGTCTGCAGAGAGGTGGTGACCGATCAGAAAAATTTTTTATTGAAAAAAACTTTTCGCCGCGGCTGGGGATCGAACCCGGGCTCCGAACATGCTAGGCCACACACTTAACCTGCATGCCACGGTCACCACATTTGCACTTTAACTATAATTATAGTTAACAAATCAACGGAATGCTTGCAATAGGATGAAATGAGTTATAAACCGGACGAGCGCTCGCTTACAGTTTTTTGAAAAGTACTGTTTTGATACTACTTGATTTGATAGTACTGTGCTTAAGACATTGGATAGAAAAAGTAATAAGAATAAAAATAGAAGAAACACTGGTAGCAATTGATCGAAAAACTCGTCCCTTGAAACGCCAGTTTTGTGGTAACCAACACGAAAGAGCTGATTTCACAAATACATCGGCAAAAAAATTTAAAAATAATGAAAACGAAGACATAAGCATTGACAATAAAACGGAGAATTGCATTTTGGAGTTTTATACAGTTTTCTCGGCAATGGCCAATCTGGTCTCGGAACGAAGAACGTTCGAAAAGGTCCGAAGACCAGAGCTCTGGCCGCATCAAAAGAAGGTAGAACTGCCCGAAGAGCATAGAGAGCAGCTGAGTCCTCATTTTTTGAAGAAGAGGAAGGAGTTCTTAATGGGGCTGGATTTGCAGATTGATATTTGGGCATTTCCGCAGAAAAGTCTACCATGACCAAAAAATTAAAAGTTAGCCAACATTTTTTTTTTTCTTGTATTATTAAAGAGAAATATTCAAAATTAATTTCATTAAAGAGTTCAAATTTTTCCCATGTTGCGATGGCAAGATATCGGGCTACCAAGTAAAAGTTAATGTTTTGGTCAGTTTTCTTTATTTCTATAAGCATTTTCTCTTTACAATTTCCATTTAAAAGAGTAATTGTGCAATTGCACACTCTTATGCACAACTTTTGCTACAACAACAACTAACCGCAAAATAAATGCAAAAGAGTAAACAAATATCAATTAACGGTAAAATTTTGATTTGCTTTTAATGATATTCTGAGGTAACGTCACACCAGACAAAAAACATTTAGTACTATTTTTTCTACGCTGACGTTCAAAAGTACGTAAAATTTTGCATTTTAATAAATTTTAATAAAGTTAAGTAAATTTAAAAAAAAAATCGTTAAGAAGAAAAACCTTAAATTTTATATTAAATTTTAAAAGTGAGTAACGTCACAACACATTGCTCGAAGTTTGCCTGATTTCGTAACTGAATTTGGTTGCAGGTATTTTAGTGGAATTTTTTTCCAACTTCTCTTGGTCGATGGGGTAGGAGTTAAAAAATCTTAATATATAAAAGAGAAGCGTTCTGCTCCGTGCTCTATATCGTAAACGTGTTCAGCCTGGACCAGAACCTGTTGTAAAATTATTCATTTGAAATCTTTGTACGTACTATACTTTTTAAAACCTGTTCAGCCTGGACCAGAACCTGTTGTAAAATTATCCATTTGAAATCTTTGTACTTACTAAACCTTTTGCTCTATATCGTAAAACCTGTTCAGCCTGGACCAGAACCTGTTGTAAAATTATCTATTTGAAATCTTTTTACGTACTGTACTTTTTAAAACCTGTTCTGCCTGGACCAGAACCTGTTGTAAAATTATCCATTTGAAATGTGGATACTTACTAAGCCTTTTAAAACCTGTTCAGCCTGGACCAGAACCTGTTCTTAAATAATGTATTGGAAATCTTTGTACTTGAAGACTATCGTCATTTTCCTCAACTATTATACATCAAACATCATGTCTTGCTATTACAGTGCTTCTTAATTAACAGAACCAGAACCTATTCGGTCTGCATAAACTAAACAGCAATTATTACATTCAATTATTACGTTGGTGTCAATTGGAATTGCTAGAATTAAATCACAATGTTCGGTCTTCTGATCCAAGTTTTAGCGATTGGAAATTCCCGATCATTTTGTTTGTAAAGGTTCGCTTATTAACCCTTTCAATGGCTTGCCTAGAATAATCGTGGACAATTTGAGCTTGGACAATTGAGCGTGGACAATTTGAGCTTATATTCCCATCATTTAAGCAATGAAAAGATTGAAAAACATCCACTGATTTTTACATGAGCTGCATTGCTTTTGGCAGGCTGTCTAATATAATGGACAAAACCATGATAACGTTGTATTATAATATTTTAGTTCAACTAAAACAACCCTAGACCAATGCAAATGCGTTATTTATGCAATCGTAATTATAAAAAAAAAAACAAAAATTATACTTTGCACACCAATTGCAATAATCACTTATTTTTTGCAAAATTTATTAACACGCTATATAAAAAAATTGAAGGCTACTGTTGGGCATAAAATCGAAAATAAAACTAAGCTTAACGTTATATATCTCTCTAAAATTATTTTTGTAATGTTGGCACAACTTCATTTCATAGTACCTACCTATTTGATTTTAGAAAAGACGTTGAAAAAAAATTTTTTTTTTTCCGAAGTGTCCAATATAATGGACAAACCCATTGAGAGGGTTAAATAGATTTCTGGCGATACTTTGAGTCCGAATAACATCAACCGTTATTCCAAAATTGCTATCCTGTGCCCAAAAAATTATTTTAGTTGGTGACACAGTGAGAGATCTGAGCACGGATTAAATTAAAGACAGTGATGATAACGATAAAAAAAATTACCCTGCCGAGTTTTTGAATGAATTTTATCCTTCAGGAATGCCACTGCATAAGTTAAACTTCAAAATTGGAAGTATTATAATACTTCTTCGAAATTTTAATACCAAAAGAGATATCTGTAATGGAAGGTGGTAAATTTTGAAAAACCTAAAAACTTAATTAACCATCGCACAGGTATCGACAGGCGCACTGGCGAACATGAAATAGTTTTCATACCTACAATTGATTTGGCCCCGACAAACACAATTTTGCCTTTCACTCTCCGGAGGCGACAATTTCCAGTTAAACTGACATTTTCAATGACCATAAATAAATTGCAAAAAGTAGGAGTTTTCTAAAAGAACTGGTATTTAGTCATGGGCAGTTTTAGCGGGCTGATGATGTAAAACTAAGCATTATAGATGGCAAGGGACAAGGTTAAAAATTCTAAGAATTTTTTTACTAGAAATGTTGTATATAAAGAAGTTTTATCCAAATAATTTAATAAACATGTTTTCAAATAAAAACCTTTGTATATAAATCCAACAAATTTTAACTTTAAATGCTAGAATGGGAATGTATGTAACGTAACGCCAGTGCCATTACGCCAGATGACTAAGCCTAAAAAAAAAAAACACCGAGAAAAGGTTTTTGAATTTGATAACTAGCAAATTAAAATTATATTATTTTCAATTCTTCCACATAAAGTTTCTGATAAAAAGCCCAATTTGCAGAGTTTTTCAAATTTTATAATATAAGTCAAAAACCACTTCTGTTTTTTTTTAACGTCACGCCAGTGCATATTTTTGCTTATATCTTTTAATTCTTAGCGTCGATTGTTATAATTTTTTTTACTTAATATAGTGCTACTTAATTACTACGCAAATATAAAAACAAGTTTTTAAAACTTAGACCACTTCATTCTTTTTTTTAATTTTTTTCGTACAAAACGTAAATGCATAACGCCAGTTTGGAAATGCTCATATTTCCCTAAAAATATCCGTATTAGATATTTTATAAATTTAACATATTGCAACATAAACCAATTGTTATGAAACTTTCAGGGAAACTCTAGAAAAGTCTTGAGATTGTTCATGTGAAGTTTAATATCGATAAAACATTGGGGCGTGGCACCTGCCATACAACCATAATTTTCAAAATTGAATTGCTTTGAAACTACATGTTGCACATCCTCAAAATTCGGTATTCGAGCTCGATTTCCACGTGCTGTATTACTGGTAAAATTTAATGGGTGTTGAAAAAGGTGCGTGGCACTTTTTAAGCATTTCAATATAAGTCAAGATTACTATACAGAATAGCTATGAAAGTAAGTCACAGGTAATTCTAACTCAGAATGGAGTAACTGCGGAATGGAATAACTTCTTAAAAACTGAGATGGTCATTAGACAAAAGGGTGTGGCTCCGTCCATACAAGCTATATTTTTGATAACACATAGCTTTGGAAGTAAAAATTGCTGAGCATTGAAATTCAGAACGGAGTTACCATTTGGTAATGTCCTTCTACAAGAAAACTGAGCCAGTCTTTGGACAAGAGGGTGTGCCTCCCCATTCAAGCTTAATGTTTGATCGAATAGGTTTTGAAGTCACAGATAAAGTTCATGTGTTTGTCTAAGTCGTACACGCAAAGAAATTTTTCGTTTATCGTAACTGAAAAATTCACCAACTATACTTCGTTTGGGAACTGTATTTGCTGCAAACGAGTATTCAGTTGTCATCAACTTAAAAATATTCTTGCTTGAAACGAAAAAACATCGAACTTAATGAAATTTTATCATTGTTTTGGAAGTTCAAGTTTAGCCGAGCGAGCTGGCGTTCGAGTCTAGGAACTTGAGTGACCTGGGTTCAATTCCCAACAGGAACACCAAATTTTTTTTTTTTTTAAATTAATGTTTTTTATTATTATTTTTATTATTCTTATTTTGACGGTTCCTTTTGACCAAGCAGTTAATGAAACAGAATTACAATTTCAATAATTAACACAGCCAAGAATCGAACCCACGTCTCCCGCGTGCCAGTCTAGCATGCTTCCATTGAGCTATTGTGAGATATTGTCTAGAATGAATTTTTTATTTACTTAAGCTGTAACACATTCTTGTTTTTTTCTTTTATGGCAAATATTTAACATTTGTCATCAACGAAAGTGAGCTGTGTAGCAGTTGTGTGACTGCGTAATTCACAATTGTTTGTCTGTTTGTTCACACTCTTAAAATACTTCCTTTTCGTTGATGGCAAATATTAAACACTTTTCATCACCGAAATCAAGCAACTTTTTTTGTCAGTCGAGAACTATTCGCTTATAACAAATTAATTTTTTTTCCTGCAAACGAAGTTTTCAGTTGGAAAAAACAAATTTTTCGGTTGCTGCAATTTAAAAATCACTGCCGTTTATGACAAACAAAATTCATTTCTTGCAACTAAATAACGTGTTTCCCGCAACTAACCATTATTATGCCAACTGTTCAAACGTTTACAAACAATGTTTTGAAGCATGATAAACGAAGTTCGTTTGCAGCAAACTGGCGATAAACGTTTTTTTTCTCTGCGTGTAGCGATGCGCACCGGGTATCGCTAGTATTCTATAAGAGTGTTATGTTGCTAGCGTATGCTGATGACATTGACATCATTGGCCATAATACGCTTGAAATCAGTGCAGAATTCTCCAGGCTAGAAAAAGAGTCGAGTCGAATGGGTCTTGCAGTAAACGTACATAAAATGAAGTTTCTAGTGCAGTGGTCATCAACAAATGTTTTACCATAGCCCGCGGGCGTCGTGTATTTTTGAGTTTTTTGACTTTTACTATCTCTTTTGCTCTTTTCTATGTTTTAACATCTATTATATTTTTTAACATGGTATTTTAATAGCAACAAAGAAACACAACAATAATAACACAACACTATAATATTAATCGAATACGCAAGAATATTTGCTTAAAATGGTGCGAGAATTTTTGAAAACTTCTTGTTTCAGTGTAAAGCTCTGCACTCGGAAAGCTCTCTTTGTTGTTGTTTGAACCGTGTGTTGATGACCACTGGTCTAGTGTCAAAAAAAAACAGTCCCAGCGTCTTGGAAACCACATCTTTGTTAACAACACCTCCTTTGAGGTTGTTAAGGACCTTGTCTACCTGGGATACAGCATGGTGTAATAACAGGTGTAACTTTGAGCTCAGTAGGCAATTGAGAAGCAGATCTCTCACTCGACGAACAAAACTAACGCTTTATAAGTCAATAATCATGCCCGTCCTACTATACGCATCACAAACGCTCCCAAAGACGAGCAAAACCGCATCTTCGTTGGAAAGACCAGGCAAGTCTTCGTTGGAAAGTGCACGACAAAAGAGGCTGGTGCAAATTCTTAGACGAGGCCAAAACCGACCATTGGTTGTAAACGCCTAAGTAGGTAATTAAGAATTTTTAACAAAAACAAAAACATTTTTTTTATTATTATACCCTAAACTTGAAAGGTCAGGGTATATTAACTTTGTGCAAACGTTTGTAACGCATAGAACGAAGCGAGTCCGGTATAGAAAATTATATATATTCTTGATCAGCGTCACCTGGTGAGTCGAGCTATTCATGTCCGTCCGTCCGTCCGTCCGTCCGTCCATCCGTCCGTCCGTCTGTGTGTTGTCCGTATACACAGGATAAGAAGAAGGAGTTGGGATAATTGGATGAAACTTTATACACATGGTCACATGGACCCAAGAATCTGAACTATTGAATATTTTTGGAATCCGCCCACAGACACGCCTACCCCCCATACGACGCAAAAATTGAAAACTGCATAACTCAGCTCATAATTAACCTACAAGAATAAAATCTGGTATGTATGTGTTTTATAAAAAAAAAAAACAAATTGGCCATTTCAGCCCTTGAAAGGACTTTGACCGAGCTTCTTATGATCAATTGTGTTGTGTGTGTTATTGAACTGGACCTACATGTTTTATGCCGACTCCGAACGGCTCATGTCCTCAAGAAGCTTTACATGGCATTATTTACTCTCTGAGGTTTGCCATTGTCTGCAGAGAGGTGGTGACCGATCAGAAAAATTTTTATTGAAAAAACTTTTCGCCGCGGCTGGGGATCGAACCCGGGCTCCGAGCATGCTAAGCCACACACTTAACCTGCATGCCACGGTCACCACGGTCACCACGGTATGTGTTTTATACCAACACAAAAATTTCTTCGAAAAATGGACGTCATCCGCTCATGGACACGCCCACCTCCCATACAACCCAAAAATTGAAAACGCAATAAATAAGCCTGTGTTTAACCTACAGAGCTAAAATTTGGCACATATGTTTTTTATGACAAGAAAAAGATGGTTTTGAAAAATGGACGTCATCCGCCTACGGACACGCCTACCTCCCATAGAATCAAAAAAGTTTAAAACTCAATAAATAAGGTTATGTTTGTCATAGAGAAATTAAATTTGGTATGTATGTATTTTATACCAAAACTAAGGTGTGTTCAAAAATTGGGAGTAATCCGTCCATAAACTCGCCCACCTCCCATAGCGAAAGCACAATAAAGGCATTAACTGTGCGCTGCAGGAATAAAACTTGGTATGAGTAAATTTTTCATCAACATTTAAATACATATAAAATATAGGCTTCATGCACCCACGGAGACGATCATTTACAATCAAATTTTTTTTGTTTTTGAAAAGTGGGTTTAGGGTATTTCATAGTCGGCCTAGACCGACTTTAGACTTTCTTTACTTGTTTTAATATACATTTACACTGAGGAGCAATACTGTAACATGGTGTAGCATGTAGCACAGCTTTCAGAAGCCGTTATCTTCTCGATATAGTAATGAAATTCAGATTTTTTTTGTATTATTGGTATACTTGTCTTTTTTCTTTCCAACCGGTTTGAAGGTAATCTAACAGTAACAACAAAAATTTTAATAAAGGCAAATGTTACGTTATCGTTATCTAATGCTTATTTTGAAACTTAACAGCTTTTTCTTGAATGTAGTGAATTCAATTATGATGAAGGTATGATGAATATTGAAAAAAAATCAAATAATTAATTATTTGCGGAAAGAACATACAGCTAGAAAGTTGCAAAACAATTTCATATAATCCACATGACGGTGCAGTGAATAAGAAAATATGTAGTAGTAGTGCTCCTAAAGGCAAAGAAATTACGGGAAGAAAAATAAGTGACCTTGAGGCCCACCATAATGCGAACTTGGTGACCAGCAGTGTTACAATCGCTCCTGCAATAGTGCTTAAGATATTGAATATCAGTGTTAGTCGGCGGATAACTCGCCGAAGTCGGCAAAGTCGGGCTGGACCCACTTTAGAGTTTCATTTTTTGCTTTGTTACATGAAGTCTATGAATTTTATTCACAAAAATAATGAATGATTTATTCTGCCCTTGTATTGTTCATGGAGTTTACGAAAGTTTTTATTGGTTCATGTATCTTGTACACACACTTTATGAACTTTAAACATTATGCTTATGAAAAATTGCATTTTTATGTATTTTTTCTTTTGTATATTTTGTACACTGATATCATGAATAATTCATTTGACTTATTTAAATAGCTACTGAATCTAATGTAAGATTGTGATTCATGGAGATTATGTAAAAATTCAATATTATTGCGTACTTGTTGGTTCCGCGTTTATAGGATAATTTGTCAGAACTTGGATGATGCCGCTGTACACAGGCAAACGAAAAACTTCCACAAAAAGTGCCATTGCCCCAAATCATGCAGTATATAGTGGTTGTTAGTGATATTTAAAGGGTAATTTAATTTGTTTCTTTTAAAACTTTTTTAAGCACCCGAACTTCAAGAAAATATATTTTATTGATATTTTTTAAGTGTTTTAATTTTGTAGTATTTATATTAAGATTTTTTTTTTAATATTTATATGTTACTTCAACATACATTAATTTGTATTCGTTAAACCTCGTAATAAAGTATTCTAAACATGCAAAACTCGAACTTCGATTGAGTGAGTACAACTTATAATTATAATAATATTAATAAAACAAAAGCAACTAAAATAAATCCTTAAAATTTCGCAAAACTTTTACCATGAATTTGCCAAAAACGCTGCAGAAAACATAAAAAAAGTCAACAACAAAAAATTAAGACAATTAAGCGATCAAAGGAAGCTAAACAATCGAAGCAAACAACAAAGTACTAGCAACATGTTAAGCAGCAGCAGCAGCATATTTTTGCAACAAATTATGAAGCAAAAATTGGTAGAAGCCGTAAAAGTTTCGGGTTGCCATTTTAATAAATAAACAATTACAACAAAGTGTTTGTGAGAAGTTGTTGCTGTTGTTGTTGTTGGTAAGTTCTGTCTCTAGTGCTGTTAAAACTATTTAAGTTAATAAAGCTGTAATGTGTGTAGTTTCGTTGAGGGTGTATCTGTATGTGTGTGTGTTGGAAAGTTTTTGTGGTTTGTGTTTGTGGTTTCTGTACTAAAAATATTTTGAAAACTAATATTAGTTGATTAAAATAAAATAAAAATAATTTATTTAAAACTTACCGTGCGAAAGAGATGATAGCGAGATAATGTTTTAGCATGGAACAACTGCAAAGAAAGAAGAAAAATTTGTAGAAATTATATTTTTTCTCTATTTTAGTGATTTGAAAATGTCGGTATGCATTTATAATTTAATTCAAAGTAGTTAAATCTGTGTCAACAAGGAATAACAGCTAAACTCAATTTCAAAATTTCAGGGGAGCATTTTTAAGATTAAAATCGTTACCCTGACTTTTGCTGTTGGGACTTGAAAGCCTCAAGCAATTAATTTTTAAGGTGTAATCATAAAAATTTGCGTACTACTGTTTTTCGTTGCAAAAAAGCGCAATGAAAGTAATAACCTCATTTAGTCGTAACTCGACTTTAGCAGTTATATATCAACACTGAAATGAGAAAAGAGTTTTAAAACTATTTTATTTCTTTAAAATTCTTAACAGTTATACATAAACTTATATTCATTGTGAATAAAATTATAAATAAAGTATTAAATAAGTAACTTTTTTAAATTTTTTACTTAAAACCAGTTCTAAAAGAAAATTTGTTATTTTTATCGCTACCCAAAACTGTTGCGATCACTTTTGTGGTTTTGTATAACGACCAGAACATGCCAAAGATTTAATGTAACGCATTAGTTTGCGAACGCATCATATCTGTTGTCTTTTGCTCTAGACGCTTTACTTCCGTTTTGTTAAATTTTGCCTTTTTTGTGTCTTGCATACTTTTGGGCGCAAATCACTTTGCGTTTTTGCTAATGTGTTCACTTTGTGTGCGTGTGAATGTGTTAGAGCTGACTTATTTGTTATAGATGTTGTTGTTATAGTTGTTGTTGTTGTTGTTACAGTCGTTGTTGTTAATGTTGTTGCTTCTGTTGTCGTTAGTCGTAGCAGCTGAGTTTGACAAATGGCACAATTCACAGCAACAATTTTTAAACATGCAATATAAATAATATTTTTTTTTTTTGTGCATTTTTGTCCCATCGTCATCCATTTTGTTATGTGTTGCTTGCTATTGTAGTCATTGGCTTGTTTTATTATTGCTGTCGTTTTTGCTGTTATTGTTGTAGTTGTGCTCTATTTTGCGTTATTCCGCTGTTGTTTCGGCAAATGCCGTTTGTTGTTGCTGTCGCTTCTGTTGCTGTGCTGTTAGAGCGTTTTTATTTTTATTTTTTGTTATTTTATTTATTTGCACTAAATATCTAGTAAAAACGGAAACGGAAGTCATTTAAGCAGCAACTCTAGTCTTGTGTTTCGACGAGCATGTTGCGCGCCAAATGAATGAATGAGTTCTCATCGTCGTTAGCCATGACTTTGCTTTAGTTGACTTGATATTGGGTTCGTTTCGACGCTCTGACAGCAGCAATAACGAATAGAACACTACGATCACAGCAACAACAACAATGAAGTGGTTTCTGCTTAAACGTTCACAATGAATATGCAAGCAGAGTTTGTTAATAATTAAACCAACAGCTGAAGTGGCTGCATGGCTCTAAGTGGTTGCATATATTTTGCTTTGCACTGTCTGTTTATGTGTGTATGTGTGTTTGTGTGTGTTGGCGCTAAGTTAGTGTGATATTCTGCGATTTTGGCAACTTAATAAATAGTTGCAGGCGGCGTAATTAAAATACTTTCATTCGCTGCTGGATAGAATTTAATTAAGATTGCTTAGAATGCTCTATCCAGCAACTGTCTATCAGAGATTGTTTTGCTGTTTAACGATTTTATTTTTTTGACATTATAAACAGGCTTTGTCCATTTTTACAAATATTCTGATTTTACTCGAATACTCAAAATTCAGATCAGCCATAAATGACTGCTTATTCTTGTTTTTGTATTGCGTCTCTAGGGCTTGTGAAATCGTTGCCTTGTCATCAGACTCTGTTGGATGACAATTTCAATTTCAATTTCAATTTCAATTTCAATTTCAATTTCAATTTCAATTTCAATTTCAATTTCAATTTTAATTTCAATATCAATATCAATTTCAATTTCAATTTCAATTTCAATTTCAATTTCAATTTCAATTTCAATTTCAATTTCAATTTCAATTTCAATTTCAATTTCAATTTCAATTTCAATTTCAATTTCAATTTCAATTTCAATTTCAATTTCAATTTCAATTTCAATTTCAATTTCAATTTCAATTTCAATCTCAATCTCAATTTCAATTTCAATTTCAATTTCAATTTCAATTTCAATTTCAATTTCAATTTCAATTTCAATTTCAATTTCAATTTCAATTTCAATTTCAATTTCAATTTCAATTTCAATTTCAATTTCAATTTCAATTTCAATTTCAATTTCAATTTCAATTTCAATTTCAATTTCAATTTCAATTTCAATTTCAATTTCAATTTCAATTTCAATTTCAATTTCAATTTCAATTTCAATTTCAATTTCAATTTCAATTTCAATTTCAATTTCAATTTCAATTTCAATTTCAATTTCAATTTCAATTTCAATTTCAATTTCAATTTCAATTTCAATTTCAATTTCAATTTCAATTTCAATTTCAATTTCAATTTCAATTTCAATTTCAATTTCAATTTCAATTTCAATTTCAATTTCAATTTCAATTTCAATTTCAATTTCAATTTCAATTTCAATTTCAATTTCAATTTCAATTTCAATTTCAATTTCAATTTCAATTTCAATTTCAATTTCAATTTCAATTTCAATTTCAATTTCAATTTCAATTTCAATTTCAATTTCAATTTCAATTTCAATTTCAATTTCAATTTCAATTTCAATTTCAATTTCAATTTCAATTTCAATTTCAATTTCAATTTCAATTTCAATTTCAATTTCAATTTCAATTTCAATTTCAATTTCAATTTCAATTTCAATTTCAATTTCAATTTCAATTTCAATTTCAATTTCAATTTCAATTTCAATTTCAATTTCAATTTCAATTTCAATTTCAATTTCAATTTCAATTTCAATTTCAATTTCAATTTCAATTTCAATTTCAATTTCAATTTCAATTTCAATTTCAATTTCAATTTCAATTTCAATTTCAATTTCAATTTCAATTTCAATTTCAATTTCAATTTCAATTTCAATTTCAATTTCAATTTCAATTTCAATTTCAATTTCAATTTCAATTTCAATTTCAATTTCAATTTCAATTTCAATTTCAATTTCAATTTCAATTTCAATTTCAATTTCAATTTCAATTTCAATTTCAATTTCAATTTCAATTTCAATTTCAATTTCAATTTCAATTTCAATGGGGGGGGGGTGTTGGCGTTGGGTTTATTTTCACAATCTTAGGAGCTAAAGGGTTAATAAGTATTTCACGATTTTGATTATTATTGTTTCTAGCACAAAAACTAACTCACAGAAAAAAATTCTGAGAGCTCATTGTAAAGGCCATAACATCACCTTTCTAAGGGTTTATCAACAAACAGCACCTAGTTAACCGTTCCTGAGCTGTGCTCGTCTTAAGATGAAATCAATCACTGGAAACTACTAAATTTCAACTTTGGTTACAAATTTCTCATAATTTCACGTAATGAACTAACTTTTTTCATAATAAATCTTCTAATTTATTCAATTTTCTTTTCAATGACTTTTAAAACATAAACATATCTCTAAAAATAAAAAAGTTGACTGTACTAAGAAAATTATACTTAATAGAAAACAAATGGAAAAACATTGTTATGCAGTAGATAATATAAGTATAATTTTTTTAGTACACTCAATTTTTTTATTTTAAGAGATATGTTTATGTTTTATGTGTCATTGAAAAGCAAATTGAATAAATTACAAAATTTATTATGGAAAAAAGTTAACTTATAACCTAAAATTCTGAGAAATTTAGACAACAAATTTGAAATTTAGTAGTTTCCAGCGATTGATTTCCTCTTCAGACGAGCACTTCTTCTTTTTTCCACCTTATTGCCACCAGAGACTTATTTTTTAAATCAATTCTTAAAAATTTTTATTAAGCATACACATATTTGCTAATTTTTCTTTAAAGAAAACATTGCCATATAACAGAATATCATTAAATTATCCTTTTTTTGTATATGCATGCATATATTTCACACTTAGTTTTACTTCAGCTCAAATTTTCATTTAATTAACGCAATAAATAAAGCACCACTTCGTTTTGCTTTTGATGGTGTAATTTTTATAGCGTTATATTTCTTGACTTGTATCTCACGTTCATATCACAAGCGAAATAAATTCTAAAAGTGGTTGACCCCGTGGCACCACAAGGCATTCGGGAGAACTATGCATGCCCAAGAAGGTCGAGAGGCAGTGGTGTTTTGGTATAGCTTATAAGTGGCAGTCAGTGTTGTTGAAATTATCAGCAACACCGAAAATTAGTGGCCATAACTTTTGCGATGTAAATATTTCAGTTTGTGTTGGTTGGAGTGGTTTTTTTTTGCATTTTTTGCTGATTGCAACATTAATTTATGTGCATTTTCTTTTTTTCGTTTTCAGTTGTGACTACCGAGTGGCTTTAACTTGACTTCCTAAAAGCCAGCGGCATAGTTCTTGTAGTGTTTTTGAAATTCTGTTCACATCTTAATACATCAAATGTTTTAAGTTAATGTATGTAGGTCTATGTTTAAAAAAAAAAAAGAACTTTTAACAAAATAAGTTCTTCCTCTCGCAGAAGTTTGTCTCTACAACGTTGACTGCTCATTAACGTTGTCGGCTTGATTTTTTTTTTTATTTGTACAGCAAATTAAGCACACCGGAAACTCAAGCGTGATGACAACAATTTGTACAAGATCCTGATTTATTGTCTTGTACATTTTGTGAAATTTATTAACTGAGATACTTTGGAATTGCACAGCCAAGACAACTGCTGCTGGTTGGTATTAGCGAGTTTTGCTGAATGTTGTTGGTTGGGTGCGGCGTTTTTTTTTATTTTTTCTGTTGTTGTTGTTGTTTGTTGATTTGTTATTGTGGTTAGCTTATTGTACCGTGCATGAAAGTCAATTGCCTTTTCTTCTTTTGCTGCGTCTCTCATACAACCAACAACCTTTGCTGAAATCCATGTTAAGTAATTTTGTCTTAATGCTGGTGGTTGTCAGGTTTGTGTTGGAAGTTGGTGAAGGGGGAGGGGGAATGGGGTGAAAGCATTTAATCGCTTAAACAGTCGTTTAATAGAGGGTGACGAGGTTTAAGATGCGGGTTTGGTTGCTTTTGATGAAGAGGTATGCGAACACGAGCGTTTTATTAATGTGCTGTTTCCTGCGCTCGTTGTGTGCTTCTGCAGCAGAGTGGACACTGGCTAATTTAGCCGAACAACGAAATGCATTCGATGGGCATAGAAGAAAGTATATAAATTGGCAGAAACACACAAGCCACACACATACTCGTTTAGAAAAAAATGCCTTTAAGAATGTGTGTATTTGTGTGTGTTTGCTTTGACTGGTCTTGTTATTGAAGGCAATTAACTCAACTGATGGCTGCTGCCAATCACACATTTTGTGCGGGCCAGCAGCTTTGGTTTTAAGTTAAGCTCACACACACGCACTGGCGCACTCATGCATTCAGAGCTTTGACTACACACATGCACCAAAAAATACGTACTGTTGGTTTTTGCCTGTATTATGGTTGTGCACTTTTTTTTTGCTTTTTCTTCTGAGTAATAGCTTGGATTTTATCTAAGCTGACAGTTTTTTGATAACGTCGTCAGTCAGCTTCATCAACGTTTTTTTTTTTTTGCTTCAACTACAAAGAAAATGTTGGAATGTCGAAACTGTGAAGTCTCATTAGATTGGTCATGGCGACATATGTTAGGGTGATAGGTAGGTGTATGATTAAATCAATGATTTACTGTAAAGGTTGCACTAAAGCTTATATGAAAAATTTTATTAAGGAGATACAGGACATTGGCCGTTTTTTGATATAGAATCTTTTTTTATTATTTTGTATTTAACCCATTTTAGTCCGCTGGTAGATTTTCCGACCACTGACTTTAAAACTAATTTCGGAAAAAAATATTAAAAATATTTTCAAATTCTTTCTGCAAAGACATAAGTTGGTTAAATGGAAATTCAGAAAATAAATAAAAATTTCCAAATTTTCCATTTTACTTAAACAGGTAATATTTTTTAATATATTTTCCATAAATTTATTTTAACGTTAACGGTCAAAAAATCGACCAGCGGACTAAAATGGGTTAAGGAAATATTCTTAAGACTCTAAGAAAATTTCATGGAAAAATTTGTATGGGTTCAAAAGAAACAGCCAGATTTGTGAGTGTGCATTTTTAATTTTCGCCGTTTTTTTCTTTATTCTCAAACTTTGAACGCGTTTATCTTGAAACCATGTTTTTCGAAAGGGTTGCGGCACCAGCGGCTTAGACTTAATTCGCTATTGTATGACACGAGTTTTTTTTAAATTTTTTTTCGATTTTTTATGAATTTTTAAAGTAAATATTTTTTTCGAAAAAACACACTTTCAAATTTGGAACATCATCAAAAAAAAAAAAAAAAAAATTTTTCAAAAAAAAGCTACTGTCATACGATAACCAATTTTGTTAGGATTTAAAAAATTAATTTTTTTTTCAGATCGGACAATTTTTGCGCTGCAACCACGAGGCCTCGTTTTTTTTCTGCCGCCAGCAGTTTGGGGCTCTATAAAACCATTTTGGAGTGAAAAATATATTTTTTTTTGAATTTAATTTGTTCAATTTTCTACAATAATAAAAAATTTTGGAAAAATGTTTGTTTTTGACTGAGTTATGAATTTTTAAGAAAGGTCTGTTTTCTCTGCCGCGAATGTTATGTCCCTCCTTAAAGGCTGTAGGTAGACCCTAAAGTATTCGCCTTTTTTTTTCTTTGTTCACAAACTTGGAACACGTTTATCTCGAAACCATGTTTTTCGTACTGGTTGCGGCACTAGCAGGTTCATTTTTTGATGATTTTTTTTTTTTTTGTATTTTTTTAGACTTAATTCGCTATCGTATGACACGAGTTTTTTGAATTTTTTTTTCGATTTTATATGAATTTTTAATGTAAATATTTTTTTTTCGAAAAACACACTTTCAAATTTGGAACATCACCAAAAATTGAAAAAAAAATTTTAAAGAAAGCTCATGTCATGCGATAACCAATTTTGTTAAAATTTAAAAAATAATTTTTTTTTTTCAGATCGTACAAATTTTGCGACTCCCAGCGCTGCAAACATGAGGCCCCGTTTTGGAGTGAAAAATATTTTTTTTTTAAATTTTTTTTCTTGTAATTTGTTCAATTTTCTACATTAATAAAAAATTTTGGAAAAATGTTTGTTTTTGACTGAGTTATGAATTTTTCAAAAAAGAGGTCTTTTTTCTCTACCGCGAATGCTATGTCCCTTCTTAATAATTTTTATTAAATTGTTGGAATTCAAGTAAAAGGTTTGAAATTTTAACCGAAGTGAAGTTAGCAATGCATGAATTTTATAGCAAGCGAATGTGACGTTCTCTGGTTTATGTTTCTGTTAACATTCAAACATAGCTTTAAAAAATTATTTACCACCATATTTTAAACTTGGCAATTATATTTTATATAAAATTTTATTGCCATAAATTATAAAATAACATTAAATTGTTAACTAAATTAATACATTTTTCATTAATTTTCTCTTAACACTTTGCTTCATTTCTCTTGTATAGCTCTAAAAATGCAAAATAAATGCTGCTCAACAAAATGCAACAATAACAACAATATAATAATGCTTAATTATACAATATGGCAACACTGTTGTTGACCGCAATGCCAACATTAATTGTTAAATTTGTTTCAAATTAATTTTTAAATAAATTGCATTAATTAAGAGCAACCAGAAAATATGAGGGCTAGGCATGTTTTCATTATATATTTTTGATTTTTTGCTTTTTCTCTTTTATTTTAACGAAACCCGTTTAAAAACACTGCGAGAAAAATAACAGCTAATGGCAGAGTGATGGGCTGGAAACTCAATTTGTGAATGCTAGTGAAGTGCAGGTTTTAACATAATTGTTGTTGTAATGAGGTGAAATTAATTGCGGCACAGCGTAGAAAAATGACTGTAATGTAGCCGCAACGTACAGCCCAGCCGTCACGTGATGCATTAAAATGCGCGAAAATCCAAGTTAAGCCAGTTCGTGTAGCTGGCGCTGGTTGTACTTTTTTTAAAGCAATTATTTTCACATTCATGCAACCCTGGCATGCATTTTTTTTTGCCGCCTACTTGAGATAATAAATTTATTTAATATTTTTTTGCTTATTTAAACAAAAAATTATAAATATTTTTGTTAATTGATGGTATACATTAACTTGCCATTAAAAGAGCAATTATTTATATATATAATGTTTTTTTTTTTAATATAATTTAATAAGTTGATTTATGCATTCGACGAACAAATTAATATCAAATATTAAAAGAACACAAACACACCCACACATACATTTCCATACAACTCCACACTTGCTCACATAACATAAACTGCCAAATGGCTGTCATACGCGGGTTCTATACAAATTTGTTTATTCGCGGTTGCTGATTGGAAATTGAAAATTTGAATTTTGTTAACCGTAAAGTTGCGATGAATTTTATAAATTATAGCAATTTACACAGTTTTGATGTTTAGATGCGGGCTGTTTACAGCAACATGTTTTCTATATCGTTAACTTCACTGTTTGTGGTTTTTCGTTCAAAACTGCCAACTGCAACCTATGGCAAATACATGCTGAGAAATTATTACAAAAAATTAGCTGCTAATTTAGCTAAATACATTTAAGCTAATTTAAAACATAACTACAATACAAAAAGTACTTAATGAAAATAAGTTGTAGCAAAAATGCAAAAATGCAAACATGCATCTATTCATACTTGCAGATACAACAGTACTGCTAAAAAGAAAACAGCATCAAGATGGAAGCTCTTGAATGTGGCTGCAAATAGTTGACGTAAGTGATACTATCTGCTTTTGATGCAGCTCATATCACATCGCTCTTTAGCGTAATATACGATTTAGAATATATTTGTTGTTTTTATGCAAGTAGTTCAAGTGAAGCTTAGCTTAGCTGAGCTGAGCAAATGCATAAGTGTGTTGTTTTACAGAATATTATAACAGTAAAATAAACTTTTAAAAAATAAACAGTAAAATAAACTTCATATATAAGACTATTTGATGGATTCTTGCACAACATTAAAGTCAGGCATATTAAATGCTACTTTTTTTGATAAGAAATACTAAAAAAAATGTTTCAATATTCCTACAATATTTAATATTTTTAATATTTCTTAGCAGCAATCAAAAATAAAAACTCAGATGACTAATACCGTAACCATACAAAACTCATTTTAGTTATCATACCTGACTTTAATCATGTTAACCCTTCAGTAAGCGTGCCATGATGATTTATGCTTAAAACCTTTCTTCAAACATTTAAAATTGAAAAACTCTCGCTGTCGTTTCTTTTAATATTTAAACAGTTTTTGCGTGTTCAACTCTAATGAGCGTCTTTTACTCAAAAATTTTTAAAATTTTAGTAAATTTTAGTAATTAACAAAAAAACTTCGTCCAAATATGTTGCACAGACATAATATTGAATGCATTTTTTTTTTCAAGCAGATTTGTCAAAACAGTTTTTCCATACAACTTCCATGTCAAGACTATTGATTCAAATTATCATTTAAGTCATAAAAAACACAAGAACGAAACGATTTGGCCATATCAGTCCTTGAAAGCACTTTGATCGAGCTTCTCATGTTGTGTGTTTTATTAAATCCTTGAACGAGATTCCGACTCTGAACGGATTAAGTTTAAGTTCTCAGGAAGCCTTACATGTCAAAGATTAATTGATTTTTCGCTTAAAACTTATCGAACCAAGAAATTAACTCTTCGGGTGCACATGGTTGCGGTGTATTTATTGTAATTATTGTAATATCTTTTAAAGAATTTGATTTTATATTAAAGTACACTGTGGCGTATGAGTGACATTAATTTAATTTCAGATAAAGTTAACCACATGATTTTCATGTCAATTAAACCTGTTTTTGTGGCTAAATTAAACTGGGAAATGTCGTTAATATAACCAAATATTAAAATTTTTATTGATTATAAACTACAGCTTATAAAATATCAATAAAAAGCCTATTAGCCTTCAAACGCGTTCAATACAAGAACCGAACCTGGACTTTCGTAGTTATCGCATGAGAGTCAATCGCATAACCAAAAAGCCATGCTATTGCATGTTTGAACTTGAGTAAAAGTCAGTTACAACATTACTAAAAATTACAAAAACCAAATTACAACAAAATTTGATGCCATCGTGTGTGGTTTTGTAAGAGCTTTAGTTTGGTACCAAATTAGATTTTAGATTAGATTTTTGTCTTCTATCACATATTCGAAAATCATTCAAATCGGAGACTGTCACCTGAGTACCTTTCCTTGTTAGTACTAATCTTGAATAAATTACTGAGTTGGATATTTTTTTAGATTACTAAGAAGTGGTTTCTGTAAGTTCTATAGAAAAATGAGGTTCGAAAAATAATAACCAATTTAAAATGTTTCGACTATTTCGTAGATGTTTAAATCGATTGTTAAAATTACATTTTTTGGCGTAGAATTACGTCTTACAGCGCGGTTTGTATGGGGTCGTTTTAAAAGATTTTTTCAAGGTCATAAGGCAACGTTTTTGGCGAATACTTTAGGGTATACCTACAGCCTTTAATACTCTTCGTTCAAAGATAATATATATTCTAAAATATCAGATATATCCTGCGCTGAATGAATATCTAACTTTTATATTAAAGTCACAAAAAAGTAAAATATAAGAAGAAAAATGCATGTTTTTATATAATAAAATCAATCATCAGCTGCTTATGTGCCTGCTGCTTTCTTTGTTTTTCTTTCGTTGTTTATGCTTGTATGCTTTGGTTTTGCACGAACTGATTAGTTCGCTTTGGCAGCGCTGTAAGCATTAGTTCGCATTGGGTTTATGTATGCACTACTGTTCTAGTATACTATTTTGAAACCAGAGTGCATGAACCTCTTTTCAACTCAGTCAATGAACTCAATCTGTCAAATTTAACGAATGGGTCTGTGATCCGGTTAGATTTAACTCTTAACTCTTAACTGAAAAAAACGAGTTGGATCATATTTCTTTTTATGCTTTTACCCAATAGATGGCGTAAAATTTTAATTTTTTTCTTTAATGCAAATTAATTTGGATTCCACATCCCACTAGCACTAGCGAGTGTAGTTTGTAAACTATACATCGAACAGAAAGTGTAGCTAGCAAACTAAATATCAGACAGAGACGAGAGGAAAGAACATGTGCTCAGCGTGAAATATAGTAACCATACAATTTTTTAAAAATCGGGGTCTTAATTTTAATTTGAAATTAGTAGTTAAACTGACTGTAGCTCGCAAACTATTTATCGGACAGAGAAGAAAGTGGCACCAATGGAAAGTGCATTTGCTTCGCCTTCTTTTCAACTAAGTCAATGAACTCAACCTGTCAAACTTAACAAAATGATCGAAAAAATTTTAAATTTTGCTTGTTTCTTTTTGTTTGCTCATTTAATCATACTTACTATTTAACGTTTTCTTTGTTTTGGCATCGATAAGTAGTCCATAATTGAGTGTTATTCATGTATTTTTTTATTTTTGGAAGATCAATAAAAATACGTGCAAAATGACAAAACAAACGGACCAAAGAGACAAAGTAGAAGAGGTTAACTTAAACGGAATTCTACGTCTACACTAACGATACTATCGAAACTGTTTCTTTTTTTTTGCTATTAGTTAAGGTTATCAGGTTGACGTGATTTACTTTTAATTTCCGGAAGCTTTTGATAAGGTTCCCCACTTCCTCTTCGCTCAAAAACAGAAGAGGTTGGGTTTTTATTCAAGTTTCTTGAGCTGGATAAGTGCCAACCTAATGTCCTTTTAAATTATGTGAAATATTTCGCGTTCTTAAAGGCATCATTTTGAACTCTCTTCTCTTATGTCTTTTCATAAACAATATAACTTATTTTTTTTCCTTAACATAATTATTTGTTATATGCTGATCACCTTAAGATTTTGCTTAGTCAAAACCGCTTAAGATTATGGTATCCTTCAAAGTTAAATTGATAAACTGTTAAGATTGGTGCTCCAAAAATTGTCTCTTTTTGAATATAGAGAAATGTATTTTCTTGTCCTACTTTAGGTCTTCTAATTTTACGACAATTTTACGTTAAGATTCCTGTACTTCATATATATATATATTAATAATATATATTCATATACAGTGGCTCACAGCTTATTTCGTGCAGACGATGTGTTAAATTTTGAAATGCTATAACTTGGTAACTAGTACTGGTAATGAAAAAATTTAAACGACATTTGTATCCTAATAATTATATATTTTTATAGAAATTTTCATTTCTGTATATAAAAGTCTACTAAAAAGATAATTAACAAAAAACTGAAAATACAGCAAAATTCAACGCCACAGCTTATTTCGTGTACACTGTTTTTAAATGTAAGCTCTTGAACGTGATGCCGTTAGTTTATTGTTTTCTTTCGCTGTTTTTTTTTCTTTACTATATCGTGATTCTTCTGATCGCAGTTAGCAGTTATTTTTAGTGTGAATTTAAAACAGTAAGTGCACAAATTAGTTTGTTTTAAAAATGGGCCATCGCACAACAAAAGAACTGAGCGAATTAGTTTTAATTCACTTTAAAAAAGAAAAAAGCCAACGGCAAATAGCTAAATTTGAGACTCTGTACAGTGTAGTACATCATCCAGCGCTTTTGCACGAAAATCATATTGCTTATAAGAGCAAAAATGCTCCAAATAAAATATTTACAGAAGCGGACGAATAACTTTTCTGCGAAAAATCAAAGAAAATCCGAGGCTTTCGGCTTCTTAATTGGCTTGAGGAGGTTGTGAAGGAGTTGGGCAAGAAATGCTGTGCCGAAACAATTCGTCGTCTGCTGCGGGAAAACGAGTTTAATGGTCGAGTAGCACGCAAGAAACCTTATATTAATAAAAAAAATCAGCTATGTCTACTGAACTTCGCTTAACAACACGTTTTATATCCTAGGACATTCTGGAATGGACATTAATTTTCTCGAGGGAGTCTAAGTTCAATATTTTTTGGCTCCGACGGAATGCAATATGTGTGGCGTAAGGCTAATACCGAGCTGAACAATAAACATCTCAAGCCTACAGTAAAACATGGTGGCGGCAGCGTAATGGTTTGGGCCTATATAGCTGTAGGGGCGTTGGAAAATTAGTTTTAATTGAAGGCATTCTGGGCAAGGCAATGTACCTTGATATTTTAAAAGAAAATTTGCTTCAAAGTGCCGAAGCCTTGGGCGTAAGAGAGTCATTTCGGTTCTACCAGGACAACGACCCAAAACATAAATCAGGAATCGTCCAGTCATGGTTGATTTGGAATTCCTCGCATCTTATGAATCCGTCGGCACAGTCAGCCGACTTAAATGTAAAAGAAAATTTATGAGCAATTTTGGACAGTGCCATTCGCAAGCGGAATATTTCCAATAAAAATGATTTAAAAATGCTTTAATGGAGGAATGGCCACAAATACCCCCAGAGATTACAAAAAAGATGAAGAAGATGCTTAAAAATGTAATTAAACAAAGTGGTGGCCGCACAAAATATTAAAAAATACTAACATATAACAGTTTCTTAAGATTCAGTGCAGTGCACGAAATAAGTTGTGACGTTGAATTTTGCTTCATTTTCAGTTTTTTGTTTATTATCCTTTTAGTAGGCTTTTATATAAAGAAATGAAAGTTTTTTATTAATATATTATTACTAGCATACAAATGTCGTTTAAATTTTTTCATTACGAGCACTAGTTACTAAGTTAAAGCATATCGAAGTTAGAAGTTTCGTCTACACGAAATAAGCTGTGAGCCACTGTATATTAAAGTACCTATTCAAACATGATCCTCTTGATAGCCAACGTTATTCAGTGTAAAATAGAAAGCAATTGAATACTTCATCACTTTCAGTAAAAAGCTATTCGAATAATTAGTCATTGGTCGCATTAATGACTGTAATGACTGGTTCAGGCGATCGCTCAGACCTTTTGCGCCTAAATTTTGTCGACGAATCACTTAATGAACAGCAAATAGTTTTGGTAATGATTTTTCAGATAACAGCCAACCATTGCTTGAGCTCCGTCGGTAGGAATTTCCTTTTCTGTAATACCATCTTTCAGTTCGTTAAAACTTGATTCACCTTAAGTGTCAGCTGCCAATTTTAGCAATTACAAAAGAGTTCAGCTACAACAGCTTTTTCGCACTTTCTCAGGATGATGCATTTAAACTCATGACCCACATCTTCAAAAAATTTAATGTTATGAATATCAGAGATTCAAACCAAGTTTATGTGGAGTTAATTTACCCACCAAATTTTGGTTGCACTTAAGGAAAAAATATAATAATTGCAAACAAAACAATAAAAAATAAATAACAAAAAAGAAAAGCATAAAACTAACAAGTAACTAAAATAGACTATTAACAAAATTTTTGAAAGAAGAAAGTATAAATAACAAGGGGCACAATATGCTACCTTGCGAAACACCCGAAGACACTTAAAAGCAGTACGAATTAATATTATTGATTAAGACGTACCAAAATCTACCATTTAGGTAGGACTGAATCCATTCCAGAAACGTGGAATGGCACACCATTTTCCCAAGCTTTGCGACTAAAACCATATGGCAAACTTTGTCGAAAGCCTTCGAAAGATCTGTATACAGTACATCAACTTGAGAGCCAGATTCAATAATAGATATTCAACAATTTGTAAAAAGTGAAAGGTTAGACACTGTAGACTTCCCAGTTACGAACCCATGCTGCTCAATACATATGTGTCACTTAACAAGGAAATAAAGTTTAGGCTTGATAACTGCCTCAAACAGCTTTGATACATTGCTTAGTTTAGATATGGGCCGATAGTTCATAATATCGTTCTTTTGACCACTTTTAAAGATTGGTGTAATAGCTGCAATTTTCCAAGGCTCAATAAAAGAGCCCGACGACAAAGATTTATTGAAAATCAAATAAAGCGGCTTAGCTAGTACGGATGCACACTGAATTAATAAAATAGAGGCCAACCCATCGATATCGGACTTGGTTGAGCATTTTAAGTCAGACAATGACCTGAAAACATCTTCGACTAACACTGAAATAGAACCAATGTCAAAGCCTAAATTAACATTTTCTAACAGGGTGCTATCATACCACGAGTCATCATCAACATAATTTGATTTAAAAAAATCTGCAAAAGGATTCACAATGTCAACTGTTGTGGAACACTTAATACCATTAAAGACCATTGATGAGAAAATCGGAGATCCATTTTTTTTCGATTGGACATAATTCCAAAATGATTTTGGATTTGAAATTATATTACTTTCAGCACCAAGTATATATTGCTTGTATAGAAATTTATTTAAAAAATTAAACTCTCTCGAATAATACTCAAATTTGACATTATCACTATCACTCTTAGTGGACTTGAAAAGTTTAAAAAACTTATTGCGCAAATTTTTTAATTTTTTGAGACCACTTTTGAGTATACCACGGCAGCTTGTGATTTTTCTGCACAATACGGGGAATATTATTTTCAGATACTTTGAATAATGATAGATGTACAAATTTTTTTTCAGAGATAATGTCTAGTTCTTAACTCTAATTTTTTCCCAAAAATCTATTTTTAGTTAACTTTGGTTTAAAAGTAGTAAACTTTCTTGCTTTAGGAGTGGCAAGATCAGCTGATTTCGCATTAGATTTTAGCAGGTCTGCATACATAAGAGAATTAGCAACAGAAACATCAATAGCTGGAGGAGCAGCAACAACAAGACCTGATGAAGAGCAGTTAACAGCAACAGTAGGTGTATTAAGAGCAGCAGTAGCAGTGTAAGCTGGAGGAGCAACAACAACACACCCTGGTGAAGAGCAATTTACAGCAACAGATTGAGCGTCGATTATGTTCACAGCAGCAGGAGGATTAAGAGCAGCAGTAGCGGTATTCGCCAATTTACGAGAACGCAGCCTAGAAAGATCATTATGTACAGCATCAGAACGAGGAGGTACAGCAATTGAAGGAGAGCAAGAGTTTGAGACTGCAGCATCGTGGGCAGCAGACACAGCAATAGATGAAAGATCGTTAGACCCCTTTTCCACTCGGCGATTTTTCTTGCTGGCAAGTCGAGTTTGTTGGCATCGGGACGTGACGAAAGGGGATGAGTACAGACTTGCTCGTACCGGCAATTTTTCTTTTGTCCTGCTCTTTCTTTGAAGTTTCACTGGAAGTTTCTGGATGGCTTCATTGCTTCGTATGAAAACTGTTTCTGGCGCATCAAATACATTGTTATGCTTTTTGTTTTGGTTTTTCTTTGGGTTCATTACTACTTTTGTATAACTATTTCATATTAAATACAGTTACTTCATTCAGTGAAAAATATCAAACTGACAACTACTCATCAAACTGTTTAAAATCAAAATCTTCGAGCATGCTTTGATTTGAAAATTGAAGTATTTGATATATGAAGTAGGGAATTTTCCCGAACCTACCCTTACTTCTTGTAC
Organism: Tetanocera ferruginea; assembly: GCA_958299015.1. NCBI lineage: Eukaryota > Metazoa > Arthropoda > Insecta > Diptera > Sciomyzidae > Tetanocera > Tetanocera ferruginea. The sequence goes on along the minus strand of OY282644.1, from coordinate 91,348,713 downwards.
ACATTTTGTTAAATTAAATGTCACTCATACGCCACAGTGCACTTCCATATCAAATAAAATTCTTCAAACGATATTTTGTGAACTTTTTTTCTTAGAATTCAACGTAGAAAACGATTATTAGTGATTTGGATTGCTCTAGCATATCCAAAGATCTAAAATCTGTATAAATTTGATAAAAAATAATGTAGATACGAGCATTTAATTTTGCGAACTAAGCCAAATGGACCCAAAATAGTTTCAATTAAATGAAACTATTTGTTAAATAAATACAAACATTAACACTCGCGTACATAGCAAAAGGAATTGTGAAAAGGCTCAAAGAAAAACACATAAACACACAAATATTCAAACATTGCCTACCAAAATTTATTCATGTAAATCAGTCAGTTGTTCTTTTTTTGCTTAAACTAAAGTAAGGGAGTTGCTGCAACAGCAGCAGAATTTATGAATTGCTCGTTTGTAGCTTGTCTTCCACATCGTTTGCTATGCAGTATAATGCGTTGTTATGAAATAAAATTTTGTAAAATTGTTTTTAGCACAGCATTTGTTTTTGTTTTAGTATGAAAATATTTTTTACAAAATCTTCAAGATAAGATATACAGCCAATGCAGGATAAGAGAGCATAAATAAATGGCTATGTCAAGCTTTAAGATGTTAGCTTTAAGCTGTGGGTTATGTGTCAGAGAGGGAAAGAATAATAAAAATATGTTTTTTTTTGCTTTAAAATCTGTTCAAGCATAAAAATTCAAAATAAATAAAGTGCCTTCAAATATGTAGCAAATTTTGTTTGGCAACTGAAGAACTGTTGGCAAAAATGTTAATCAATAAAATTGAAAATTTTAATAACGTATTTTTTTTTTCAATTCATAGCCATTTAGTTAAGACTTAATTATAGGAATTCACATAAAGTATTCCGAGAAAATTAATTTTCTTCCTTTGCCAGCAGAGTGCCATCATTATGGTAAACTGAAACGTGCAGCTCATATCAGTCAATAGAAATAAATCAACCCTCCCCCCCCCCCCCTTGATAAATTAAAACAACTCATCGAAGAACGTGAAAAGCATTGAATTAATGATTCTTTCAGAGTAGGCGCATATGAACAACAAGGATGAAAAATGTACACAGCAAAAATGATGCTGCTGATGATGATGGCAGCATCATATTAATCCTTATTTTTATCTTTTGTCTTCTTCTGCTTGTCTTTGAACTCAATATATTGCATGATTTTATTATGTATACTGGTTTATATATTGTAGCTTCCTTATATGTACAAACATGCATTCACACACATATATATGCATGTTTGTTTGTATGTTGTCACGCGATAAAGTTGAAATTTAATTTAACAACAAAATCGTTGACAGAATTTCAAGCAGCCAATATTGTGTGAGTAGCGTTTTGAACGTCATATCAACAAATATATGGCTAAAGCGGTATATTGTTGTATCATTGTTGTGAATGTGTTTTTTTCTTGTCTTGCTTAAATTTGATGCTTATTAGAGGACCTCTGCTTCAATAGGGGAGACCTTCTCGCTTCTAAAAAAAATAGCTGCTGCAGCTCACTATGTATTGATGGCAACGACATTTGTAGAACATGTTTCAGTAATATTTCATCTGACTGACATTGAGTGTCAGCCAGGACACAATATTTGATTCATAGTCCTAGAAAAATCTGAAAAATCTGGCAATAATAGCTGTTATGTGCGTGTTTATATTTTGCTAACTGTAAGTTATGAAAATTCTTTTGGCATGCTGGGAAAAATCTCGAAAAGCATATGAAAATTCTTTTGCCTAATTTATGTATGATCATTCAAATATTTCCGTTATGCTGCACAGATTTTGTTTTGTCACTTTTGAGCCAAATGATAAGAGCAAAATACAAATAAAAACAACAATTTCATTATCACTCAATTTCGTGGTTGGCATTTTGAAGTTAACTAATGCATTGGTTTTTATGATTTTTTTCTTGTTGTTGTTGTTGTTGTTTACCATATGTTCACACATTCAAAATCCTCACAAATCCTTTGAACGCAAAAAAAAAACCATGTAAAAATCTTATGTGCACAAAATCTTGTCATTCATGCGTAAATTTCAATCAAAATTCTTTCTCAAGTGTTGTTAAGGAAGAACGTGCACGAATTTTTAATAAAAAGGTGTGTTACTTCAGCGTACGGCTCAGAGCATAGATAAATAAGCAAATCAAGCTGGTTTAAGGAAAACATTTTAATGTGTGCTATGCATGTGTGTCAAATCAAAGCAGTTTAGGTATATGAAGTTGTGTCTTAGGTATCACTCATTGTTTGTATTTAGCTCATTTATATTTCACCGTGATAATTCAAAGTCAAATTTAAGAAAAAAAGAACCAACAATCTTTTAAATTTTTCTCATAACTGTTTATAACATTACTAACAACTTTCTTAGCATTGAATGGTATTGTGTTATAAATATCTGATAAAAATGTTCCGTCTGAAATTGTTACATTTTGTAAAATTTGAACAATATATGAAATAGCTGATGTACCCGGTCATGCCCGGATTGTATGATTTGGCCAATTTAAAATTTTTTTTTCTAGTAATATATAATTAAATTATTATTAATTAGTAATTATTTATAATTAAACACACAGAGTTAAGGTTAATAGAACAACAATTAATAATAAACGCAATGAGGATAATTTATGACCCTAACAATGGCAAATATAATTCAGCTTATGATTATATAACAGAAAGTATTGAACAAAAAACTTTTTAACAAAAAAAAAAAACCTACTTCAAAATCACTACAAAGTAAAAAATAATTTTAAATTACTTTTACTATTTATTTCTTGGTCAAATTTGATAATTTATTTATATTCATTATAATATTGGAAATCTTATGATATCAGTTATTCTGATTTTTTTTATTTTTATCATAAATATATTACATTTTTATTATAATAAAAGCTTCTAGTCAGCGCTAATCATTGACATAAAATCATGATATTATTGCCATCCCTACTCTATTTAAGGCTTTTTTATTTGTGAATATCCTACTTAGGTGACGCTGTATTAATTTGTTATCTTAATTTTTTTTAAAATCTTAATTAAAATGCTATATGTGTGTTGCAGCTGCACAAAAATCTGATTATATTAGCGCCGACTTCGAAGCTTTTATTATCATAAAAATGTAATATATTTATGATAAAAATAAAAAAAATTCAGAATAATTGATATCATAAGATTTCCAATATTATAATGAATATAAATAAATTATCAAATTTGACCAAGAAATAAATAGTAAAAGTAATTTAAAATTATTTTTTACTTTGTAGTGATTTTGAAGTAGGTTTTTTTTTTGTTAAAAAGTTTTTATTTCTTTCTTTTTAGAGAAAATGAAATATATTAAAAAAGTGTGTAAATTAATTAAACACCAATTATTTATGCTCATAATGTGGAAAATGCTTTTCTGTCGTTTCTTATTCTGTTCTTTGTCAGTATCTTTATCAGTACCTACTCTTGTATTTATATCAGTACCCCAATGTCAATATTGACTGAAATATAGTGTGTTTGTAATAGTGACACGCCTCTTTGTCAAGAATATCACACTCTTTGTCATAGTGTTTGCAATAGTTCTACCCATTCTAACAATGAATTTTATCACCCTTAAGTCAATAATATACAGTTTTTTTACACACTGCCACACCCCTTAGTCGAATAACGCCCAATTCCTCGTAGTATTTTGTAATAATTGTGCCTACGTCTGTACTTTTTCGGTTAGTAGCGTCAGTATTCGATTTAGTGTTTTCTAATATTGCCACACCCCTTTGTCGAATGACGCCCACTTTATTGACAATTACTTGTTATAAGTGTGCCTACCTCTGTACTAAATATCAGTACTCTAGTGTCAATATTATTCGAGATACAATGTGTTTTAAATATTCCCACACCCCTTTATCAAACAACTCCCACTTTATTGAAATTAATTTTTTATGTTTGTGTCTACCTCTGTAGTTAACTTTAGTACTCTAGTGTCAATATTATTCGAGATACAGAGTTTTTCTAATATTGCCACACCTCTTTGACGACTAACGCCCACTTAACTGATCGTTATTTTTTATAATTGTACCTACCCTTGCATTTTTGCTGTGAATTTTTTTGACTCTATTACTCTAGTGTCAATATTTACAGAGATACAGTGTTTTTCTTATAGTGACACGCCCCTTTATCGAATACCGCCCATAGTACTGGCAGTTATTTGTTATATTTGTATCTACCTTTGTACTAAATTTTATTATCATAGTGTCAGTAGTAATTGAGATACAGTGTTTTTTTTAATATTGCCACTCCCCTTCTCGAATTACGCCCATTTTTTTTCTTACAAAAATTTGTAGTAATTTTTCCTACCGTTGTAAATAATTTCTGTACCCTAGTGTCAATATTATTCGATACACAGTAATTCTCTTATATTGCCACACCCCTTTGTCGAATTACGCCTACTTTTTTATAGTAATTTTCAATAATTGTGCCTACCTCTTTACTTAATTTCAGTACTCTAGTGTCAATTTTCTTTGAGATACATAGTTTTTACAATATTGCCACACCTTTTTTTAGAATTACGCCCACTTTAGTGATCGTCATTTTAAATATTTGTGCTTTCCCTTGTAATTTTACTGTGAATTTTATTACCGTAGTGCCAATATTTACTGAGATACAGTGTTTTTCTTATAGAGACACGCCCCTTTTCCGAAAACCGCCCCTTTTCATAAACGGGCACCTCCGCGTTGATAATCTCTATAAAAAAACATAAAAACAAATTGGCCATTTCAGCCCTTGAAAGGACTTTGACCGAACTTCTTATGATCAATTGTGTTGTGTGTGTTATAAAATGTTTGCACACAATTGATCGAGAACTGTACCTACATGTTTTATGCCGACTCCGAACGGCTAAAGTTCATGTTCTCAAGAAGCTTTACATGGCATTATTTACTCTCTGAGGTTTGCCATTGTCTGCAGAAAGGTGGTGACCGATCAGAAAAATTTTTTATTGAAAAAACTTTTCGCCGCGGCTGGGGATCGAACCCGGGCTCCTAGCATGCTAAGCCACACACTTAACCTGCATGCCACGGTCACCACGGATAATCTCTATATGTTGACAAAAAATTACGGCAATCGGGCAAGTACTTTAGGAGTAATCGATGTACATACATTCACAAAAAAAAAAAAAAGAAAAAAAAAAGAAACCAACCAACTTGAGAACCTCCTCCTTTTTGAAGTCGGTTAAAAAAGACTCAAAATTTATGAACACTATAAAAGAGATTGAGAAAAAAAAGGCATGGATGAGTTTGTTTGGCTTGTTCAAAATGTTTTGAGAAATAAGAAAACTTCGGAATTTTCTCAATATGTCAAATAACTAATGAGTCACTTTTGAAGGCGTGGATGTAACATGAGCATCAAGTTACACTTAATTTACAATCCCTGGACTATTTTATGGCAAGACTTCTTGATCTAAGTGAATAACAGACGAGCGATTCCACCAGGATCTTCATACGATGTAAAGGGTGGTTAAATTTTAAGGGTCGATGTTGATTTTAAATAAACAAAATATTGGCCAAATGGCCGCCGCGACCTCGGCGGCACACCTCCATCCGATGGTCCAAATTTTCAATGACGCTGAGGCATAATTGAGGTTCTATGCCGTTAACGTGCCGAATTATCTCATCCTTCAGCTCTTGAATTGTTGCTGGCTTATCAACGTACACATGTTCTTTCAAATTACCCCAAAAAAAGAAGTCCAACGGTGTCAAATCACATGATCTTGGCGGCCAATTCATATCGCCACCACGTGAGATAACAAGGCTTTTGAATTTGTCGCTCAAAAGCGCAATTGTTTCGTTAGCTGTGTGGCAAGTGGCACCGTTCTGTTGAAACCACATATTGTCCACATCCATATCTACCAATTCGGGCCATAAGAAGTTCGCTATCATCTCACTATAGAGAACACCATTTACAGTAACTGCCTGCCCGGCCTCATTTTGGAAAAAATACGGCCCAATGATGCCGCCAGCCCATAAACCGCATCAAGCAGTCACTCTTTTTGGATGCATTGATTTTTCGACAATCACTCTTGGATTAACATTCGCCAAAAAGCGGCAATTCTGCTTATTGACGAATCCACTGAGGTGAAAATGTGCCTCATCACTGAAGATGATTTTCTTCGAAAATTGATCATCCAACCATTGCCATTTCTTGCCACCTTTCTGACCATTGAGGACACTTGAAAAGAGGCTTTAGTTCTTGAGTCAATTGTACCTTGTAAGCGTGTGAATGCAAGTCTTGATGCATAATGTTCATCAACGACGAGCGTGAGAGGTTATGTTATGACTATATTTTGAAGATTACTATATTTTGAAGATATCTGCTTCATTGGATGCCATGGAACAAGTTGTTTGAAGATGTTTAGAAACCTTAAACTCTCGAATAGATTGACTGATCTTAAAATTTATTTTTCTGAACTGTTCTTAGCTTCCTAACTAAGGTTATTATATCCTAAATAAATTTTCAGTTTTTATTCTTATTTTCTTTCAAAAACAACATTTGTTGTTGCTTGCCAGAGATTTTTTGTTTCATAAATTTCAGCTTAACGCTGCTAATGTTTTGTTGCTAAAGAAACTTGCAGCGCATGAAAATCAATTTTTTTTCTTTACTGCTATAACTATAAAATATAAACCAATTTTAAGTAAACAATGAGCGCGTTATTATCGTAAGGTTTTTGAAGAGAAACAGAGTGTTGTTTTGTTGTCAGCAGCAAGCCATTTAAGATATTTGATAGTAAGTTTCTAAAAATGATTCTTAAAGATATTTAACAGTAGATTTATTTCGTTTGCAATCAAAAGATAAACGCCTTTTTTTTATTACTAAAAATTTGTCTGCTTCGTATTTTCTCAAGAAATTTTACACACAGCTACAAAAAATTAACGAACGTTCGATTTAATCGTTTATTAAAAATTAACGTTTGAAGAGAACCTTCCCACAGAAAAAACTTTTGTATGCAGCGCTCGACTATCAGCATCAGCATTGTCAAGTGATTTTTTTTATGGGTTTAGTTTGTGTTGTTGTTGTTCTACATGTTTTTGTTTTGGCGTTATCGTGGAAAAATGAAAACAGTAAGAAATTAGAAAGAAAAGTAAGGTTATCAGTCTGGATGAAACATTTAGAAAATTAAGTGCCGGTTGTGATACAAAGTTCTTGTATTTTTAATTCAAACGCTCATTTTGAATAAGCGATTACAAACGAACGTTCGTTGTTTTTTGTTCGAAAAATTTAATTGGAGTTTTTTTGCCTTTAAGTGTTTTTTAAACCAGGGATTCCCACCTCCTAACTCTTTCCACTCTTTACAACAACTTCGATGTTTTCATGATTGTTGTAATTCGACGAATTCAGTTTGAAGCAATGGCATTGTTTCTTATTGCTTTGTTGTTTTTTCTTAGCACCCCATCAAATGCTGCTATCTTGCATTTGAATGTTGTTGTTTTTGTGCGTTCAACAATTTTACTTGTGCGCTTGGGCATACGTGTTGTTGTTGTTTGTATGTGCTTTTGTTGTTTTGCTTGGGCGTTGCCAGCATTCGTGTTGTTTTTTTTAACATGTTCCACTCTTTTCATTCTTTACAACAACTTCAATATTGCAATGATTGTTGTAATTCGGCGAATTAAGTTTTGAAATATTCGTGTTGTTGTTTTATGTGTTTTAAAAAAATGAACATTTGTGCTGGCGCGGATATTGGTTGTGTGCGCGTTGTTGTTGGAAATTAACTATTGTGCCGCAAATCTAAAAATTTGTTATTGGATTTTTGTTGTAATTGTCTTTGGATTTAAGTTTTCACTTAATTCACTTAAATAACATCCTTCTGAGATCTCGGACATTTATTTCGAAAACGAAGTTCGAAAATGTTTTGCTAATGAACCCAAGGGCGGGAGAAATGCACATTTCATTCTCGAAGCGAGATTTTTTATCATAATCGAATCACTGCCGAAGCGAGAATTTCAACATTAGCAAATCGTTTTCGAATAATGTTGGCAATTTTTTTTTTAAATTAAATTTTTTTAATAAATTCGTGTCTTACGCAAATCGATTATTATGATTAAAGAATATAAGATTATTATTGTTATAAAAAAGAAAAAAAAAATGTACATGTTCAGGATTCGTACCCATGTCCCCCGGATGCCAGTCTGCTACGTTATCCACTAGCCTATCGCAGTTGTTGTTTTGAAGCGGCGTAATTTGCTTGATTATGAAAACAAACGTTTGAGGAAGTGGGTTCGACTCCCAGCTCAGACAAAAAAAATTATCAGTTTTTTTTTAGCTTTTGGTGTTTTTTTCTCTATTTTTTAAAAAATCTGAAGGGATCACGAACAAGGTTGCCACTGCCTAAAATTTTCTTTTACCAAAATTCCCAAAAATATTTCACATTTAAGAAAAAAATTTCACATCCACAAAAAAATATCAAATATATGTGATCAATCAAAAAAACGAAATATTTTTAATTTTTTGACATATGATTCCTCCAATAAAATTTTAATAACAAAACCTGTGTTTGATGACTCCTCTAGATTTAGATTTCTTACTACAGTTCAGTAAAAACTGTTTATTGAGGACATTTTTCGCTTTTTACCTCCTCTTACTTGATATTGCTCTTTGTTTTTTGAAGCTGCTCTAAGTTACGCTTTCAGCTCTTTTTTACGCTTATATTTTTTGTGGTGTAAGTTAGAGTAACATGTAAATAACTTGATATATTTTGGTTTCTGTTGAAAAATTCGAAAAATTGAAAGAGCATTAAATAGGTTCTTTGCTCACCTTAACAGTTTAATGAAAACTTGTAATTTTTCTGGCTTATTTCTTAATTTGTTTGCTTTTGGCACTGATAATTTGTCACCGAACACAACTAATATTGTTGTATACCAGTATTCATGTATTCAGGTTTCAAATATTTTAAAACATGTAGCAGATATTATGGTTAACCGAGAAATTTCCAATGATTTTTCTTAACAGTGTTTGGAACTTAAAATTCAACATCTGAAAAGCGCTTTATTTTTGTTGCGATGATATTGAAGAAAACGAGTAATATTGAGTTTGAGTTTTACGGTCTTTGGTACTACCCCATTTTTATATTTTAAATACCTGTTTTCAGTGTCACTGTCTGAAGAATCTGAATCTTGTTTTTGTGCATGACACGTAACCGCGACTCTAATCCTTTAACCCTAAAATGTAATTAAATTATTAAGTATTACGATGGTACAAATTTATAAATGTTCTTTTCAATATGATGAAGGCCAATAATTTTAATACGTTTTTTAAACTAATTGGAGTTCGATAGTGGCCGAAATTCGACCTATTCACTTTCATTCTCTCGATACAAAAGTAATGTGAAAAACAAATTTTCTTCATAAAAATTTGGCAAAAAATTTAAAAAAAAAAAATCGGTGCACTCGTTCTCTGCACTTTGATTTATTTAAAAGAATTTAATCAAAATCAGCTAGAGACACGTGAGAAAATGGTTTTTTTACCATTTTCCCTACACCTATTTATATATAGATAAAAAAAAGAGACGATCATTTAAGGGCGGTAAGGTTTTTAACCATTTTTTATATGAATGCTCAACATCTCTAGAATATTGTGTCCAAATTTGAAGTCAATTCGAGTAAAACTAACGGAGGTACAAATTTTTAAGTAAGTGTACCTCGAACGTACAAACGTACGTGTAGAAAACTTTAAAGCAGTTTTCCCACAAGTTGTGTTTTCAAAGTCCGTGTTCACTGATAGTTTTTTAGAAACTACTAGACCGATTCATTTCAAACTTTCTACATATAAAATACTTTCCTCGAACGTTGACTAAATTTTAATGGTTTTTGATTTCAGATAATTTCCGACCACGACATAGTGAACACCGCAAATTGCTATTTTTCCAAGACGCTCTAGGAAAAGCTCTGTCACCAGCTTGTTTTTCAATATATCCGGAAGAAAAAGAGTATTGTTAAAAGTACACTCAATAACGTACAAAAGATTAAAATAAATTTGCTCAATCCATACAGTTAAAAAAATTCACAACAAAAGTGTTTTTTACGCTAAAACCCTTACTTCACCCTTAAGCTTTTGGGAAATTTTCATAAAAATGTTTTTTGTTTTCACTAGAAATTTTACCAAAATTAAACTTAATTTCACATTTTCACATCGAAAAAAAAATTTACCAGTTTTGGTAAATTTTTCACATTCTGGCAACGCTGATCACGAATTTAAAAACAAAAAAAAAATCAATGTTGCGATGATTAATTGCAGATATATAAGAATTCATTTTATTTTACGAGATTGCGGACTCGTTTCGAATTAGAATCGAATACGAGATATCGAATCCGAGTTTTCGGTTTCATTACTAATTCGAAACTAAACCGAGTCCGCTATGTGGTTTATTGGGATATAATAAAATTTATTTTTTTTTTTAACTTCATATTCATTGCAGCAAAAATATATACGGCCATTCCAAGACTAATGCAAGTTCTTTTCAAAAATTTATCACATTTTGTTTCTACTTATAAAGATATAAGTTATTTGTTTTTTCTATCTAGTTTTTTTTTTTAATTATGGAGCTACCAACTTTTTATAAATATTGTATATAAAAATTAAGTCATTTCTAATAAATCATATCGCTGCCATCTGTTACCTTATTTTTGTAAATGAAGTATCATTAGAAAGCTATAGAAAAGCCATTTAGAAACAAAAATTAAATATTTTTTTTAATTTTTATGCTAGAGTTGCCTACTTTTTGAAAAATTTTAATTTGGTTTATCTCAAAAAGTGAATTTTCGTTTTTTTTTTTTTTTGTGTGGATTTTAAAAACAAAATAAACTTTTTACCAACAAGTAACTACGATGGCCAAATCACACGTTCTTTCGCAATCTCTTTTTCTGATACACATTTCACTTTATCGTTCATAACTTCTATACTGTTTAAGATATTTACACAAAATATTGAACAAAACTGTTTGCCTTTTTAGAGCCAATATTTGTTTTATATAGTGTAATGACCTCACTCGTGACTTTGGCCAATAAAACTGGAATAGATTACGACCTAGTATTAAGGGATCACCGACTAAGAGACGGGTTTTTGCTAGTTGATCAATCATTTCTTAAATAAAATCTTTTAAACAATTTTTGACTTAAATTTTGATTAAGTTTTTTTTTAACGAATATAAGCCAATCTCACGCACATACACTAATCCGTTTTGTTAATCTTCTTGACGTTGAAATTTTTCCCCGAATCTTCTGCCAACAGTATATATTTGTTATCGAAGCATCGTTAATGACGAATTAAGAAAAGGCAGCAAAAGTTTTATGAACCCCAAAAAAGCTGGGCTCATTGATAATCCACTCACATACATACATACAAACGTGCTTAAATCATTTCTACTCACACAGAGTACAGGCACGCACATACTAAAGCATTCATTAAGGAACAGCACTAATTCATGCATTACGTTGATGAGAGTGCTTAATATAACGATATTAAATGGTGTCACTCACATTGAAGCAATTTTATATGATCACAATTTTGACAAAATTGAAATAATCTCTACGGCACACGCAGTGGTGTCTTTTAGGGGGCGGAGTAGGGGGTTATTACCCAACCTTGTCATGTTCTAAGTAGATTTTACGCTTAAGACACATCAAAAGGACAAAACGCTGATTTCATGTGATAAATTATTTAAATAAGCCCCAACAAGTCTGTGTAGCATGTAATTTTTGTGTATATATATATTTTGTGAGTATGTGTGTTTTAAATAAAATTAAATAGAGCACTTAAATTTATAGAAGCTACAAAAATAAAACACTTTTCTATGAAGCAATTACATATTTAATCTATCTTGTTGAGTCTTTTTGCAAGATATATGTTAAGGTTTTAAAACTCATTCTAATCAATTTTTCTCCTTTTTTTTTAGCGTATCAGTGGGTGTTGGTATGAGCGTGTGTGTGTATTTAAGTAAAATCGCTGCATGTGTTTGTATTCACTTCCGTTCATTTTCTTTATTGTTGACAACGCAAAACAAAACAAATTCGCCTGAAGTTAGCAAATACACAGACACACCAAAACAATCTTACACCTACACATACACAGCAGCACACTAGATGAACAGCACATTTAATTCGCATAAAACCATACTAAGGACGCTTGGAAAGCCTTTCATGCGTACGTGACGTGACTGTCGGCCGTGACAAGCCATCAACACGCTCCATTGCGCTCAGCATGTAGCGCTAAGAAAAACAACAACAACAACAACAACAACAACAACAACAACCATGTCAAAGTCTTAAGGCCATCTAGCGATTCTAGCAGCTGATGAAGCTATAATTAGTTGGCGAAAATAAATGAATAAATAATTGATTAAGTAGAGAAAGAAACAAATAAACAAACTACAGATGGCAACTAGTTAGAACAAGAAGGGAGTAAAAAAAAAGAAAAAAGTCAACTCCTCTTTTAGTCCTAGATCAAATTAAAAGGTAGCGTAAATAATTAAGATGAGTTAATCTAACCATTATGCAGTGAGCGACAAGGTAGTATTTGCAAGTTCTTAAGATGGTCTATTTGAAGCATAGAGTGTGAGGCTTATCCTAACTGTATTAATGAAACTCATTTTCTCTTGTTTTGTTTGACCGCCATACAAATCGAAACAAGCTGTACAGATTTCGTTCAAGTTTTGCACAAAGAATAGTTACGGATCACATTAAGGCTTTAGAAGTACACCTTGTTATGGACACGCCCCAAAGTTTATTAATTTCATACAAGTTTGTAACAAAAATAAAAGTAGTTGTTAGATTTTGATGAAATTTTATGTTAATGTGCGTGCTAAGTGTTTGGCGTACAGATCAACGGAATGTGATATCCCGAATTCAATCCCTACATCTGGAAGAAGTTTTTTATAATACAAAACTTTCTATTAATAAAAATTGCATTAAAATTGTAGGTCCAGTTCTCGGTCAATAGCGTACACAGAGGGAAGAAACGTAAAACTGTAATTTTCAAAAAATCCTGTATTTTTAACCGACTTCAAAAAGGAGGAGGTTCTCAAGTTGGTTGGTTTCTCTGTTTTTTTTTTTTTTTTTTTTTTTTTTTTTTTTTTTTTTTTTTTTTTTTTGTGAATGTATGTACATCGATTACTCCTAAAGTACTTGCCCGATTGCCGTAATTTTTTGTCAACATATAGAGATTATCAACGCGGAGGTGCCCGTTTATGAAAGGGGGCGGTATTCGGAAAAGGGGCGTGTCTCTATAAGAAAAACACTGTATCTCAGTAAATATTGACACTACGGTAATAAAATTCACAGTTAAATTACAAGGGCAAGCACAAGTATTAAAAATGACGATCACTTAAGTGGGCGTAATTCTAAAAAAGGGTGTGGCAATATTGTAAAAACTCTGTATCTCGAAGAAAATTGACACTAGAGTACTGAAATTAAGTACAGAGGTAGGTACAATTATTGGAAATTACTATAACAAAAGTGGGCGTAATTCGACTAAGGGGTGTGGCAATATAAGAGAATTACTGTGTCTTGAATAATATTGATACTAGGGTACAGAAATTTATTACAAAGGTAGGAAAAATTACTACAAATTTTTGTAAAAAAAAAAATGGGCGTTAATCGAGAAGGGGAGTGGCAATATTTAAAAAAACACTGTATCTCGATTACTATTGATACTACGATACTAAAATTTAGTACAAAGGTAGGTACAAATATAACAAATTACTGTCAGTAATGTGGGCGGTATTCGATAAAGGGGCGTGTCACTGTAAGAAAAACACTGTATTTCAGTAAATATTGACACTAGAGTACTAGAGTTAATAAAATTCACAGAAAAAATGCAAGGGTAGGTAAAAAATAGCAGTCAATTAAGTGGGCGTTAGTCGACAAAGAGGTGTGGCAATATTAGAAAAACTCTGTATCTCGAATAATATTGACACTAGAGTACTAAAGTTAACTACAGGGGTAGGCACAGTTATAAAACAATTAATTTCAATACAGTGGACCTTGTTTGATAAAGGGGTGTGGCAATATATAAAATACACTGTATCGCGAATAATATTGACACTAGAGTACTGAAATTTAGTATAGAGGTAGGCACACTTATAACAAGTTATTGTGAATAAAGTGGGCATCATTCGACAAAGGGGTGTGGCAATATTAGAAAACACTAAATTGAATACTGACACTACTAACTGAAGAAGTACAGACGTAGGCACAATTATTACAAATTACTACCGAAGAATTGGGCGTTATTCGACTAAGGGGTGTGGCAGTGTGTAAACAACTGTATCATATTGACTTAAGGGTGGTAAAATTCATTGTTAGAATGGGTAGAACTATTGAAAACACTATAACAAAGAGTGTGATATTCTCAACAAAGAGGCGTGTCAATATTATAAACACACTATATTTCAGTCAATATTGACATTGGGGTAGTGATAAAAATACAAGAGTAGGTACTGATAAACATACTGACAAAGACCAGAATAAGAAACGACAGAAAAGCATTTTCCATATTATGAGCATAAATAATTGGTGTTTAATTAATTTATACACTTTTTTAATATACATAATTTTCTCTAAAAAGAAAGAAATAAAAACTTTTTAACAAAAAAAAAAACCTACTTCAAAATCACTAGAAAGTAAAAAATAATTTTAAATTACTTTTACTATTTATTTCTTGGTCAAATTTGTATTTTTATAATAAATATATTTATTTTTTTATGATAATAAGAGCTTCGAAGTCGGCGCTAATATAATCAGATTTTTGTGCAGCTGCAACACACATATAGCATTTTAATTAAGATTTAAGAAAAATTAAGATTACAAATTAATACAGCGTCACCCAAGCAGGATATTTACAAATAAAAAAGTCTTAAATAGAGTAGGGATGGCGAAAAAATCATGATTTTACGTCAATGATTAGCGCTGACTTGAAGCTTTTATTATCATAAAAAAATAAATATATTTATTATAAAAATACAAATTTGACCAAGAAATAAATAGTAAAAGTAATTTAAAATTATTTTTTACTTTCTAGTGATTTTGAAGTAGGTTTTTTTTTTTGTTAAAAAGTTTTTATTATTGGAAAAACTTAAAAAACAAGTAAATAAGTCCAGATAAATTTGAAAAATTATACAGCACCCCGAGTTAGTACCGCAGCTACCCACGCTTTGATGACAAACTTTCAGGGTTTGCTGGGAATGTATACTTTCAAGCGACACCTTCCACGGAAAGAGTTGAGTTGCTTGTCGACTGTAATGTTGTCTTGAGAACTACTTTGAATTCAAAAATTTTCTTTTATCGGTCAAAGCTTATCGCCACGTATTTGTTATCGACACAGCTCTCTGTTGTCAAACGTCAAGATGCGAGATTGGCCGCCAATGGTCTTATCCCAAAAGCTTATAAGGTTTTCACCATTTGACCGATACATACATACCTAAATCGTTTTTGTAAGTAATTTTTGCTTTTCAAATCTCTATTCCTGTCAGGAGCAAAAGTCATAAGATTGCATCAAATTCATTGTCATCCATGCCAAAAAAGCTTTCGCAAAACTCTCTTTGCCCCATAATACTGGTAAAACGACTTATAGTTTTTCTTATGGCGACTGAGAATGAAACGCTGAAAAAGTCTTTCAATATCGAAATTCTGGTTCAGTGAAATAACGCCCAATGAAATAACGCCCAAATAAAAAAAACCTCGCGTGTAGCAACGTACACGTGGCAGAAGTAAAATTTCTTTAAAAGTAAGAAATAAGAGAGATTTTAGTGTGAAATAGAGAGAGAAAGTATCTGAAAAGAAATTCAATCAATACGAAATGGAATAATAATCTGTTGAATCAATATTTGCATCCAGGGACCGTACCGGCTATGATTTCTGCCGAAAGTGTCACATATTAACTTTTATCTCTTAATTTTTATTTTTTCCGACAAAAATTAAAGTTATTTTGTGCCTTATGGTTTTTTTGGGCAAAAATAACAGTTACTTTTGACTTTTATTTTAGCGGTCAAAAAGAACAGTTATTTTCTGCTGTTTATTTTTTCGGTCAAAAATATCAGGTAATTTGTATTTTTTCAAAGGTCATTTTACCGACTAAAAAATTTTGATACCATTATTTTCATTTCATCGGTGAGACATTTTACACATGGTGTCAAAAGTTCAATCTGTCAAGCGGCCTTTAAAAAAACACAAATTGCTTGATATTTTTGACCGAAAAAATTAAAGTCACAAAATAACTGCTTTTTTGACCGATAAAATAAAAGTCAAAAGTAACCTTTATTTTTCCTCGAAAAAATACCAGGCAAAAATAACACTTAAATTTTAACTTTCAAAGAATCAGTCTAAAATTTAAAAGACGCTTAATATTCGTGAGGCTGAGGACATTTGTAACATAATGGTATATTTGAAAAAGTCTTTCAACAATTTTCTTCATTTGAAAATTGTAAAATAACAGTTATTTTCGGTCCTTGTTTTAGTTCAGTTGGTGTTTTAGTTGCTTTCGAATGAATGTCTTCTCAACATTGTCACTTTTTGAATGCTAGATTGCATTTACATAGTACTCGTTGAAGGAGCCTCCGAAAGCTTTGAGACGTGTTTTGGCTGGCAAAAAATTTTCTTAAATATTGCACTTTTAACACTTTTTGCTTTTAATATTATATTGAATTGAATTGAATTTTTTGCATGTTGTCAATCATCTATCAAGTTTTTGATCACAACCAACGAACCAAATTAAGCTTTAAGCTCATTATGCGGCAAACAGGCAGTAGAATTTTTTCCCGCTGGATGTATCTCTATGCCTAAATATTTTCGTTTGAAGCTTAAAGAAATAAATTTTCCGTGCATACTTTTCGGATGAAAATTAATGTTACGGACAGAATGTTACGCGTTCAGTATTAATTACATTTTGTTTGCCTGTTTATCATGGGCTTACGTGGCGTAAAAGTAAAGGTTCAATTCTCGCTAGCGGCTATCATTTTTTGAAAATTTTCATATAAATTGAAAACGTTAGCCTAGAGTCACGAATAAGAGACCTTGAAATTTCACTCGCCGCCAAAGAAGTTTCACTTCAAAAATGAAATAACGCTCAAAAAAATTTCCATACAAATTTGGGCGTTATTTCATAATAAAATAAGGCCCAAAATTTTGGTCTTTATTTAATTTTATTTTCAATGAAATAACGTCCACATATTTTTCATATAAATTTTGGGCGTTATTTCATTATGAAATAAGACCCAAAATATTTTATATGATTTAATTTGTTATGGGTTTTGTTTAATTTTATATTTTGGACGTTATTTCATTTTTTGTTTTGGGTGTTTTTTCATTGGGCGTTATTCCACTGAACCCGAAATTCTATTTGCAGCAAAATTGGTAATGCTAAAACTTCGTCAAATGATATTTACGGAACGTGATCTGGACAATGCATCGGTAAGGATTATTGTGTGCTAATTTATTACCTTGCCTTTGCCAAGATACTCAGAAGATCTATTAGAGTTACTTGTGTTTTTCGATATTCTCAATGACCTTTTTGATATCCTCCAAATCGCTAGCATGGAGTTACTCTTCTCGTAATCCAGTACTATCACTTACTAAATTTACGAAAGCCTCAAGACTGGACTCAGATGATTCCAGTATTTCTCGAATTTCATCATCTGTTTTTGTTTCTGGTTTTGTTGGTAAAGTTTTGTTTCTACATGTACAAAGTACATTCAAAAGATTAACTTACCCTGAGAGTTCCAAGTTCTTGGGCCATTTTTATAGTTTTTAGGAAGGATAAATTAATTTTTCACTGATGTCTAACACAAAAATGGTAATTTTCAGTGTCAGCAATAATAACAATTATTGCAAAAGTGAACCTAAATGAAAATGAAACTGTGTCAAGAATAGGTTAACAGCTTACAAAAGTGAACAAAAATGGAAATGAAACAGTGTTATGTGAAATAAACACAAAGTTAGCAAAATAGAAAGATATGAAGAATGAAACAGTTTATAGAGTGAATTACTCAAATATTCTATAGGGTCAGCAATAGACCCGAAGGGATAAAGTGTACATTGGTACTCTTTTGGTCAAACTAAAAAAACAAAGAAAAAGGAATAATTCTTGTTTAATTATTTATGAATTTGTGTACTCAGCTCAGAAGGAAGAAAATGTTTAAATTTTTTCCTTCCAGCTGTCGTTTCGGGTCTCAAAATAAGCCTATGATCATTTGAGTGTTAAATGAAAAAAATAATAATCATAGAACGTTAGGGGGAGGATTTGATGAAACTTTGACTAAATTTTAATGGTTTTTGATTTCAGATAATTTTCGACCGAGATATAGTGAACACCACAAAGTGGTTTTTTTTTAAGACGTTCTGAAGAGCTCTGTCACCGTTATAGAAATTATAGAATATTTCAAAAAGAATACTTAATAATGTACAAATGGTTTGAATAAATTTGCTCAATCCATACTCTTAAAAAAATTCACAAGAAAAGTGTTTTTTAAGCTGAAACCCTTAACCCCTCCTTAAATGGTTTTTATTTTAAGCAGCATATCTTTTAGTAGTTTATATTTTATGTGTTGTCTGTTGTCTTAAATGACGTTTTATTATTATAAATGCATAATTTTCCAACTACAAGTTTTATACATACATATATTATTAATAAATAATGTTTATTTATGACCTTTGATTTTTTTTTTGTTGTTAAACATATTAAACAAATTTTACTGATTTGAGTTAAAGCGATTGTACTTCAAAGAATATTGAAATTGAAATGTTTAACTAACAACAAGATAGAATAAAACCCCAGAAGATGTCATTGATTTCTAATAAAAGTTGTTAACACATCAAAATTTAAGCAGACTGTGTATATCCTTGTATAGTATAAAAACTTTTTAACAAAAAAAAAACCTACTTCAAAATCACTAGAAAGTAAAAAATAATTTTAAATTACTTTTACTATTTATTTCTTGGTCAAATTTGTATTTTTATAATAAATATATTTATTTTTTTATGATAATAAAAGCTTCAAGTCAGCGCTAATCATTGACGTAAAATCATGATTTTTTCGCCATCCCTACTCTATTTAAGACTTTTTTATTTGTAAATATCCTGCTTGGGTGACGCTGTATTAATTTGTAATCTTAATTTTTCTTAAATCTTAATTAAAATGCTATATGTGTGTTGCAGCTGCACAAAAATCTGATTATATTAGCGCCGACTTCGAAGCTCTTATTATCATAAAAAAATAAATATATTTATTATAAAAATACAAATTTGACCAAGAAATAAATAGTAAAAGTAATTTAAAATTATTTTTTACTTTCTAGTGATTTTGAAGTAGGTTTTTTTTTTTGTTAAAAAGTTTTTATAAGAGAAAATACTGATCTTATGAAAGGACTTAAAACATGTATTTTAAAAATGTATTTAATATTTGATTTAAAATAAATTATAATTTTACAAAAAATATCACATTCTAAATAGTTTTGTATTGAAATTAGCAAAAATAAATGAAATAATTAGTTTTTAAAGCAATTCATTCGCAATACAAATAAACATAAATAGCACGCTCTCACTCATTAAAATTCTGTATTTAAATTTGGAGCTGTACATTGTTTTTCAGATTTTATGATAAGTAGCATTTCACCATTCTAACGGTATATAATCTGACTCAACTTACTTATACTAAGCTTACTTGTAACTAATTGTTTGATCTAAGGTGACTTTGCAAGAGGCAAAATAAATAGCACGCTTTGTGATTATTTCCATTTTCAGGAAATTTTTTAACCTACAAATTTAGAATATCAAATATAAGTTGATGAAATATGGGACAAGGAAAACATGCTTCCGATAAAATACCAAAATTTCTCAAAAACTCGAGTGTTCACGAAAAAAGGGATTGAATGCTATCCAACATTACCAATTATCCAAATCCACGGAAAATAATATACAAAAAAACAGACAACGAAAAACTACTCCTAGGACTGATGTCGTTATTGTTCAAAAGTTGATCCATTTTTAACTGCAACACAAATAAAGCAGAAAATTGAACAGGATTTAAATGCCTCACTCTCCGTTAGTACCATCAAGAATCGTTTATGCGAAAAAAAATCTATTTGGACGTATTGCAAGATGCAAGCCACTAGTAACTATTTGCTAAGGAACATGTCCATACGGATACCAACTGGTGGAAAAACATATTGTGGACTGATGAATTGAAGTTTATTCGCTTCAGTTCAGATGGAAAAATGTATATTCGACGCAATGTCAACCAAGAGTTTAATCCGAAGTATACGTGAAAATCTGTTAAGCACGTTGGAGGGTCTATTCTTGTTTGGGGAGCCTTTTCCTGGTATGACAATGGGCCGATTCATCGCATTCAAGGAATAATAGATCAATTAATGTACAAAAATATTTTAAATGATATAATGCTGCCATATGCAAGGGAAGAAATGCCAATATTGTGGAAATTCCAACATGATAACGAACCCAAGCATACTTCAAACTCTGTGAAGTAGTTTCTTGAATGTCAGAAGTCTTAGGTTGCCCAGCACAGTCGCCGGATCTCAACCCGATTGAGAACCTGTGTAACGATGTGGATCGACGAATTTACCGTTCATAAGCTACCTCTTTGGACCAAGTTTGGACTCAAGTCCAAAAAGCTTGGCATGAAACAACTTTATATGGATATCAAACCCTTACATCTATGGGTCAACGTTTCCAGGCTATAATATAACTGAATGGCTTTCCAACAAAATATTGATTACAGCAGTAAAGTTTTTGTTTTCTTATAGTTTAGTTTTTTAATAAAGATATGGAATTTTAAAAGTGTGCTATTTTTTTGACTTTTAATTATTGATCTTTAGTCACAAAAATTGTTTTAAATTGGCTTCTTATAAAGATTTAAAGTTAAATTGTACATCAATAAAATTGGGAATCATAGGAGATACAAAAAGTTGAGTAAGAAAAAAAAATCACTTGAAGCTAACCTTTGTTTTTTCGTCAAAATACCAAACGATTAAAATCGTGCTATTTATTTTGTCACCACTGTTTATTAGACCGGATCGCAATTTATATTCCACCGGTCGGGGTCTCAAAAGTTAGAGGAACTTATTAAAATGATTTCTGCATACTTTTTTTTCAAATCGGAGAAAAACCGCCGAAGTAATTTTGATTCTCCTGAAAGTCCTTTTTTATTTTTATTCTTATTGACCACCAAAAATGGGTTTTATTGCTATTTTTAAAAACACATTTTTTTAAAACCGTTGTAAAAGATACATTTTTCATTAGATTTACGTGAAATTGTTATTGTTGGAAATGTATTAAATTCTGCTTTTTTTCTGTGTATCGCGAAAACTGACAGAATGTGAGAAATTGACTTTAGAAATATGATTAAATGATACATTTCTTATTCATATAAATAATTCATTTTATTTGTTCACTGCTTTTTCGTCCATTTTTGGATAAATTTTTTTTTAATCACATAGCTTTGATTAAAGCTATACCCAGAAAGAAAAAAAGAACTTAATACCTTTCCAATAATAACATTTAAACGCAAATCTAATAAAAAAATGTGTCCCTTACAGCGGTTTTAAAAAAGTGTCTTTTATTAAAATAGCTAAAAATTCAATTTTTGGTGGTCAATAAAAGTTATAATGAAAAAAAATTTTTACAAGTTTTTTTATGTCAAAATATTTGTATGAGTAAAAAATTTAACATTTAAGTAGATGTGGGCATGTGTTGAGCAAAAAAACATAATTCTTTAACAAAAAGAACCTGCACGAGAATCAAAATTGCTTCGGTGGATTTTCTCCGATTTGAAAAAAAAGTATGCAGAAATCATTTTAATGAGTTCCTCTAATTCCTGAGGCCCCGACCGGTTGACTTTTATTTATACATACAAGAATGATCCGGCCTACTGTATATAGTTAAATTTTATTTACATAAGCAATTTTTCCAAACAAATTCATCCTACGTTCTGATTAGGTTTTAAAATTTGCATAATTTTTTTTTTAAGTTTTTGTACAATTTTTTTTTTAAAAACTCTTTTTGTGCAAAGAACTCCACACAAGGAATTTTTGTTTATATTTATTTGAGAAAAAAACTCAGAAACTGCTGAAATTCTGAAAGAAATAGTATTCCTGTCTACCTGTTAAAAATACTACTCGAAACAGGATTAACTGCTCATATGGCAGCACTGTATGTGGAAGATTTTAAACGGCATGTTATCCGCGTTGCACTCGCATTCAATATACTGAAGGTGGCCGTGGATGGGTTCGAATCTCACGACCGACAATTATTTGTTTTAGTAATTTTTTTATTATTTTTTATCAATTTGAATCATTTATATATTTCGATTTATTTTTTAGTTTTTCTGTTTATTTTTAAGAAAAAAAAAAAATCTAAAAAGCTTCATTGGACTTTTTATTTTCTTATATTTTCTGTTTATTTTTAGAAAAAAAAAAATTCAAAAAGCTTCATTAGACCAAGTTATTACTTGTTTTGAAAATATATCAATACTTTTGTGTTATTTTGTAGAAGATTTTTAACTTTTTTTAGGTTTTGGTCGATACAATGAAGCATTTAATTTATAAAAATAAATAAAAATTTATAAAAATATATAAGAAATTAATTTGAAATATATCAACAAGAATAAAAATTGATTAAAATAATAAAAAAATGCTAAAGAAATAAGTGTCTACCGTTGGATTCGAAAACAAGCTGCTATTATGTTTTCTGGGAAAATTCGTTCATTGGTAAAAAATGTAATTTTTGCCGAAATAAGAAAAATTATTGTACTATTGCCATTTTCGCTAAAAAAAACTGCACAACGGAATCAAATATTTTTTAATTTCGTCTAGCATGGTAAGTAAATTATCGAATTTATTTTGTGTTTGTTTAGGTATAAAAATACCAAAACCAATTTCGTTAAGTTGAAAAACAAAATTATCACAAAATAAAAATGCGTTTCAAAATTACTGAAAAATATTATTATATGTTGTTTCTTAGATAAAGTTGGCATTTTCGATACATTATAAACTGTGAAGCATTTAGATATGCGGTGGGATTCTGAGCGGAGCTCGGTCGCACAGGTACTATAGTATTATTCCTACAAGGTATTCATTATCCAGCAAATCTACAAACGTTATATAGAACCATTTGATATATTCTTAGAAATGTCTTGATATGTAGGCGACCAATCCTTAAGCAGATATGAGTATTTAAATATTAAAAAACAGTAAAAAGATAGAAAACGCGAGTTTGAAAAAAGTGATTATTTTGGTAGGGATAAGTTTTTATTCCTTAATTATAATTTTTGGTTTATTATAACTTTGGTTAAGAAAAGTTTTTAAAAATAATAAAAAAGTTAACTAAGACTATGAAAAAATTTTTAAATAAAAAGAAGAGATATAAAACTTACGGAAATTATCAAGTTTAAATTTTTTAAATAAAAAGTAAAATAAATAAGTTTAACGTAAAAAAACAGGTATTAGTTTTATGCTGAATCCAAAAAATATTCAGTAATTATGAAGACTCAATGTTCGGTGAGTTATCACTAGTATTGTATTTAAGTGCTTTTAAATAAACTTTAAAACCTTCAGTAATGTTAAAGAAAGATTCTTTTCAAAATTCACGAAAATAATTTAATGTAATTTTCCCTAAAAAGGAAAATCATAATCGAGTCTTTAAAAATTAATGTTGTTTTCAAATGTAAATTCATGAATTGACTTTGAGTGGGTAGCCTTATATAAGAAATGGAAGTTAATTAAAATTTTATTAAACAAGAATCCCTGTTAATTATAGAGTGATTTTTTAATTAGGTGGGTGGTATACAACGGTAAGGAAGTTATGCTTTTAGTAGCTTTTACTTGCTGGTAGCTTGACTGCTCAGATGACCAGGGTAGGCTGACATGACCAGGGTATGAATACTGGCCAGGTGATGGCTCTAAGCTTTAACCTTCCTTCATTAAATTTCTACTTTCCAAACAACTGAAATAAAAAATTCATGAATACGAACAACTAAACAAGGAGGTGCTCTAAAAGTTCATGGGAATTGCAGAATAAATAGATTTGACTGAGTCATAACACTTATCTTCAATCTAAAATTTTCATGTTGAAACAGCTCTCCACAAGTAAAAAAACATGGTACACTTGATTCCTTTGGATTAACTTTCTATCTCACTTATCCTTCTCCCATTTTCAAACCCAGACAGACTGTGCTGAATAACCGTCATATATATAAAAATGTTTAAGGAGGTTTTATTAGACCTTCCAAAAATTTTTGTTGGTGCCGAACCTCGCTCAAAATTCCAAATAGTTGATCGAGTTATAATATTTCAGTATTGTTTTATCAAAATTTTTCACTCCATTAAACAGTAAAAATAGCTCATTTCTGGAAAACAATTTTGCCAAAACATAGTGGCAAAGATCAAACTATGATAATGATGATGATGATAATGATGATGATGATGATGATGATGATGTGTAATGTAAACAAAGGAAACTTTTTGATATCCTTTGTAACTTTATATGATTTTCAACACTTTTTTTTAATGACCCCCATCTGGGGGAAAAGCACAAAAAAATTGAAAGCGTCACGTAAACCATGAATTTACAAAAGAGCTTAATGCACAGCAACTTCATGACGTTGGGAAAGAAGATGCACGACAACATGCGAGGGAGGAAAAAACGAAAAAAATACAAAAAAAAAACAAAGAAAAGCATTAAGTAGCGCAGGATGCAGACGTTAAAGAAGTGTGAGGAGTAAATGTTTTTCATCATGTTGATGACTCGTCAGAAACTTAAACACTCTATCGACAAAAATGACGAAGGACAATTTGTGTGAATGTGTGTGTGTGTGTGGGTATGTTTATATATTTGTATGGTTGTGTACTTGAGTGATATCCGCTGTGTGGGTGCAGCCGTTTTTCGCTGATTTCTTAGCATACTTCATGGCGTAGAGTGCTGGCTGCATGCACAGCGCTCACTGATGACTATTTTTTTTTTCTTCTTTCTTCTACTTTTTGTTGTTGCTGTTGTTCACTTACTTTTGCAATTTAAATAATAAGACAAAATGGAGCACTGAGTAGCTGAAAGAGAAGTGAATGCTGGGTTGTAGCAGGAGTTGGTGATTAAATTTGTGTAGTTATGTATGCTGCTTGCTGCTGTCTAACATATATTTTTTGTTAACGCATAAATAGTCGATATGAAAAAATCATCAATCACTTATAACTGTTATTGAATAATCAAAACTTGAATAATAATTAAAAATTCGTGGTTATCGAAGGATGACGACGCGAGTGATAACGGGGAAACATTTAATGAAGAAGATATTAATATATATTTGCTTGTGTTGATTTATATAAAATTATTAATATTGCAACGAACTTCCATTTTCTGGACTCTACAGCTGGGAGTATACTCGCCGGTGTCCAGGGTTCGTTACAGAAATTTTATAATAATAAGAGACCATTTGCTTATGTACAGCTATTTCTTCGTAGTTTATTAGTTATTCAATTATTATCAATAATATTCCTAGTGGCTTATTTGAATAAAAATCGATAGTCTGTGTACAAACAGATATGTTCTTGATTTGACCTCGACTTGCTGGCGATGTACACAGTTATGTCCTTGAGTTGATAGTGACTTTATGAGGACACACTGTTATGTCCTTGAGTTGACATTGACTTAACGGCGATGATCTTAGTTATGCCCTTGAGTTTACATTGACTTGATGGCGATGATACAGACCTTGCTGGAGATGTTGACTAGCTTTCGCTGATACAGACTTTGCTGGAGATGTTGAGACGAAGTAAAACTTATTGGTGGTGCGTGGAAAATTGTCTACGACGGTGTTCGCACTTTTTTTACCTGGAGTTGAACTGTTGTAATCGACTGATATGTATAATTTTGGCGGGATTAGAGCTTTCTCTGGGGAAGTATGACCTTGTCTTGGTACGATTTACTAGACTGGCAACTGAGGAAGTTTGATTACGACATAGGGGAAGAAAGCTTACTACCAATACGTATTTGCGGCACCCTACGAGTGGAAACAAAATATAATTGGGGAAGAAGGGTCCAATCGAATAAGTTTGACTATAATATTGGGGAACAAGACTTACCACCAATACGTATTCACTGACCCTATGAGTGGAAACAAAATATTAACGGAGAAGAAGACTCACCAACGAAAATATGTTTACAGAAATCGACAAGAGAACTCTTAATTCTATCGAAGAAGTTTGACTCCAATATTGGGGAACACGTAATTGCGGAACCCTACGAGTGGAAACAAAATATTAACGGGGAAGAAGACTACCCACCGATAATATGTTTACAGAAATCGACAAGAGAACTCTAAATCTTATGGAAGAAGTTTGACTACAATATTGGAGCAGAAAGCTTAACACCAACCTGTAATTGCAGCACTCTTTTGGGGAAGAAAGCTTACCAACAACACGTAACTGCGGTACCTACAAGTGGAAACAAAATATTAACGGGGAATAAGACTAGCCACCGATAATATGTTTACAGAAATCGACAGGAGAACTCTAAATCCTATCGAAGAAGTTTGACTACAATATTGGAACAGAAACCTTACCACCAACACGTAATCGCAGCACTCTATGAGTGGAAACAAAATATTATTGTCGAAGAATACTTACCACCGATTATATGTTAACAGAAATCGACAAGAGAACTCTAAATTCTATCGAAGTAGTTTGACTACAATATTGGGAAAGAAATCTTACCATCAACACGTTATGCCGGCACCTTACTAGTGGAAACAAAATATTAACGTGGAAGAAGATTCACAATCGATAATATGTTTAAAGAAATCGACAAGAGAACTCTGACTCCACAAGGTAACACTCACCATTAATAATCCGATCGCGTCCGATCACTTTGACTACACGAAAAACAAGGGACCGCTCAATACTAGGACTGGCCTTTTATACCTTAACTCCTAGATGCGAGTGCCATTATGTTTAACCCGGTTTTATGCTGATAGCTTTGCTGAGTATGTGTTCTTCCTTTCTCTCTCTCTCTCTCTTTCGTGTTAATGCTATTGCCTACAGCATACTGTGTGCAGTAATGATATTTGATAATTTTGGAGGGGAGTTTTTTTACTCTTTTGAAAGTACTTTTTGGGACGTGAGAGTACCTTTTGTTAATCTATATATAAATAGGCGTTAAGAACCATTTTTTCTCGTGTCTCTCAACCGATATTGATAATTGTTTTTTAAATGAATCAGAGTGCGGAGAAGAAATGTACCAAATATTTTGTATCTATAATTATAAAAAGGCAAACAAAAAATTGGTCGAATTCCGACCCCAGGCGATACTAGTATTATTAAATAAGCTTTTGTTTTCTTGCTGAGGCACTAGGGATGGGACAGTAATACTTGGAGATCTTTAGTAACGGGATTTTGATAACCAAAAACTGTAAATTTTGTGAGGTTCGACAAAAAATGGGTTTTGAAAAAAAAAATTCGTGGTGGCGTGGGGTTAAGTTGTGCCGCATCGGTGTTAAGAGTTGGTGAAAAGTGGACGAAAAATTAGACAAAAACCTCGATAACTACCCAAGTATTGCCCGTAGAGGGCTGAAATGTTCGACCGACCCTAATAAATTTTTTTCTCCGAAATTTTTCAGGAACATACCCCAACATGCCCCAATCTCCTGGTTTTTTCTTTTCAACATTTTATCGCAACATTTCTACCCTATATTTCCAACCTTTAAAGGGGCACCTATACATATTGTTTTTAAAAAACTTTTTTTTCTAAAATCGGCTTCCATCGCTCCCAGGGTGCATTCCAAAAGGCTGAAATGAGAGACGGACCCAAATTAACTTTTCTTCTCCAAATTTGTATCGAATAAGAAATTTTTAATTATAATTGTAAGACAATTTGAATCAAACTAATTTCTTTTTGTCATGGGATGGATATGTATTTCTTTCGATTTTCAACGACGACTTGAAGCAATTCTTTCCTAATATTACGCCTCTTTTTGTGGCGTCGTTGACAACGTGTAGATGACGCAATATTTCTTGAGCTTGTTGATAATCTTCACGCTCAGTCCAGGTTTCCGGATCGGTAGCAATCAAATCAGTTGAAAATCCGATCTCAGGAATTGCGTAATGGCTCAAATTTTTTTGTAATTCCTTATTCACTTTCTCCGTTTCCAATTGAATTTTTTACACCTCTTTTAAGCCAAAAATGTTTACTGGACGAGCAGGTACTTGACTTCCGTTGCTGCTGATATCATAGCTATCATCTTTCTCGTCTTCTTCGTTGACATCAACGACATTATCTGACTCTATAACTTCTATCATCTCGTTCTGTTCATAGCCAGACGATTCGTCTGTCTGAAAATCCATCTCAAAATTTTTTGATCGTATAACCCAAATAAATACTGTTAAACTTCTGTTAAACCCAACAATTTTTCGGTTTCAATATTGAGAGCAAAATCTTAATCATGCGTGACGTTTGCTTTTTTTGATGATTAGTGTTTCCGAATGTACTTTTTTTGGGCTAAAAGGAGTTGGGAACTTTCGAAAATCGATAAAGAAAGTTATAAGAAAGACTTAATATAATGACTTAATTTAGTTATAAATAATGACTTATTTATGTCTTCCGATGTTATGGATACATAAACGGAATATAGTCGATATAGAGCAAAATTGAAAAAAAAATTTTCGACCGTTACTGCTACAGAAAAATTTGACGATATACACCAAGTTCAACTCTGATTCTTATTCATATGAACGTAAAAGTCAGGCATTTTCACTCGAAATATATTGATACAAAAACCCCTCTACAGGGTCATCTGTCCCTAACCAGCACACATGCATACTGCATGACTCTGGTTGCTCCAAAGTGGTTGCTTGCTCTAAAACTTTACTTCGAATTCAATTTAAACTTTCTTGAAACTTCTGGCAAGGTTTTTGATTAAAATTTCTTTTATTTTGCATTTTTAAAAACTTCAAGCAGCTTTTCTTTTTTTGTTTTGTTTTTGCCCCTGAAAAATATAACAAAAATTTTTCAACATCATTAAAATACGTTCTGGTGTTGTCCATGACAATGAAGTTTCATTGACTATCTTTTTTGTTGAAGGTCATTTTTTTTTTTTTTTAATTTGTTATTCTAACAACTTTCCTTAAAAATTGCTGGTCTTTCTTTTAAACTTTGCCGCAACGCTTATGCATTCATCCAATCGTTTGTCACCTTCAGGCATCAACTTCCACCTCTGTAGTATGTGCAGTTTTTATACCAACATGCAGCTCTCTGCAAAATGAAACAACTTTCAATCTTCTATGGATTAAAAGGACACTCAAGCGATGCGACTAAAAAAAAATATCCCAGCTGCATACTTTTAACTAATTTTTTCTCTTTTTTTCTCTTTTGTTCAACTTCAATTTGTGCATAAAACTATTTTGCAATTTTTTTTCTCAATTCATTATCAATTTTTTCGTTTGTGGTAGAAGCTGTTTTTTCTTAACTCATCATTTTTCAAAATGTTCCGCACTTCATTCATCAATGCTGTGACTCAGAGTGTTGGGGATAAGCTTGAGGATGCATGGCTTGAGTGGCAGTAGCTTCAAAGCTGCTTTAAAGGAAGCCAATACGTCGCCGTTATAGCCAACGTAAACGTCAATACCAGCCAGCACCATCGACATACCGTATCGAATCCATAATGAAAATATCTTCATCACAAGCAGTCTAAAGTAGCGATATCTATCTCTATCTGGTATGTCTCTCAGTATTTCTTGTCACTCGTTCGCTTTGCCTGCTGCTTCTGCTTACTTTTTCGTCTACATCCAGTTAATGTGCGCAAAGTGCATGAAAGCATCCGGTGCTGATTTCATGTTGCATCCACAACAAGTCGAAGTCCTTTCATCACCATGGATGTCAGTCAGTCAGTGTATTCAACAGAAGAAGGCATCAGCAGCAGTAGCTAGGAAAAATGGGTGGGGTGGAATGGGGCCTAAAGTAATGGCTTGACATATTCGAGATAAGAATACAAATAAAAACGTCATCTTTAGAATTTGTTGTCATGATGATTAAAAATTGTTTCATTACTTTGAAAGTGGAAAATTGCTAAATAAAAGGAGTGAGATGAATATTGCTTTTGTGCATCATTTCAAATGCACCAAAATGAAATAATAAGCTCGAAGAATGAAGCTATAACAAGACATGAATTTAAAAAAAAACCAAATAAAATAAATAATTACATTCCAACCAGCTGTTAAAGAAACATTAGTTCTCTTCTCAACAGAGTGTCAAACAATTTAAAAATGCATTTAAATGCACTTGACATGCAAGGCATTCAGAGACGCAACACACTAGTTTTCTTCAGAAAAACGTAAAATTAAAAAGCAATTCGTTATATTTAACAAACAAAAAAAAAAAATTAAACAAAAATTGCAGACATTGTTCTTCTCAGCAGGTAGCTACATAAAATGTCTAAATTCTCAACAGCTCGTGATGAATGATATTCACAAACGAAGTAAAATTTTTTGGAATAAATCTACAAAAAATAACACAAACTAAGTGCTGAATTGGTTAAAAGGACACGGACCCACTACAAATGCAGATAAACAAAATGATGAATGCATAAAAAGGTGTCTGATATCAGATGTCAAGCATGTTGGAGCACAACTGCTCGTCGGCACTGACTAGAAGCATAAATGAAAAATAACTCGTTTTTTTAGGTAGTGAGTGGAAGCAGGCTTGAGTTAGTTTCAGTGTGAGTGATGTTTTCAAATTGATTTGTAGAAAATTCATGTTTTACCTACATCAAGTCATTTTAATGTAGAAATAAAATATTTCTTCACAGCTTTCGAAGATGACATGAAGTGTGCCACGCCCATTTAGCTTCGCATGCAAATCAATTCATGTACATGCCTGTGAATGTTTGTGAATGCAATGAAAGCAATGAACAAAAATAATATAAATATCTATTTGAGGTTCAGGATACACACTTGATTTGAATTCGAGACAGATTTAAGTGACACAAATAAAGATATGAATGTTTATTTATTTCTTAAAAGTGCCACTAGTGCTATTTCTGTTTTTTTTTGCTCAAGTTTTTGCACTAAACCAGGGTACGAAATCATTTTAAAATCACTTAAATGTTGAACATTTAAAAAATTTCTTACATTTTTTTACTCTTATATAGTGTTCCTTAGAAAAAAGAGAATTTTACACCAATCTAATAATGAACTTCTAACAGGTTCCATTTTTATTGGACATATATAGCTATTTCCTGCAAAAAATTTCTATTCTATTAATTTTTTTTAAAAATATTGAAAAACAACATTTTTAAAAATTAAATTTTGCAAAACAAAATTTAAGGGCGCCCTGATTTGATGGCACAAACACTTTATTAATTAAGACACATAAATTAACCTTAAATGCGCTCATGACTTTGAAAGAAAATCAAAAATGCAATTTTGAATTTTTCTCTATTTACAACAAAAATAATTTTTATCCCATATTTTGAGCTAAGATCAGATTTTATGGTCACTTTTTAAAATGAATAATTTATGTAGACAAACAAGTAACGGGTAATTATTATTAAATTTTTATTTAAGTAAGCTGATAAAATTTAAATAAAACTTTAAAACTTAAAACTTAAATACAAAGAAAATTATAAAGAAATAAATTAAGTCGTTTTAAAGATGGCGGAGATATTGGCTTCCCAATTCAGAACATCCAATTTGAGACAGTCTTTTTTCCTTGGTGTTTGGCTGAAATACTTGCTAAAAATCTAACGACAATATTAAGAAAATTTTTTAAAAATACTTGTGGTAAGAGCTTCACAGTGATTGTTATCACATTTAAAAGAAAATTTAACAAACATTGAGAAAGAATTAGATAAATTGAAAGCCGTAAAAATTCCCTGCAGATAAATGGACCAGATTTAGAATAGTTCTAAACTAGTTCCAAAAGGGGCCCGTACTGGTCCCACTACAATACCCTTTTACATTGAACGAACTGACGCTTTTTGCGGGTTGATGTCATAGGAAAAGACAATTGTCCCCATAAACATTCGTTTTTCCCTATATCTGTACTGGTTCCATTATGAATAGTTCTAAGCTGGTCGGTTTTGGTACAGTCCAGAAGTGGTCATTAATAAGCCCTATTATTCGCCTTATTCAGAACACGGGTACGTACAATATAACTAATTAAATTTTTGTATAAAGTTTTACCTGTATATTGTTTGCGAAAGTTAATAAAAGTTCGGAATCTAAATGAAAAAACCGATCCAAAACCCGTTTTGAGCGTATCTGTTTTTTGATTTTGTGTGTGCCTGCTGACAAGAAAAACTAAGAATATAAAAATGAATTCAAACTGTTCTATTCTGAGCGTCTTTTGGACTAGTTCGCAACTAACTCCAATTTCACTAGAAATAAACTAGTTGGTTTTTCCAATTGTCTCCAAAATAACTGCTGGGTTAGTTCAAGATAATGACATGGAAAGTCTAACTTTTGAATTCAAAACATATTTTTTAAAAATTTAACAATTGATGAATGAATAAAACTAAATTTTTGAAGGAAATTTTTTTCGATCTGTTAATTTTTGAATTTTAATTTATACACTGAAAATAAAACTTAAAGGAAATAAATTAAATTTTGTCAAAATATTGTGATGCACATTATAAAAGTTAACCTAAAAAATTCAAGTATCTTATTTTTTGAGTAAAAAATTAAAACTTAAAACGTTAGTGTTGTTTTCTGAGTAAAAAATTTTCAAGCTGGTGTCCATGAATATGCCCAAGTATCTATGCAAACTAGTCTCCGATTTTCTACTTACCAGAACGTTTTCGGTATCGGTGAACAACTTTCTCTCTTCTCCCAGAATTTTCTTTACCTTAAAAAAACTCCTAAGGCCTTCAAGATTTGCGAGTTTTGATAAGCTATTTCAAAATAAACGATTCTTGGATTTTAGCGAGAATTTTTTTATTTTGTTTGAAGTATAAACTTTTGATTTCCAAGATAATATCTGTACCATATGTTTCATAAACAAGAAAGATATGTGGGTTTAAAAAAGGTGACTTTTTGTTGCGAAAAATGGTAAACGTTGCTTTGAAAAATATTAAAAATTTAGCAAAGTTGAAAAGGATATTTAAATAAAATTATTGTTTGATTCAAGCGAAACTTTTTCATAATTTTAAATAAATAATTAACTGTTGGCTTCCAAAATATTACTTGCACCCTTTCATAAACAAGAGAAAGTTATGCAGGTTTAAAAAAAATAACTTTTTGTGAAAAATTTTATATTTTTTATGGAAAAATATTCTAAATGTAACAATGTTTAAAGTTGAGAATCTTATTAAATCAGTTGCTGAACCTTTTATTTTTTTTAAGTAATTCTGGCGAAAAAGTTTGTAGCGATCAAAGTCAGAGTTTTTACATACATACATATCGGTGATTCCATGTCAAAAGGCACACTTTTCAGACATCACTATTTTTGAAACTTCTGAAAGTTTTTTTTGGTGGATTGTTCATCTGAAAAACATAATAACTGCATACTTTTTTTTTGCAAGTCAATTTTTTTTGCAAAGTTATACACTCTCAAAAACATTAATAAATGATAAAAAAACTAAATAGGTACATATATTTAAACAGCTCTATCTTCTATACTGTAAGTCGCACAGACAAGAAACTTCTGTATAGTTTAGGTACCTTGAATGGATCTTTCTGGTGGTGTCATTTGTTTATAGTTTTTTTATAGAAAAAAGTTAATTTTTCTTATCCCTAAATTTACCATCATATTTTTCACAGTCGGCGCAACAACTTTTTCACCTTATAAAAAAACTTTTTGCCATAAAAATACTTTGAAAAAAATGACACAACCAGAAAGATCCATGCAAGGTACTTAAACTATACATGAGTTTATTTTATGTACGACTTACAGTTTAGAAGATAGAGCTCTTTAAATACATGCATCAATTTACTTTTTGTACGATTTTCATTGTTTTTGACAGTGTATAACTTTGCAAAAAAAAAAATTTTGCAATAATAAAAAACACAGAATAGCTATTTTTTTTTAATGTGAACTTCTAACCTACAAAGTTTCAAAAAAATTGGAAGCACTAAGGTCAGATTTTGATAAAAATTTGTCGAAATGATATGGAATCACCGATATGTAGAAATTAATTTTTTTATTCCTTTTTATTTCACATGTTGTTAAAAAGTTACCAATTTTATTTTATTATTTATTGTAAATAAAATAATATGTGCCAAGAATTGCATTTGTTTACAAATTTAAAAAAATAAATACTGTAACAAGAGAGGTTCTCTTTACGTCTTACCAATTTCTATAATTTTATGATTTCTTTTGGCTTACTTTTGTAAGTACTTCCCATACAAAATCATTTTAAAAATTTAATATAGGTTCAAAGGAGGTATCCCTTAATTCTTATCAATACTTCCCATACAAAATCATGTAAAAATTTAATATAGGTCCAAGGGAGGTATCCCTACATTCTTAGCAATTTCTACCATTTCCAGTTTTAAAGGCCATTAATAAAACACCAAGGAAGGACCCTGAAGAAACGGGCCTATTTCAACCATTATTGCAGTGTCTCTTATTAACTTTAACCAATTAAGCATACAATTCCATTATCATAGGAGCATAGGAGCGATCGAAGAGCGATTCATCTTCCAAAGAAACTTCCAATCAAATCATTCAACCGTCTTCCAAATATTTGCAGGGTTAAGCACATTGTGTTTCAATTGAAAATTCAAGAAAAAGATTTCCAGAAAATAATTTAAAAAAAATTTTAGGGAGTATGCCATAAAAAGCATGTATTATGAAAAATTGGTACTATGTATTTTATTCAAAGTATTCTACATCATCAGCCACTACTTTTCTCTATCTCTCTGGTAATTTACGGATACCGTTTCGAACAAAAGTCTAGTTTTTTGAGACAATCCACGGCATCATCATAAGAACGGAAGTGGCGCACATGTCAGGGGTCATCGATGAATAAAAGTAATAGTCGGAATGAGCAATGTCTAGTTAATACAGCGTGTGTTATAGGACATCACAGTTTTTAGTTTCCAAGTATGTTCTGTGAATGATCCCAACAAATGCAGAGCACGAGCTTGGAACCATGAATGTTCGGCTTTCCCTGAGATGTTGTGGCATGGCCACAACCACATGATTTTTTACGCTTTGGATTATCTTAGTGAATCCACTTTTCATTGCCAGTGACAATATGATGGGAAAAAATTTCTGTTGCAGTAGCTGTTCACATGCCAAAACTCATCTTTCGACATCTCTCGGCTTCAGATCGTACAGCACCCAATTACCATGCTTTTGGACAATTCCCAATGCTTTAAGATACCTGATAATGGTAGCTTGACTAACTCCAAACGAATTGCCAAATCTTGTTGCGTTTTCATCAAACATGGATTTTCATCGAGTCATGCCTCTAAATGTCATCTTTGAACTTTTTCGGCTGGCCATTTTCGATGTCAAAATCAACACTTCTGAAACGCGCAAACCACTTCTATCATGTTATAATCGATGGAACATATTCAGGGTATGCTTCGAGGAGCAAACGTTGTGCTTCGTATGAATTTTTGTTAAATGAAACCAAAAAAGTAAAAGTATCATTAAATGCTGTTTTGTTGGCATGTAAAACGACGTTTTCTACGAGAAAGCTGTCACTTTAAAAAAAAAAAACGGACAAGTACTATAGATATGAAATTGGTTATGAAATCGTGGCTTTTAATTCCTACTCTGCAAAATATGACAAAGTTTTATTAAACGAAATATTTTAAGTAAAGTATAGTATAGAAAAGTATAGTTCTAGTACAAAAGCCCTTCCTATGACGGGGCGCATACAAAATATCTAAGTAGCAGATGATATGACAACAAAACAAAACAAACAAATTGGCCATTTCAGCCCTTGAAAGGACTTTGACCGAGCGTCTTATGATCAATTGTGTTGTGTGTGTTATTAAATGTTTGCACACAATTGACCGAGAACTGGACCTACATGTTTTATGCTGACTCCGAACGGCTAAAGTTCATGTTCTCAAGAAGCTTTACATGGCATTATTTACTCTCTGAGGTTTGCCATTGTCTGCAGAGAGGTGGTGACCGATCAGAAAAATTTTTAATTGAAAAAAACTTTTCGCCGCGGCTGGTTATCGAACCCGGGCTCCGAGCATGCTAAGCCACACACTTAACCTGCATGCCACGGTCACCACTTATTGATATGGATATATAGATGATATGACAACATTTTAAAATTCACATCGAATGTTGTTATGTTGCAGTTGTCGTCAATGTGTCGTTGCTGATAAATATCAAATTAATATTGTGTGCATACTTTCAGGATGACTATTTTTTATACAGTTTGCTGTTAAGCTTATATATAATACAGGCTGAACAGGTTCTGGTTCAGTTTTTGGATATGACTAAGAAGCACTGTAATAACAAGACATAGTTATGTACAGTTTAATGTATAGTAGTTGAGAACAATGACGCTAGTCTTCATATACTAAAATTTCCATGTTTTTAGAACAGGTTCTGGTTCAGGATGCACATAACTTAAATGGCTCAGCAATAAACAATCAGAACAGGTTTTAAAAAGCAAACCAATAACAATTATGAACATTTTGAGCGGTTTGAAATAAATAATTGTAATAAAAGTAAATGAAAAAAATTAAAACCATGGTCTAGTCTGCTCGGTTCTTTTGTAAAGAATTTTTGTTGTTGCAGCAAGCCTGTTACTTCATGAATTATTTGGCATTAAGCTCTAAATATAATTCTTAAAGAATATGTTCTTTAAGAATTACAAACTTAATAATAAAAAAAATAATTATTGTAATGGCAAATGAGATAAATTTATTAACTTCAATTGGCAAGAATTACTAAACAATCACGTTGATTAAGAAATACTTTTCGTTTTTTCATAATTTAATTTTTTTTTAAATTGCATTAACGTTGCTCTTGACCACAATTGACTTTGTGATACCACAAATGAGTATAAGAATGTCTGTCCATCAAAGCTCTTGTTTATAATTTACATATTTTTTTAAGTTTTCATGGTTGTCACACCAACTGAAATGCCCCACACTTAAGAAAACTTAAAACAATCAACCATAGAGGTTATGTTTTACTCTACATTTCCATGGAACACACTGCGAAACCTCAATTTTTTTGTCTTTCCTTTCTGTCTCTTTCTTGCTGCTCTTAAACTTTGTTCATAATTAAATTTTAACTTTCATTTTAGTAAAAAGTCAATTTTTTTGTGCTTGTTTTTTATTTATTTTTTTTTTTAATTTTTTTGTTGAATCGCGCTGAAAAATTTTTAAGTTTTCATTCACAAACAGCACTTTGATAGAAGGAAGCAAGGCAAATGGCAATAACAAAAACAAGCAAAATTAATGAAAACGCGTTTTATTTTTTTCGATGCGTTTAAAAGTTTTTTTTTGTGTCATCTCTTTGATGGTATTAAAAAACCATAAAAGGTCCAGCATGACCGTTTGGCTGCTGGGCGAGTGTTGTTGTAAAAGTGGCAGCAATAGTTCTTAAATTTCATAGAAGCTTTTTTGGGTTCAAAAGCTGGGAGTGGTAAAGAAAAAAAAAAAAACTTGGCATCACTGGCGTCACCGTTGCTATGATAGCCTTTGGTATAAGTTTTTATGCAAGCAGTAGCTGCGCGGAGTTTTTTTATATTTATTGTCTGTAAAACTTTTTATGACAATTAAAAATTTTTAATGACACACTTAAGAGGAATTTTTTGAGCTCGTTGTCATTAGTTGTGAGCCACTTGATAGCGGTTGATTCGGGATTTTTAGGATTTGCACAAAAAAAAAAATTTTATTAAATGAACAAAGAAACCGAGACTTTGATTAAAAGCAGCTTTCATGTTCATTTGCAATATTTAATAATTTTGTTCCACTGTGCAATACATAATAAATTCAACCCACAAATAGCCATATTTATTGTTTTCTGCATTTGTTTGTTTTTACTTTTCGAATTTTTTCTGATTGTTGTACATGTTGTTGTTGTTGTTGTTGCTGTGTGGTATTGCCTGTCCCCCTGGCGCAAATCGACAACGAGCAGCAGTATTTTTTGATTAATGTCCAAATTATCCTTCGTGATTGATGAAACGTCAGTTTAGTTGGTGAGTCTGCATTGCAAATTGTGTGAGTGTGAATGTATATCGTTGTGTGTGTGTGTGTTTTGAATTTTTGTATTTATTTGTTTTTATATGTGTTTTTATGCAGTGCATATTTTTGTTGCTGTTTTTTTTTTTTGTTTGCTGCTGTCTTGAGCTGGTCATTTTTGGCTCGTACCAAAAATCAAGCCATATCCTTCCTCCTCATTCTCCTCCAGCCATGGAATTTGTCAATTTTTTTTATCTTTTTTGTATTTTTTCGGCAACATGGCTTATCTTCGCACGCAGCTATACGTACACTTTGGCTCGCAAACACACATTCTTGCACACTCACACACTGAATTTTGGCCTTATGTTGGCCACAGTCTATGAAACTTTTATAAATTCCAATGAAGTATTTACTATAGCGATATTTTTGATGTCCTGCTTCATAGCCGGATGTTTCGTTTGCAGCCTGCTGCCTGTTGTTGAGTGCTGAGTTCGTTCTTTCACAATTGTTTGGTTAGTATTTTTGTTGTTGTTGTATTTTTCAGTTCATATATAATATATGTGTGTTTTTTTATGTGCTTTTTTCACTGGTATCGTCATCCAAACAATCGTTTATTTTGATTTCCTTGCCCGCTACTGCTGCTGCTGCTGCTGTTGCTACTGTTTGTTCAACGTATATGTCTATGTGTGTCTATTTTTGTGTGTGTGTGTGTGTGTGCTTGTTTGTTGATGTTATTGTTACATTGTCCTTGCATCCAACGCTGCAGGATTCCCAGTAGATGATATTCCTCCACTCGCCTCCCTGCTTCGTTTGACACACAGTAGATATATATTTTTTTAGTGCTGTTGTTTTTGTATCGAGAGCGGATTGTCATCATTGCAGATGAATTATTGCAAAAATACTTTGCTTTTTTTGTTTTGTTTTCTTTTTATTTTTGGTCATCCTTCAATTTTTTGTTACTGCCTCTGTGCTTTTCGTATTATATCTATGTTGTGTATGTTTGAGTTTCTCGCATTCGTGATAAATCTATATTTTTGAAACAATAAAAACTCATCTTTAATTTGCGATAAAAATATCAACAAAATCTCATAACCTTGACAATTACTTACTTGTAGAAGGATTTAGAAATAGTTGTTAATTTAAGAAAAAATACTGATTTTAAAATACTTTTTTTGGTGCAACTCTTAAAGTACAACTTCGACGCTTAACTAGTTCACTAGAGTTAGTGATAGTAAACTTCTGTAGACAATGAATGTGGCGGACCGGATCGAAAGAAAGTTGACAGAAAAGACAAAAGAGAAAGCTGATGAAAGACAAACAAAAAAATTGGTCTTTTCAGCCTTTGAAAGGACTTTGACCGAGCTTCTTATGATCAATTGTGTTGTGTGTGTTGTTAAATATTTGTATACAATTGATCGAAAACTGCACCTTTATGATGCCGATTATATGATTCCGATATTATACCGACTCAAAACGGTTAAAGTTCATGTTCTCAAGAAAAATTTTTTATCAAAAATTCATAATAAATGCATTCAATTTGAAATTGGCTCAAGTTGTTTTATGTACACTTACCTGTTTTTTTTTTTTTTTTGATAGATGACTCTGAAAGAAATAAAAAGATACAAATTTTTATTAAAAGTTGACATACCAAAACTGTTATGTACTGTTTATGTAAAAACTGTTTTTTTTTTTTTAAATGGGCTAAAATATTAAAAAAAAATTTAGTTACACAATTAATAATACTCTAAAGTAGGTCCAACCTGACTATGGAATACCCTGAACCTTATTTTTAAAAATATATAATAATAGTATGAGTTTTATACTATGAGAGGTTATGTTAAACCGGATCGAACAAAAAAATTGATGTGCCGGTGCCAGAAATAAGAGTTTAGGTCGAAAAATAATTGTTTTTACAGTGTATTCTCGTTAGCAAGAATGTTTTTAAGCCCTGGACAAAATAAAAATGCATGGGAATCTTAAAAAAAAACAAAATAAGCTATAGTGAGGACTGTAACAAGATCTTAATTTTTTATAAAATTTTTTTAAAAAACAGGGTGTCTCAAGTTTTTTTGTCTACAAATATTTTTTTAAATAAAAACATACTAACATTTTTTAATGTCATATGAAAAAACATCAAATTTCATGAATGTTTTACTTTCAACAATTACAATAGTGCAATGGAATTATATATATATATATATCAGGGACCGTACCGGTTATGGTTTTTATCAAAAAAGTCAAATATTAACTGTTATTTTTTAATTTTTATGTTTTCCGTCAAAAATAAAAGTTATTTTGTGCCTTATACTTTTTCGGGCAAACATAACAGTTACTTTTGACTTTTATTTTATCGGTCAAAAATAACAGTTATTTTCTGCCTTTTACTTTTTCGGTCAAAAATATCAGGCAATTTGTGTTTTTTTCAAAGGCCATTTTAAAAACAAAAAAACTATCGATACCATTATTTTGGGCTCATCGGTGATCACGTTTTACATATGGTATCAAAAGTTTTTTAATCGGACAAGCGGCCTTCAAAAAAACACAGATTGCCTGATATTTTTAACAGAAAAAATAAAAGCCACAAAATAACTATTATTTTTGACCTATAAAATAAAAGTCAAAGATAACCGTTATTTTTGTCTGAAAAAATAAAAGGCAAAAAATAACAGTTAATTTTTAACTTTTATAGAATCAGTCGAAAATTTTAAAGGCTCTAAATATTCGTGAAGCTGAGGCCATTTGTATCATAATGGTATATTTAAAAATGTCCTTTGACAATTTTTTTATTGTGTCTTTTTCATTCGAAAATTATAAAATAACAGTTATTTTCAGGCCCTGATATATATATATATATATAAATATAAAAAAATAGTGCATAAAAAAATTTTGATTTTTTGAAATTTTTCTAATTCTATAGGCAAATAAATGATATCAGAAATACCCTGTCATCATCCTAAGGATATAACTTCTAACAGATCGGGTCGGAAAAACAAAATTTCACGTACCTGTGTCTGAAAACGAAGTTTAAGCCGAAAAAGAAAACAAAAATATTTTTTACAGTGTTAGCAAGAAACTTTTAAGACCTACTCAAAACAATTTGGTGAGAACTTTTTATTTGCGAAATGTTTTTACAAAAAATATATATTTAATTTTTCAAAATGATATCTTATTTTTTATTCATCTTATTCGCATTTTGAAACATTAAAATAAAAAAATGTTTGAAGGTTTGACACAAGAATAATTTGAGACAATTTTTTTTTTTAAAAAAAACTAGTGCAGAAAGTCTTAAGTTAGTCTAGCCCGAGAATGAAATACCCTAAACTTCCGTTTTTAAAATACAATAATATTATTTTAAATGGGCGTGTCCGTGGGCGGATGAAGCTCATATTTTATTTATGTTTCAATTTTGATGAAAGATTCATATTTAAAAAAAAAAAAAAAAAACAAATTGGCCATTTCAGCCCTTAAAAGGACTTTGACCGAGCTTCTTATGATCAATTGTGTTGTGTGTGTTATTAAATGTTTGCACACAATTAACCGAGAACGGGACCTACATGTTTTATGCCGACTCCGAACAGCTCGTGTTCTCAAGAAGCTTTACATGGCATTATTTACTCTCTGAGGTTTGCCATTGTCTGCAGAGAGGTGGTGACCGATCAGAAAAATTTTTTATTGAAAAAACTTTTCGCCGCGGCTGGGGATCGAACCCGGGCTCCGAGCATGCTAAGCCACACACTTAACCTGCATGCCACGGTCAGCACGATTCATATTTACCAAGTTTTATTCCTGTAGCTCACATGTGAATGCCTTTATAGCGTTTTCGCTATTGTGGGTTGTAGGGGGGGTAGGCGTGTTCGTGGATGAATTACGCCCAATTTTTAAACACATCGTAACTTAGGCATAAAAAACACACATACCAAATCTTATCATTGTAGAATAACATAAGTTTATTTATGAAGTATTACATTTTTTGGGTTGTATCGGTGGTAGACGTGTCCGTGGTTAGAAGACGCCCATTTCCCAAAAACATCTCTGTTTTTTTATAAAATACATACGTATAAAATTTTATCTCTGTAAGACAAACA
Source organism: Tetanocera ferruginea (assembly GCA_958299015.1). Taxonomy (NCBI): domain Eukaryota; kingdom Metazoa; phylum Arthropoda; class Insecta; order Diptera; family Sciomyzidae; genus Tetanocera; species Tetanocera ferruginea. The sequence continues at coordinate 91,306,464 of OY282644.1, read as the reverse complement.
TACACTCAGAAAAAAGTGTCTCGGAATATGATAAAAAAGGCATCATATTTAAAGAAAAATGGTATAGACTTTGCTCCAGAGAATGCTATTCTCTAATTGCGATACTTAAAATTCTCTAAAAATGATAAAAAGGTTCCATGAAATAGAAAAATATATCGTTTTTAGAGAAAATTACTTTTTTTTTTTTTGAGAAAATATTTGTTTTTTATTGAAGAAAATATTCTCATAGTGAATTTTTTATCAAAATATAAGAAAAGTTTTTCATTTTCAATAAAATTTCTCTATAAATGAGAAATTTTTTGTGCGAGAAAAATACTAGAAGTTTCCATTTCCTAGAAGTAAAGAAATATTTCTTCGAAAATGTGAAAATTTATTCTAATTGAAGAAAATTTTATTCGAAAAAGAGAATATTGCTATTATCAAAAATAGAGAAATTTTTTACCGGAGCAAGGTATGTGTTTTTTTCTCAGTGTAAGTTTTAAATTATTGCATTGTATGAGAGGTGAGCGTGTCCATGAGCGTGTGACATCCATTTTCCGAAAACATCTTTGTTTTGATATAAAATATATGCATACCAAAATTTATTTCTGTAGGTTAAACATAAGTTTATTTATTGAGTTTTCAATTTGTGCATTGGAAGGGAGGTAGGCGTGTCCGTGGACGGTTGACATTCAATTCTCAAAAACATTTTTGTTTTGTTATAAAAAAACATACGAACAAAATTTTATCCTCTATGCTTAACATAAGCCTATTTATTTAATCTTAAATATTTGGGTTATATGAGAGGTGGACATGTCCATGTGCGGCTGACACCCATTTTTCGAAGACATCTTTGTTTTGATATAAAAAACATGCATAGCAAATTTTATTTCTATAGGTTAAACATAAGCTTATTTATTGAGTTTTCAATTTGTGCATTGTTTGGGAGGTGGGCTCCATTTTTCAAAAATATTTTCGTATTGTTGTAAAAAACATACGTACCAAATTTTTTCTCTCTTGGTTACACATATGCTTATTTATTCAGTTTTAAATGTTTAGATTATATGGGAGGTGAGCGTGTCTGCGGGCGGATGATACGCATTTTTCGAAGACATCTTTTTTTTATATAAAATAAATACATGCTTAATTTTATTGTTATAGGTTAATTATGAACTTATTTATGTTGTTTTCAATTTTTGCGTTGTATGGGAGGTAGGTGTGCCCGTAGGCGGATTCCAAAAATATTCAATAGTGCAGATCCTTGGACCCTTGTGGCCATGGGTACCGAGTTTCATCTAATTATCTCAACTCCTTCTTCTTATCCAGACGGACGAACATGGATAGCTCCACGCACGAGGTGTCCCTCATCAAGAAAATACATACGTTTCTATACCGGACTCGCTTCGTTCTATGCGCTACAAACGTTTGCACTAAGTTAATATACCTTGACCTTTTAGGTTTAGGGTATAATGACATACAATTTTGTTGTTTTAGTGAACAGTACCAGATCAATTTTGCAGAAAATGTTGATGGTTGGAAAATGATTTCCTCCTTCTAATAGCGGGAAATTGCCCATACGTTAAAATAACTTTAGTATCTTATAGTTTAAAAAGTAAAAAATTTTCATCGGGCGGTTAATGGGTTAAATCAATTGTAATTATTAATCCCTGAGTATAATGTTCATCAACTACTAGCTGCCAAGTCAAGGGTGATATACCCCGCCTTGTGGTGTTTTTTAGGTAGTTTCATTCTTACTGAATTCTTTGCGGTATAAGAAGTGATGATTCTATGTTTCAGCAATTTAACAATTAGATTCAGAATTGAAACGGTTTCTGTATCTAATTTCCTTACAGGTGTTCACAAACATAATAGGAGAATTAGTATTGATTGAGATACATCGTCATTAAAATTTGTCAAATAATTTTTTAGTTCACATTTGATACTCAGAAAATGAATGCCAGTCAATGAGAAACAATAACTAAGTCCTTCGTAATAGGTCATCATTGTATTTTAACCATAATAAGTGAAACAAGTACTATTGCTGGAAATGGACAGTAGAGTTAAAATTCATTTCAGAGAATTTTTCTCATTCTCTAGTGATCTTGTCTTTGCTTTATGTTTGTATAGATGGAATTACCGATACGTTATGCTTGTTTTGGTATATAGAGTATATCACATAGAGTGATGTAGAGTGTAGAAGAGTTTCTTACAATTCTTTTTGTAGCAAAGAGAGCCGAAGTTCTGAAAATTTTTCACGTATTTTCAAAAAAAATAAAATAAATAAATATGCTCTTAAAAATCGAAGAAACCTATAAGAAACCTTGGCAGTGACACTCCGGAACCTGCCATTACCGACTGGGTATATAACGACCGCACAAACATCCGCAGATGCATTCCTAAAGCTGAGATCATGGTTCACACATTGTTTGCTTCACTTAAATGCAAAACGATTAATCATGAGAATTCATTGTGAATTATGTTGAATATTGCTAGATGGCAACCCATCCAGTACAGCAACAGCATCCTGTATAGGCAAATAAATTAAACACCCCCCAGTATTTTGAACACCAAAAATCTACATAGATATCCGTAAGCATCCTTATTAATTCAGTTTCATCAGCAACATCATCATGTAGCTAACAACAAAACTCTTGTCTTGGCTATCAGCTCAGAGCTATCAGCAGCAGCAGCAGCAGCAACAACAGCAACAGCATCGCATAATAAATTAATTTTATTGTTGTTGTTGTTATTATTGGTGTTGTTGTTTTTGTTATTATTGTTGTTGTTTTTGCTGTTATTGTTGTTGTTATTGTTGTTCTGCTCATTATTATTGTTGGATTTCGAACAATTGATACTGAAGTTTGTATATGTGTTGGTGTATTGGTGTTGTTTATATAGTCTAGTATGTGCCAGTATCATACATTTTACTGTTGAAACAGTCTCTGAACAATTTTGTTTAATAAGTGTTTCAAATTTAAATGCTGCACTGCACCACTTTTATATAAACCAGATACTTTTTAAACTTTTGACCAGAACTCTGGACAAATATTGAAAATAATTATGTCTTTAATATTGCTGTAGTTGATTTATTTTGGGATGAGTTCAAAGCACTTTGGAGCATATTTGAGGTATAATTCGAGGTACTTTAAAAATATCCTGTCGTTCTTAAGAAAAACAAATTATTAATTAAATTAGCTTTAAATAAACGAACAAAGCAATGGAATACTTCCAACTCATCAAACATTTGATAAATTTTTGTTCATGTTCGACCTAACGTTGGAACATTATGATACTGGGTAGTAATAGACCCAGTTATATTGTTTACAACTGTATTTGAGTTAAAGTATGAAAGTTAAACAACTATAACTTAAAATAAAAGTTATAGAAAGAACCATAGAATGTCAATTGGAATGTCAAATCGTATCGCTCTATTTTGAAATAATTGAAATTGAATAGTTTTTACTAATTAAATGTGAAACAAACAGCAAACATCCTTGTATGAATAAAATATATTTATCACACCTTAAAGTTAATAAATGTTGTGTTAATAGTTGTTATCAGTTCATAAAAGCAAATGTATTTATTATGTTATTTGAACATAACACCTCATACATAAGCACACACACACACATATCCATACACACATTCACACACATCCATCATAAGAGCTGTCACTAACATGTCGTGCATAACCACAAATTTAATTAGAATTTTAATTAAAGTAACATTAACATCGACATCAACAGCTCAGTTGCTGCCACAAAATTGACAGCAACAACAACAATAACAACAACAACAACAACAATAACTAACAGCTATGATTCCTTCTCTGTGTGTTGGCCACATTAATAAACCCTTTTTTTATGTGTGTCAACAAAGAACCCAAAATAAAAACAAAATCCTAACAAAACAAAAACACACAAAACAAAGGATTAAAACATGCTTAAACAACTTGCAGCTGAGTTCGGACTAATTCCCGAAAAGGAATTTAATAAAATTTGCAAAATTTTTCAGTGGCAAACAATAATAAAAACAACAACAACAACACAATAAGAAGCAGTTTAAATCTTTTGAAATTCTATCTGCGCGCAATTTTAATAGTAGATTTCTACTGTTTTGTTTGTGTTTTTTTCTGTTTTTTTTTTGTTTTTTGTTTTCTGTGGCAACAAATTAGAAGCAAAAGGCTTAAATTCAAGGCAAAACCCAAAAGGATACACATCAGCACTTTTGATGTCAGTTGTTGTGTCTTCGCTGTTGCTGTTGTTGTTGTTTTGGCTGAAATTATAATAGGTTTATTTACGATTTAATGCGTCAAACAAGGGGTCGCCCAGAACTACGTTCTAACGCCGCTGCGATGCCCTGCAACTATGTCACTTTAAGTTCTGCCTTTATTCTGCCACTCTTTGTTGTTTAAGTGCTGCCGCCTTGCTTGAGTCTAACAGCTCCCATTACAAGCCACTCACACTCAAGCCTCAACATTTTGAAGCAATTTGAATTTTAACCTCATGCTTAAAAAGGACATTAAAAGAAAATGTCCTACTTTTTGTTATTCATGAGCATCTTGTCAACATTTTATGCGTTGAATGCGCGACTTTAAATTAAGTAAATTTTTAAGAAATAGCTATACCGGAAGCGGATGTTGTTGCGCAAAAAGATGCTTTGTTTATTTAAGTTCATATCAAATTTCTGCTTCTTCCTCTACACAAACTCCGCATACATACTCTTGTCTTAAACTTGGCAGCAGCTAGATATGTAGCAGCTTCTGTTATGCAGCTACTTGGCGTGGGTTGGCAAGTTTTTCTTCTTATTTTTTGTTTTGTTTTGTTTAGATTTGTTTTGTTTTGTTTTGCTCCTGTTTTTTTTTTTCTAAATTAAGTATTCCTTTTTGTTTTGCTTACATTAAGACTTTTTCATGTTTGTTAGTGTCCACTTTAAGGCAACTTCTTCGTTAAGAAAAAAAAAAAAAAAACTTTTACTTAAGGGATTTTGATGTTTTAATGGGTTGGCTCTCGGCCGAATCGTGAGCATCTTGTATTAATTATTGCTAATGCTGCGATTATGTTACTTAGGAAAATAATTCAATTACACTGAAGGACAGTGATGGCGGCATACTTTCATCACTGGCTAGATTCGTTAAATATTTACAAAGTTGTGTTTTAATTATAAGGTGGACGCAAAAAAAGGGTTCAAGTTGAAAGGCCAGCAACACTTCAACTTCAACCACATGCCATCTGAAACAGGTTGGGAAGAAAACATTTATTTTACAGTCTCTTGGGTTTTTGTGGCAAATATAAAATTAATAACGGTTGCTATTTATTATTTGGCACGGAAGATTTTATATAAATTTTCTAATATTAATAATTTTTTATTTTCATTGCAAGAAGAGCGAATAATTTCTTAATTTACATAAATTTTAATGCAAGTAAATTTTAAATTTATTAATATTTAAAACTAGGATGCCGGAATTGAAAGACAATATTCCTTGCATCATTTGCCAAATACCTAAAAACTAGTATTAACGAGAGATGTCGCAAGTTGAAACGGAGTAGGATGTGCTGTTAAGAGCACATTGCTCCGTCGCACTTACAATATTCAATGGACAATATTCAATTTTGTCAAACACCGATTTAAAAAATAAATATATATATATATTTTTAGTTTGTTGAATAGTGTAAGAATAACGGACAATGAGTATCTTTTACCTTGCCTTGCTCAAGCTTTTTTTTTTACTCTTTGTAATTTTTAGTTACACTGTCGGTGACCCTGACATACAGGTTAAGTGTGTGGCTTAGCATGCTCGGAGACCGAGTTCGATCCCTAGTCGTGGCGAAAAGTTTTTCAATAAAAAAATTTTTTCTGATCGGTCACCACCTCTCTGCAGACAATGGCAAACCTCAGAGAGTAAATAATGCCATGTAAAGCTTCTTGAGAACATGAACTTTAGCCGTTCGGAGTCGGCATAAAACATGGTAGGTCCAGTTCTCCGTCAATTGTGTGCAAACATTTAATAACACACATAACACAATTGATCATGAGAAGTTCGGTCAAAGTCCTTTGAAGGGCTGAAATGGCCAATTTGTTTTTGTTTTTTAATTTTTAGTTGAACTTTTTTTTGGGTTGCTAGGCGTTTAGAGGAGTTGTTGCTAGGTATTTAGAGGAAACTTAAAAATTCCTATTTTTTCCTCCAGTGTTTGTAAGAAGTCAATATAAATGGATTGAACTGAAACAGGTGTGTGCAAATAAATGTAAAGTGGTTTTGATGGTATTATATTTATTTAAAATTAGTAATTGTATTTTGACAATGGGTGTTTTTTGAGGATTTTTTTTTTTAATTTTTGTATATTCGAAGGGGTTTGTTGTATGCGACTGTCCGTGGCTGTAAAGTTTTCTTCATAAATTTAAAACTACAGGTGTTTACACCATAAAAAATATAAACTCATTGCCCGTCTTGTTCCGAAAAGCGTTGAATTTTTTAACACGTTGACGGACAGTTGCGTCTATAGCCGTCAAGTTCAAGTTCACTATGTGACATGACGGCAATAGCCGTCCAATACGAAACGGTCGTTTTTAGACACTGCGGCTGTAGCAGCACAAATGTGCATTTACCAGCGTACAAGTAGAAGCCTAGTGTCATGTTTTCGAAAAAAAATTTAGTATGCAAGGTTAACACATTGAGTATGCACAAAAAATTGCTTATTTCAGTCATTAAACCTGTCATTTACGTTTTTAAATTTTTGCTGTTATAGCCGCCATCGTCCCATTACATAGTGTCTAGAGTCCGCTGGCGCCATGACGGTTGTAGCCGCAACCTAATTAAAGGTGCTGAATTAATCAAAATTAAGTGTATTTAAGCAGAAAGAGTAAAACTATACTTCTAATATTCTAAAAATTACAAAAACATATAGTGTTGAAAATCAAAAAAAAATCGGATAAGAACTGCGCCTACCTCCCATATAAAGTGACGTCATCAACATGGAAAAAAATTGATAAATTCCATAGTTTTTAATATATAGTTGAAACTTGACGCTACTACTTTCCTGCAAACTTTAAAAACCCAAAATTAAAAAAAAATAGTTTTATCAAATGCTTTATATGCGTTTTGTTGTTAGTCGTATTCTTTTCTTGTTCACTTTTTTACTTCCTCAATTGTCGTTTTAACAGATTTTTCAAGGCCGTGAAACTTTTTTGACGAATACTTTAGGATATACCTACAGCCTTTAATACTCATCGTTCAATGATTATATATATACTAAAATATCAGATATATTTTGCGCTGAATGAATATCTAATTTTGAATTTTGCCACTATTATATTAAAGTCACAAAATATAAAAATATAAGCAGACAAATGCATGTGTTTATATATGAAAATCAATCACCAGCTGCTTATGCTGTGCCTGCTGCTTTCTTTGGTTTTGTTTTGTTGTTTGTGCTTGTGTTGTTTTTGTTTTAAACGAACTGATTCGCATGCCTCTTCATTGGGCTCTTGTATGTACAACTTCTTTATTGGGTTCTTGTTTGTACTACTTAGAAATGAGTGCTCTATTTTAACACAAAATCAATCAATCACAACCTCTTTTCAACTCAGTCAATTAACACAACCTGTCAAACTTGACGAAATGATCGAAAAAATTTGACATTTTGCTTATTTCTTTTTGTTTGCTCATTTTATCATGCTTACTTTAAACGTTTTCTTTGTTTTGGTCTCGAAAAGAAGTACATAATTAAGTGTTATTAATTTATTTGTTAATTTTCGGAAGATCAATAAAAAGTATGTGCAAAATGGACAAAACAATCGGACCAAAGAGACAAAGTAGAAGAGGTTACAACTTAAATGGAATTCTATGTATACACTTACGATACTATCGAAACTGTTTTTTTATATAAAGGGTGTTTTTTTCAAAGCTTGCTGTTTTGAAATTTAAATAAAACACATGCCAATTATGTGCCAAAAAAATTTTTATTTGGTAGATAATTTCTTGGAATTTAACATTTAAATATAATTTTGGGCATATGGCCACCATGACTATTTTGCACAAAGGTCATTCTGGAAGTCCAAGTTTCGACCACCTTTTCAAGCATTTGAGGGCGTATTTCAGCAATGACACGTTGAATATTGGTTTCCAAAACCTGGTTTAACCAGGTTCTGTATCGATTTCCATTCACGGTGACGGGTCGTCCTTCCTCATTTTTAAAGAAATAAGGTCCGATGATTCCACATAAATCAATGACTTCACGTATCCCCACAAAAAATAATCAAGTGGCGTCAAATCACACGAACGTGGAGGCCAATTCACCGGTCCATTTCTCGAAATAATGTTGTCGTTGAAATGTTTTTTCAATAACTCGATTGTTTCGCCCGCAGTATGACAAGCGACACCATCCTGTTGAAACCACATTTCGTCCACATTCATATCTTGAAGACTTGGCAATAAAACTTCATTGATCATGGTTCTGTATCGATTTCCATTCACGGTGACGGGTCGTCCTTCCTCATTTTTAAAGAAATAAGGACCGATGATTCCACCAGCCCTTAGACCGCACCAAACAGTACATTTATCGGAATGCATTGGTAATTCTTGAACGGCGTGTGGATTATCTTTGCTTCAAGTACGGCAATTTTGCTTGTTGACGTATCCATTCAACCAAAAATGCGCCTTATCACTGAAGAGAATTTTGCGGATCTTCGTCTAATTGACTAAGCGACCAATTACTGAATTCACGGCGCATTTGATGATCGTGTGGCTTTAATTGTTGCACCAATTGAATTTTGTATGGCACCAAACCCAAATCCTTACGCAAAATTTTCCATAAAGTTGATGGACAAAGTCCAACTTCTTGCGCACGACGACGATTCGATAAATTGTCGTTTTCTTCGACACTGGCCTCAACGACAGCAATATTTTCTTCTGTACCCACTCTTTCATTCTTCTCGGTGGCTTGGCATCCAAAAGAGTATGTAGAGAATGTAGAGCACAAAGTGCTCTATAAACATTTTTAATTAAACACTGTTTGAACACTGAAAATAAATTTCTACGATTTGGAAGCGTTGTTCTGGAGTTAACCTATTCATAATGATTTGCCAAACAGTACTGAGTAGAGACGTCACTTTAAACTGTCCAAACAACTGTCAGACGATAGAGTAATCCATATTGAAAAAAACCTCATAAAAAAACAGCCTTTATCAGATTATTTGTTGTATTTGGTTGATAAATTTTTAATTTTTAAAATATCAAACAATTATAACTAAATTTTTAGTTTGTTATTAATTTTTCAGGACTTCTCTTGTTACAAATTTTTTTCGGTGTGCACAAATTTTTTTCAGTGTGCACGATAATTTCAAGTGTAGAACAACAATGTCATTTTGAATTAAAATCAGAAACTGAAAATTCAATAGAAATGTTTGTATATTAAAGTTATTTTAAGAAGATGCATTTAATTTTGAAAATTTATTTTTTTTTTATTTAAAGTAAAAAATTTAAGACTCCAAAAATCGGACAACGCAGTCAGGTCTTTGTTTTTTCATATATTTGGGATAATTTATGTTATATAAGACATGGTACATTAAAAATTGCAAATTTTCCGTTAGATTTCTCTCTCAAGTTACGAATTCCAATGTTACCTATTTTATGTTATTCAGTTTGTCAATATGTCTTATTTATTCAATCCATGTATCAGTCTTTTTGAACTCTCCGACCCGAAGATGTCGTCTTTACAAGAAAAAGTCCGCTAAAGTGTTGTGCACATTTACTTAAACAATAAAAACGCTTCCTACAAAAAAATTGCTAAGCTTGCTAAATGCTCGAAGAACAGTTTTTCGATTCTTAGAACTCAAATCCGTCTCGAGAAAGAAAGGCACGGGTAAAAAAATTACTGGAAGGGACAAGGAATTGGAGAAGAAGGTCATAAGAAGTTTGAAACAAAATCCCAAACTTTCCTTAAGTGATGTGGCAAAAAAATGTAATACCAACCACGTTAGAATATTAAGAATTAAGCAAAGATGTAATATAAAGTCATATAAAAAATATTTTGTACCCCAAAGGGCACAAAAACAACAAACTGTAGCAATTAAGCGAAGCCGAAAATTATATAATCATCTTGTGACCAATAAGAACACATGCATTATCATGGATGTTGAAACCTATATAAAAAAATTTTCGTTCGCTTCCTGGGAGGCAATACTTTTCTGCAATTGATAGAGGTAAGGTTCCTGAAATATTTAAAACTATTCAACGAGAAAAATTCCCCCAAAAATTCATGGTGTGGCAGGCCATTTGCCAATGCAGTAAACGAAGCACTCCATATATTGCGACCGGCACTTTAAATTCAGATATATATATAGAAGAATCTTTGAAGAAAAGACTTTGGCCTTTAATTAGAAGTCACACTTCTCCGACAATATTTTGGCCCGATCTGGCAACATGCCATTATTCATCTTCGGTGAGGAATTGGTACCAGAGCAAAAACCTACATTTTGTTGAGAAAGATTTAAGTCCACGCAACTGCCCAGAATTAAGACCTATTGAAAGATATTGGGCTATAATCAAAACTTAGTTAAATAAATATATTCGCTCAGCCAAAAACCTCAACGACTTCAGAAAAAAATACCTGCAGGTGACAAATATGGTCACCAATAAAACTGTGCAGAGTTTGATGTGACCCATTAAATCCAAGCTCCGAATTTTTCAACGCCAAGCAGTAAATAAATGAAATTACTTTACCTTCATTTTTATAATACCACAAATATTTTACAAATGAATAAAATTTTTTTGTTGTAAGATTAAATAATAAAAAAATTAATTTTACTTTTTGCAATTTTTGCTGTACCACGTCTTATTTGGTTTTCTAACCATTTGATAAAAAAAAATAAATTCCATTTTCAAATGTAAATCCATTAACACTGTAATCAGTGTAAAGTGTATGTAATGTAAAAAAAGTATGCCAAACTACCTTTTGAGCAAATTTTTCTTCAAATGCCAAAAATTTCAGTTTTATATCTTTGTAAATATAGAAATAAGAGCAGAAATAAACTCATGCTCGCGTTTCACTTCATTTTTCCCCAACGAGCGACTCCCGTAATTCGGTAACTTGTGAACAAATTCGTACAGATGTTAGGAACATTAGAGGTCTTCACTAAGGGAAAAAGTTATGTAGTCAGTACAGAGACAGCTATGTAAAATCTATTCACTGCAACTTGTATGAGAACGCAACGAGAGCAGTATTTACTGAGTAAAGGGAGCGTGTACTGACTACATATCAATTTATTCACTTTTTAAAATGAATAAAAAATGTATTCAATACATCATGTTATGTGTTGAATACATAGCAGACTTCAATAGATACAAGCAACGTGTACTCAATCAACGTGTTATGTAATTTTTTACAAAAACTTTACTCAATACATAAAATATAGACTCAGTACATTTCTCGCTTGCAACACGACATCGTACATATGCTATAGACTCAGTACAGCGAACGTGTACACATCAATGGAAGTAATAAATGTACTCAATACATAAAATATAGACTCAGTACACGTCCCCCTTATAAGATTGAAGTGACACATTTATTCAGTACATAAAATATGGACTCAGTACACGTCCCCTTATACGATTGAAGTGACATATTTATTCAGTACATAACATATGGACTCAGTACACGTATCTGTTGCACATCGGCACACGATTTTGCTGTTTTATGTCATTCGTTTCTTGATTTTCAAATAAGTAACACCTCTAAAGCCTGTAGAAAATCAGAGCGGGAATGAGTTTATCCACTGTACTCTAGAACAAAAGCGATGATTGGATAAGAAATAAATGGCTGGGTTTCTATAAGTAATTGGCAATAATTTTGTGAAATCTAGTCATTTCTTTATTAAGTTATTTATTGCATTTGTTAAGAGGGTGATTTGGGTGATGTACTCATTAAATTAATGTATGCACTAAAAATATGTAATGAGTAAATTATGTATGTACTCATTACATAAAATTATGCATTTAAAATATGTAATGAGTAAATAATGCATGTACTCATTGCATAAAATAATGTACTCTAAATATGTAATGAGTAAATTATATATGTACTGAGTCAATAATCTATGTAATACGTACATAAAATCTTTACTCATTGCATAAAATTATTTGTAACAGTTTGCGATGAGTACAGTGTGCATGTACTCACCACATACATCCATGAATTCACGACACATATTTATGCGTTGAGTACATAAAATTCTTTATTGACTACATAACCGCTTAAAAGCATTATGTAGTCAATAGAGATTGCAACATGTACTCAATACATGAAAAATGTAAAATTTTTGTGTGTAGAAAACTATGCGATGAGTACATAAATTTATGTATTGAGTCCATAGGTTTTTCCCTCTGTGTTATAACCTTATTTTTATTGAAAAAAGTCAAAGGTATTATTATTACCAGTTCTTTCCTGTCAAAAATGACGGGCCCGTTTTCACTTATTCGATTTCAAATTATTCAAATAATAGTTTTTAGTTCCAAATACTTAAAAAATACCTCAACCATAGTAGGTACGATGAAATTTTTTTTAAAATTTTTTGTAAAACTGACTTTCAACAAAACTTTCAAAATGAAAAAAATAAAAATTTTTTGAAGTTTCAATAAATCACAAAACAAAAAATGCCTTAAAATATGCTCTGAAATTTTTCAATAAAATAAAGCGTTCCGCACTCACTTTTTACGGAATTATCCCAGCAGTTATTTTGGAGACAATTGGAAAAACCAACTAGTTTATTTCTAGTGAAATTGGAGTTAGTTGCGTACTAGTCCAAAAGACGCTCAGAATAGAACAGTTTGAATTCATTTTATATTCTTAGTTTGTCTTGTCAGCAGGCACACACAAAAACAAAAAACCAGATACGCTCAAAACGTGTTTTGACTCGTTTTTTCATTAAGATTCCGAACTTATTTTAACTTTCGCAAACATTTTCGATGAAAATGGTAAATGGTAATATACAGGTAAAACTTTAAACAAAAATTTAATAGGTTATATTGTACGTACCCGTGTTCTGAATAAGGCGAATAATAGGGCTTTCTAAAGACCACTTCTGGACTGTACCAAAACGGACCAGTTTAGAACTATTCATAATGGAACTAGTACAGAAATAGGGATAAACGAATGTTTATGGGGACAATTGTCTTTTCCTATGACATCAACCCGTAAAAAGCGTCAGTTCGTTCAATGTAAAAGGGTATTATAATGGGACCAGTACTGGCCCCTTTTGGAACTAGCTTAGAACTATTCTAAATCTGGTCCATTTATCTGCAGGGATGTTATAGTAATAATAATTTTTGGTTTTCCGCTTCGCGTGAGATATAATGTAAAAAAAATGTTGCTCAATATAAAATTGACTTTTAAACGTGCAGGAATTGATTTACTGCAAATGTTAAATTTATGTCATATTTTACTCCCTTAATAAAGTTCAATTATGCAAAATATATGCAAAATTTGATATTTTTATTATAAATATAACGAATGACCTGGAGAAGAATAACAGGGTAATGAGTGAGGGTCGCCCCTCCCCCCCAGCTTACTTGTTTGAATTTTCCCACGTTCGTCTATCAAATTTCCACCCCTTTGACGCCGGCTTAAAGAAAATTAAACTTCAACTCATTTGAGCTCATTAGCGTTAATTAAATTTTTTACAAAAATATATATTTGCGTGGGTCTTGAACACGATACTCATTATTTTACAGCTAGAGTTAAATTGAAAACAAAAAAGTTGCACTTAACAGATATAATTATATTCGTTAAACCTTGATTCTTGTCGTAAACATTTAAAATTAAAAACTTATTTTTTATCATTGGCTTTTGATATTGCAACGTTTTATTAAAAATTGCCATAATTAATAATTAACAGATGCATGCCTGAAGTCAGAGTTGCATAAAGAAGAAACAGAAGAAAACAAAAAAAAAAAAAACAACAACATGGCCTGCAGAAGCAACCAAACAAATCCAATTTGTGCACGCAGTCAAAAAATTAAGCCGTGTATCACGTGTTACAAAATGATGACAATATTTCGCCCGAACTGTTAAGTTTTTTTTTTTTAATATTTTTGTTGGTAAAAAATTTGCAGTTTCAATATAATTGCATGAGTTGACTGTGTGAATGTTTGTTGTCTGTTATGAGGGTGTGTGTGTGTGTGTCTGTTTGTGTAAAGCAATATTGTAAATTCTGTAGAATTATTCAATCATACGTCCTGATGTCCTTTTTGCACACAGCAGTTTTTTTTTTAATTTTTTTTTTATATATATTTTAAGCAATGGTTTCATTGCGTTGTTGTTTGAGTTGCTTTCTGTTTTTTGGTTTTTGTGTGTGTTTGTTTTTCTGTTTGTCTGACTGTCTGTTTGGCTGTGTCTGTATGTGTCTGTCTCACTTCCTGTTTATGCAAATAAATTCTTTGTCATATGTTTGCAACCAGCGAAGGTGTTTCTTTTTTGTTTGTTTTTTTTTCATTATTTTACCTTTTTACCGTTGTAATTGCATTTTCCGCTTGCAAGGACAACAAAAAATTACAATAACAAAATATAAAAAAATTTAACTGAAATTGTAACAGGATAACCATTTTAAGCGTAACAGAGCAGAGTAAATATTATTATTTTCCGCCGTTGCAGTTTTATTTAATTCTTTTCGAACCATGCTGTGTAAAACCACAAAAGTTAAAAGTTTTATTTTTTATTATTTTTTTTTTTTTTTTTTGTTTTAACTATCAATAAGTTTTTATTTGCCAACTTATATTTCGTTGCAGACCACTAGAAAGCAAGCGTGTTTGTGAGCTCGATGTACTCGGTTTGTTGCAATGGAAATTAATAAAAAAATCTGCCTTTATTATTAGTGCTTGTTCGAATGGTAGAAACATATAAGTCAAAATAAAAAAAAGGACCTTCCAAAAAATGCTAAATATCTTGCAAAGTTTTAACCTGATAAAAACAAACAACACATCAAATTACTAAAAACTTAAAAATTTGCTATTGAAATGGAGTAATAAAATCTGTGTCTAATTCAGTTTTTTAAATATAAGTTCTTATCAAAACCTTTAAAGAAGTAACATCAATTTTAACCACTCAAAAAACTCAAGTTGAAATGCAACACAAATGGTCTGGAAAAGCTCTAGTTAAGTGATAGAGTTTCTTAATTTTAGTCGTTAAACACTTAGAAGGTAAAACAACAATATTTCAGCTAATTACAAAAGAACCACAACTACTGTGGTTAGTAGCTTTCAGCAAAACCGCATAAAAAAGCTTATTAAGTAAGCTTACTAAAAATAAAATGGTTCCAAGTCATTATGTGCAAACATCAACTTGGCTGATGTAAACAGAAAAAAAAAAAAAAAAAAAAAACAAACAAATCCCAGTCAAGGTTCATAAAATTTATAAAATTTAAATTGATTCTCAAGAAAATGTTGTGAAAACAGAACCGCTGAGCTTAGTTGGATGAATCCCGAGTGAATGTCGTTAGTGCGTTGGAAAAATAAAAACAAAATCAATTTCATATTTTCAGCTCGGCAAAAAAAAAAAAGAAAAAAACTCAAAAGCAACATTATAAGAAAAACAACTTTTCTGACATAAGGAAGCTCACGAAGAATAACGTTTACAAAGCAGAAAAAAAAAACTAGCAGAAATGCAAATGAAATACTTTTTTTTTTGCTAGTAGAGAAGTAAGACTTAAATGCAAGAAGGGGATGAGACGTAAGAACACAGCAGTAAAATCAATTTCTACTGTGATTTCAGTGAAAGTCAGACGAAGCAGACCAATTTACATTTTTTTATGAAATAAATTAACTAAGTATTCTTGCCGTACAACAGCGTTATAGCGCTCTATATTGGCGTCTAATAATAGCACAGCTTGTGCTTTCTTTTGAATCGATCTTCTAAGATATTCTTGATTATGTTGATGGGTTTAATGAGGTCGCTGCGATGAAAACACAAGACAAAAAATGAGTTATTAATAAAACCTCAACTTAAAGAAAAGTTAATAAAGTTATATAAAAATATAAAAAAAATTGGAAGTACCATGAGAAGGTTAAGTTGATTTACTTAACCTTTTTTGCCTGAAAATTACACTCTTCACACAGTAACTTTGATGCTATGCAAATATTAACAAGAAATTTCAAAACAATTTAAGTTCAATTATTTGCAAGATTGCTCTACAAGATGCCTGATTTTTAGAATTTCAAATTTTGTCAAATTAAATTTGGTAACATTTTTTGAAATCTCGAAAGAAAATTTTCTTAAAAACATTTTCACATTCTTTTAAAAAAAAATGTTTTTTTGGAACGTTCAAGCATAACTCTCCTCTTCTCAGCATCTTTAAGACAGCCGTGATGTTAAGTAGTAGCGTGCTTGGCTGCCGAACTTCAGGGTCCGGGTTCAAATGCCGGCCGGACATGCGAGTATTCTTCACTATAACCCTTTACGGCCCGTCTGAAGCGACTGTGCGATGTGCACTCAGAACAAAATGCCTATCTTTCTATAATAAAAATTTTCTCTTTTATCGGGAATAGCAATTTTCTATTTTTCAAATAAAATTATCTTCAATCAGAATAAATTTTCACATTTTCGAAGAAATCTTCACTTGTGGGGAAATGGAAATACTTCATGTCTCTAATAATCATACGAATTTATCGCTCGCAAAAAATTCTCATTTATAGAGAAAAATTTATTGAAAAAGAAAAATTTTTTCTATATGGGCATTTCCATCGTAACTCACGCGACATGCGTACGTCATTAAGCTATGTGTTCTTGGAAGTTTATGTTATTAATGAAAAAAATTTCGAATGTACACATATCAAGAAGAAATAGTAATTATGATTTGCCAAAATTGTCGTTCCTGTAACTAATTTAGAATAGCAGTGGTAAATATGGGCGTAACTCACGCGACAAAAAAAAGAAGTGTGTTTTACAAATAAGTTAAGATTGTAAAAATTCCGCGAATTTTTCCAAATATCTTGTTTTTGTTTATAATTTTTAAATAAAAGAAACACAGTGAAGTTTCAAAATAAAGTGAAGTTTCTCACTTTACTGATCAACTTTGCCTATTTAAAAATATTTAGAGTTTCCAAAAAATCTTTGTCGTAACTTATGCGACATAAGCCACGCGAAAAAATTTCCGTTAAGAAAATGTGTATTTAAGAAGACCAACTAAGGCTTTTAAAAAAGGTTTTATATTATTAAATATTAAAAAAAAAGTATTCTATTACAACAAATAAATTCTGATTTCAAGAGTTAAACAAAAATGATAAAAAAAGTGAAACGTCTACACTTCAATTGTATACATCTTCGACTTTAATACAAGTTTTATCGACAAATGAAAAGAATTCATATATTTTTATACCCACAATATTGCGAGCATTCGTCATTTTACAACAGTATTTTACTAGATTAAAACATTGGACTTTGAAATACGTTATATTTTTAAGCTGTGGTTGACATTTTCGTGGACATGCCCATTTTTTGATAAAAAATTCACTATGCAAAGTATTTTCTTGAATAAAATCAAATCTTTTCTCAAAAATAAAAAGGTTATCTTCTCTCAAAACGATATATTTTTATATATTTCTCTTTTTCATAGAAGCTATTAACCATTTTTAGGAAATTCTTTGGTTCACATTTTGAGAAAATCATTCTCTGGAGCATTCATGCTTTTTTATCATATTCCGAGAAATTTTTTTCAGAGTGTAAATAATCCTTTTGGAGAACCTAATAACCTAACCTAATTGTTCTGGAAGTTTTGTTTCAAATTAGCTTTTTTGAAAATGGCAGCAAAATTTGTCTGTGTTAAGTTTTTTTCATTTCATTTCTCATTTTTAGCCAACTGGAATCAAAATTTACCGAACTTTACGACCCAAAAAAGTTGAAAGTGTTGGTAGAAATGTTTGTAGAAAATTTTTTTTTTTTTTTTGTTTCACTTGATTTTCCTTTCTTTCTTTTTCTTTAACTTTCTTTTTCTTTCTTATTCCATTTTCGTACCAACGCCAAAATGTACTAAACATGGAACACCTGAATACTTTTTTAAAGAAAAAAAAAGTTGTAATTTCTAGTTTATAGTTTTTTTAGTCAGAACTATGGTCAGACACAGGGGAAATATGAATATCTTCATTAATTTAAGGATATTATTATTTGGATAATCTCCTAATTTTGGTCAAATATTTGTCTGTTTTTTTGTCTAAATTTTTCACTAATTCTTTGTTATTATCCTTGTCAGAAACTTACTTTGCCATAATTGTTGTTTACACATTTGCTCAAATATGTATCTTTATCCTTGTTTGAACTCTAGCCTTAATCCGTGTTCCAAGTCTTATCGCTATCATTGTCCTAATTATTGTCCACATTTTTATTCAAATCATTCTGTTTATTTTTTGTCGGCGCATATTAAAATTCTTAATCATTAAGCCGGATCGATTTTGTATGCAGAAAAAAAACAAAACAGCCGGACACCGACTCAAAAGTTAGAGGAACTCTTAAAATCTATTTGTGCATATTTTTGTTTTTTTTTTTGAATCGGAAAAATACCCATTGAGCGGTTTTGGTTCTCGTGAACCCCTTTTTTGGCCAAAATAATCAAGTTTTTTGCATATAGCTTTTTTTCTTGAGCATGTTACAGTATGCTTCAGAATGAAAACTAAGCAAAAAAGTAAAGATAGTATACAAATTGTGGTTAAAAAAATGTTCATATATATTGTCTTTAAAAACTTTAAAGATCAACAAAAAAAAATCGATATTACGTCATTTTCGAACAGGTATTTTTTCAAAACATCCATAAAATATGTATTTTTCATTGTATTCACATGCATTCAAGCTTTTATTTCCATTGATTTATATAATGGTGTGGTTCCTCTGCTTTGGTCTCTGCTTTGGTTCCTCTTACTTTTGAGTGAAATCTAAATTTCTTATTAATCATGCCCTTATTCTCGCCTAAATGCTTTTCCGATCTTTGTCCAAAGCCTTTCATAATCCTTATTCTAATACTTCTTCTAATCCACTTTTACTAGTTCAAATTCTTGTTTGCATTATTATCTTCGTCCCGATAAACTTCTTAATATTTGTTATAATCTTTATTCTAATACCGATGCCTATGATTGTCCCTAACATTTCTAAATTCTTATCCTAATCCTTATTCAAATCGTTATTCTTTCACCGAGCTTCTTATGATCAATTGTGTTGTGTGTGTTATTAAATTTTTTGCACACAACTGACCGAGAACTGGACCTACATGTTTTATGCCGACTCCGAACGGCTAAAGTTCATGTTTTCAAGAAGCTTTACATGGCATTATTTATTCTCTGAGATTTACCATTGTCTGCAGAGAGGTGGTGACCACTCAGAAAAAAAATTTTTATTGAAAAAAACTTTTTTGCCGCGACTGGGGATCAAACTCAGGCTCCGAGCATGCTAAGCCACACACTTAACCTGCATACCACATCCTTGTATCAATGCATGTATAAAATCTTGTCTTTATCCTTTTCTTGCCAATATTTTTTTATTTGTACTCTAGTTTTTATCATAAAACTTGTTCTTATCCTTGTCTTAATCTATGCATCTTTGTCTTAAGCCTTATCCTCATTTTCATTCAACCTCTAGCCCTTGTCCTAGTCACAGTCAAATCATTATCTTAATCCAGCCATTTAAAAGTTTAAGCCATTCTCAAAGTTTCTGTCTGAATTCTTGTCTTGTCGTCTCATGATCTGTACAAAAATCTTATTCTAGTCCAAATATTTTTTTCAATTCTTCTCCGAATTCTTATTTGTTTTTGGCTTCTAATGTTTTTCGGCTTCATAATCCTTGTCTTTATTCTTGCCGATGTCGTTTTGTTGATTCTTATCCTTATCTTTGCCCAAATCCTTGTCGTAATTCCTGCCCAAGTTCCTGTCTTAAGACGGTATTCTAGTCTAGAGGTAAAAATTGTTTGTGCTTTTTTTAAAACTCGGTATAAAAACCAAAAATTATTCTTACAGCCATTTTCTTTTAACATATTAATTGATATTTTAATAAACTTACAAAAAAAAAATAAAAAATTAAAAAAAATTTTGAAAAATTTAAATATAGCAATGTGTCAAAGAATACAAACAGAAGAACAAACAGAAGTTCAACGGAAAAATGCGCAAACAGTAAAACAGCGGTGCATGTAACAAAAACCTTGTTCTGTACCCAAGCGAGTACAGTGGGAGTAAATGGGTTAAACGCGTTTTTCTCGAAATGCTTTTTCTAATTTGTCTGAAGTGATTTCTCAAGTTCTTATAAACTGATTTACTTGAAATTTGGTGTGGAGCTTCTTAATATATCCTTAGAATATTTAGAACTTTTGTTGGACTTATAGCAGAGAAGGGCACAAATTAAATTTACTTTCACACGGGATTGGAAGCAAATGCTGCTTGCGCGACGTCGACACACGTTCACTATAAACTATTTCGTGTGGCTTAAGATCGTGTGCATTCGGCTGTTGGTTTGTTTTTATTTTGGTAGCAAATCAAGTCAGTTGCTTTTCAGCATTTGTTGAAAAAGCATCTCTTTGCGCAATTTTTTAAAATAACGCGAGAAAACACGTAAAATTTATCTTCGTTTTTCTCTGCTTTTCACACAATCAAAGAATGTGATAGTATGTGTGTGCCCATAACTGATCTATAATTATGATATATGATTTTTTACTATTTGAAAAAATAAAAAACTCTGAAAAAAAGAGGAAAAAACCATTTTTGCAAAAACAGCCGCAATTTTGTAAAAATTTTTATTTTGAATTTCGGTAGTTCAGACAATGACTATTGCCTTTAGACTTTTGCCGTCTGCTTTTGCCTTTTGCCTTTAGATTTTTGCCTTTTGACATCTGCCTTTGCCTTTTGCCTTTTGCTTTTTGCCTTTTGTCTATTGCTTTTTGCCTTTTGCTTTTTGCCTTTTGCTTTTTGCTTTTTGCTTTTTGCTTTTTGCTTTATGCTCTATGATTTTGCCTTTTTCCTTTTGCCTTTTGCCTTTTGCCTTTTGCCTTTTGCCTTTTGCCTTTTGCCTTTTGCCTTTTGCCTTTTGCCTTTTGCCTTTTGCCTTTTGCCTTTTGCCTTTTGCCTTTTGCCTTTTGCCTTTTGCCTTTTGCCTTTTGCCTTTTGCCTTTTGTCTTTTGCCTTTTGCCTTTTGTCTTTTGCCTTTTGCCTTTTGCCTTTTGCCTTTTGTCTTTTGCCTTTTGCCTTTTGCCTTTTGCCTTTTGCCTTTTGCTTTTGCCTTTTGCCTTTTGCCTTTTGCCTTTTGCCTTTTGCCTTTTGCCTTTTGCCTTTTGCCTTTTGCCTTTTGCCTTTTACCTTTTGCCTTTTGCCTTCTGCCTTTTGCCTTTTGTCTTTTGCCTTTTGCCTTTTGCCTTTTGCCTTTTGCCTTTTGCCTTTTGCCTTTTGCCTTTTGCCTTTTGCCTTTTGCCTTTTGCCTCTTGCCTTTTGCCTTTTGCCTTTTGCCTTTTGCCTTTTGCCTTTTGCCTTTTGCCTTTTGCCTTTTGCCTTTTGCCTTTTGCCTTTTGCCTTTTGCCTTTTGCCTTTTGCCTTTTGCCTTTTGCCTTTTGCCTTTTGCCTTTTGCCTTTTGCCTTTTGCCTTTTGCCTTTTGCCTTTTGCCTTTTGCCTTTTGCCTTTTGCCTTTTGCCTTTTGCCTTTTGCCTTTTGCCTTTTGCCTTTTGCCTTTTGTCTTTTGCCTTTTGCCTTTTGTCTTTTGCCTTTTGCCTTTTGCCTTTTACCTTTTGCCTTTTGCCTTTTGCCTTTTGCCTTTTGCCTTTTGCCTTTTGCCTTTTGCCTTTTGCCTTTTGCCTTTTGCCTTTTGCCTTTTGCCTTTTGCCTTTTGCCTTTTGCCTTTTGCCTTTTGCCTTTTGCCTTTTGCCTTTTGCCTTTTGCCTTTTGCCTTTTGCCTTTTGCCTTTTGCCTTTTGCCTTTTGCCTTTTGCCTTTTGCCTTTTGCCTTTTGCCTTTTGCCTTTTGCTTTTGCCTTTTGCCTTTTGCCTTTTGCCTTTTGCCTTTTGCCTTTTACCTTTTGCCTTTTGCCTTCTGCCTTTTGCCTTTTGTCTTTTGCCTTTTGCCTTTTGCCTTTTGCCTTTTGCCTTTTGCCTTTTGCCTTTTGCCTTTTGCCTTTTGTCTTTTGCCTTTTGCCTTTTGTCTTTTGCCTTTTGCCTTTTGCCTTTTGCCTTTTACCTTTTGCCTTTTGCCTTTTGCCTTTTGCCTTTTGCCTTTTGCCTTTTACCTTTTGCCTTTTGCCTTTTGCCTTTTGCCTTTTGCCTTTTGCCTTTTGCCTTTTGCCTTTTGCCTTTTGCCTTTTGCCTTTTGCCTTTTGCCTTTTGCCTTTTGCTTTTGCCTTTTGCCTTTTGCCTTTTGCCTTTTACCTTTTGCCTTTTGCCTTCTGCCTTTTGCCTTTTGTCTTTTGCCTTTTGCCTTTTGCCTTTTGCCTTTTGCCTTTTGCCTTTTGCCTTTTGCCTTTTGCCTTTTGCCTTTTGCCTTTTGCCTTTTTCCTTTTTCCTTTTGTCTTTTGCCTTTTGCCTTTTGTCTTTTGCCTTTTGCCTTTTGCCTTTTGCCTTTTGCCTTTTACCTTTTGCCTTTTGCCTTTTGCCTTTTGCCTTTTGCCTTTTGCCTTTTGCCTTTTGCCTTTTGCCTTTTGCCTTTTGCCTTTTGCCTTTTGCCTTTTGCCTTTTGCCTTTTGCCTTTTGCCTTTTGCCTTTTGCCTTTTGCCTTTTGCCTTTTGCCTTTTGCCTTTTGCCTTTTGCCTTTTGCCTTTTGCCTTTTGCCTTTTGCCTTTTGCCTTTTGCCTCTTGCCTTTTGCCTTTTGTCTTTTGCCTTTTGCCTTTTGCCTTTTGCCTTTTGCCTTTTGCCTTTTGCCTTTTGCCTTTTGCCTTTTGCCTTTTGCCTTTTGCCTTTTGCCTTTTGCCTTTTGCCTTTTGCCTTTTGCATTTTGCCTTTTGCCTTTTGCCTTTTGCCTTGTGCTTTGTGCCTTTTGCTTATTGCATTAAGCCTTTTGATGTGCAAAATGTTCATATAAATGTTACATCTGATAGACCTCTTGAGTTGATCGATTTTGAGTTTTTTGAAAAGTTAAAATTTCATCAAAAAACTTAGTTTGATTCATTCATCAGTAGTGAAATTTTTATAAAAGGGTTTATGAATGAAAAAATTTGAATTTTCAGGTCAATACATTGGTCGGACTTAAACGGTTTGCCAATTTTTCTAATGATTTCTAAAAGTTTGTAAAATTTTCTTTTAAATTTGATAACAATCACTCTATTACTCTAATCAAAAGTATTTT
Source organism: Tetanocera ferruginea (assembly GCA_958299015.1). NCBI lineage: Eukaryota > Metazoa > Arthropoda > Insecta > Diptera > Sciomyzidae > Tetanocera > Tetanocera ferruginea. Next base: position 91,283,200 of record OY282644.1, on the reverse strand, counting down.
TTATGAATTTTCTTAATATTGTGTTTAGCGTGAATTTCAACTAAATGCCAAGAGAAAGAGAAAAACAACTGTTTCAAATTAAATGTTATGAATAAGGCACCCAATATATCTCTGTCATCTTTGAATACATTTAATTAATTTTTGTTTATTTAAATCTTGCCAATTAATTTATTAAATTTATAAAAAATTTACCGTTTACTTCTTATTTATATTTAAGTTATGTCTTTTAAAAAGAGACCACAAAATTTGATCTTTTCTCAAAATAAGGGGTAAAAATGGATTTTGTTGTAAAAAGGAAAGACTTAAATTTGCATTTTTAAAAAGTTATTTGCAAAAAAATAAAGGCTACCCCTATTTATTTTTTTTTGTGAAAAAATTAACTATTTTTGAAATGCTGTTTAACTAATTTTGAAGAAATTAATAAAATTCAAAAACAAGTTCTTTTTATCCAGCTTGAAATGATTCATAAAAGTGTTACAAATATAATAGCAGAAATTTGTTTCTACATAAATAATGCTACGCAATGTTAGCGGCATATTGTAGCTACTTATATGACAGAGGAAACATATATCGGAAATTGAATGGATATCCTTTAAAAACGTACATATGTAACGAACCTATGCAAAGTATTCACACACACACACACACACTCGCACGGACACAGAGAACCAGCTTAAACATAACAAGCAAAACTTTCTGTTCTAAATGTTCTTTTTGCGGCATGCAACAATTTTTTAAGAAGCGGAAATAAAACTTTATCAAGCAAACCAAGTAAACGCATCCCTTAAACATGCCATCTAAAATCCTTATACAAGATTCTGCATGGATAAATGAACAATTTGTCTGTCTGTAAATTTAATCAATTTCATGCATTCCTGACTTTTTGGGCTTCGCTGCTGCTGCTGCTAGTGTTGCCTGCCTCTGCTGGTTGACAACCTTTGGCCATGAAGAGGCTTAAATTCTTCAATATTGAATGTCCTTCGTCTGGCGTTCTTTTTGTTGTTTATTATTAATATGATAGTTTTTATGTGCGTGTATTTTATGTTATTTTATTGAGTGCTTTCTGCGACATGCACACACCACCCACCTGACAACCATTGACTACACTAACGAAACACTTCTTTATAGTCGCTTCAATGCATTGCAGTTGATATCAAATCCTATCAATTGTCTATCCAAGTGGCCAATTGGGACAGATTATTCGTATTCAATTTTGTGATTTGTTTTCATGTCAAGTGCTTCTGTCCAGCACCGTCTTTATGTTCATCTTTTCTCGCTGTCTTTACATCTATTTGTTTGACTGTCTGGCTGTAGAACTGTTCAACTGTATGTCTGCCGTTCTGTCTGGCGCTGAGTATCTGTATTTCTTCGATATGACGGTGGTTATAACCAGATTTGCCATAAAATATTTAAACCATTTATATTTTATTCCATTTGAGTTTGTTCGTTTGGGTCGTTGTTCTAAAGCAAATCAAGCAAACATGATTGTTATTGTTCTGTTGTTTGTGTTGCTGCTGCTGTTGCTGTTGCTGCTGTTGCTGTTGCTGGCTGTTTGTTCTTCCTCTCGCATCACTTTTAATGATGCAATCATTTGTTAACTTTTTCGCATGACTTGTTTCTGATCTGATTATGATGATCATCATGATCATCATCATCGTCATCATCATTGCTAAAGTTGAAGCTTCATGGAATATTGACGTAATTATATTGTAATCCTTTTGGAATTGAATTCAACGAATTGATTCGGTGTAGACAATATAAACTCAATTTCTTTTGGAATTAATCGACTCCACGTTGAATTGAAATGCACAAATCTTCTTTCGTGCGTTTAAATTTGAGGTGATGAGTGAGTTGAATGCTGAAATAAGTTGGTTAAGTCTTAAAAATGTGGTTTAGTTTGATTTTATTAGAGACGTTTTTTTAAGAATTCGTTTTAAATTTTTAGGGTTGGGTAATGGGTCAATAAAAAAAAACCTTTGTGAAAATTAAGGTAAGATAAGGAAATATTAAAAATGTTTTTACTTGATATGTTGATTTTTTTTGCTAGTTGATGTCATAAAAATAAAAAAGGCAGTTGTTAGTTCAATCATTTAAGTTTAAGTTAAACTTCAATGCTTTGACTTCAACTAAATGAGTGAGTACTGCTTGGTTTATATCTTCTTAAGCTAACTGCAATGATTTTCTAATGTTTTTTTTTTGTTCAAAAAAAATCTAGTAGCCATAAGTAGATTAAAAAAAAACAAGAAAATTTTTTGTGTAATTTTTTTACCTAAAAAAGTATGTGTAATTTTTCAAAATAATATCTAAAGCACTTTTTATTCAACTTATATACATTTCAAAACATAAAAAACAACTTTTTTAAAGCGTCACGTCGCCTTAAGGGACCATGAAACAAATTTTATAAGCAGTTTTAAGCTCATGAAGGTGAGTGAATAGCAAACCAGTGTTTAAGGGTTAAGTTCTGTCTTTCAATATCTACGCATGCAACAGATATTAAATAAAACTAGTAAACCTATTGCCCGAATTCGAGCAATTTAATCAAAATATAATAAAAGAAAAATTAATGTTTAATGCATGCTATCCTATAACGATGCGTTTTTCCTCAATAACGATATAGCAAGTCTCAATAAATGTAAAATAACGAAGACGGAGTTACACTTATATTAATACTGAGATAAAAATTAATACTATTATTGAATATCGGATCTTAAATTTCCAAATTATAAGACATAAATAAATATAATTTAAACGAAGTAAACAGAGATTCAACAGAACAAATAATATAGATCAAATTAAAAAATACAACAAAGACACTCACAGAACATTTACGACACCAATTTATACCACATTTCAATGAAAAAACTTAAAAAAACCCAAAAAAAAAATTTTTTTTTGAAACCCGTTAAAATTTGACTGAGTTGTTTGCTCGGAAAGTGGAATATTAGATTTTGGAACTGTATTTTTCGGACAGTTGACATTTGAGGAATGCAAATAAGATAATTTTGGTGAAAAATTTTTTGTTTTGAAAAAACTCAAATTTAACCAATTTATAAGCTTTTCTCAAACTAAATTTCAAATTGATTAAATAGCAAATTTTTGTACAAAAATTTTAATTCTGTTTTAAAAGGTTGGGAACCCCCAGAAGCGAAATCATAATTTTTAGAAGTGGTTTGCACATCTACTGCCTTAACCTAATTTAATGACATCTGAATCAATAAAATCGGTCCATTGGTCTGGGAGGAGTTGAAGTCACAAAAAAAACATTAGCCTATTAATTATATAGATGTTCAATGTTGAATAACACGCATGCCACGGTCACCACCTGAACTTGGTATGTTATGTCTAATTTAAAAAATGTTAGTTTTGTTAACATATCAGACACTGGGCGTTGGGTTCTTCTTGACTAAAATATAGCAAAAATTGAATTTTTTCACATTTTTTTTTTTCATAAATCATCAAAACTTGCATTTTATATGATATTTTCGCAAAAAATATTTCAAAGGTATTTCTTTTACCCTTCGTTATTTCCGACGATTAAACTTTTAAACAAATTAATGAATTTTTTTCCAAAACAAACTGTTCTTAAGAAGCGGAAATCAACCAATGCCAATTCATAACATTTTACAAGAAATTGTGAGCAAAAATCGAAAATGATGTATTTAAATGGTGATATATTAGAGGAATTCACATTCTAAAACAATTTCGAAACTTCTATCTTTGGCGTGGTAACTATTTTGTTTAGTCTATTTACCCCTCATCCCTTTTTATTATAATACAAGCTTATAATACCCGGCGCAGCTCGATTCTTGTGGTGCTTTTTATGGGTTGGTTATGAGTTATGATATGGTAAAATGCCCAACTCTAGCCATATTTTTCTTTAAAAGTTTCTGATAAAATTTAGTTTTTTGGCCAAAAATTTAAAAACTTTGATTTTTATTAATGTTCACACAGTTAAATATTAACTTTGACCCTATTTTCTTATACAAATTTTTGAAATTGCATTATAAACATTGAAGCGTTGGATATAAATTCATATTTATTGTTGAAGTCTGATTAAATTTTAAAAAAAAAATTCGTTGACATAATAAACAATTTTTGGAAAAATCGACAACAGCGCTACCTACCTATCGGGTCGAAAACTATCTTTCAAGCTCAAACCAACCATGTACATTCGCAAAGCTGCTTTTAAATCGGTTGTGTGGTTTCGGATATTAGCGAAAACCAAAATAGTGACATGTGATTTTTTATATATAAAGATAAAATAAGCAAAGGAAGTCTAAAGTTGGTGTGGCTCGACTATGAAAAAAAAAACAAAAAAAAAAAAAAAAAAAAAAAAACAAATTGGCCATTTCAGCCCTTGAAAGGACTTTGACCGAGCATCTTAGGATCGATTGTGTTGTGTGTGTTATTAAATTTTGCACACAATTGACCGAGAACTGGACCTACATGTTTTATGCCGACTCCGAACGGCTCATGTTCTCAAGAAGCTTTACATGTCATTATTTTACTCTCTGAGGTTTGCCATTGTCTGCAGAGAGGTGGTGACCGATCAGAAAAAATTTTTTATTGAAAAAATTTTTCGCCACGGCTGGGGATCGAACCCGGGCTTCGAGCATGCTAAGCCATACACTTAACCTGCATGCCACGGTCACCTGGCCCGTCTATGAACCTGACTCTAAACCTCCTATAACATTTAAATATACAGTGGCTCACAGCTTATTTCGTGCAGACGATGTGTTAAACTTTGAAATGCTATAACTTGGTAACTAGTACTGGTAATGAAAAAATTTAAACGACATTTGTTTGCTAGTAATTATACATTTAAATATAAACTTTCATTTCTTTATATAAAAGTCTACTAAAAAGATAATAAACAAAAAACTGAAAAAGCAGCAGAATTCAACGCCACAGCTTATTTCGTGCACACTGTTTTTACATGTAAGCTTTTGAACGTGATGCCGTTATTTTCTTTTTCTCGTTCGCTGTTTTTATCTTGACTGATGTCCTGATTCTTCTGATCGGAGTTAACAGTTGTTTTTAGTCTGGACTTAAAACCTTAAGTGCACTAATTTATTTGTTTAAAAAATGGGCCGTCGCACAACAATATAAGAGCACGAAATAGTTTTATTTCACTTTAAAAAAGAAAAAATTCAACCGCAAATAGCTGAAATAGTAAAATTGAGACCCTCTACAGTGCAGTACATCATCCAGCGCTTTTTGCAAGAAAATCGTGTGGCTGATAAGGCCAGAAATGCTCCAAATAAAATATGTACAGAAGCGGACGAGCGACTTATTCTGCGAAAAATCGTAGAAAATCTGAGGCTTTAGGGTACCAAATTGGCCAAGGAGGTTGAGAAGGAGTTGGGCAAGAAATGCTGTGCCGAAACAATTCGTCATCTGCTGCGGGCCAACGAGTTTAATGGTCGAGTTACACGCAACAAATCTTATATAAAAAAAAAAAATCAGCTATGTCGACTGAACTTCGTCAAATAACACGTTTTATATTCTAGGACATTCTGGAATGACGTAATTTTCTCGGACGAGTTTAAGTTCAATATTTTTGGCTCCGAAGGAATGCAATATGTATGGCGTAAGGCTTATACCGAGCTGAACAATAACCATCTCAAGCCTACAGTAAAACATGGTGGCGGCAGCGTAATTGTTTGGGCCTGTATGGCTGCATCGGGCGTTGGAAAATTATTTTTTATTGGAGGCATTATGGACAAGACAATGTACCTAGATTTTATAAAAGAAAATTTGCTTCAAAGTATCGACACCTTGGGCGTACGAGAGACATTTCGGTTCTACCAGGACAACGACCCAAAACATAAATCGAGAATCGTCCAGTCATGGTTGATTTGGAATTGCCCGCATCTTATGAATCCGCCTGCACAGTCACCCGACTTAAATGTAATAGAAATTTTGTGGGCAATTTTGGAGAGTGGCGTTCACAAGCGGAATATTTCCAATAAAAATTAATTAAAAAATGCATTGATGGAGGAATGGCAACAAATACCCCCAGATATTACAAAAAATTAGTAGAGTAAATGGATAGCCAGTAAATGGATTAAAGATGTAATTTAACAAAATGGCGGCCACACAAAATATTAAAAAAGACAAACATATTACATTTTCTTAAGATTCAGTGGAGTGCACGAAATAAGCTGTGGCGTTGAATTTTGCTGCTTTTTCAGTTTTTTGATTATTATTTTTTTAGAAGACCATTATATAAAGAAATGAAAGTTTATATATAAATATATAATTACTAGCAAACAAATGTCGTTTAAATTTTTTCATTACCAGTACTAGTTACCAAGTTATAGCATTTCAAAGTTTAACACATCGTCTGCACGAAATAAGCTGTGAGCCACTGTATATTAAAATACTATAACAAATAGACGTAGCTCCTATCAAAATCCATGCATTATTTGAACCTATAGAATAAATGCAGGTTTAACTAATATGGTTTTTATGGTAGTTTGGTGCGCAGATGACGCCCATTTCTTGTACACACCTCAGTTTTGATATAAAATGTTCCCACACGAAGTTTCATCTCTAAAATATGAACCTTTTTTTAGTGTTTTTAATATTGTGGGTTGTATGGGAGATGGCCCTGTTCATGGGCGGATGACGCTCATTTTGTGAACACATCTTACTTTTGATACAATAATCTTACATACCTAGTTTTATCTTTATAGCATACATTAGCCTCTGTAAAGAGTTTTTACTACAGTGGGTTATATAGGAAGTGGGCGTGTAAGTAGACAAATTACGCCCTTTTTTTGAGCACACCTTAACTTTAATATTAAATGCTTCTATGCGAAGTTTCATCTCTCGAGGTCAAATATGAACCTTTTAATATTGTGGGTTGTATGGGAGGTGGGCGTGTTCATGGACGGATGAGGCCTTTTTTATAGTTTTCTATACCGGACACGTGTAACAAACGCTTGCACAAAGTTAACATACCTTGACCTTACAGGTTTAGTGTATAAAAAAACCCTCTGAATTATAAAAAAATGCTCCCAATTTTTCACGCAATGATTCTCAAATTTTATGTTTTTCAATATACAAAAATCAAAAAGAATTTGGTCATTTCAGCGCTTGAAAGGACATTATTAGAGCGTCTTATGAGCTATTATGTTGTGCGTTTTATTAAATTTTGTACTCAATGGATCAAAAAATGGACCTACTTGTTTTATACCTACTGCGAACGGCTACACAGCATTTTTTCAAGAAGCTTTTCATGGAATTTATATTTCTCTGGGGTATATCATTACCTGCATAGGGGAAACCAAGGCCCTTCGGCGCCAAAGCCACGCATTTACAAGTTGTTCCTCGGTCACCACGGTTTTATATTTTACCAATTATACCAAAATTTTTGACATTTTTTGGCATCGCCAAACATATAAAGGTCCTCATCCAATTCAGATTCATCGAATCGCTTAAATATTTAAGGTAAATAATTTGGCATGCAAGAATTTTTAAAGTTATTTTATTGCAAGTTGATAGTTGCATACCTTTGTGGTAAGTAACATTCTTTGTTTATATATATATTAGAGTGTATCGAAAATCTGACCCCCAATTCCGGTACCAAAATTAAATAGTACATGAAAAATTCTGTCGAGTGGTATACTTTGTTTTTATTTGAACTTATTTTGGCGTCCCCCGAAATGCATTATTGTGCATTTTTTATCATTTTTTGTACTGGAGACCCATTAATGGTTGATTTAAAACGAAAATCAAGCTTATCAATCAATTCCTTTCATATAAAAACACAGAACTTCAAATTTTCATCCTTGTTGACAATTGCTCTGACGAGATAAAAGAGTTTTTTCAACGTGAATCTACTTGTTATTTAATATTGGATATGTTTTTATTTTTTGTATGAAAGTATTTATTTTTAACTTTTAGCAAGTTATAGCATATTAAGCTCGTCACAGAGACGTCAGTGGCTGCTGCTTCTTCAGAACGAAGAAAAGGAATAATGTTTTCTATGTTGGAGGGCCGTTCAAAAAGGCCAAAATTCGAAACAAAAAGGGATTTTTAGTCCTTTACAGGATTAAAAAAAAATTGTTGTTATTATTTGGTTAACTGTAAAAGTTTAAAAAAATACGTTACTTTTGCATTAAGCAATCCAAAAAAAAAAACAAAAGTTTAAAAATACTTTCATAGAAAAAATAAAAACATATCAACATATAAATATTAAATAACAAGTAGATTCACTTTGAAAAGAACTGTTATATCTCGTCAGACCATTTGTCAACAGGGATGAAAATTTTGAGTTCTGTGTTTTTATATGAAAGGAATTTATTGATAAACTTGATTTTCTTTTTAAATCAACCATTAATGGGTCTCCAGTACAAAAGTTGATAAAAAATGCACAATAATGCATTTCGGGGGACGCCAAAATAAGTTCAAATAAAAACAAAGTATACCAATCGACAGGATTTTTTATGTACTATTTAATTTTGGTACCGGATTTGGGGGTAAGATTTTTCCCATACAAGTCGATACACTCTAATATATATCCTTTATTAGACATATTTAATTTTCTATAAGAACACGCAAGTTACTCAAAATTTTCAAGAAATTGACTCCACAAAAACTTTCTTACCTGAAATCATAGCTGTTAAATAATGATTAGTAATCGTATTCATTAGTAATTCGATTATTTTTATAAAACATTTGAAATAATTGATTAAGTATGGTTCTTTTCTGTTTGGCTCTTTAATCAAACGATTACGATTGCAAATAATCAAATTATAATCACGATTACTTGAAAATACGAAAATAATCGAAAAGTAATCCACAAACATAATCTGATTATTTTGTAAAGATTACTTTTGATTATTTTTGATTATTTAAAGAACTTTTGCTTCTTAGGCTCAAAAACTTAGAATAATCAAAAGTAATCTTTTAAAATAATCGGATTATTTTTGTTGATTACTTTCGATTATTTCCGTAATTTCAAGGAATCGTGATTATTATTTGATTATTTGTAATCGTAATCAATTACTAATCAGAAACTTATCCCCCAATGATTATATAATGATTATAATTCTTTTTGAAAAATAATTTAATTGATTACTAATCGTAATCGAAATTTTACAGCTATGCCTGAAATATACAAAAAGTTTTTAGAGTTTATTTTATTTTCTGTTGAAATAGAAAAAAAATTAATCAAAAATGAAAGTGCTGACTTTGAAAGTGAATAACTCGGTCATGTTACAAAGGATTTCATTCATTTCTTTTTTGTTTGAATTTTTGATGAATTTGCCGTTCAATCATTATTCCATCTTTTTCATTTTAGTTTTCCTTCTAATTTTTATAGTTTACCAAAAAAACCCTTAATGAATTTCTTTATTTCGCAAAAAACTTTTAAAAAATAATTGTTGTTCAAAAAATATTTCAAATCAAAAATGGCCTTTTTGATATTCTTTTATATGATATGCATAAATGAAAGGTTTGTTCAAAGTTTTATCATAAAAAATTCAAATTTTTTGTTTGTTTATTTTTATTAATTTTGCATTTTTGTAATTTTGTATGCATAAAAAGTAATGGTGGAGTGAAAGAATCATGGCGATTTCTCACTTCGTTTCTGAGTTATAATCCCAAATACCCCTTTAAATACTCCCACAGCAACAACAGAGCTATCAACCAGTCCAAAATTTAGATGTAAACCATCTACAGACATAGCCACAGGCACACACACGCAGGCACACACTAATTCATTCAAATCGGTCTAGCCGTTTAAGAGGAGTTCAGCGACAAAGCCATGTACAGAAGAATTTTATATATAAAGAAAATTTGTGTATCTTAAAAAATTCAACTTTTTTTCACAGCTCAAAATTCTTACGAGAACGTTTTTTAATTTGAATATAAAATTCCTTCTTATTTCTATACAAAAATTAAAACAATTAAAATAAGAATCATCTATAAATCGTGCGTATCAGACAATCTTTCAAAAGCTAGCTGGGTTATAAAAACTATCTTGGGAAGATTTGAATTTTTACTTAATGTTTTTTGCTGAAAAACAAATCTTTTATAAATTTATTTTGCCCTAAAAAGTCAAAATACTGCATATATCCTAATAAAAGTTTAAAACTGTTTATCAAAATGTTTTATAAATATATTTTTTTAATAAAAATTATCAAAGAAATTTATTTATAAAAAAAATCACATTTCAAGCAATTAGAGTTGATCAATACAATTTTTCGTTTAATTGTATTTAAAAATTTCAACTCGTTTATATAGCAAAACAACAATTTAAAAAAATCTACAGTTATTTCTGCGCTTCACTCCGTTTAATTTTTATGCATACAACTCCATTTCAGACTGAAGTGCCTAATGTTGAAGTGGTGTTAGTTTTGCTCTGCGCTCAATGTTTCGCTGTTGCTGGTGGTTTTGTGCGATGCATGAATGCGGAAAGGAATTCGGTATATTAGATGTTGGCCATAAAAACTTTAGAAAATTAAAACAAAAAAAAATAAACGGAATGCAAAACAGACAGACAAAATACCTACAAACGTATTTTAGCAAACGAAATTCCGAGAAAATGTCAGTAAAACCAGCAACACCAACACCAACACCAGCAACGTCAACACTTTAAGCAGCGAAGCAAAAAGTAACGGCATACAACAGCGTAGCGAATGGAAAAAAAGTGAGTGCCAAACATTAAATGTTGAAAATATGTATGAATACTCAAAAACATACGAATTAGTTTAGTATATCTATTTCTGTGGGTGTGTGTGTGTGTGTTAGTGCTGTAGAAAACTTAAAAATTGTTTAAATTTAAACTCAAATTTAAACTGTTTTAATCTCAAGGGTTGCCACCCTACACAACGCTTGCTTAGCAGCATGTTAAGCACAAACAAAGCTCAAACCGGAAGTTGCCAATAGTAGGTTTTTGCTTTTAACTGTAAGCGAGCTGAAGAAATTCCTTGTCGAAAACATTTGCTCCAAGAAAGCAAAAGCCAAAACATTTTGAATATCCCTTCATATAAACACACACTCAAGCAGCAAGTCAACAACAACTTCGTAGTGCAGCACATCCTGCATAGCTTTTCATTAAATTGCATGAGAAGCCAGGAAAATCCTTCAATCATTCATTCATTCTTCTTCATTCACAGCAAAAAAGAAAAAATATAAAAGGAAAAATCACAAAAAAACAAATTTAAACAGAAGTTTTTAAAAGTTTTTCACAACGACTTTTGAATTTCTTATGCGCCACGCCCATTTGTGCTGCAACTGCACTTGAGTCTGTGTGTGTGTATGTGTGTTATTTTTTTGTGGTATTTGCACTGTCACCACAACGTTTTCCCAAAACATGCTGAGTCCAGGCTCGACAAGTAATGAATTCTTCTACTACTGCCTCCCCTGCTGCTGCCTCTACTTTAGTTGCCTCGTACTCAATGTATCATTTAGTCTACTTACATTTCTACTGCCTGTGAAATAGCAAATTTTTGTTGCCTTGCCTTCATTTTTTGACTGGATGCTACAACACTTCCGCTTTTCATTAACAACTTTTCAAATCCACAAACTTCTATATAACTGTTTTTCCAAGATTGTGTTTTTCTTTTTCGACTCTAACATGACTTGAAGTTGCAATTGTTTAGTTTGTGTCACAACTCTTGCTACCAGCAACAACAACAACAACAACAACAACAGCAACAGCTAGAATGTCAGCAAAACTTTTGCACCAAAGAGTCAACAAAAATTATGTAGCAATTAAGAATGAGGAAGTTTTTAAGAGATAATAAAATGAAATACTTAAAAGTGAGCAGCATCATATTTTATACACGCTCTAAAATAGTTGCAGCAAAATAGTTTATCTTTTAAAAGGTTGCACTTTTGAGAACTATGGAAAAGATGGATTTTATGCTATATCTACACAGTTATCTACACAGATAAAAGTTGTCAGGTTATTTTTAACCAATTTTAGGCACAGTTAGTTGCCTTGGAAAAATGTGACATTTTATCAAAATCTGACATGCATGTGTTTACTTTTGCATTGCCAGTGTTGGACTTGAATAATGTATGCCTTTATTTATAAGCGGATGTAACCCGGTGTTACTCGGTGTTCTGCTTCGAGCACAGAAAAAGGACGATTTGTAAAACTGATCTCATTTTAACATTTTTTAAATTATCAATTAAATTTTTAAATTTTCTAAATTATCGATTTGGGGGTTTTGCCCCTCCCTCCGTCGAAAGTGTTTAGTCAAATTTTCCGTAAAGCAGTACCTGCCGGACATGATAACAAAAAAATAACATCTTCAACGTCTCGATCTGACGCCTGGTTTCTGAGGAAAATGGTCACCCACACTCAGAAAACAACACATACAATCTTTCTCCGGTGAAAAATTTCTCTATTTTCGATAATAGCAATTTTCTCTTTTTCAAATAAAATTTTCTTCAATTAGAATAAATTTTCACATTTTCGAAGATATATTTCTTCACTTCTAGGAAATGGAAATATTTCAATGTCTCTTATAATGATAAATATTCATCTCGTGGTGACCGTGGCATGCAGGTTAAGTGTGTGGCTTAGCATGCTCGGAGCCCGGGTTCGATCCCCAGCCGCGGCGAAAAGTTTTTTCAATAAAAATTTTTCTGATCGGTCACCACCTCTCTGCAGACAATGGCAAACCTCAGAGAGTAAATAATGCCATGTAAAGCTTCTTGAGAACATGAGCCGTTCGGAGTCGGCATAAAACATGTAGGTCCAGTTCTCGGTCAATTGTGTGCAAACATTTAATAACACACACAACACAATTGATCATAAGAAGCTCGGTCAAAGTCCTTTCAAGGGCTGAAATGGCCAATTTTGTTTGTTGTTGTGTATTCATCTCGCACAAAAAAATTCTCATTTATAGAGAAAAATTTATTGAAAATGAAAAATTTTTCCTATATTTTTATAAAAAAATTCACTTGAGAAGTATTTTCTTTAATGAAAACAAATGTTTTCTCAAAAATAAAAAGTCTTTTTCTCTTAAAACTAAATATTTTTATATATTTCTCTTTTTCATAGAAACTTTTTATCATTTTTAGAGAATTTTAAGGCCATTTAGAGACAGGCGTTTTCTGTAGCAAAGACTATACAATTTTTCTCTAAATATGATGCCTTTTTATTATATTCCGAGAAACTTTTTTCTGTGTGCTGTTTGAAAAGTCATTTCGAGAAAAATGCGTTTAAAGTTTTTCTTAGCATGCATCTTATATTAATTGTATCTTAAAAAATTTCCAATTTTAAAAACTCCTTAAAGCATCGATTCGATTTGTGGATTGTTTTTATTCAACTTCGGCTTTGGTCGATACTGTTCGGTTAATTTTTTTTCATCTTTATATAGCTTCTGCTCGTATTCGTTAAACTTCTTTTTGTTCGTTAGTCGTTTGTTCTTGACTTCGTCGTTGGTTCTTGGTTCTTTTTCTTCGTTCCAGGAGTTTAGAATATTTAATTTACCGATTTAATTTAGGATAAAATCGGTACAGGCGCGTTAAAGTTATTATACATTGCCACGCCCACATACTTTCGCCCACTTTTTTACACACCCTATGTTCTTTCTCTCTATAAAACGTCAAATTTCAGCTGAATCGGATAAACGGTGCGCGAGCCTATGCGTAACAGACAGACAGACAGACAAAGGGACACACATTTGATTTTATATATTAGATTTGCCTGTCATTTAAATTAAAGAAATTTTTTAAAAATTTGAATTCATTTTAAATTTGAAACGGGCCCATCTGCACAAGACATTGTGTGATGGACTGGCAACCTAAACCTGATCATGTTTATTACCATGTTTATTACCTCAACCTGAAAGGCCATCATTAACCATTCCGAAATCATCTCAAATAGATTTGAACATTATCTTCATGCTCTTTAGACTGACGACCGCCACGATATGTCTGGCCACCACCACTCACTCTGACAGAAGACATAGCCAAAGTTACCAAAAAACGTGTCCTCGATATTCCAGAAGACTCTAGCGAACTCTGCCCGCGTCACGACGCATAAGAAATAGTTGGTGAATGTTGGTGAATGCAATATTAAGGTAAGGAAAATATTTCTGGAGGCTTACACCGAGAAAGAGAGAGACAGAGAGAAAGAGAGAAAGATTAAATTGTGGGATATCCCACAATAAAATTGAATATAAAGACCAGGGGGTAAAATTTACCACCAATCAGATTTGTACGCTACGACAAATATTGAAGAATATTGCTCTCGAAAAGTAAACTGACACCTACCATCCTTTAATTGATTGCAAGGTTATTGGTTATCGTTATCCTTTTTTAGACTAATGATGGAGAATATCACTCGAGTTCTTGCTTTAAGAATACGATAATTTTGTAAAATTGTCTAAAACAGTGTTATGCTGCTGTTCATGATTTGTATGAAAGAGGAAACAGAAAAACTTTCTAAGAATTTCTAGAAATACGTAAAAAGAAGCAACTTTTCAGGTGATTACTACAAAAAAAAAAACAAAACACGGCGTTAAATATGCTAGTGTTCTAGAAACTATTTTCCAAAGTAATGTCCTATCAAGAAGATATAGAAAGCGACAATACCGATAACATTGTCTTCTATAGATCATTTCCCGAAGCGAACACCTTCGGAAAACCAACCCAGAAGCAATGCATTCCTGAAAAATTTCTCACCCGAAAAAGAGTTGCCATCAAGTTAGTGAGAGAATGAAGAGAGCTCCCAACTTGATCATTCCTCCAACATACGAACAGAAGTCTATAGCTTCCAGCTTATTACGGCGGTTTAACAGGGTCCATACAGGGACGCAGATACCTTTCTGAGGTTCTGGCTTTAGTAAGAATGGCAAACTAGAGAAGAGGCAAGAGTTTCCCCGTCGCGACTAAAATAACAATTCGGGATCTTGGATCTTGTTGACTTTTTTGTTTGTCGTTATAATAATTCGGGAATTTGAGAATCACACCTTTTGAGTGTTTCTGATTCCAAATATTTTATTTATTTTGTCTTTTTTTACTTTTTAAAACATTTTAAAACAAACGGAAAAATTCCAACTTTTTAATTTTTCAGGTTTTTTTTTAAGTCTTATGGGCAAGGTCACGTCTGAGGTCATTACTACACATGATATTAGCCCTTAAAACGTCCTAACGTTATTGGCCTCTCAATTGTTATAGAAGTCATGAACGATAAAGTGAAATGTATGTCAAAACAAATTGAGATTACGAAAAACGTATCATTTGACCATTTTGATTTGTTGTAAGAAAGGTAGAAAGTTTATTTCAGGGACCGTACCGGTTATGGTTTTTATCAAAAAAGTCAAATATTAACTGTTATTTTTTAACTTTTATGTTTTTCGACAAAAATAAAAGTTATTTTGTGCCTTATATTTTTTCGGGCAAACATAACAGTTACTTTTGACTTTTATTTTATAGGTAAAAAATAACAGTTATTTTCTGCATCTTATTTTTTCGGCCAAAAATATCAGGCAATTTGTGTTTTATAAAAGGCCATTTTACTGACTAAAAAACTATCGATACCATTATTTTGGTCTCATCGGTGATCACGTTTTACATATGGTATCAAAAGTTTTTTTATCGGACAAGCGGCCTTTAAAAAAACACAGATTGCCTGATATTTTTGGCCGAAAAAATAAAAGTCACAAAATAACTGGTATTTTTTACCGATAAAATAAAAGTCAAAGATAACCGTTATTTTTGTCTGAAAAAATAAAAGGCAAAAAATAGCAGTTAGTTTTTAACTTTTATAAAATCAGTCGAAAATTTAAAAGGTTCTAAATATTCGTGAAGCTGAGGCCATTTGTATCATAATGGAATATTTGAAAATGTCCTTCGACAATTTTTTCATTGTGTCTTTTTCATTGGAAAATTGTAAAATAACAGTTATTTTCGGTCCCTGTTTTATTTTGTTTTTAAGATTGCAAGAAAATGAAATGCACTTCGTGTGATATGCATAAATGAAAGTCAACAAATATTTAATTTTCTTCAAAATCGTTTGTTAATAGCTTTCTACTGATACTTCATTTATAAAAGTAAGGTGACAGATGATGGAGATATGATTTATTGGAAATGACTAAATTTTCAAGATTATTATTATATTTATATCAATTTATATCTTCATAACTTTTGAAAACATGGCGATAAAATAAAGATTATCTTTTTATATGTGGAAAAGAAACCTATAGCCAAAATTTAAAGCAAATCGAAGAGCATGAAGCCAATCACGACTTGCATTAGGCGTGGAATGGCCGATATAAAAACAAAAAACAAATTGGCCATTTCAGCCCTTGAAAGGACTTTGACCGAGCTTCTTATGATCAATTGTGTTGTGTGTGTTATTAAATGTTTGCACACAATTGACCGAGAACTGGACCTACATGTTTTATGCCGACTTCGAATGGCTAAAGTTTATGTTCTCAAGAAGCTTTACATGTCATTATTTACTCTCTGTGGTTTGCCATTGTCTGCAGAGAAGTGGTGACCGATCAGAAAAATTTTTTATTGAAAAAAACATATCGCCGCAGCTAGGGATCGAACCCGGGCTCCGAGCATGCTAAGCCACACACTTAACCTGCATGCCACGATCACCACGAATTGGCCGATATATTAAATTTAAAAAAATCAATAAAGATTTTAATATACAAATTTACAAAAACATCCTTCAGCTTAGGTTTGAAAATTAAATCCAGCCAAGTATCGTTGTTCTCAAATAAAACTTATTTTAAACTTTAAAAAGTTTTTTAAAAAATAACCAAAACCAAGCAATTTCGATACATGGTACACATTGTTTAGAATTTTTTATTTAATATTATTTCTACACTCAGGGAAACAATGCTTTAATATCACACAAATCATGGGTTGAAATAACAAATTTCACTGTTAAATATCATCCAACAAATGAAACTTTCAAATTTTCTATTACTGGACTGTCAAAGTTTCAAGTAGCGGCAAGGCCAACAAAGATGTTTTTTATTTAAAATATATATGATAAAAAGCTTCTATGAAAAAGAGAAATATATAGAAATATATCATTTTTTGAGGTAAATATTTTTTTATTTTTGAGAAAACATTTATTTTTATTGAAGAAAATACTTCTCATAGTGAATTTTTTATCAAAATATAGGGAAAATTTTTCATTTTCATAAATTTTTCTATATAAATGAGAATTTTTTTGTGCGAGAAAAATATTTATCAGAATAAGAGACATTGAAATATTTCCATTTCCTAAAAGTGAAGAAATATTTCTTCAAAAATGTGAAAATTTATTCTAATTGAAGAAAATTTTATTTGAAAAAGAGAAAATTGCTATTATCGAAAATAGAGAAATTTTTCACCGTAAAAAGATTGTATGTGTTTTTTTCTGAGTGTGCGTGACCATTTTCCTCAGAAACCAGATGTCAGATCGAGACGTTGTTGATGTCATTTTTTTTAATCGTGTCTGGCAGGTACAGTCTTACTGAAAACTTATTTTGAATATTATCTTTGACCAATCAATTTATGGATCAGAAGTTTTATTATTTCAATTATTAAATTACTATTTTTGATACTTGCACAGCTAGGGTTCGAACCAACGTCCCCCGCATGACAGTCTAGCACACTTCCACTGAGCAAATCATTCAATCTAATAGTGTTTTGAAATAAAAACGGCCGACTGTTAATATTAAAGTTGATATTTTTCTAAGTGTAGATATAAGACCGTACCTCATTGACATATTTCTTCATATCTCTTGTGTTAACAGTCAGATTTTAAAGTTTGGTATATCAATGTTTTTGTCTCAAGGAGACCAATATGACCTCTTCAGAAGTCATTGATCTCAAGTGCACCGTTCTAGTACTTACCCTCAAGATCTCAGTTCCTACCATCCTAGTATCAAAAAAAAAAAGCTCTTAAAATATCATTAATCGTTTGCCCAGGAAGTATATCGAAATTTCTAGCAGAACTATTTTTAAAAAATTTTTGAAAATTTTTTTGCCGAACGTAGGGCTCCCTTTTTGCATTTTCAACATATCTTCGGTATTAAAAGTCTGATCATATTGAATTATATATCGATGTTTTTGTTTAAAAGAGACCAATTTTTTTTCCAAAATAAAAAAAAATATTCCTACAAGTCCTTGGAAGGCCTTAAATTGATTTTGAGGAACTTTAAAGCTCGTAAAAGAATAAAAAATCCGTAATGCCAATGCTAAAAGAGGTATCAACACTATTTTTATTGTATATAACCTGAATACTTGGCATAAATATATATGAAATATGTCAATACGCGACCCCTAGGTTCGGTCAAAAAAAAAAATTTTTTTTCGTAATTGCCTTGCACAAATGCGTCATATTCGCTGGTTTACGGTGCCCTTTTTTTTTGCATAGGAAGTGGTACGGTCAAGTAGATATTGACAGACAGAACTTAACCCCAAAACACTTGTTTGCTTCTCAAACAGCTTCATGAGCTTAAATCTGCTCATTAATCAAGTATTTTATTATTCTGGCACCGTCAAGGTGACATTTAGTGAATCAGAAAAAGTAATGAGAAAATTGACATTCTAATGTTATTGTTTATTATTGCAAATTTGTATTGTTGTTATTGCAAATAATAGCGTATGAGAGAAAGTAAAGCATTAGTTGATACGCAATTAATTGAATTAATTAATTTATATAAGAAATACAACATAACTTAGAAGCTTTAATTAGAATAGTCATGCTTATGCCTGAGTAGAGAGAATAAAATTAACATTAATTTCAGCATCATTGAAAATTGTTGCGCTACAACACTTTCTCAGAACAGGTCCTTTAAGCATTGTTTGTTAACAAAGAGGTTGTTGAATGGATGAAGAAAACATTTTCATGGAAACCATTTCGATTCTGCCCCTATGTTTTGTGATGGTGCTTACAATTCATTCGAGTAAAATTGAAATTTAAGAGCTTTTATTTGCAGATAGTTTTTATAAAAATTTTAGTTGTTTAGATTTTCATTACTTTCTGATTAAATTAGTTAAATTCATTTTTTATAAAAATTTTTTACACTTTGATCCAATAACAAGATCATTTTGAGGTTTATAAGATAATATATTTTGTAGTTTATAACATTATTTTATTCCTAAAATTAAATTAAAAGAAAACCATTATTCGTTAATATTGATGTGGTCAGAGACAGATAAACATATTGTTAATTTTTACACATTTAAATATAATTGTATGACTAAATTGAGAACAAAGGTAAGAGCTTTCAAGAATTCATACTGTTTAAATTTGTACAAAATCTGCAATTATCTTCTACCGACATTTTAGCCTTTGGCTTTACTTTAACCTGAATTTACAAGAAGACATCCTCAAACAATATGTATTTTTTTCACATTTTACAACAAACTCAAATGTTTTATTATATGTATGTTGAAAAAACAAAAAAAAAAAAAAAACACAAATTAATACGAGTACAATTCATATAACGAGCTTTGCAAACAATTTTTTGCAATGCCTGCGGGTACAATTTGCACCACTGTACAGTATATTGTAGTTATGTGTTTTACAATAAAAGCTGTATTCCTGCCAGCCTTTCACTCTGTCAAATACACACAAGCACACTTTGAGCACCCAGTCATACACACCCACACACAAACACCCACTCGCACACACACACTGGAAACATTTATGCATGTAGAGAAGCACTGATTTAAATACAAACGAGATAATTTAAATGTCCACAAAAGCATCAACATCGAAATTTATGACTTTCCTGATAGGGATCATTTAACTCACACCCACAAACCCACACACACACACACCCTCCCAACCTTACACACACACAAAAACGAACACAAACGCACCCACATAATGTGGGCAATGAAAACTTTAACGTTTACAATCTCGACCAAGTGGTTGTAGGTTGTTTATCGAATGGCATGGAGTGGGTCTCTTGGGTGGTTTACATTTAAATATAAATTCAGAGAATTTTGCGTGCAGGTCAACCATACAAAATAATTCGAAGTAACCATTCAGTTTATTTGTGGTCGAAAGACCACGCATGTCACACGTTCAAATGTGTCAAAGGATTTTGCTTATTCCATTTAGTTCTTATCAGCATTTTACGCAAAAACATTTCACACTTTTTGAAGGCTCATTTTTCGACCTTTTTTTAACTTCAAAAACGTTTAACGTTGTTGCTGTTGTTAGTGTTGTTGTTGGTAATTTGATAACAATAGGCAATCCTCAAAGGGTTAAGAACATTTGTTAACCCTGCAAAAAAAAAGAAAAATCACATAAAAAAAAAAAATGAAATAAAACATGTTTCGACTGACTGCAACACATAAGTCACTCTCAATAGTCATCAATAGAGCTCAACGCGCACACCCACACCTTCGACGCTCAGCTGTATGCCAAGAAAATGTCTGACAAGGCAAATTGATAAAAAGGCCTTAAATAAAAAATAAATACATTATTTTTGCAGCGTAAAAAATGTTAAAAACCAAATTGAAACCAATTTTGCATTTAATTGCGAAACTTTTTTAATTAAATTATTTGTTCGTTGCTCATTTGCCGTCTGCTGCATGTGGCCGATGCGTCGCGACTCTGCTCTGATGCTCTACAAATTGTCATTCTGCATAAAATTTCCAAAGAAATAAGAAAACCAAAAAAATAAAAAACAGTTAAATTGCGCCGAAACCGTTATTTTGCAGCTGTTTGTTTTCTCTTTTTAACTTTGCAATTTTGCTGCCCTTTTTGAATGCTCACATGCATGTGCGTACGTGTGTGCAACGCTGGTGCGCACATTGTGTTGGGGTAGCCATTTTTAAAATGCAAATTTCGTGTATTATTTTTATTGCAATTTTATCGTCTGCATCGCTTTAATTGTTGGTATATTTCACCAACACCCTCACTTCAGCGAGATTCAAATTAGTTCGGTTGGGAATTTCATTTGAAAACGGAAACTGTTGCCATAATTTTGAAGAGCGTTAAATAAAATGGTGAAGGAAGCATTTGAATGTGGGAGCTGCTATTCTAGAATAAATTCTAGTGAATCCACTGACAGGGATATAGCAAAAGTATAGAATTTTAAGGAAAACCTATATATAGAGAACTTATACTTGCGTATCAAGAAAACATATCTGGAAAGATTTGTTAATAACTGGAAATTATTTAAGTTTTCCACGAAACTACGAAAAGTTTAATACAGCTAAAGTATGTAAGGTACAATGATCTGCTGAAAAACATACTCCACAGAACTGAGTTACATATAAGTTGAAATAGTAAGAATGAAAAAGTACAACAATTGAAACTCAACAGTCGGTTGACTGTTAGTCTATAGAAGACGAAACCCATATAAAAACGAACTTATTGAAATTTTTTTACTTTTTTGAAAGTTCATGTTTAGCCGACGTGTGCTGACGTGTGTGTGCGTCTAGTACTCGACTGTCCTTGCTTCAAATACCGGTAAGACCACCAAAAAAATTTGTTTTTTTAAATCTTTGAAGATTGTAAAGCAAGCCTATTTTGAAGGTTATTTTTGGCCAAATAATTAATGAAGCAGAATTTCAATTATTAAATAACAATTTCTGATACTTAAACAGTTAGGGTTCGAACCCACGTCCACCGCATGATAGTCTAGCACACCTCCACTGAGCTTTTGGCAATGATAAGATAAATATAGCAAAACACAATTAAGAACTATTGCTAAGAGCCAGAGGCGTTCCTAGGGGGGGAGGGGGGGGGGCGGTACGCCCCGGGTGCTACCATTTTAGGGGTGACACCATTTCGATTTTTTTATTTCTTTCACAAACAGAAAAAGTGATAAAATACTTTACGGTAAAAAATGTAATTGATGTTTCAAAATATAAAATTCTGCTTGCAAGTCTAAGCAAAGAGGAGGAAACATTGCGAAAACGTTTCGAGCTGTAAAATCCGAAAACTTTTTGTAACACAACGCAAATGAGTGTCCATTAGACCTGTTCATAATGGCACTTTCATCTCCAATTTTCGCTCCCCTCAAAAAATCTGAATAATTGGACTATAAAAATAAGATTTTAAAAAAAATTTCATAAAAAAGTTGAAAACTGGGACGTCTCTCTTCAAAAATGTAAATTTTGAGAAAAATTCAATTTGTAAAAATTATCACTGTTTTTAAATTGCCTGAAAATGAATTTGGTAACAAAATTTATTTTGAAGTTTAACATTATTGAGGTATTTGGGTATGGGCAATCGAATGGAGAAATAAAAATAGAGTGTTTTTAAACAGAAAAGTTAACTTTTTCAATTATTTTTATCATAAAACATAAAAGAAATATAAAAATTTTTATGAAATTTTCACTTTGAATCCAGTTTTTAGATTTGTCCTTTGCCAAAAAATCAAAATGACTTGCCTATGTTCTGAAGAGTTTTATTACCATTTCAACAGAAATACAAAAATATTTCAAGCAATAATTTTATCAGCACATAAATACTTTGAAACGTTCATTCAATACAGAATACTGTTAACTTAAACACAAATCATTCAACTTAACCGTGTTTTTAAATAACAGCGGCCGGCTTTTAATATAACAGTTGAATCGAGGCGCCAGTATTTAATATGTTTGTATAGGCTTGAGGTCTATGAAAATGTCAGAGAAAATAACAATATGTTGCAATTTTTACCTAAAATCCCCAAAACCTATTTTTTGGTATTTGGTATGTTCGCAAAAGATAAAGTTTAAAACATTCTTAGCAACTTTTTCAAAGAAATCATGCCGCAAAAGCCAACCAGATACAAATTACAAACCGTTATATAAGTGCTATAACCCGAAAAATATTCATGAAAAAGCAGCCAAATTTAAATAAAAAAAATTTTTGAAGGCGTACCCAAAGTTTAAAAAACTTAACTTAAACGTAAAAACTTAAACTTTAAAGATTCACATTGATGCCTCATGCTCGAAATAAGGTGAAGCTGGATTTTTGATCACCAATTTTAGTTCAATTTTATTTGTATATGCACTCAGGGAAAAAATGCTGTTTTATCAAACAAATCATGGGTTGAAATAACAGATTTCACTGTTAAATACCATCCAACAAATGAAACTTTCAAATCAACAGTCGGTTGACTGTTGGTCTATGGAACACGAAACCCGTATAAAAACTTATTTATTGAAATTTGATCACTGGTTTGAAAGTTCATGTATGGCCTAGTGTGCTAACGTGTGCGTCTAGTACTCGAGTGTCCACGGTTCAAATCCGGCAAGTCCAATAACAATTTTTTTTTAATTTAAAATTTTTTTTTTAAATAAAAAATGAAATTTGCAATTTTTTTTTTTTTTGCAAGATTGTAAGCATTTTATTTTGAAGGTTATTTTTGACCAAACAATTAATGAAACAGAATTATTTTTATTTCAATTATTAAATAACAATTTTTGATACTTACACAGCTAGGATTCGAACCCACGTCTTCCGCATGACAGTCTAGTGCACATCCACTGAGCTACTGGCAACGATAAGATAAATATAGCAAAACACATATAAAAACTATTGCTAAGAAAAAAATTGACAATTCAATATAAGCACAAAAATATTTCAACAGATGATTTTAACAGCACAAAAATACTTTGAAACGTTCATTCAACAAAGAAAATTGTTTACTTAAACGCAAATCATTCAATCGAACAGTGTTTTGAAATAACAGCGGCCGACTGTTAATATTACAGTTGATATTTTTCTGAGTGTGTTACATGTTGTAACATAATTTTATAGAACGTATAGAATTTAGTAAATTTTTTTTTTAAACAAAGACGGTTATTATAAACAATAAAAAAATATGGTTATTCATGATTAAATATATCATTTAAGCTAACTTGAAAGTGATAGAATTAAATTTAAGTTTCATGATACTGAAGTTAACTAAGTTAATTTAGATATTTTTAAAATCAACATTTATTTCAAACAAAATATAGAATCCAAAGCATGGAAAAATTAATTAAACAATTTTGTTGAATCTGATTTTATGTCTGAAGTTTTTGAGATTCTATAAAGTTATGTAAGTATTTGTTTTTAAAGCAATTTTATTGGTCACTGCTTACGAGTTTACACTCAGATTAAAGAAATGAACAAAATTTAAAAAAAAAAAAACAAAATCACTCCTACTCATTTCACTACTACAACAAATACTCTCCTGGACCTCTTTTTTGTGAATGACCTAAATAAAGTACTTAAAAAATTAAAAAACAAATTGGCCATTTCAGCCCTTGAAAAGACTTTGACCGAGTTTCTTATGATCAATTGTGTTGTGTGTGTTATTAAATCTTTTGCACACAATTGACCGAGAACTGGACCTACATGTTTTATGCCGACTCCGAACGGCTAAAGTTCATTTACTCTCTGAGGTTTGCCATTGTCTGCAGAGAGGTGGTGACCGATTAGAAAAAATTTTTATTGAAAAAACTTTTCGCCGCGACTGGGGATCGAACCCGGGCTCCAAGCATGCTAAGCCACACACTTAACCTGTATGCCACGGTCACCACTTCTTCAATAAAGTACTTCTCTACGGCCTAATTTCTCTAAACATGACCTTATATTCCTGGATTTTGATTTTCATATGGAAAACTAGCTGTACGTCTTCAGATTTCGAGATTTCAAGCATATTGATTATTACCATCTGGATCAAGAAACTCGAAAGATAAGTTGGCAAGCTATTTATGAAATGCCAGTGGTTGATGACCAGGAAAGGTATTTGCAAAGTTATGTTTATTATTTATTTAATGAATATGTAACTATCAAAACCAAAACGTAACAATTCAGCACAAACCATGGTTCAATAGTCCCATTAAAAAACTGATAGAAAAGCGAAACAAGTCTCACAATCGGTGGAAGCAATTTAAAATACCAGAGTTGTATAAGAAATTTAAAGAACTGAGAAAAAAAGGTGAATAATAAAATCAATGAATCCAAGAGAAGTTTTTAAAGTGAAAAATTCAAAAACGCAGTTTATTAAAAAACGATTTGGAAAGAAATTCGAAATATTGGAGTTGGTAAAAACCTGTCTTATAGATGTAGCTGAAAAGATTAGAAAAGGGCTGGATGACAACAAAGTGAGCTTCTTAATTCTTCTTGATCACTCAAAGGCCTTCGATACAGTCGACCATGGTATCCTCCATTCCAAATTGCTTAACATGTTTAATTTTTATCATACTATAAAAAATAGTCGATATCTCAGCTTTTCCAAAAATTTTCTTGAACAACTCCGCAATTGATTTTGTTAACTCAGCTAAAAATCTTGGAGTAGTCTTTAACAGGACTCTGACTTGGAACACACATATTGGCAGTACAATTGGTAAGGTTTATGGCATGCTTAGGGTATTGAGGATCTCACAGTATTTTATTCCATTTAAAATAAAAACTCTTATTGCAAAGGCTTACATTCTCCCTACCTTTCTTTACGGGTGCAAAATTTTCGCCAATTGTGATTCTGTAAGCAAGCAAAAACTCAATGTAGCATTTAACAATATTGCTAGATATATTTTTGGCTTAAAACGCTCGGCTCATGTTTCCCGCTATGCAATTAAAATATACAGTATGATCTTTGAGAACATTCTTCAATTTCGAACTTTACTCTTGCTACATAAGTTATTGCATACCGGAGAACCCTCCTACTTGTACAACCATATCTCTGTTGCACGTTCAAACAGATCTAATACGTTAATACAATTAAGACATTTCTGCTTAACATCTGAAAGGCAATTTTACATATTTTCAATTCGTCTTTGGAACGCGCTACCCCCTTTGTAAGGTATAATAAAATTATTATATTCAGTCATCTCTCTCTACGTTGCAATAATTCTTTCTTTAATAATAACTTCATAAATTAAATTCTCATTTTAATCGAAAGATATAATTTTCTTTTCATTTTTAATATATTGTTTCTTTCCCATTAATTAAATATAATTTTTTGTTTTTTTATTATTCATGTATTATATTAATTTTTGTTAAATAATTTTTATTAAATTTTATTATTATTATATTTTATGTTATTCTTTTTTGAATTAATTCTACTACTTGTAAAACTTAAACCGAATGATGCCAGTGTAGTAATTATAAGGTTCTTATCTTGTTGTACTGGTATATAAAATAATTAATAAATACAAAAAAATACAAAAATTTTAAAAAAAATATTAATAGTTTTTTGTCAACGACCGCTGTGGGGTTCGAACCTAGGCATAATTAGTACAAACAACAAAAAAAAAAAATCGTAAAACAAGCTTGAGGAACAACATACACATACATACAGAACATTTACGCACAAACTATTGACAACAAAATTAGAACGCCAGACTTCGATTGATGTGACTTTTCAATGATATGATTCACAACTGGTTTTGAATGTCTAATGATTAAGTTAGCGCAGATTGTTGCAACTGGTGTGACTCATCGATGCATAACCCTCACGTTTCACCGTACCGTACTTTACTTCACTTGAAGTTCTATGGTTTCTTTCGGTAAGCTGGTGGTTTGAACCTTGCAGTATATTGCCTATCGTCGTCCCTCGCAACCGAATAGATCTTATTCTCTGCTTACTGCGCTGTCTGAATCTTGCTGCCTGTAAGCTTTTCAGCCGCCCTCACATCTGAGAATTATTAGCTATGTTCTGCTTGCTCCGCTGCCTGAACCTCGCTTTTAAGAAGCTGTTCAGCCGCCCTCACCACAGAAATATAGTTATTTTTTTTACTTTTGCTATACGAAAGTTCTGCAGTGCAGTCTTAACTTTAGCTGCCCTCGCCGAACCGATGTTTCTTTGAAACGTCACCACCAATAAATTACCGAATATCGTCATTTCGAATAATATTACTGTATACCTGTATACAACTGTTACCGAATACGTATACCTGCTTTACCACTGTTACTGAATATCGTCATTCGCGAATAATATTAATGTATATCTGCTTTTCCAATGTTACCGAAGTTACCGCCATTTACGAATATTATAACTACCAACTCTACCAAGATTACCGAAACTAATCGAATAGAGATACGCCCAATATTATTGGATTTGTACAAACAAATTCTATTGCGTATTTGATTGCTAAAGGGTTGAGTGGATACTTCAGAGAACCCTGAGCTTTACCTCAGCCTTTGATAAAACCACGTCACAAGAAGTTTCTCTTTAAGTTTATATGTTTCGAGAAAAGTATCCTCAATATCTGTTTTAGTATATCTTGAAAGGCAAACATAAATATTTATTATCCTGGTCAGAGGATTTAAGCAATTTTGAAATTAAACTCTTCACAGTTTGCGATGGTTATGAGTTTTAAGTCATTTTTCAAAAATTTTAGTTCAACCAAGAACAGGACTACAAGCTTTTATTACATAAAATTTGTAAAATTCAAAATATGTAAATATATAGCCAGAAATTTTTTCTTGAACATGAAATTTTTTATAACTCTATTCTATACTATACTATTATATAAAAGAAGACTCACGGCGTATTTGGTGAAGAATGTACTCAATAACCGTTTAAACGATTTTTATAATTTTTCACTATTAAATTGCTATGATAAGTGAAATTACTTTAGAGTACAACGTTTTTTACGAAACTTTTTCTAAAATTATATAAGAATTCATGTATTTTAATCCATGCGAATGCTGTACAAACAGCACAAAACCAATGCTTAAGCTCTGGATGTGAGAATCTCAACTAACTCAACTAACTAGTCTCAATAACTATCAACTCAGAACGGCTGCCATGTTTTATGAAGAGTTGCTCTCAGTTTGGTCTTTTCAGCAGTGCTGCCAGATTTTTTTTCAGATGAAATACATGTGTTTTGTTTAACGCGCGCCGAATATTGCTAGTAATGGCATAAAAAAGCAATGTTTATGATTGCATACAATTTTTCTAGAATTCAATTAAAACCTTTCTTCTTAGTAACTTTATAACTAATTAAAACTTTATTTAGTATTTTTAGAATTATAACTTTTAAATTTTTATCTGAAAATATTTAAATGTTTCATCTTTATAAAATCTTTTTTGTTTCTAATGGAATATATCCACATTTGTTTTTATTGAAATCTTTTTTGTTTCTAATGGAATATATCCACATTTGTTTTTATTGGCTTGAGTTGAATTGATTTTTTGTCTACTCTTCAGTACCAATGGGGGGTTTGAAACTAAAAAATCCCCCCTTGGCTATTGCCCTGGATTGAATATATTAAAAATACTAAATAGCACACTCCAGATTTTTTGGTGGTTCAAAAGGAAATAAAACGATATTTTTAAAAATATTTTTTTAAGTGTTTAAAACTCCTATTTCACTAGCTTTCAAAATTTGACCTTCATATTCAAAAAGTTTAAAAAAATTATAATATATTAAAAGTTCATGCAATAAAAGTTAAAACAAAATTATATAAAAATTGTATTCTTTTCAGAAATGCCTATAACGTGAACCACAAGTTTGTCTTGTTGAATCTTTGATTTTGAAACAATTTTAAAATTAAAGCAATCCCAGTATTTTTCATTTTGACCAAATTTTAATGTTTCGCTAGAGCTTAAAAAAATAAAGTTTCGTAAAATTATTGAATTTTGAAATACTTAAAATCAATTAAACCAATTAAACTATGAACAAATTCAAAGTTGAACTATATATTTTAATCTTTTTGTACAGAAATGGGTAAAAACTATGTCCCACAGCCGTAAAAAGTATATTCGAGGTTCATTATTTTGATGACGCTTTATGACGTCCCTTTGTAAGAGTAAGATAAGATTAGGTTCCAACCGATTCTTCCAAATTTCCAACTCAGAATATGTTTTAAATATCAATTTTAAAGTATTAACTTACAAGGCAATAAATTAATAATTTCGACATTTATGAAAGTTTTGAAATTTTGGTTATGTTACTACTATGGCGGGTAAGGAAAGTTAAATTAGGTTAAAAAATTTTGCTAAATAAAGAAACACAGCGTACATGATACAAATTAAGGCTTATTTGAAAAATGTCAAGTCATGAATAAACTTTTTATGAAATTTTAATAGAAACTAATCGTCGTTTTGATTAACCCAGTTTGTATGGGAGATAGTTGTGGTCATTTTCTTACTCGATCTTCAGTTAAATATCTAAAGGAAAGTTTAAATAAATTAAAATGACGGATGTAATCGTCTCAACAAACGGTCAGACAGACTGAATGACGGACAGACGGATAGACGGACAGACGGATAGACGGACATGTCTTAGTCGGCTAAGGCGCTCATGCTGATCAGATGAGTACAAATATTCTTAAGGAATCAACTAATAATCAAGAAATTTTCTAGAAATACGTTTTTAGATAAGAGTTCACACAAAATTGAAGTGAGTATTGACCGTGATGGCATGCAAGCCAATGAATCTCAGCAGTCTAGGGTTTAAATCAACATCTGAAACAGAACATTTTTTCAATAGAAATTAATTTTTCTAATCCCAATAAAATTTAAAATAACAAATTTTCACAAAACACTCGTGGAAATGCCAATAAATTTGTTTAAATACTTTTGTGCTTAAGTCCTTAAATTTAAAATTCTGCAGCATCGTAGTAAATGCAGTGAGTATCCTTTCCAAAGAATTTAGAGCTCAGTGGGAACCCTATTGTTCAAGGAACCACATAAGCATACACACACACACACACGCAAATATGTTGAATTTATTATATTCCCTTTTGTTGTTGTTGGCATCACATATTTCACACCCAACAACAACAACAACACCTCTAGTGTGAAAGGATTATTTGTGCTTCTCTATTCTTTTCTCTCTGTTTCTCTTCTTATTGTGTTAAACGCCTTCTATTCCACCTTCCTTCACACACCCACTTCGAAGGAATCTCAAAGGCTTACAAAGTGAATAAATAGAAAATTTAAGACAATAAAATGCACTCGAATATTTTGTTTTTTATTTTGAGTTTTTGTTTTCAACTTTTTCAGTGAATTTTCTTTATCTTCTTGTTTTTATTTTTTTGTTTTTTTTTTTTTTTTTTTTTTGTTTTGTTAAATTTATAGTCACAGCTATTTTTGCTTTTTTTTTAGCTGGTCGTGTTGGTGGCGTTTGTTTTCGTATGTCTTGGCCAGAGGCGCATTCATTTTGCAAGTTTTTTTAATGAACTTCTACATGTGGACCACGATAAAACGAATAAAATAAGCGTGAACTAGTTTACACGCTATTGTTCTTCTTTTTTCCAAAACTACATAAATAAATAAAAAGATGAGGCAAACAAATTTTAAGTTAATGGTGTGTATGGGTTATTTTTTAAAGAAGTTACTCATTGTCATAAAGAAAAAAACCTTTTACTCGTAGAATCTAATACTTGGAACATAATATCTTGTGCATCGGAGATCTCTGTACAAACTATGTCGTTACAGAGTTTATTCAGCTTATTACGATTTGTTCATATCAGCAACCGAAAGAAAAAAGGATCGAAGAAACTTTCAGAGAATTGTCAAATGAGTCCACTAGCAGAGCTCCTAACAACCTTTATGTGCTACTAACAACCTTTATAAGCAGGTGGATTATGACGACACTTAGTAGTAGAGTTATCCAGAACTGCTTGGATAAAACTTCCCTCAAAGCAACTTCAACTGGAAGATGCCCAAAAGTACGCATCATATCACCTCTGCTTTAGTCTCTGGTGATAGAGAGTCTCCTAGTTGAACTCAAAACACCTGGGCTAGATATGTACTATTTTACGAAGAACCCTTGAAAGGTCTACAATCAGCACAGAACTTGGTACAGAGATGGTGTTAAAACGAAGGCCTCTCTGTAAACTCAAAAAAGACTATTATTGTGCTTGATAATTGTTGTTCACTCGCCCGAATTCTTTGGGGATAAATTAGATTTCACCAACTCAACAAAGTTTCAAAGTTTCAAAACTGTCCTGGAAACTTCACATAGACTGCATTATCAACAGATCTACAGCCTCCTGTAGAAGAATTTGCGGCAAGAACTGGGAAATAAGCTCAAATATAAGATACAATCTTCACACGTTGGTCGTTAGATCCACAATATATATGTGTGCGTCTGAAGCATACGCGCCTGAAGTGTAGTGGTCGAAAACCCTAGAAGTATCAACGATCGAGCGTTTACAACGAGTTCAAGGATCTGCAGGCTGCATGTATGACAGACTGTACCAGGTGCAGACACTTTTCGATCTGGATAATATTGTCTTCAATGCTCCCTTCAATGGACACCTCTTCATAGACAGAACCTTATAGCTAGAAACGGAAAAAGTTCATCGTATTTTTATTCTCTAGATCTATTTGGAAACACAAGAACTTACTTCATCTAAAAACGACCTTTTGTGATATGCGGACTGTTCTAAAATGGCGGAAGGCATTGTACCTGGAATCTATGAAGGAAACTCCGATGAGAGCCACTTCTACAGCGTCGGTCAAAAAACAAAACAAGCAAAAAAAAAAAAATTGGCCATTTCAGCCCTTGAAAGGACCTTGACCGAGCTTCTAATGATCAATTGTGTAGTGTGTGTTATTTAATGCTTGCACACAACTGACCGAGAACTGGACCTACATGTTTTATGCCGACTCCGAAAGGCTAAAGTTCATGTTCTCAAGAAGCTATACATGGCATTATTTACTATCTGAGGTCAGATCAGATCAGATCAGAAAAATTTTTATTGCAAAAAAATTTTGCCGCGACTGGGGATCGAACTCGGGCTCTGAGCATGCTAAGCCAAAAAAGAGGCAAAACAACTTTCGCCTTTTCGGATAGACAAGCTCTGAGTTCCGCAAAGTTTTAAAATTTTTGGAAGAACTATCTAGAACATATTTGCACTAAAGTAAAATTTCGAGAACTATCACTTAAGAAGTAGAATTTCCTTATTGACATAAGAAAAAACGACTTAAGGCCACCCTTTTCTTTGGCTACTCAAATGTATGAATCGCTAAAACTTAAATTTTAAAAAAAACTATACAAGATATCGACAGGCGATTTTTGTAATTAACAGGAAAAATAGCAAAGTTAACTTAAAAATTATTTTTGTTAATGTGGGCGTTTTTGTTGATTTTGTATGTCATGTCAAAGTAGACCAACTAAGAAAAGGTATGTCGCTGATTGTAATTTAGAAAAATTTTGTGCACATATGAAAATAAAAAACAACTCGGAAATGTGTTGAGGATTAATGCTGTTCATCGTCGGTACTAGAACTATAAATTGTTCATCGTCGGCCTTTCAATAAATAATGGAATTTTAGCATCCAAAAGTCAAAATTTACCGCAACAGGTATTTTTTAAGACTTAAAATAGTGGGACCAACTCTGTTGTGTTTGGAGCTACGCTCATGATTCTAGAACCAACGACCATGATATTTCACATCGAACAATTTTTTAGATAATTTTTTATTACAACCAATCGCAAAAAAGTGGTTTCGAGATAATCGCATCGAGACCTGCTTACACTTAAAACTCGCAAAAAACCACTTATTAGATTTGCTTGAAATTTCCGAATACATGTTTCCAATATGTTTCCAATGCTATGATAGTTTATAAAAGTAAAAAATAAAAATTTCGAAAAAAAAAAATGTTCAAAGGTAAAAAGTGGCCTTAACCCTTTCAAAAGCTTGGTTAGAATAAACATGGAATAATTTGTTTGAAGTAATATTTCCATCATTAAAGCCATAAAAATATTGAAAAACACACCCCTCTAAGTTTTTACATGCGCTGCTTAGCTTTTACCAAGCTGTCTAATATAATGGACAAAACTAATCAGATGTTGCATTATAAAGTAATATTTAAGTTCAACTAAAACAACCCAAGAGTTCTTTGTAATGTTATTATAAAAAAAAAAAGAAAAATTATACTTTGCACACAAACCACAATAAGCACTTTTTTTTGCAACATTTATTGACACGTGAAATAAAAACACTTTTGGCTTCTGTTGGGCAAAAAATCGAAAATCCCACTAAATAAAAAAAATTATATTTATCTCTATATATATGTTTGTCACGTGGTACAACATCATTTCATAGTACCAGCCTATTTGATTTAAGAAAAAGGTCGGAAAATATAAACAAAAATTATTTTCTGATGCGTCCAATATAATGGACAAATACAATGAAAGGGTTAA
The DNA here is from genome assembly GCA_958299015.1 of Tetanocera ferruginea. Lineage (NCBI taxonomy): Eukaryota > Metazoa > Arthropoda > Insecta > Diptera > Sciomyzidae > Tetanocera > Tetanocera ferruginea. Next base: position 91,250,171 of record OY282644.1, on the reverse strand, counting down.
ACATCTATGGTAAGAACTAAGGGGACGTGACACCTTTAAAAATTTTAATTTTGAATAATTTAAAATACGTATGTGTTGAACTTAAAAAAAGATGTCTTCATTTTAAATTTAAAATTTATATTTTTAGGTAAAAAATTAAACATAAAATTTTGATTTAATTGATTCTAATTTTTTTTTATCAAATATTCCAGGGTAAAATCTTCATATATTATTATTATATTTTATCATATATCATATATTTGCATTCATATTCAAAATTCTGAGTACAAGTGAATAACGACATAAAAATGCATTCAATGAATACAAAATTGATCAATGAATAAATTTTTCAATTCACATTCAATTTTAAAAAATTTATTTATTATTCATTTCGATTATGAATTTTTTTTATTCAAGTGAATGTTATTCATAAAGAATGCAATTCACAACGATTCGTTATGCATTTTGTATTCATGCATTCATTTTGTACTCATTATTCATTTTTATACCCTACACCTGAAAGGTCAGGGTATATTAACTTTGTGCAAACGTTTGTAACGCATAGAACGAAGCGAGTCCGGTATTGAAAAGTATATATATTCTTGATCAGCGTCACCTCATGAGTCGAGCTATTTATGTCCGTCCGTCCGTCCGTGTCCGTCTGTGTGTTGTCCGTATACACAGGATAAGAAGAAGGAGTAGAGATAATTGAATAAAACTTGATACACATGGTCACATGCACCTAAGGATCTGCACTATTGAATATTTTTGGAATCCGCCCACGGACACGCCTACCTCCCATGCAACGCAAAAATTGAAAACTGCATAACTCAGCTCATACTAAACCTACAACAATAAAATTTGATATGTATGTGTTTTATACCAACACAAATATGTTTTTGAAAAATGGACGTCATCTGCTCACGAACACGCCCACCTCCAATACAACCCAAGAATTGAAAACGCAATAAATAAGCCTGTGTTTAGCCTAAAGAGCTTAAATTTAGCACATATTTTTTTTATGACAAGACAAAAATTTTTTTGAAAAATGGACGTCATCCGCCTACGGACACGCCTACCTTCCATACAATCCAAAAAGTTTAATACTCAATAAATAAGGTTATGTTTGTCATAGAGAAATTAAATTTGGTATGTATGTATTTTATACCAAAACTAAGGTGTGTTCAAAAATTGGGAGTAATCTGTCCATAAACTCACCCACCTCCCATAGCAAAAGCACAATAAAGGCATTAACTGTGAGCTACAGGAATAAAACTTGGTATAAAACTTGGTATGTGTAAATTTTTCATCAACATTTTAATGCATATAAAATATAGGCTTCATGCGCCCACGGACACGCCCATTTACAATATAAATTTTTTTGTTTTTGAAAAGTGGGCTTAGGGTATTTCATAGTCGGCCTAGACAGACTTTAAACTTTCTTTACTTGTTATTAATTATTCATGATTCAGAATGACGAAAAATGAATAATTAATCAAATTTTTTTTAAAATTGAATGTGAAATCAAAATTTCTTATTTCACTGATTCAAGTTTTTGTAAAAGCAATTAAATTTTGTAATGGCGCTTGTAGCAAAAATATGCAATTATTTCCGGTTTTATATTTGTTTGTAACATTGAATCTTTATAACAATTGAAGCACATAGCAGTTTCTAGCTTCCGTTTTTAATGCCATCTATTTGCCGAAATAAGCAACTCACCACAGAGCTTATATTCAACATACTTACTTATGTCTTATTTGCTTCCAAATTTTTATCATATTTTATCATATACTAGCTGACCCGACAAACGTTGTCCTGTCCAAACTTCAATATGTATATATCATTGTGTTTGTTTTCGGAGTAGGTGGTTTTCGGGTAGTCCATAGTCGGGCTAGACCATCTTTAGAGTTTCTTTACTTGTTTTTTATTTGCAAATATTGTGTTATAACATCATTAGTGTCATTAAAGCATTAATAGTTTTGTAGAGGAGCAAGTTCATAAAGTTTATTTTCATTCTAAAAACAGACATTTTTAAATTAGCTTCTAAAACGTACGTATGATTTTAAAACGATCGGTTGATAGTTTAAAATAAAAATTTTAAAAAATAGCTTCTAATTATTCTTCACTTCTGAAATTTTCATTTTAAAATATTTAACGAACGTTTAATATTCATTCGCTCATTTTAAAATGTACGTTTTGTAAATAAAAATAAATGTTAGAGGAACAAAATTGTCTCTGTGTAGAATTCGGGTTTTATGTCTGTCCGATGAAACTTTAAGTAGCTACACAAAAACCAAACGTTCATAATTTTGTAAATTTTGATAAATTTAAGAAATGTTAAAATGTTATATGATGTTGAAATGGATACAGTCTTGATGGTTGAAAGAGCACTTTCGCATTGGTGAACGTATCGTATCTGAGCAATGAATAACTAACAATAAAAAGCCCCGATTTAAATTAAAAAAGGAAAGTTAAAAAGAATTTCCTCATTAAGCTAAAAAAAAATTTTTAATTTTTATTATATTAAAACATACTTATATAAAAAGGAACACTGCGCAACAGATGCAGTGGGTGAGGTTGTAAGAGGATCAAACTGGAAAATATCATTAAAAAATATATTTTATGGCCTCGGAGTATACCGAGGTTTTATACAGCAAAATTTTGAAAAAAGCCACACAAAAAACTTAAATTTTTTAAAACGTTGTTCAGGCGAAAAAAAAAATCACAAACAAAGTCAAAGGTCGATAAAATAAAGTAACAACAATTTTTTAAAAAAACCTATCCATAAAAAAAAATGTTTGCTATTTTCGTGTTAAGAGAGCCCAAATTTATAAGGGATATATAGTGGGATGCCATGTACAAAAACAGTGACGCATACTGTAATCGTTTGCAAATAGAGTTCTCTGCACCCTGTTCTACAACACTTTTTTACATATTTGCTTACCTTGTAAGAGTGAATTCTTTGATATTTACAGACCAAACATATGAACTTGGCACATCAAGCCATCATTAAATAAAAACTAGTAAGGTATATCTTCGACTTGTCCGAAGTTAAAATACCCCCACGGCCGATTCTTAAGGGTGGAAGAATCTTAAATTGGAGAGCTTTTTGTGTGAGATTTTGAGAGATATTATTATTTTTATGTGTCTAAAATACATACATATCAAATTGTTTTCCTGCAGCTTAAATATAAGCCTTTTTATAAAGTTTTAAATTTTAGGGTTCTATGGGAGGTGGGCGTGTTAGATTGTGTATGACGCCCATTTTTCTAACATACCTCAGTTTCGACATAGAATACACAAATACCGAGTTTCTGTCTTGTAACTTTAATATTAGCCTCTTTATAGATTTTTCAATTTTGGGGTTGTATGGGAGGTGGGCGTGTTAGTGGGTGGATGACGCCCATTTTTCAAACTTACCTCAGTTTTGACATTGAATACACAAATACCGAGTTTCCGTCTTGTAACTTTAATATTAGTCTCTTTATAGAGTTTTCAATTTTGAGGTTGTATGGGAGGTGGGCGTGTTAGTGAGTAGATGATGCCCATTTTTCTAAGACATCTCAGTTTTGACATAAAATACACATATACCAAATTTCAGTATTGTAGCTTTAATATTAGGTTCTTTGTAGAGTTTTCAATTTTGGGGTTGTATGGGAGGTAGGCGTGGTTGTCATCCGATTTAGCCCATTCTCGAACTTGACCTTAGTTTTTTTAAAAAAAGCTTAAATATCGAATTTCATTACGATAGCTTAAAAATTACGGCTGTAATCGTGTCGACAGACGGACAGACGGACAGACGGACAGACGGACAGACAGACGGACATGGCTAAATCAATTCAGGTGGTGATGCTGAGCAAGAATATATATACTTTTCCATACCTACCACGCCTCCTTTTGGGTGTTACACACGTCGTGACAAAATTAATATACCCCCTACGCAGTACGCGTGGGGGTATAAAAATGTACAGTTGTTTACAGAGGCACTCATGCGGTTCAAGGGAGCAGTAGCCATGTAATTTGTTCTACTAAATGGTAGATAAATTAAGTTGTTAGCATTTCTACTACTTCTACGGTTAGAGTTAAAGTTTACAAGAGAAAGTAATTCCGGACAATCGAATACACCGGTTATGAGTTGGTGTAAATAGACGATATCCGCAGACTTCCTCCGTTCACTTAAAGATTGCATTTTTAAAAGTTTTAAACGATCCTCGTAAGGAGGAAGGTTCAAAAAATCAATCCCACCTAAGCCCCTAAGAGCAAACCGAACAAAACGTTTTTGGATTCTCTCTATACGTTCAACATGCACACTATAACTTGGGGACCAAACTTGACTTGCGTACTCTAAGTGAGGGCGCACTATTGCATAATACAACGTAGAAGTTGTAATCATGCTATTGAATTCTTTGGCCCAACGTTTTATAAATCCAAGCATTGAAGATGCTTTTTTACAAATGTAATCAATATGATTGTTGAACGATAGCTTAGAATCCATGCATATACCAAGGTCTTTGACGGCCTCAACACGACTTAAAGCAGTATCTTTAATATTGTAGTCAAAAATTAAATTATTCCTTCTGCGCGAAAAGGTCATAGTTTGGCATTTAACAGGATTTAGAAACATATTATTTTTAAAGCACCAAACTTCAAAAGATTTCAAGTCAGCCTGGAGTAGGTTGGAGTCGTCTTTAGCATTTATTGTTCTGTATATTTTCATATCATCTGCATAAATTAACAGGTGAGAGTGTTTAATAATGTGGGTAACATCATTAATGGCTAAAATAAACAGAAGTGGACCTAAGTGACTGCCTTGCGGAACACCTGATTCCGCAACAAATTCAGGAGACAAAACCCCTCGGAATCGTATTTGATAAGATCGTTCTGTCAAATACGATTTAATCCAGCTAACAAAATATTGTGGAAATCCCAATAACTTTAGTTTAAATAAAATTAAACTATGTGGTAATTTATCAAATGCTTTACTAAAGTCAGTGTAAATGCAGTCGACCTGGTTACCTGATTCAATTGTATTAAGGCAGAAAGATGTAAAATCGAGAAGGTTGGACACAGTGGATCTGCCATTAACAAAACCATGCTGACGAGTTGTTATGACTTCTCCACAGTATCTCTTAACCCGATCATACACCACTCTCTCAAAAAGTTTTGGAATCGATGATAGTTTAGCAATGGGCCTGTAATTAGTAACATCATTCCTGCAACCCTTTTTATAAATGGGGCTTATAAACGATTTTTTCCAAAATTGAGGAAAAAGGCCTTCATTTATAGATTTATTAAACAACAAAGAAAGTGGTTGACACAAAAAAGAACCGCATTGTTTTAACACAGCGGCAGGAATTCCATCAGGTCCAGCGCTAAAATCTTCATCTATCGATCCAATATAATTAAAAATATCCTCAGCGGTAAAGGATATAGATTCCAAAGAAACCTTGGGTGAAGAACTCATATAATCAAAATACCCAACATCAGGGTTAAAAGAATCGGAACAAAATGATTCTTTAAAAAGAGTAGCAAATAGGCCACAGATTATGACGGGATCATCAGTAAATCCGTCAAGAGTTTTAAATGATGAAGGGAATCCATCGGATTTCTTTTTTGTATTTATGAATCCCCAAAATTTCCTTGGATCAGACAAAATTCTCAGCTTAATATTGTCTAAGTATTCATTATATAACGTAGCTGAGCGATTTTCAAATTCCAGAAACAAACATTTGTAAGTTTCTAGGTCATTTGAGTCTAAGCTACAGACATATTTCTTCCATGCTCTGTTTCTGTTGTTGCGAAGTGTTTTTAATTCCTTTGTGTACCAGGGGTACGTCGAATTATTCGCAAATTTCAGGCTATATGGTACGGATTGAGAAAACATAGCAAAAAGTTCCAAATAAAAATAACTAATGGAACTATCAAGATTATTTTCATTTATGTATTCTAAAATTACATTGAGTTTACTATGAATCAAATTATTCAACTTCAAAAAGTCAGCTTTTTTAAAGTTGAATTCATAAACTTTGTCTATGGAATTTGAATTAACTATATTTTCTCTATCTGATTTGTACCAAATACTCAATGGTGGATGGTATTCATCAACAGTTGTAAGAGTATGGAAGGCCCTCTTAACAATGACATTGTTACTGTCTGTAGTTAAGACCAGGTCAAGAAGTCGATTAAGACTATTATAAATACAACTAACTTGTTGTAAGTCAGAACATATATTATCAACAAATATATGTTCTTGGCGGGTCTTCGAATTAGATACACATAAATATGTATCATCGTCAGAAGAATGCCATTTTAAGTCAGGCAAATTAAAATCGCCCAACAATAAAATGTCGTCATTAACGTCAAGTAAATTTATAATGTATTCTATGCAGTCTGCAAGGTTTGCATAGACGTCAGCACTGCTCTTTGGAGGAACATACGCATTAACAACATATACATTGGAATTACAATGTACAACCTTAACGCATATAAGTTCGATATTGAAAGAGCAGGGAATATCAATAAAGGAACTAACAAAGGAGTTCCTAACAGCTACTAAGACACCACCACCAACAGCAGAAGTATTGTCAGTGTGCCTGTCCTTTCTAAAAACTTGGAAACTATTGTCAAACAATTCCAAGTCTGTAATGCTTCCGTTCAGCCACGTCTCCGTTAACGCAATAATATCCTCAGAAAAATTCTGAGTTGACAAAAATATGTCATGCGTCTTAGAACGTAGTCCCCTTACATTTTGATAGTAAAGGGATAGCCTATTTAGTTTTTTTGAGCCTGACGCACGGGTTTGTTGGACCTTCTAGACTTATTTTTAGGCTGAAACTCAGAAACGAGAATATTATTGCCCCACAAATTAGAGTTTAAAACAGTTGCAAACTCTTCAGCTGCAACTGTGAGAATGAAGGACGCGTGGGTGGGTTTGTTACCTATTTTTTTGCATGAACAGAATGCATTATGGCTTATTAAATTATTTTGTTTGACAAACGTCATAACATTTTCGGTAGTTGTGTCAGGTTGAAGGCGTGAAATAAAAATCATTTTTCTCCTCGACACTGCCCTCAAAATTAAATTGAGGCTAGTTGAATTTTTATTGAAAATTCATTAATTTATCACGGTTTTCAATCTTCTGAATCCATCTAGAACCTGAAAATTATAAAAATTATAAAAATGAAAATTATAGCGTCTGATGCTGCATGGCATTAAACTTTTAAATTAAAAATTGGTTGACTTACTGCAGATTTGTATGTTTTCCTTTGGTTTGCAAGTACAATAAATTTTCGCTCCAAAAACGAAATAATATTCGGTAAGGCCTAAGAACGTATAATTTTTAATTTTCAATAAAATGTTTTCGAGTATCTAAATTTTTTTTTTTACTTATTTAAAAATATTTTTTTAATAAACAGCTCATTTACATACACAGTCCCTTAGAATCCAAGAGACGCCGTGTCTACTGACCGTGATCCAATAAGTACCAAATTTTGTTCGAAATGTTCTTAGGTGTAACCGAAGCTAATTTCGTTGCTTGAGGAAAAATTAAATGGTCTTAAAATTAGGGTTCGGTCTCATGTACACTCAATTTAAAATTTTTTGATTTGATCCAATAAAACTGATTGACCAATGTCGCCATTCTTATATATTTTCATTATGTATGAATTGTATATAATTGCTTGAAAAGTCTAAATAAATAGTTTTAAACCTTTTTTTAGCTCAGAAATCTATTTTCGTTATCCAAAAACGACATTTTAATTCTTTAACACGAACTAAAACTATATGAAGATCTGTAACTTTTAACATCTTGTTTTAAAGCAAGCAGCATCTTGATGAAAATTGTTCCATTCAACTTAATTTAAGGATTTTGAAAAAAAAATTTTACCACACCTTTCAGTATCGTATCAATACACTTTACACCTGTTAAATAATGCGAACACACCATTTCACATATTTATTACACTATGCCCCAATATTTTTAAATTTTGTTCTCGCTTTTTTCAAGTCTATCTTGTATTCTACTTATCCAATTTTTATAATCAAGGCTATAATCAAAAATAACGTTAGGCAACGCATATGAATGAAGGTACTAAAATAGGACATTTTACTGGTTTATAAATTTTTGATTCACATTTTGGATCGACCTTTTTAAGTATTAATGACCAAAAATTTTAAAAGCAGTACAATGTTCAATTACTTCCGCACTGTAATTCATTTATAACACGATTTTATACTTACGCTTGTAGCGCTCTTTGTCTCAGCAAAAATAAACATTTACGCAGCATAAAAAACAATATAGATAAACATTTACGAAGCATTAACATATCATACCTAAAAATTAAGCAACAAAGACTTTATCACTTGAAGTCTCAGCGCCAACTGAATGAGACAACTTACTGCGTCTGCTCTTGTACGTAAAACATCCCTTATTTAAAGCACTTTAAGTAAAAGAAACAATAACAACAAACATAATCGGAGAGGAAAAGAGCGAGAAAGCTTTACGCTGCAGCGCGCTGGTTGTGTATCAAACGATTCAATGCAGCAATGTTTTTTGGATTTGATTTTTTTGGCTACTTTTTAAACTCAAGTTTTAATAACTTTTAAGAGCAGTTTTAAAGAAAATAAGTATGCAAAGGACTTAGTTAAACATGTTGCTTTATGTTAGTGAAAGAATTACAAAAATCGATTGAGTAGTTCTTGAGTTACACTACAACGTAGATACGTGAGAAGCCTTTTATATAATAGTATAGATTAAAATTTGGCGGTAAAAACGTGGCATGATCGAGCTTTCCTGCCTGAGGAAAAAAGGTTTCTCGATCTTTTCAATTTCTGGCAGCAAAGAGTCAAGTTCGGACACAAAATAAACTAATAGTTATTATAGTGAACAAATAGTTTGATGTTAAACCCATCATTGTATGAAAAATTTCTACCAATTAAAATTTTAACTAAAAGTGAAAATTCTGAAGACAACAAAGACGAATCAAAGCGATCTGCATGTTCATGTAAGTTTTTGGTTGCTTTGTAGCAAATGTCGAAAAATAACTTCTAAAAAAAAAGCATTCCTTTTTAAAACCATTTAATTTCTTAGATAAATATTTAAACAATTCAGTTAAAGCCTCATTGAAATATTCATTAAATATCTTTTTGCAACATTATCTGTGCCAATCCAAATGCGGGTAAATTTTGCATAATCTATTGTAATAATATTTTTTTATTAAACTATTTGTTTCCAAACATATAGATTGGCACATAATTTTAAAATTGCAAGATAAAATCTTGACGACAATGGCATAAAATGATCGTCATACGATTAACATACATTAAGCAAAAATTCTAGCTAAGCCTTCATAAGAACGAATTTATCGCATGCGATTTCACATCATTTGAGTGAAAATGGGACTCTCAATAGGATTCCAATATATGTAATTGATCCAGCTTTCTCATGGACTCCAAATGGGATAATGATAGCACCGTGTAGTCAGTTCTCTGCCAGCAATCGAAGGCAAAAGATCGGGTTTTCACAAAGTGCGGGTGTAGTATAAAATATGGTTATGGTATACATACTTGGTATATATATAAAATTTAATGAAGTAAAAAAAAATAAGTGATAAAAGAAAAATGTGATTTAAGATAACTAGTTAGTTAAACTAAATTTAAAAAGATTTAATGAATTTAAGAAAAAAAAAGATTGGTTTTTATGTCTAACACAATCGCAAAAAAAAACAAAAGGAAAGAAAAGCATGAATTAATGATTTAATTATAAAAACAAACCAGTTTAGAGATTTGTTTAGTTATGCACACACACTTCTTTAAGTATGTGTATAGAAATTTCTCCCATGAGATTTTCTACTTTTTTTCTTTTCTTACATTTTCTGCTTGCTTAATTGATTTTTTTTTAAATAAAAACATTTGAATTTAATCCTTAATTTAAAAAAAAAAAAAAAGAAAAAAAGAAAAGAAATTTAAAAGTAAAATTCACAAAAATAAGTGGAAAAAAATGTTTACGAAAAATTTAGCAAAAATGACAAGTGAATATTAATCCTCTCAATATAATGATAAAATTTATAGCATGCAATTTTGGTTTTGACATCTCAGCAGCGCAGAAAGATCTTTCTTCGTTGGAGCTTTCAATAAAAAAAAAAAACACAAAACACTCAACATGGAGAGCATGTAAGTTTTTTTTATAATTTTCTTTAATGTATATATAACTTTAATAATGAGAGAGAGTGAGAGTGCTAAAACAAGATGTTCTGGAAAGTAGGTCAGTGTAACCTTGAACTTGAATTTGGTCAACTTACGAACAGCTGTTTTTCTATTTTTTTTTTTTTAATCTGAACTTAAATGCAGACTTAACCCTTGCACTCACACTTTTTACTTTTTACTTTAATATGCTAAATATTATTTTTACTTGCAATTTTTGCTGGATTTCATTATTTAATTATTTTTTTTTACATTTTTACCCTTCCTTCTGACCGGATATTAACTTTTAAAAAAACATGCAAAACTCTAAATACCTATTTTTAAGACCGTTACATGCTACAATTTAATGCATTCTTTAAGAGCTCTGATTTCCACCCTCCTTGATTTCGTGTTAATCAAAAAATTATAAATATTATTTTTAATTTGATTTCTATTGCTCAGAGATAAAAATCGTTTTGTGAGTTTTTTCGCTCAAAAATAAAAAACCTTTCTGATTTTTTTTATTTTCCTCAAATATACAAATAATTTTTTCCTCAAAAATGAAAATTATTTTTTAACTTTGAAATAAAAATATTTTTGGTTTATTTTTTGTTTTTTTAAAACACAAAAAAAGCATTTTTAGATTTGTTTTTTTTATTCAAAAATAAAAAGTTTTTTTTTATTGTTATTTTTTGCTTAAAAATTAAATTTTATTTAATTAAATTAAAAATCATTTCTTTTAATTAAATTTTATTTAATTAAATTAAAACTAATTTCTTGATTTTTTTTTATTTTTTATAAGGTATAAAAGTCGTTTTCACCAAAATTGTTGTAAATGTCTTTTAAAAGTAAAGCGTGCCAAGTCGATTTTTATGTCTGAACAAATACAAAATAAAATCCTAAAATGATTTTATATCTGAACAAAAAAATAAAAATCAAAAACTGATTTTAATTACTGTTGCACGCTAGCTATGAAAGTAAAAGTTGACGCAACTTGAATTACAGATGCAAGAACAAGAGATTGGAATGAATACATGAAATTCTGTTCGTATTCAATGTATTCAGCATATGTTAAAATTCGAAAGATATATTTTTGAGATACAAAGAACATCATTCTGTTCAGCAAGAATACATGTAATAGAATTGATGTTTGGCGCTGTGTCGATATACATAGATTTTAATGTGTGCAGGTTATAAATAACATTACTCAGATCTTCATCATTGCTAAAACCTGAGTATAGTTAACAAACAAACTGAAACAAAAATACAATCGATAGTCGTTCTAAGGTATGTGAACTCAATCAATAACGTAATATCGGTAATAATATTTTAAATAAATTACCTAAATAGAGTTTTCAAATTTTGACTTCCTTATGACATATTTGAAGAAGCGTAGAACATTTAAAAAAAAATTTAAGAATCGGTAGACCCATGGTTGAATAACAAGGTTGCTGCAAAACTGACTGTGCTCTCTTTCGCATATCCGAAAGTGTCAAAATCAACTGGCTGTCGAGAAAAAGAACAACAACAACAACAGCCGAAGCAGTTCGCTTTGACATTTGCAGCAGTCGCGCTCTCCGTGTTGCGGCTACCTTATTCACTGTACCCTGGGTCATGATAGAATAACAAGGTAGGCGCATATTGGAGAGGAAGTGAGCTAGATGTCAAAATTAGCTGTTCAAATATGAGTTGTTCTAATTGTTGTTGTTGCCTTTTCGTTTGACGTTTGACGCACTCACAGTATTGTTTGTGTAAAAATAGACATTTGAGCAGCCATATTAATATGAGCCTACCTTATTATTCTATCATGCCCTGCGTAGACCCGTTTCAAAGATGTGCTTTTATCACTGTTGCCAGATTGGGGTAAATTTCCCTAATGAGGTAATTTTTGACTCATTTTTTGGGCAGAGTTAAAAAAGGTAATTTTTGACTAAAAGTAGTAAATTTTTGCAACATAATTATTTTTTAGATTTCCAAATATTTAAAGTTTTTTTGCACTTTTGTTACCTCTCTGAACGTACTCACAAGCAGTCCCTTATTATTGGGAGTCCCCTTTTGTATCAAAAAATTACATATGTAGGATTATTTAAATTTTTGATTTGCTGCAAATTTTAACTTAAAAACTGAGGAAATTGTTGAAACACGCCAAGACATAAGAAGTAATCAAATGTTTTGAAATTGCATTGAATATTGCTCAAAAGAATATCGGTTAAAGAAACTGACCAGTTCCTACAAAATAAGTTAATGGAAAAGTGGATAAAAGAAGTCCCTTTAACATCGTGAATTGGAAAAGTTGTTGAAACGAATTGTTCAAGGCTAGCAAAGAAATGTTTTTTTGTGGAAGTAGTGAAGTGAGTTAGAACGACTGTTAATCATTTAAAATTTTGTAATTTTTTTAGAAAAAGGTAAATTTTCTCAGAAAGTGGTTATTTTTTCGCAAATAGTGGTAAATTTCAGTTCTCTGGCAACACTGGCTTGTATAAACATTCTTCGCTCAAATTGTTCCATGGAACTTCGCTCGCTCGTTATTGTGAGTTATTTTTATCTATATTAATTTGTAAGTGTATGGATAAACGGATACAGAAGATACAAAAAAAAAAAAAAATAAAAGAAAAACAAACTTGCAGTTTTCATCACTTAAAGCATAGAAAACATGTATGAGAGGAACCTAAGCTGATTTAGAATGAAAGTTAAATCTGAAGTTAATACATTTTTTGGTACCTTAAGATATTTTTTTCTTGGAATTGAAGTATGTTCAGCAATGCTTTGTATTGAAAAGTCCTTAAAATTCTACTTTAGTTCAGTTGAATGACATGTTAAATAGTTCCGAAAAGCTAGTGGTCTATATAAATCACCAAAAAACTACTGATGGTTTGCTGAAGCGTGGCAACGGAAATCGTGTTTATGCTGTTTGTGATTTTCATTATCACTGTTGTAAGTTTTTTTCCAAAAAAGTATTTGACTTCCAGCTCAATTTAGTAATTTTAAAAGAAAATAAAAAGTATTTTCTTAAAAAAATTTTACACTCACTCAAACGCGGTTTCTGTTTACACAATTATTTAAGGCCCCTTTAAGATATTTCCAAACAACGACGGAACTGAGTATGTCAGTTTGAAATGAAATAATAATCTTCTTTCGCAGCCAGTTAAATGCCACAAAAGTAATGAGAGCATGTTTTATTTTTATGATGTAGTTTGGGTGTAATTTTTTATTCACTTTTTTTTTCTGTGTAATATTTCTTCTTCGTCTGGCGTTGTATTCTTGTTTGAGCGCATTTGCATTTTTGATGCATACCCTTGCATGCTTTTATTTTTTTTTATTTTTTTTTTTTTAGAACATAAGAATTACTTAAAGTCTCAAAGTTTTTAGCACTTATATTTCGCACATGCTTTTGCATTTTTTTTTCTTTCTCTGTTTCTTTCTACTTTATAGTGCAGAACTTAAACACTAACACATTTGCACACATAAGCACATACATGGAGATGAACATGCATACAATGTCAGAGGCAGGTTAGTGTGTGCTTCATCTAGGAGCTGCATAACTTAAGCCATATTAACGTGTTAGTCTGTCGGGTGCATTTGTATACAAGTTTGTGTGTTTGGGAGTGTGTATGTGTGTGTGTGTGTGAATGTGTATTCTTGCTAATGTATCTATGAGGTTTTCGCTGGTGCATGTGTGTGCGTTGCTAATGAAGCACACAATTTCAATTAAGCTACATTAATAAGATTTGTTTTTCTTTCTTACTATCTTTTTTTTCAACTTTTGTTTTTCATTTAATTCTTTTGGGTTGTGAAAAAGTTTTATGTGTGCATATTTTAGTGTATTAACAAAGTTGTAAACAAAAATATGTCCTTGCATTACGTTAAAATACTTAAGGCAAGGTTAAAGCAGGTTTTAATGTGCTTCGAAGTTGAAATTAAGTACAACTATATAAAAGTGTGATGTTAACTAATATATTTTTAAAAAGTTTTTAGTGCAAATTTTCATTAAAATACCAAAAGAGCTTTTTAAGCATATCAAACTATGAAAGATGGTGTAAAAAATATGCATTTTAATACACAAGTATTCAAGTAGTTTCAAGCATTCACTTATGTAATCTTTAATTAGTTTCCTCTTCGTAAAAAACAATTATTTCACAAACATTGAAATTATTTACTTTAAAAACAGTTAAGCGCCTAAAATTTAGCTATAAAATTCCACATTAAACCAAAATATTTGCACACGTAACGCCGTAGGCAGAACTTCAAACAGCGTTTTGCAAACACCAAAAATGCATTACTGCAAAATGTGTGTGTGTGTGCGTCTGTGTAAACAATCTGCACTTGTTGTTATTATTGAACATGTTGTAGTTAATGTATGTGGTGTGTGTGTACATTTTTTGCTGTTGTTTTTGGCATAACATTATCAACCAAGCGTAGACGAAAGTTTTGTTATTTTTGCATAATTTACATTTTAAATTGTTATGCATGTTTGTATGTGTATGCCTTATAATGCTTGTGTGCTTGCATGTGTGTGTATTACACATTCGTTGGCGTGGTTGTTCTACATGTGTAGAACTCTCAACAATTTATTATCTACATTAGTTGTAGATAAATGTAGGCATAAATTTAAGAACAGTTAAATTTGTACGCAAATGTTTCTTTGCCATAACAAGTATCTACATATACTGATGAACATTATATATGTGATTGTGTGTGTGCGTGTTTGATTATGCGCACGTATTATGTCTGCTGCAACCACAATAGGTGTGCGTTTGTTTAAGAGTTGCAATATTTTTTACGCATTTTCACGCATTACCGCACCTTATAGAAAAAGCACAAGGGCATGAACAACAACAATAAAAACAACAACAACAACAACAATAACAACAACAACAACAACAACAACAACAACAACAACAACAACAACAACAACAACAACAACAACAACAACAACAACAACAACAACAACAACAACAACAACAACAACAACAACAACAACAACAACAACAGCAACAATAGTAACAACAAACATGCATGAATACACAGTGATTTATTCAGGCGTTAAAATTAAGCATTTCACACAGTAACGAGCCTGCAAATAAAATATAATATAATATGTATAACGTTTTATTAGATACAAATATTCCAAGGACTTGTAGCCCGAGAACACAGAAAGGAAGGATTCACAAGGAATCAAAAATACCTCAAAATATTAATATATATCATTGCTTGTGGTTATTTAAATTTACCTGCGGCTGTTGAGTCGAGTGCAAGCAAAGACTTTAATAAATTAAGAAAACTACAACCAAAAAGAGCTGCCTTCAGACCATGTTCATTTAGCATAAAAAATTATGCTTATTTCACTAAACCCGACTAAAAATTAACTTATTCGTAACCGAATTTAACTTTACATTTCCAATTAAAGTGTTACATCGGTTTTACTCTCCGTTTAGTTCGCCGTATTTGGATACGCGGCTAAAGTAGTTTCACTTCAAAAAAGATAATTTAAAGCTAATCAAAGAAACACTTCACTCAAAACGTTAGTGAAGTGTTTCTTTAAAAACGTTATTGTTTTATCTGTTAACGGCGACTAAATAATCATGATTTTAGCTTGCAACAAACATCTTTAGCGAACTGTCGAAGTTAGAGACAAACATCGCTACTAGAGATGGGCGCGTGAGTGATTTTTACTCACGATCACGAACGCTCACGATGTGATTTCTTCTAACCACGTACTCTCACGATTAAAAATATTTTTAATAACGATCACGCACGATCACGATGTGATTTCTTATAATCACGCACTCTCATGCTTAAAAATAAGTTTTTGTTCACGATCACGCACGCACACGATGCCATATTTTACTCACGAATACGTTTTAAAGGAAGAGGAATACACATAAGTTTTTAATAAAAGTGTATTTAGTGTATTAAAAGTAACTCTGGTAAAACCAGCACACAGGAAGGAGCAGAAGCAACAGAGTTGTAGATACAGTACTATAAAACAAAATTGATAAATTTTTTCCGCAAATTATTTGTATTTAAAATTACCAAAATTGCCTCAAGTTGTCGCTGACGTTTCGCAAAATATTTAAGGAAAGCGAAGTTAGTTGTTGCCGCTTCTTTAGAAGTGGTCAGTGTTGCGTTTTGTATATAATTGGTAGCAAAAGCGTAAGAAAACATCATTATGAAATTTGGCACAGATTTGAAAAATTTTGGTACATAAGTCGTGACACAAATAAATTTAAGTCACGGACGCTCACGCATGAGAAAAAATTAATCACGCACTATCACGAATTTTTTGTGATTTCTTATTAGTTCGCTCACGATCACGACGTGATTCATCGTGACACGTCATGTCACCGTCAAAATTCGTGACACGCGCCCCTCTTTAATTGCTACCAAAGATGTTTGGAATGCCAATTAAGGCTGCGTGCAAAGTAAACGCCGATTCAGACTGACAGGCAGGCATACAGGCTGAAATCTGTGTGTGCAAACGAGATACAAATAGCTCTATTTCGCTTTTTCACACACTCTGCCTGTCTGAATCGGAGTTTACTATGCATATGGGCTTACAGTTAATTTAGTTAAGAGCCAGTCGACGATAATCAAAAGTATTTCCTTAGCGCGCTTGGAAATTTCACAACCATACTGTATTTAAGGCGCCTCACGCTTCATAGAAAAAAAAAGTTCTTCAGAACAGCTGCACGGTTAAAAATTTTGGACTAGTTTTTAATCCAAACTTTGGTTTAAAGCAATCCTAAAAGTACTAATTTGTATTCCATATTTTAGTTTAATTTTTTTTTAATCCGGAAAAGTTTAAATTTAAGACTATTTTTGGACTACAAATTTGTATTAAGGTAGTAATTTCAGGAAAAAGTATTTATGTTATTTAATAGCTGAATTACAATGTAGCATTGGCAGAGACAGCAGCTGTGTCAGTGGCAGCGGCAGTGATCAGCTGTTTCATATTTTACTGCCTGCCAATTACAATCTAGCAGTGGCAGCGTCAGCATCAAAATCAGTGAATGTTGAATTTTTCTAAGTAGTTTAATTATTTGCATGTTGGCAGTGAATTTAGAAATAGGGCTGACCTCGAATTTCTAAGTAGTTTAATTATTTGCATGTTGGCAGTGAATTTAGAAATTGGGCTGACCTCGGCAGTACTGCTTACTGCCATTGCTGCTATGTAAGTTTTAGCATTGAACAACAGTATTCCTAAAATAACAGCCACTGACGCTGCCACTGCCGCATTGCAATTCAGGTATAAGATTGAAAACTACTACTACTACGAAATTTAAGCTAAATATAACTCTAAATGTTGTTAAAGCATCCGAAAGTTATTTTTAATAAAATGAAACAAATTGTTTATTAAAATCTGAACCAAAATATTATTTTATACATTATTATGTTTTGAACTTTTTTGGACTAAAATCTAATTCTTTTTGTAGTATAATATTTTAAACTTTCTGTGGATTAACAATTATTCCTTTTTGGAATAAGAAAATTTAAACTTTTTGCGGATCAAAAATAAATCCTTTTTGGATTGAAAAATTTAAAACTTTTCATTGTATTAAAAAATAATCTTTTTTTGGTCGTGTCCTATATGTAATCCAAAAAAGTTTAAAATTAAGTCCAAGATTTTTAACCGTGTGCTCAAAATAACGCTTGTTTTATGTTATATATATATATATATAGTTGGTTTATGTTCTAAAAGAAGTTATAAAGATATAAAGGCTTTTTTAAAGCTACAGAATAGTTGAGGTACAATCAGGTATCGACTCAGGATATCTAAATTTTTCCGGACAGTCAAGCTGCTTTAAACCCTTTTGTGTTTATAACATCATCAGCACTCCTCAGATGTCGTTTGTCGCTAAACAAGATGGCTAAAATGTTCGACTTTTGATTAGTCTTGGTGGTGGGGAATACGAGCATTCTTGGGTACTGTTGAGCTGATAAGCTAATGAGGAAAGACACGGCTAAAACGTTAATGTGGGACATGGAAACATTAGGTGTGTCACTTGTGACGTATGTCACAACTGAAATGAGAAAACACTATCATAGTATTTTGAAATACTAGCTTGTGTCCAAAAAACTAGTATGGTTTTCTTGGTATTATTTCAACAGCTGTTTTGATTAAGTATTCTTTTACAGATTTCTTCTATTTGTAAAAATACAAAAAAAGATATTTAGATGTCTATAAAAAATAATGCTTAAATTTCAGACTCAAGGTGGAATCTTACTACTACTTGTCATATAACTAAACTAATACTAATATTCATTTCGAAAATATTCTTTTGATTATATTCTGCATAGATCCTCGTGAGTGTATACAAATATAGCATCAACCATCCAGTATAAATTCTGGATAAGTCAACAGGTAAGTCATCTTCTTTTGCGGAACTTCATTATAGTTATTCAACGGACCTAAAAATTTTCATTTGAAATGGAGGATATTATCTCTTTTGTATAGATAACTGTCTGCGTTGATGTATTTTTCAAGATGACATAATGGTCTTTTCCCAGCTAAAAATCAGCATCAAAACTCGTACATGATCATTTTAATTGATATCACCGGAGGATTTTTGTGAGCAATTCTATCGCTTCCATTACATTTTTTTGGATTAAAGTAATTCATTCCAGATGGTCAATTTCTGGATTCAATTTCAATTTCACTCTTTAGTGTTTCACTCGAACGTTTATATCTTCCAATATATTGCAAATATTTCATGAAACCGACGAGTTTTGTAATGTGTAGGAGAGAGTGCCCTTTACAATCACTGCCCAACAGTGTTACTAGGTTAGGGGATTTCCTCCTAGAATTAGGGGTTTTTTAACTGTTTTGGAGGATTTTAGGGGAAAGAAATCTTTAAGAGTTGTTGAGGGTGATTTTATGTTGATTAGGGATATTTTAGGGGTCTTTGAAATATGCACCTTTGGAAATAAAGCTTTCTTACTTTTTCTTAAAACTATGCAACAAATTGTTAGAGAGATATTCTTATATGTCATCATAAATGTCAGATCGATCTGTCAATGAATAGTACGGTACAGTTTTTTAATGAAATAACTTCTGGAATTGTTATAAAAATGGATAAAGAAGAATTTCGTACCTTGATTAAACATAACTTTTTGTGAAACAAAAGTGTGAAAGAAACAAACGGGAAACGGCTCAATCGTATAAATATTAATCTGTTTCATCTTATTCAATTCAAAAATATTAGATTGCAGAGTTCAAAAGAGGTCGAAGGACAAAAATTAACACTCCGGGGGTTAAAAACAAAACAGGGGGCATCAAAAACAGTGACCACTTCAGAATGTATTGGAAAAATCCAGGATTTCGTATTCGACAATCCAAAATTGAAAGCTCGTAAATAAACTACAGCCGTAATCATATCAATTGGCACAGTGATTGCAATTTTACATGAACATTTGGGTATGAGAAAGCTGACTGCAATATGGGTGCCGCGTTTGTGAACAATCAATAAAACACATAAAGGTGTTCGCACTTCCCAACAATGTTTGCACATGTTTAAATAAAGTTCGACTGATTTTTTGCTCAAAAAGTGACCACAAACATCGATTCACCACTATACTCCAAAATGTTATAAATGCTATAATATTATAAATCAGTGTACTTTGCTTTGATTTGAGCTTAAGTTTTTATAGCTATTTGGTTAAGTAGTGGAAACCAAAAAAAAAAAGAAAAAGTCGAATAAATCAGCAAAAGAGTAAGTAGGCACCAGTGGAAGTGCACCAAAGCGAACGAAGAATCAACAAATAACCGGAAAGGTCTATGATTTGGGATTCAAATGCCAATTTTTTCATCGAATATTTGAGGAAAAATAAAAACAATCAACAGAAATTATTACTGCAAATTATTGGACCAATTGAAGAACGAAATAGCAAAAAATTCGATTTGTTCCAAAACAATGCTCCAACTCACAAATCCAAAACTGCTCGAGTTAAGCTTCAAACTGCTTCCTCAGCCCCCATATTGTACAAATTTGGCCCCCAACCACACTTATCTATTTCCAAGGGAAGGAAATTTCAGACGAATGTACAGGTCGAATTGGGAACTGAAACGTATTTCGGAGACTTTGAGCAATCTTACTATTCAAAGGGCATCGCAATGTTAGAAAATCGTTGGAGTATATTGAGCTGAAAGAGGACAATTTGTATGGAAGTACTAAACTAATTTCAATCAGACACAAAACATACAAACATGTATCATGACGATGCCCCGTTAGTTGTTAAATTCCATTTACGCTTTTGGCCTGAAAATCGCCATGGCGTATTTTTATCATATTCAACGTCGGCAAAACACATGATATAATTACTCCAAGGTATTATTGACGTTTCTGTTGGAAACGAACTTCTGTCAAAAAATATAACAAGAAAGAGAGCGCTCACAATCCGTCATATCATACCATTAATTTTAACAGGTCACATTCAGCGTACCCAACAGTTGGCAACTGCTAAGTCAAAACTTGATGCACATAAATATGAAGTTGCGCATTAAAATGCATTTAAAACTAGTAAGGTATATCTTCGACTTGGCCGAAGTTAAAATACCCCCACGGCCGATTCTTAAAGGTAAAAGAATCTTAAATTGGAGAGCTTTTTTTATGAGATTTTGAGAAATTTTATTATTTTTATGTGTCTAAAATACATACATATCAAATTGTTTTCCTACAGCTTCAATATAAGTATTTTTATAACGTTTTCAATTTTGGGGTTGTATGGGAGGTGGGCGTGTTAGTTTGTGTATCATGCCCATTTTTCTAACACACCTCAGTTTTGTCGTGGAATTCACGAATATCGAGTTTCCGTTTTGTACCTTTAATATTAGAATCTTTACAGGGTTTGCAATTTTAGGGTTGTATAGGAGGGCGGCGTGTTAAAAAGTGGAAGACGCCAATTTTTCTAACACACCTCAGTTTTGACATAGAATACTTAAATACAGAGTTTCCGTCTTGTAACTTTAATATTAGCCTCATTATAGATTTTTCAATTTTGGGGTTGTATGGGAGGTGGGCGTGTTAGTGGGTGGATGTCGCTCATTTTTCTTACACACCTTATTTTTAACAGAGAATACACAAATACCGAGTTTCAGTTTTGTATCTTAATATAAGTCTCTTTAAAGTTTTCAATTTTGGGGTTGTATGGGAGGTGGGCGTGTTAATGGGTGAATAACGCCCATTTTTCTAACACTCCTCAATTTTGACATAGAATGCTTAAATACCGAGTTTACGTTTTGTAACTTTAATATTAGCCTTTTTATAGATTTTTCAATTTTGGCGTTGTATGGGAGGTAGGCGTGGTTTTCATCCGATTTTACTCATGCTCGAACTTGATCTTTTTTAAAAAAACTTAAATATCGAATTTGAGCACGATAGCTTCAAAATTGCGGCTGCAATCGTGTCCACAGACAGACGGACAGACAGACGGACATGGCTAAATCATTTCAGGTGGTGATGCTGATCAAGAATATATATACTTTTCTATACCTACCACGTCTCCTGTTGGGTGTTACACACGTCGTGACAAAATTAATATACCCTTTACGCAGTACGCGTGGGGGTATAAAAAAATAGAAAATTTTTAATTTGTCGGTAAAATTTCTATTCGTATTTGATACAAAGCTTGATTTTTCATAAACTTGACAATTTCTCTGAAACTTCAATACCGATAACAGGTCTCCCCGATGTGTTGCTGTCACAATAGTTAACACAGCTGAATGTGGCAACGCATAAACAACGAACAGCTGTTTTTGACAAGAGTCCGTTTCCTTGTAGCTGATAGAATCAACATTTGTCAACACTACCTGGTAAAATTATTATATCATGGGCAAAACATATCTTATATATTATTACGTGAACATTAAAGTTTGTCGTACGCTTTTTTGGTACACGGTTAAGAATCTTGGGCTAAATTTTAATCTTTTTTGGATTACATATAGGACACGACCGAAAAAAGATTAATTTTTAATCCAATGAAAAGTTTTAAATTTTCCAATCCAAAAAGGATTTATTTTAAATCCGCAAAAAGTTTTAAATTTTTTAATCCAAAAAAGAATAATTTTTAATCCACAGAAAGTATAAAATATAATCCAAAAAGGATTAGATTTTAATCCAAAAAAAGTTTAAAATATTGTAATCCGAAAGAATTACTTTTTAATCCACAAACGTTTCGTTTGTCTGTTTTTATTTACAAATTGATTCACATATTGGATTTAATCATCCAATGCAAAGTGTGTGTAAAGTGAAATGAACTGCCTGAGGCAATATATTCAGTAGAAGGAAAAAATTAATCACTTTTTTTGAAGAATACGCATATAAATGCGGAAGTGGCCAGGCATTCAGCTACATGCAACAATCGCAAGAGAATGCAGTTATAAGAAACATATGACTATATGTCAAATGAAAAGCATCTTTCCCAGTGTGAACACCTGTTTCTGAAAAGCAGCTTTAAAGCCTTAGTGTGAACTTAGTCTTATATTTCCATGAACTTCACTATATATACATTAAGGGTATTCATGCAAATGGGCAATTCACTTAAAAATGATATAAATTTATCAGCCTTATAAATGAAATGTATGAAGAACCGTTTGCACAAACCAGTAATCAGCTGTTTGTATGCATGCTGAAAGTTGACTGTAAACAAGTTAACAGCTGACATATCTCTACAAATGCACAATCGACTGATAAAAATAACTAATTGCCCAAAATACAAGCTTGCCGCTTTGTATGAATACCCTTATTATGTATTAGAAAACACTGCTTAATGTAATAATGAACATAATAATATTTTGGTTCAGATTTTAATAAACAATTTGTTTCATTTAATTAAAAATAAAATTCGGATGCTTTAACAACATTAACAATTATATTTAGCGTAAATTTCGTAGTAGTAGTAGTTTTCAATCTTAGATAACATAAATAATTTTTCCTGAAAATACTACCTGAATGTAAATTTGTAGTCCGAAAATAGTCTTAAACTTGACCTTTTTTGGATTAAAACCAAATTAAACTAAAGTATGGAATACAAAATAGTACTTTTTGGATTAAAAATACCTTTAAACCAAAGTTTGGATTAAAAACTAGTCCAAAATTTTTAACCGTGTATTACTTAAAACTCAAAATAAATGGAACTTATATCATTCGAAAGGATATGTTGCCCAGATGTGCAGAATTTATATATAAATGATATATCTGATAGAGGCAGTTCCCACCCTTCTAAGAGAGAAATTAAATTTTTGAGAAAAAACCCGCTCTTTGATTAATATAAAATTTAGTTGTGGGAGAGTTTTTGAGTTGGTCGAGTTTAAATTTTTTTTAAAAGTAACAATTTCTTAAAAAAATTTAGTTTTATCCATTCGTCAATTGTTAAATTTGTAAAAAAATTTGTTTTGAAGTCAAAACTTTGACTTTCCATGTGAATATCTTGGTTGGAGTTAACGGTTTTTAAATTGTTCTAATTTTTTCTAAAAGTTTGTTAAATTTTCTTTCAAATGTGATAAAAGTTACAGCAAAGTTCTAACCAAAAGTATTATTAATGAATTTTTTTAATATTGTTGTTAGTTATTTAGCGTGTGTTTCAACCAAATGCCAAGAGAGAAAAAAACTTTCTCAAATTGAATGTTCTAAATTCTGAAGCAAATATCTCCGCCATCTGTGAATAGATTTTATTTATTTCTTTTTTGTATTTAAGTCTTACCAGTTAACTTAAAAAATCTTTTGAAAATAATACCGTTTTTGGTTTGTTTTATTTAAATTATTCCTTTTAAAAAATGACCATAAAATTTGATTTATTCTTAAAATATGGGGTAAAAATGATTTTTGTTGTAAAAAAACAAAAACTCAAAATTGCATTTTTGATTTTCTTTCAAAGTTTATATCAAATTTAAGGTGAATTTATTTTGTCTTGACACTAAATTAATAAACCGTCCGTGCCATCAAAAAATCAAGGCCTATGATTTTTTTGACAAAATTAAATTTTTTTTAAAAATGTTGTTTTTCTGTTTTTGAACAAAATAATAAAATAAAAAAATAATTTTTTTGAACAAAATAGCTTTATATCTCTAATCAATTAAGAGTTATAGCCTCGAACTTATTTTTATCATCTCGCATATAATTATAAATAGGCAATCAATAAATTGGTCGAATTTCGACCCCAGGCGATACTAGTAATTATAATTGTGTTCACTTTTTTTCAAAAACCTTGTGCTTGCTGTCTAATTTTTTCAAAACAATTGAAATGATCTGTACAAACCAAAATTCGAGCTGTAGAAGTAAAAAACTAATAAGAGTGCATTGAGAAAGCACGAATAC
This sequence comes from Tetanocera ferruginea, assembly GCA_958299015.1. Taxonomy (NCBI): domain Eukaryota; kingdom Metazoa; phylum Arthropoda; class Insecta; order Diptera; family Sciomyzidae; genus Tetanocera; species Tetanocera ferruginea. The sequence continues at coordinate 91,225,701 of OY282644.1, read as the reverse complement.
TACTTTGAGTTATGGAGAATTTGTATATAGATAAGTTCAAGTTAGGAAAGCTTCAATGTATAAGGGTTGAAGTGTGTATGATGATTTATTTTGAAATTAATCTGTTTTCAACGAGTATTGGAGTTGTATATCAGGTGTCACAACACATTTTTTTTACTCCACACACATATTCTTTGAAGATGAGTTACAACTGATGTCATCCCCAATCCCAGTTTTTGTTTTGAGGTTTAAAAAATTATACCGTGTTTGAGGCTTATGAGTTATGTAGGAGGTACCAAGCTCCTATGTCTAATGCTAATCATATTTTTTTGTTGGTATCAATTCTGACCCTTGATCCTGATTTAAATTTCAAGATTACAGCCTTTACAAGTTTCAAGTTATAAAGTTTCATAAATTTCGATATTGAGTGCTAGCTACATGAACAATTTTGTACTTCAGAAAGAAACCATATCACTGTAAATATTGACGCTCTTATTTTCTGTTCACATATTAACGGTTTGATTGTTAAAAATTCAGCAAAACAACTTTATCACACACTTTCAAATTATCTAACTTTGAAAAACATTCAGCCAAGTTTAGTTTAAAAAAAAAAAAACTAAACCAAAGAGTTGAAAACGTTTTCCATTCATATGCTTTGTTAGCCTTTTCTTTTCTCAGCTTTTGTATAGCAAATAAACACAAAGGAAATACGATTTGTGCATGAAAGGAACATTTATTTGTATAAACAGTTGTTGTTGTTGTCGTTGTTGTTGTGATTTTATTTTACACCATTTCTTTGTGTTGATAAAGCTAAGAGCCAAACTATTTAGTCAACACCAACATTTTGCGTTTCCTTTCATGATTTTCAAATGTGTAAAAATATTTCACTTGAGAGCCACAATCGCGCGCGGCGCTTAAACCGGATATCCGCTCTGTGTGGAATTTGGCTTCAAATGCTTGGAAAACATTTAAGGTGGCAGAGAACATAAAAAAAACAACAACAAAAAGTTTGTCCTCCAGCAATTTTGCTGCTGCAACTGAACTGTAGCAAGCAACAAATGCCTGTCTCATTGGCACTCTTTAGTGCCAAAGGTTGCTAGCACTATACAACAAAGGTTGAGCTGGCCATATACAGTGATTTGCAGTTTTTGCTATTGTTAGTTTTTATTTATTTTTTTTTATTTGTAACATTCTTCTGTTACTGGCAGGTGTTTTGCTTTTATTTTCATCTCTCACTTCGCATAAGTAATTCTGCGGTTATGGTATAAAAAAACCCCAACTTCGTCTCTAACAAATAGTTTTTTCTCATAGTTTTTCTCGCAATAGCTGTAAAATGAACTGTTTTGTTTTTGCCCCAGCAAACCAAGTGGAAAAGGTTCGAAACATGAACAAATACGATGCACCACTGAAGTGCGGTCAATGCTTCGGTTAACCACTTCTATGACCAGCGTATCGAATTGTTTGAAACTCCTAAAGTGTGCTACTACTCCAATGGCATGAAAAATGTTGGCATAAAACTTGGTTTACTTCATGTTTGCAGCATGCTTCGAGCTATGCTTTTCGTGTTGTACTCTCAGCTGGCTGAGGTGCAATACTAGTTTCTTTGGCAAAGAATAATTTTCTCAATGACCAATTCAAGCATTGTTTGCGCTTATATAAAATAAAATATAATAAAATAAAAAACTGAACGAGATGGTCGAAAACTTTTCACCGCAACTTTTTCACATTTATTGCATTTTTTTCGCTCGAAACACTTTTATTGATTTCATTTTGAAGTTACGTTTTTAGCAAAGTTGCAAGTCAAATAAAAATAACTTCTGGATACAAATACAATATTTTACTCTATTGAATTTTGTTAAAACTTTTAAGATTGAAACTTTTTTGTCTAAAAGTTAGAAAAAAAAGACGCAACACCAAATTCAATGAGTTTGGAGCTGGCATGAGAAAAATATTTGACTAGTAAAGTTTCTAAAATAATGCATGCTTCCGCTGTTAAATAGACATTTTTAAAATTTAAACAAAGCATTCAAAACTCTTTGGAAAAACTTTCACTTAAACCAAGAAAGCTCTTGTAAGGAAACTTAATTTATATAAAATAAATAACAGTAAAAAAACTTCAAAGTTTCTTAGTTTGATGGGGAAAGCTGTTATTTTATCCTCAAAGTAAAATATTTTCAGTTAAATTTGCAAGATAGAACCAGCAACAAGGTTAAGAGCAAGGTTTTTGAATATCGGGTTCACAGGATACGCTAATGCTTAGCCAACCCAGGCAGGTATTTTCAAATAATTGCCATTCCAAATATATCACAACCACCTTTTATTGTCTTATAAAACATCACCACCAGAATCAATGCAACCTTGAGGCTGATTTTGTGACAAACTATTTGATTTGATGATTGTATGTTACTAACTAACAGTGAAGATCTGGAGTGTCAAAAGAGCATTTGATTCAAAAAAAATATTTACCTTTAGACAAAGCTGTAGGATTTCAATGACCTCAATACCAAATAATGCAATACGGATGAAGAACATTTAGTTAACTATTAATTTTGGTTATTCGTAAATTTTAAAAATACTTTTTGAAATCGAAAAATTTTAAATGTATTAATATTTTTTGTTGACTAACTGATACCAGAATAAAAAAAAACAAAAAAAAAGTTAATTAAAACTAGTAAGGCATGTCTTCGACTTGGCAGAAGTTATAAAATAATCCCACGGCCAATTTTTAAGGATAAAAGAATCTTAAATTGAAGAGCTTTTTGTATGAGATTTTGAGAGATTTTATTATTTTTATGTATCTAAAATACATACATATCAAATTGTTTTCGTACAGCTTAAATATAAGTATTATTATAACGTTTTCAATTTTGGGGTTGTATGGGAGGTGGTCATGTTAGTAGGTGGATGGCGCTCATTTTTCTAACACACCTCAGTTTTTACAAGGAATACACAAATACCGAGTTTTCGTCTTTTTCTTACACACCTCACTTTTGACATAGAATACACAAATACCGAGTTTCATTTTTGTATCTTTAATATGAGCCTCTTTAAAGAGTTTTCGATTTTGGCGTTGCATAGAAGGTGGGCGCGTTAGTCGGTGGAAGACTCCCATTTTTCTAGCACATCTCAATTTTGACATGAAATACACAAATTCTGAATTTAGGAGTTTTCATTATTAGGGTTGTATGGGGGGTAGGCGTGGTTTTTATCCGATTTAGCCCATTCTCGAACCTGATCTTAGTTTTTTAGAAAAAAGCTTAAATTAACACGCCCACCTCCCATACAACCCCAATATTGAAACCTATGTATAGAAGTTTGTGTCGAAGCTATAAAAGTAAAATTAAAAATTTATTATTTTAATATAAAAATTAAGACATGAGAGAAAAATGGGCGCAATTCACCCACGAACACGCCCACCTCTCATACAACCCCAAAATTTAAAACTTTATAAATGGGCTTCGGTCGAAGCTACAAAAGTAAAATTAGATATTTATTCTTTTTATAATAAAATTAAGATGTGTTAGAAAAATGGGCGTCATCCATTGATGAACACGCCCACTTTCCATACAACCCATAATATTGAAAACTCTATAAATAGGCTAATATTTAAGCTATAGGCCTGAAATTGGGTACTTGTGTATATTATATCAAAATTGAGGCGTGTTAGAAAAATTGGCATCAACCACTCAAGAACACGCCCACCTCCCATATAGCCCCTAATTAAAAACTTTATAAAAAGGCTTGTCTTTACTTTGCAGGAAAACAATTTGATATGAATTAGACTAAAGTTAGATTTAGATGAATTAGACGTCATCAAAACAGTAAAATTTTTTAAATCTCATAAGAAAAGAGCTGCAATTTAAGATTTTGTATCATTGAAAATCGCCCGTGGGGTTTTTTTAACTTTGGCTAAGTCGAAGATATACCTTATTAGTTTTTATTAGAACTGATATTTTTCAAAATACAAGAAATTTTTCTAGTCAAAGCTGTATGAAAATTTAATAAATTGGGAATAAAATTTGAATTTTGATACCAAAGGTTTCACATTTAATACAGAATAACTAAAAGGAGTTCAAGCTGCATTTTCTATATTTTTACATTTTGTTGGTGCTCTAGAAAGCAAAAGACTAGCTCAAGATTAGAAGGCGCAAGTCTAATGCGATGGTTTCTGCAGTCCACGGTTCGATCCTTGCTTGTAGCAAAGTTATATTAAACAATTCGATCAAATCGAAATTCGACCAATATTTTATTTGCTTATTAATCATTACGAACTTCGACTTTAGAACAATTTTTGGCTTGCCTATTTATAATTACTAGAGTTCGATAGTGGCCGAAATTTGACCTTTTCACATACATTCTCAGTTGATTTGATAAAAAAAATATAAAAATTTGGCACTCAAAGAAATTTTTCGTTTACCGCAACTGTATTTGTGAACTGTATTTGTGAACTGTATTTGCCGAAAACGAGTATTAAGTTGTTACCAAATTAAAAATATTTCTTACTTGAATTGAAAAAACATAGAAAATAATGAAATTTCATCATTGTTTTGGAGTTCAAGTTAAGCTGAGTGTGCTGGCGTTCGAATCTAGAACTTGATTGGCCTGGGTTCAATTTCACACAAGAACACCAAAAATATTGTTTTTTTTAAATAATTTTTTTAAGTAAAACTTATTTTAATCGTTTTTTTTAACCAATCATTTAATGAAACAGAATTAGAATTTCAATAATTAAATTAAAATGTTTGATACTTACACAGCCAGGATTTGAACCCAAGCCTTCCGCATGACAGTCAAACACACTTCCATTGAGCTATTGTGAGATATTGTTTATAATGAATTTTTTAGATTACAAATTTGTATGTCAGGATAAATGAATCTTTTCCTACAAATGAAGTTTTCAGTTGAACAAGAAAAATTGTTCGGTTGTTGCAATTTAAAAATAACTTACTTTAATGACAAACGAGACTACATTCTTGCAACTAAATAACACGTTTCCCGCAACTGACTCTTACAATGACAACTGTTCAAACATTTGCAAAAAACGCCTTTAAGCACGACAAACGAAGTTCGTTTGCAGCAAAGTGGCGATAAACGTTTTCTTTTTCTTTGCTTGTAGGATGATGGTCAGGAAAGCAAAGAGTGGTCAATGTTTCAAAAAAAATTGCAATAAAGCATTATTTATCAGTAAATTTCTAATAAACTTAAACACAAGTAAACACAAGCCAACAATAACTTTATTGATTTCCATGTACTTTTTGTTGTTTTTATACATGGCCGGTACATGTTATTGTTGAAAAGCAGGGTTCAGAATATTTCACTTAGACCCCTTTTCCACTCGGCAATTTTTCTTGCTGGCAAGTCGAGTTTGTTGGCATCGGGACGTGACGAAAGGGGATGAGTACAGACTTGCTCGTACCGGCAATTTTTCTTTTGTCCTGCTCTTTCTTTCAAGTTTCACTTTAGTTTTATTCAGAATTGCTCAAGAAAACTTGCTGAGTGGAAACGCAAATGGCAAGTTCAAAAGAGAATTGAAAACTTGCTGGCAAGAAAAATTGCCGTGTGGAAAAGGGGTCTTATGAAACAAAAACGAAAATGAAAATAAACACTGTTTGAAGCAAACAACACACAATTTTATTTTCATTTTATTTGTGTGTGTGGCCGAGTTGGCGTGCTGTCGACCATCCTTCGTAAATTATTCATGAACAAACTAAGATCGATCTCAACGGTTCGATGTGATTTCATCTCAAACATGTGTTGGATTTAAAATGTTCGTGTCATTCACCAACATTCATTGTTGTCAGGTTTTCATGAAGGCAAAAATGAATACACATTTTTTAAACACGACTTGTTCGTATTGGAAATTGCTGGCGGTCGTGAATAGAAAAATGAATGAAATGACGTATGAGTTTCTATGCATAAATCGATCACTTTGTTGCGTTGCTTGATGACAAAAACATATACTTTTTGTACTGTTGCATAGTCGGATGTGCGAAGCATTGCAAGCGTTAAATAATTCATAAATAGTGGTAAAAATACAAGCAAATTACATTCTTTTTTCTCTTCACGACCGCCAGCGTTTTCCAACACGAACAAGTCTTGTTTAAAAAATGTGTATTCATTTTTGTCTTCATGAAGACCTGACAACAACGAATGTTGGTGAACAACACGAAGATTTTAAAGCCAACACATGTTTGAGATGGGATCACATCAAGCAGTTGAGTTCGATCTTACTTTGTGTACGTGAAGCGCAAGCAAGTTTCAAAAGAATACATGAAGAATGACACCACGCCAACTCTGTTACACACAAAAATGAAATGCAAATAAAATTGTGTGTAGTGTGCACCGTGGTGACCGTGGCATGCAGGTTAAGTGTGTGGCTTAGCATGCTTGGAGCCCGGGTTCGATCCCCAGCCGCGGCGAAAAGTTTTTTTCATTACAAAATTTCTCTGATCGGTCACCACCTCTCTGCAGACAATGGCAAACCTCAGAGAGTAAATAATGCCATGTAAAGCTTCTTGAGAACATGAGCCGTTCGGAGTCGGCATAAAACATGTAGGTCCAGTTCTCGGTCAATTGTGTGCAAACATTTAATAACACACACAACACAATTGATCATAAGAAGCTCGGTCAAAGTCCTTTCAAGGGCTGAAATGGCCAATTTGTTTTTTGTTTTTGTTTTTTTGTAGTGTGCTTTAAGAAAAAGATCGTGAGTGAAGGTGTGTGAATTTTCTGAAGCCTGTTGAAAAGACATACGGAGAGAAAAAAATGGACTAAAATCAAGCTCAAAGTATTCTTAACTGAAATTAGCTTAATACAGCTCAGAACCATGTCAAAACAAGCTATTCACATTTGCAATTCATGCCAGAAAATGGGTTTGAAAATTGTTTGCTCATCAAGAAAATTATCAACTGAACGACGTTATTTTCAGTTGGTTTTTGTTCCTGTTAGTAGAAAAGTGTATGAAAGTGCAAAAAATAAATTCAAAAATTAGATTTTCCTGTCCAATTTGGATCAGAAATATTTAATTTGGACAATGAAATTATAATTTTTATCATGCTTTTCATCATGCTAAATTAACTTTGTGCAAAAATTTGTAACCCATAGAAATAGAGGAGTCCGGTATAGAATATTCTTGATCAGAGTCATCTCGTGAGTCGATTTAGTCCTGTCCGTCTGTCCGTCCGTGTGTCCGTCGGTATGTGTGTTATCCGTAAACACAGGATAAAAAGAAGGAGTTGAGATACTTGCATGAAACTTGATACATATGTTCACATGAACCCAAGGATCTGCACTATTGAATATTTTTTGAATCCGTAAAGGGACACTCCTATCTCCCATATAACACAAAAAATATAAACTGCATAAATAAGTTCATAATAAACCTAAAATAAAAAAATTAGGTATGTATGTCTTTTATATTAAAACAAGTATATGTTCGAAATATGAATGTTATCCGCCCAGGATCACGCCCACCTCCCATACAATACAAAAATTAAAAACTCAATAAATAAGCTCATGTTTAAACTACAGAGATAAAATTAAGTACGTATGTGTTTTATATCAAGGCAAAGATTTCATCGAAAAATGGGTGTCATCTCTCACGAACACGCCTTCCACCCAAACAACCCACAATACCGAAAAGACTAAAAATGCATTATTATGTGATGTATAGAAATAAAACTTGTTATCTATAAATTTTCCATCAAAATTGAAATGGAAACGCCCATTTTCAACACTTTTATTGTATTGTGTAAAAGTAGGTTTAGAGTATTTTAGACTTTTAGACTTGTTTTCTTTTTAAATAAAATGTCTTAAATTTTTATTTATATTTATTTATTGGCACTTGACATATTTTGACATAAATTGGGCTCAAGTGAGCAAAAAATAAAATTTAATAAAAAAAATTAAAATTTTAATAAAATAAAGTAAAATTTTTAATAAAAACTCAAAAAATTGCTTATATTGGATGCATGTGAGCATATTAACTTTTAGATAAATGATCATAAAATCACATAAATTATGCTGGACTGGGAGTGTTGATATTTTGATAAACAATCTTCTTATGGCTTGATATCAAGAAAATTATAGCTTAGCTCAGGATCACCACCAAAATTAAAATGAGTTCAAGGCTCTCGGAAACTTATAATTGAGTGGAAATATAAAGATTTTTTGAATTTGAATTGAATTATTTTAGAATTTTTTTGTTTTTTTATAACAACAAAATTTAAAAAAAAATTTAATTTTGTTAACAAACATCATGTGCAGGTAAAAAAAATCAGCCTGTACGGACAGTTTTTATATTTATTGTCAAGACAAAATAATCTTACCTTAAATGCACTAAAGACTTTGAAAGAAAATCAAAAATTCAAATTTGAGTTTTTCTCTTTTAACAACAAAAATAATTTTTACCCCATATTTTGAGAAAAAACTCAAATTTTGTTGTCTCTTTTTAAAAGCAATAGTTTAAATATAAAAAACAAAGTAATGGTAATATTTTAATACTTTTTTTTTAAGTTAATTGATGACGTAATAATTATGCATTAGTGGTGACCGTGGCATGCAGGTTAAGTGTGTTGCTTAGCATGCTCGGAGCCCGGGTTCGATCCCCAGCCGCGGCGAAAAGTTTTTTCGATAAAAAAATTTTCTGATCGGTCATCACCTCTCTGCAGACAATGGCAAACCTCAGAGAGTAAATAATGCCATGTAAATAATGCCAGCTTCTTGAGAACATGAACTTTAGCCGTTCGGAGTCGGCATAAAACATGTAGGTCCAGTTCTTGGTCAATTGTGTGCAAACTTTTAATGACACACACAACACAATTAATCATAAGAAGCTCGGTCAAAGTCCTTAATGCAATGACGTATACGATGACGTATTAATACAAAAAAGAAATACATGAAATCTATTAAAAGATGGCAGAGATATTGGCTTCTCAATTCAGTAAATTCAATTTTAAACAGTAGTTTTCTGTCTCATGGCATTTGGTTGAAATACATGCTAAATAAATTACAAAAAATTTTAAGAAAATTCATTAAAAAAATTTTGGTAAGAGCTTCACAGTGATTGTTATCACATTTTAAAGAAAATTTAACAAATTTTTAGAAAAAAGTAGAAAAATTGAAAAACCGAAAAAATTCGACCAGTGCATTGACATGGAAAGTTTAACTTTTTAATTCAAAACATATTTTTTTAAAAAATTTTGCAATTCATGAATGCATAAAACTAAATTTGTAGAAATTGTGGCAATTTTTTGTTGCAAATTTGGAAGCATTTTAAGCATTGGAAGCAAATACGATGAAATTTTTTCAAATTATTTAATAAATCACAACATATAAACAAATTTTCAAGCTCACATGAAAACCAAGAACTTAATGCAAAACTTAATCTACGACATTTTCGATTTAATTTTGCGAATCGAAAAATTATTCAATAGGCGGTACACATTTATGATTATATGATTGTTTTTATTATCATATTAACAAAAACTAATTAAGAGCAAGAGAGTTCAAGTCATTAAATCCGCTACCAAGAATCCGCAGAAGTTCGTTTAATTAAAATCATTTTTAGAGTCGTTTGGCAATAAAAAGATTCTAGACGGCATAGAATAGAAAAACAATAAACGAAAGAATACTTAAACCGATTTGATTGCCTGCCTCGCAATATAAAGTTAATAAAAAGCGCGGCAATTTAAACGCAACATTTGGCAAACATTTAATGGTTTCCAACAGCAAGAACAACAAAAGAACTATGAGGCAAACTTCATCAACCATCGAGCTAAAGACAGCCAAGAAAATTTATGCCAACCATGAAATTCTAACGCGCAGAGTTGACGCAATACTAAAAGCAAGCAATACCAAGCACTGGCAAGCACTTTGATGGATTTTATGCAGCAGATTATGAAAGATTTTAGACGAGCCGGATTATCAACATTAACAACGTCAACATTGCTCAGCGCCAAACCAATATCAATAGATGGCATAGATAGAATCATAGACATAGTCATAATCATTATCATTGCCAAAATCGTTAAATTGAAACACCCCCTACAAAACATTTCACATCATTACGCCCCCAACCCATGCCCACGCATCCACTCAAACACCCCATCACATAACACCCTCTTATCATCAATGCCGCAATCATAATCAACATAATAATACTTTGATGAAATTATCGTTGCAGGAAATTGTTACAGGAAGCTTACAGCGCCACAAAATCACAAACAAACAAACCATGGCATGCTGCGACTGACGACTGGGTATAAGAAATAAGAACTTGTGGCTGCCAACTGAAGACCGTGAACAGGAAGACAGTCTTAAGCGAATCATTATGTAGAACAAATGTCACAACTTTAGCACAAATACAAAACAAATACAATGAAGCTGAAAAGGAAAAATGAGTTAAATGAGCACAAATGTTTCATAATGTTTGTCCCCCCTTCATCTTGGCTGAGTACTTCGTTAACTTAGGGGTGAAGAAGGCTTTTTCAAAATTTTATGAAGCGAGTCATCAATTGATTTCACATTGTTTCGGTTGACTTGCGATGTAGTAATTTACAACACTTTAATGGAGGGTGTGAACAAATACAAAATTGAAGCACTTAAATGGTCCACTGGGTCTGAAAATTATTTGGAAGTTTGTTGGATGCATTATAATGGATGTAAGATTTTTATTTAACTGAACTGAATTTGCGAACAAGACAAGCATCATTAGAATGAATTGAAGAATGAATGAGAAGAAGAATTTTTACATAAACATTTTAAAAAATGTTGTCTTTTGAAGCCTTTTAATTTTTACCACTCAACCATAAGTGAAGACATGTGTGGTTTGATCACAAAAAGTGTGAACTTTGCGAACATTTTCTACTTACAAGCAAGGTACCCAGGTGACAGTCTTAAATTTGAAAGATTTTTGGATATGTGATAGAAGGCAAAAGTCTAAGGTTGACGTATTTTTTATACGTACTCAATCGATGTTTAAGAGTTTCAAACTCGGGTTCAAAAATCGGCGAAAATTTCCTTTTTTTTTTGCTATAAATTCGATATTTTCTATGGAAACATTTACAAATACTTGGTACTTAGCGAAAGTTTTTTTTTCATAAGAAAATTTTGTTGTAATTTCTAGTAATATTTAATCGATATCAATGAAGTATGAAGACGCAATTATTTCATATTAATTTATGTTGGATTTAAGGAAATTTGTAAACTTAACTTTTTTTTTGTTTTTTTTTTTAAATTTGTAACTATATATAATAAAATGTTTGTTTTATAAAAATGTATTTAGTTTTCTTAAAGAAACAAATTTAAAAACATTTAAAGTACCCAATATGGGTATCAACAATTTTATTTTTTATGGTGTAAAGTTTGAAAACTACTCTCAATTTTACTTCCAATTTTAAAATAAAGTGAATGCCCCGATTTTTCCAGAAATTGGATGGTGGCTGTATCTCAAGCTGAGCAAATAGCTTTTCCACGGGTACCATTTTCGTCTCCCTCCGATGTATAGTTTTTGAGCTGCACTAAAATGAGTAGTGGGATGTATGTATATGGTTTATCATCCAAATTAATTTTCATTGAAAATCAAAACACGAACGAAATCTGGTTAATTTCTTAAATAAAAATAGATTGTTAATCTCACATATTTAGTTCTGCAACTTTCTACTGACGTACTTATCAACGCTTGCTCTGTTGGATGCATATATTGTGTCAGCCAAATAGCCAGCGCCATCTATTGGGTAGGAGCATAAAACGATATATGATCCAAGTCGTTTTTTTCATAAGAGTTAAATTTAACCGGCTTTACAGGACCATTTCGTTTATTTTGACAGCTTGAGATCATTTACTGAGTTGAAAAGAGATTGTGATTTGCCTCTTGTGTTTAAATAGAGCGCTCCGTACACTAACAAAGTAGTACATACAACAACCCAAGAACTCTTAAAGTGGAGTAGAGAACCATTGCTGTGAATCAGTTCGTATAAAACAAAAACAACAAAAACAAAACCAACGAAACAAAAACAAAGAAAGCAGTAGGCACAATATAAGAAGCTAATGATTGATTTTCTTATATAAAAATATAAAGTTTTCTTCTTAGATTTTGCTATTTTATGACTTAAATATAATAGTGACAAAATCCAAAAATAGACAATCGTATAGAGCAGTATAAGCCTGATATTTTAGTGTATATATTATGTTTGAACGATGAGTATTATAGGCTGTAGGTATACCCTAAAGTATTGGTCGAAACCGTTTCAAGGCCTTGAAAACATTTTTTAAAACGACACCATACAAACCGCGCTGTAAGACGTAATTACGTCAAAAATTTCAGTGAAAAAGAAAATATTCAAAAAGCACAAAAAGTGAATCCGTTCTCCGAGAAAATTAATTTTCTTGATACATTTTTTTCGTAAATTTTTCCGATATTTTAATAACAAAGGGCTGCAATGGTTTTCCCTTTTCAGTTTTAATGATTGATTTGGGTAGATTATGGGGCGCTGATTATGAGAAAAAATATTAAAAAACTCGCGTGTAGCAACGTACACGTGGCAGAAGTGAAACTTCTTTAATAGTAAGAAATAAGAGAGAAAGTATCTGAAAAGAAATTCAATCAATACGAAATGGAATAATAATTTGTTGATTCAATATTTGCATCCAGGGACCGTGCCGAATATGGTTTTTGTCGAAAGTGTCACATATTAACTTTTATCTCTTAATTTTTATTTTTTCCGACAAAAATAACAGTTTTTTGTGCCTAATAGTTTTTTTGGGCAAAAATAACAGTTATTTTCTGCCGTTTATTTTTCGGTCAAAAATATCAGGTAATTTATATTTGTTCTAGTCATTTTACCGGTAAAAAAATTTTGATATTATTATTTTCATCTCATCGGTGAGACATTTTACACATGGTGGCAACAGTTCAATCTGTCAAGCGGCCTTTAAGATAACACAAATTGCTTGATATTTTTGACCGAAAAAATTAAAGTCACAAAATAACTGCTATTTTTGACCGATAAAATAAAAGTCAAAAGTAACCTTTATTTTTCCTCGAAATATACTAGGCAAGAAATTAACTTTTAAAGAATCAGTTTCAAATTTAAAAGCGACTTAATATTCGTGAGGCTGAGGACATTTGTAACATAATGGTATATTTGAAAAAGTCTTTCGACAATTTTTTTCATTTGAAAAATGTAAAATAACAGTTATTTTCGGTACTTGTTTTAGTTCAGAATGTCTTCTCAACATTGTTACTTTTTGAATGCTGGATTGCATTTGCATAGTACTCTTTGAAGGAGCCTCCGAAAGCAGAGGCAAATCTTGTTCATTATTACCTCCTACTTCCTGATCATAATAATTGCTATGTTGATAGAGGACCTCATAAAGCAGCGAACGTTGATTGTTGAGTGCATCAACTTGGTTGGCTTTAAAATTTTGTTGAGATGCATCAGTGTGTTTTTTGAGGATTGGTTCTTTGTAGATTCACCAAAATACACTAATGTTTCATAAAAATGCATTTTGAAACTCAGCCGTTGTTGCAATCACCTTACCTTCATCATTTCCCTACGGCAAAAGCAGGGTCAATTGCCCTTAAGTGACCGGTCCTGTGATAGTTTTTGTCCTATCACAGGACAGGTTCGATTTAACTCAGATCGTTTTTAATTGTCTTTTGCTATATATATCTTATCGTTACCAATAGCTCAGTATACTTATACTGAATACTAATGAATAAGTTATGATAAACAATAAGTTAAATATACCTTAATTGATAAAGTGACATACCATTATTATAAAAAAAGGAGATTATTGGTTCGTTTGCTAAAGACCTCATTTCTTGTAAACCTTATGTTTTGTTTTATAGAAATTAATTTAAGTCGTTAGAAGAGGAGATAGTGGGATAGTCGAAGCAGAGCACAAGGTTGAACGAAGAAAGAGTGACCACCGAGGACTAAGCTGGTGCCTGGAATAAAAAATTCTTGGAGCGACAATTTAGTTTCCCAAGAAAAAGTTTTGAATAACATAAAACTAGGCATGTTGACACAATTGGTGAAGGCGCTGAACAAAGAAGGAAAAGGTTTTAATTAGCAACACCAAATTTGTCCATTTTTGTCTAAGGAAGGTATTTTCGTTGGTTCGAACTTAAGAAAATTGATGAAATATTCAGCTTTAGATGAAAAATTGACTTAAGTTGAGTTAAAAGCCCGTATATCGTTTAAGCAAGTAATGGAACAATTTCAAGGAAATTACTAAAGCCATAATAATGAGGAAATTGTCGAAAAATTTCAGGAAAAAAAAAATAGAAACCAACGAATTTGAGTACCTCCTTCTTTTTAAAGTCGGTTAACGAGATGCTCGGAGAGCATTAAAATTTATTTCCATAATTCTCATAAAGTAAAACTTTCCTGATAACTTGGGAGCTGTAAGTGAACAGCAAGGCAAAAGATTACACCAAGATTTGAAAGAGATGGAATGTCGCTGTCAGGGAAGGTGGAATCAAAATATGATGACAGACTACTGTTGGCTGTTAAAACTAGTTGATGCAATTCAAAATTTCAAGAGATATCTCATATTCGAGCACTTAATTTTTTTAATTTAATTTTAACTGTCCTTCATATGTATTTTTAATATTTTAAAGTTATGTAATTATTTCTGAATTGTATAAAAAAAAAAAAAACTTAAGAAAAGTTTCCTTTTCTAATTCGTACAAAGCGATTTTTCAATAAAACTGATGGTGACAGGAAAAATCAAGTGCAGGAAAAATCAATCAATCGTAATCTACGAACCAAAATACGCCAAAAACAGATAAAAAATGGTGCAAATAACTTCACATTGTTTTATAAAAAGAGACTAGCTAACAAATTAGAAGAGCAAAAATATTTTGTGACCTCGATGTTTTCAGCGTAAAAAATGTGGAAAAAGGTTTGAAGTAATTTTGAAATATTAAGCGAGGAACATCTCATACAAATAACGAAATTATAGACAGACTTGCAATGAGTTAACTTTTAAACTAGTTCAAAATTTGGAATGCAATGAAGTAGTGGGTATGGCACCTCCAAAGTACGACTGGAATACATTTTGTATTAAAACTAGGAAACAACTAACGCTGCAAAAGCTAAAATTTATAACAATGATTATAAAATTATTGAAAAATTTGAATACATTTTGAAGTATAACTGCGAAAATATAAATCATGAGAGCATATGTGCATTTGGCCCGCAGCAATAACTGTCAACGAACATAATGTATTCATTCCAGCCGCTTGTAAAAGTTGAATCTATAGTTCAAGTTGAGCTATGTTTAAATTTTATAGCACGTAACAATTGACATTTGTGGATATTCAACGTATTTCAAAGAAAGTTTTGTGTAAGGAAAGTAATTTCAGAATATTTTTATTTTATTTAATACATCAGAAAATTTTCCTTTTATTTAAAGTTTTACTTCTAACACTTTTACGGTGCTGTGCGCAAATTTTTACTGCATAATTGTTTCTCTTTTTTGACGTTGAATTACGTCTTACAGCGCGGTTTGTATGGGGTCGTTTTAACAGATTTTTTCAAGGTCATAAGGCAACTTTTTGGCGAATACTTTAGAGTATACCTACAGTCTTTTATACTTATATTTCACAGATATTATATATACTAAAATATCAGATATATCCTGCGCTGAATGAATATTTAATTTTGGATTTTGTCACTATTATATTAAAGTGACAAAATAGTAAAATATAAGAAGAAAAATGCATGTTTTTATATAAGAAAATCAATCATCGTCTGCCTGTTGCTTTCTTTGTTTTTCTTTCGTTCTGTATGCTTGTATGCTTTGGTTTTTCACGAACTGATTGGTTCGCTTTGGCAGCATTGTAAGCATTAGTTCGCATTGGGTTTATGTATGCACTATTGTTCTGGTATACTATTTTGAAACCAGAGGTCATGAACCTCATTTCAACTCAGTCAATCAACTCAATCTGTCAAGTTTAACGAAATTGGTCTGTGATCCGGTTAGATTTAACTCTTATGAAAAAAGCGAGTTAGATCATATTTCTTTTTATACTTTTACCCAATAGATGGCGTAAAATTTTAATTTTTGTTTTTAATTCAAATTAATTTGGATTCCACATCCCACTAGCACTAGCGAGTGTAGTTCGCAAACTATGCATCGAACTAGGGTTGTCAGTAAGAAAAATACATCAATGTTTTTCTGTGATTTGATGCATCGAAATGTACATCGATATCGTTCGATGCATTGGAGGGCATACATCGATGCATCGATTTGTAGACGATTTTTAAGATTTAACTAACAACAAAATATGTTATTAGGAAAATTTAACATAATTTCAAATTAAATACTATATCTGAGCTATTTATGTTTCTAATGGACTATCGAATCAGGTCAAAAACGTTTTCGATAAACCACAAAAATCATAAAATTTTAAATTTATAAGTCCTCCAAAACTCTCCCTATATTTATAGGGTTTTTATAAATCTATATTTTAAAAATCTATTCTCAATTTAACTTACAGAGAGAGAGTTATGATAGTAAGAAAACCTGTGAATACTCGCTTTATTTTTTTGCACAATTAGAAAATAGAAATGGCGCTTCGCTGTACAAGTGGTGTCAGTTTTCGATATTTAAAAAACATCGATGCATCGATGCATCGGCTATTCAAACATCGAGTGAAAATTTTTCGATGCATCGTAGCAAAACATCGATATTTTCGATGCATCGATATTTTTCCGACATCCCTACATCGAACAGAGACGAAAGTGTAGCTCGAAAACTAAATATCAGACAGAGACGAGAGGAAAGGAAATGTGCTCAGCGTGAGATATAGTAACCATACGATTTTTTAAAAATCGGGGTCTTAATTTTAATTTGAAATTAGTAGTTAAACTGACTGTAGCTCGCAAACCAAATATATATCGGGCAGAGACGAAAGTGGCACCAATGGAAAGTGCATTTGCTTCGCGTTCTTTTCAACTAAGTCAATGAACTCAACCTGTCAAATTTAATAAAATGATCGAAAAAATTTTAAATTTTGCTTGTTTCTTATTGCTTGCTCATTTAATTACACTTACTTTTTAACTTTTTCTTTGTTTTGGCCTCGATAAGTAGTCCATAATTATGTGTTATTCATTTATTTGTTAATTTTTGAAAGATCAATAAAAATACGTGCAAAATGAACAAAACAATCGGACCAAAGAGACAAAGTAGAAGAGGTTACAACTTAAACGGAATTCTACGTCTACACTTACGATACTATCGAAACTGTTTCTCTTTTTCTTTAAACACTTTCTTTTTAACAGCATTATAAAACTCAAAAGTTCGAAAATAAGATTTTATAAAAAACAAATTCAACCTGAAAGTATTCTCAACCCTGAATCTTTCAAAAAAATTCAACTCTAAACCTTTTGGTTGGGTGAGAAAAATCATAGCAGTAAAGTTTTCTTATTCAGCTGAATTCGAACAAGTTGCCAAAATTTTAAGGACTTATATTTTAGAATTGTCCTTTTCTTAGTAGCTTCAGCAAATTCATTAGAATTTCTGGGGCTTTAAAAAGTCTTTTAACATTAAATGGTGTAGATTAAGCACACATGCATTTGATCAATATTAAACTAATTTTATGTGCAATTTAATTTGACTTAAAGTCGCCTCACTTATATAAACTTTTAACCTCATCAAACACACAAAAGTTTCTATATAATTTATTTTAACTTACCAGTTCGTTGAATTTCAGCTTTGTGGAATCTGCAAAGAAAAGGTTTTAAACTTTAGATTAATAGCAATTTAATTATAGCGAAAAATAAGCTATATTAACACATACATATCTCAATTTACACACACAGCAGAAAAAAAACACACAAACATTTGTTTTATGCCTTAATATGGTATGGAAAACTTTTAATATAGCACGTTTTATATTCCTACTATAAGAAGCAGCTTATTATTTTAACTCAAACATACATTTATATAATAAGATGTAGAAATTCATGATACCAACAACAGCAAGTTAAAAGAGAAAATGAGAAAATAACAACAGCTGCTCGGTTATGGCCTTCGGGTTACCATAACGTCATGGTTTTTAAGCTAAAACGTATGAATTTTATGCATGTTTGGCTTTCTTTAACTTCTCACGGCTGAAGGATTTGTAGTACATGTGTTAATAATGATTATTTCTGATGATTTTGAGCTTTGACTCTATGGTTACTGGGCATAAAGTGCTTAGTTATTGCATAATGAAGATAAAAAGTTTTATTTTATTGCCAAAAGCTTGGCAGAAGAACATGCACATTTTTCAATCATGTTTAAAGCTTTTCATGAACAACTGCATATAATTAATTATAATTCAGGCATTGCTGTTAGTGATAACCTAAACTTAATTCTAGATAGAATCCTGTAGATGATTAAAAACAATAATCTACAGATAAGGTTTACAATTTCTCAATCTAAACACATATTTATAAACACATAATATTTAAAATTTTGACTTTTGCTCTATGGCTTCATTGGCGTTATTGTAAAAACATAAATTTATTTCAAGGGACATTGACTGAGTTAAGGGCAGAGAATAGAGCAGAAAAGTCAACAGAGTCTTCTGTGAAGAAAATAATGCCAAGGCAAGCTTCAATATTAAGACCAAATGATAGTAGGTAAGAAGTAAGTACAAATAGAATTTCACATAATCCTGAGAATATTAAGTTAGTATTCACGTGTTTCTGAAAAACCATTTGTCGGTTTTAGGGTTTCCGCTCCTTTAACAAAAAATAATGCGTAATCTTGGCCTTACACAGACACCACGATCCTCTTATTAAAATTTTTTAAGTTTTTAAATTTATATTGCTGCAAAAGAGGGGAGGGGTTTCCTTGGTATTAGACAGCCATTTACTTTCCTGTAGTTAATACGATTACATTTATTGGCATAAAATAGAAGGAGTGCTTCTTTGAAGTACTCCTAGGAATAAACTGAACATCAACCATCTACTTAATAAAAATTTCAAAGATGGTTGATGTTCAGTTTATTCCTAGGAGTACCTCCTTTGGCATAAGAAGGAGTTAAGATAATTGCTTTAGACTTGGTGCACATATTCCAAGTGGTAGGCTTGATATTCCAAAAGTGCCCAAGGATCTGCACTATTGAATTTGTTTTGAATCGACTCACGGGCACGCCTACCTCCCATACAACCAAAAAATTGAAATCACTGTTTAGAGAGTTTTATTAAAGCTACCCAGCAAACATTATGACTCTTAAAAGACTCTTTCAAGACTCATATAAATGAGGGTTTATCATCATAATGCGCTCAAAAAAGACTCTTTTATGAGTACATTTTCGTTTATTGTGGGCCCCAAAATATGATTCATAAAAATGATTGTTTTAAGAGTCTTTTTGGACTCATAGTTATGACGGTTTTAAGACTCATATTTGATACTCTTTTGCGTACTCTTTTAAGACTCATATTTAGTACTCTTTTAATACTCATAATTAATACTCTTTTAAGACTCATATCAGAAGTCTTTTGCAATATTTGTTGTTGTTAAATTTTAATGCATGTATATCGCCACAAACAAACAATTCTCCGAAAAGCGCAGCCAGAATATATAAATAACAGACAGTGACAAGGTTAAATAAAATTTTTTAAAAATATATTCGATTAAGTTCTTATGGTGCTTTTGCACCACACTTCTATTCTATTCTTTCTATTCGACTTTCTATTCTCCCAGGAAACACTCATATATAAGACTTTTTTTATGAGTCTTCTTTATGATTACGCATATATCAATCAATATATGTAGTGTCCGACCGAAGGTGAATTTTTGCCGAAGCCGAAGCCGAAGCCGATTCTTCGGCAAAATATTAATAATCGGCCGAAGGCCGAAGCCGAAGCCGAATAACAAACAAATGTTTTAAAGTCAAAAAAATTATAAAAATGTATTCTTTGCTTTTGTTATATATTCATTTACGAATACAAAAAACCTAATGAAATCATTAAAATCGAATTAAATGTAAGAGTTTTTCTACAAAATTCGTATGTTTCTGTATTTGATTTATTGATGTCAGGATAACGTAGAAAAAAAATGTTATCAATTTTTGACCCAGTCGAGAAAAGCTACTAACTGATACTAACTGGGTCATTCCGCCGAGATTGATCACAAAAAAGCAAATTCGGTCGGTCAACCATTTTAAAAATTTTTTTTTTTTACCATTAATTTTGTAATGTTTCGGCACCTTAGAACTGCTTTAAAAAATTTTTTTGTTGCATTTACAAAATGACGACCATGTTTTTCATGCAACCACGAGCGATTTTCGTATTTATAGAGTTTGCGGTAATGATCATATCTCAGCTCCTATTCAACATACAGTAATAAATGAATAAACATAATATTAATTATACCTTAGGCTATAATCTTGCATATCAGAAAAATTAATTGGGATGTTACTTACAGCTCTATTCTAACATAATCACAAAAGCCACCTCAATATCAATTGATACAAATGTCACAAGTGATACGTATTCCTATTCTGAGCAATTTTAAAAAGCTCGTTTTGTATAAATTGAGATCGAAATAGTGATGAGTAGCTAAGCATGTCACAAACAAAAATTTCATAAAAATTTCGCAGAAATAAAATATTATAAAAAAAAACATTTTTACCGAAATGTAGGAGGAAAGTTCTATTTATGTTATTAATTCGTCGAAATATTTAAAACACGGAAACCTGTTGAGAGAAGACGACTACTCAGCCATCTGCTGGACAGCTTTGATATAAACACACGGCCAGAAAGCCTCTCGGTTGCCGAAGTCAATGCGTTATAGTTTATGTAACGAATTCCTAAAAACAATTCTACTGAGTACGAGTTTTCTTGGATACGTTCTTGGCAACGTTATTTTTTGATGCACTTTATTTTTATTTTTATTCGACGGCAATTTCACAGCGTTTCGATTTTATTTAAATAATATTATTTTATTTGAGTCAAATTTCTTTGTCAAAAAATAACGTCAAATTGAAAAAAGCCTTACACCACTATGAGGTGAATTTTTAAAGCTTTTTTCTCGTGAGAGTTTATTCGGAATATGAATCAATAGAGACGGATCAAAAATATCACAATTTTTCAGTATCAACTGATTGTGACGATAATGCCAGCATAAGGCTGTTAATTTAAAAAAAGTTAAAGTTTCCGAAAATAATCGTAATTTCTGGTAACTTTAAAAAAAATTGTAATATAAAGAAATTAGTGGCAGACCTATTTTTTTGGTATTAGGTACGTCTAAGTAAGAACTTAAAATATAAATTTTTAAAAGTGACTAGATCATAAACTTTTTGGGTTACATCGCTTTGAAAAATAAGAAATCTCAAGCTTGTCCCAACTTTGGGGTCAAATATCTCCAATGGGCACGGGTGAAAAAATTTGAAATTAATGTTAAATAGACTACGTAATAAGAGGATTCTGATGATATAAAAATTAAAGTGATTTTTATGGTTCATTAAAAAGATATAGCATTTTAAAATTCGTTCATTTCATTACATGAGGTATGAGTATTAAGGTGGCTCACCCCATATGGGAAAAAAGAGTTTGCATTTACCGCCCCTTATATGAAAGCTTATGTTGAGAGGATTTCAGAACAATAAAAATTTTTTTTGTGAACCCGAAATCTGCCCCAAATGGTCTTTTTTGTATAACTTCACCAGTTTTAACCCGATCGTGAAAAGAAGTATATCTTCAGATAGGTCTCAATTAGTACACAAGCACCCCAAAAACTTTTAATTTTTTTAATATAACAAAATTTCATAAGAAATCATTAAACATTTGTGAAGAAACTATTTAATTTCATTCGTAGGAAAAAAGTTACAGCGAATCAAAATTTTAGTGAAGTTCGCTTTCCGTTATAAAAACTTTCGATAGAGGGCGCTTGAAGTAATAAAATATATATGGCTCAATAGCGCCTGAACGGCTAGACCAAATGTAAAGAAATTTGGTATGAAAAACAAACCAATTCATAAGAAATGATTTATCAATTGAATAAAATTTTCAACGAGTGCACACCAACTTATGAAAGCACAGAAAAGGAGAGAAAAACAAAACAAACAATTAAAAATGTTCCAAATGGGCATCTCCCAAAAAAGGTCCTCCAAAAGTGAAGAAAAACATTAAAATAAAGCACTCTAACAGCTTTTAACTTTATTTTTTTTTTTTTTTTGATAAGTATTTCTGCTATGTAACTTGAATTCAACTTATTATGATGTATTTTTATTTAAATTTACAATGAACATCTTTACTGTATTTTACTACTGTGGAAAAATTTGTCGCGTCCATGATGTCACGTCCGTTTTCGTGCTATATCTATTTAAAAAAAAGAGATAATTCTTATATTTCATAAGTCTACGAAGAATAGTTAGCCTTTGACCTCCATTAACATGTATATTATATATAAAAAAAAGTTCTCAAAATTAGCTAAATTTTGCATATTTCTATACGAGCTTAAAACAACTTCTGTTTTTTGTCGCGTCCGTTCCATTGAATGATTGCTTATTACTTTGTACTAATTTGTACTAAATCTCGCCAATATTTTTATAAAATGTAGCACTCTTTCGTCGCGTTAGAACACTTAAATACATATCGGCTCATTTTGTTTCTTTCTTGTTTTTCGAGTAATTAAAACTGTGCGAATGTCGTGTCCGTGCCACTGGGAGATGCCCAAATGTGGAATTATGAACGGAGTTCACTGAATAATTCAAAAAAATTCTAAAAACTTATAAAAAAAACTGTTTAGCAAAGCAAAAACATTCGGCAAAAATAATCGGCTATTTCGGCCGAAGCCGAAGCCGATGCCGAAGGTTCAAATATCGGCCGATTATGCCGATTACCGAAGCCGAAGCCGAATAATCGGTCGGACACTAAATATATGTTTCTTTTATGAGTCTTTTTATGAACAATCATGTTACCGTCATATTTAGGACTCTTTAATGAGTGTCTTTTATGAGTACTCATAAAGCAGGTACAATAATGATTCTTTTATGAGTCTTATTTTTGAACAATCATTTAACAGTCATATTAAAGACTCTTTCATGAGTCCTTTTAATGAGTCATCATAAAACATGCATAAAAAACACTCTTTTTAGAGTCATTTTTTGGAGAGCCTCAGAAAATGTTTGCAGGGTATAGAAATTAAATTTTATACTTATGTATTTTGTACTAAAACTAAAACATGAACAAAACATGGGCATAATCCGCTTACAAGCAAATTTTTAATTCTCTAAAATTTAATTCTCTATGAAAAGGGATATATATAAGCTACAGAAATAAAATTCAAAAGATGTGTATAATATACATTGCATATTCTATAAACACTAAGATGTGTTAGGAAAATGGGCGTCGTCTGACCAAAACCCACAACCTACCTCCTATACAACCCAGAATGGTCAAAATTTTATATAGGTTTTATAGTAGCCACGAAGATAAAACTTGATATGGCAGAATTGTATATCAAAACTAAGGTGTGCTCATAAAATGGTCGTCCTCCGCCCACGCACACGCCCACCTCCCATCCAACTCACAATATTGAAAATACCATAAAAAATTTTGTATTTGACCTCCAGGGATAAAACTTGGCATGGGAGGATTTTATATCAAAACTAAAGTGTCCACACAAAATAGGCGTCACGCGCCCATAAACACGTTCAACTCCCATAAAACCCACATTAGTGAAACCTGTGAAAAACTGTAAAGGAATACGTGTCTTATAAAGGAATACAGTCCGATTCGGGATTGCCTGTACGTAATAATGTCTGAGTTCGGTATACCTGCAAAGTAGATAAGACTCTGCAGGATGACGTTGAGCAATACATGCAGCTCCGTCAAGGTAGTAAATGACCTCTTCGAAACCTTTAATACCGAACAGAGTTTCAGACAAGGCGACCCGCCATCATGCGATCTCTTCAATTTTACCATGAAAAAGATCCTACGAAAGCCAGGTGTACATCGCAATGGCACCATGTTCTACAAAGGTGTCCAGGTCTCTTTGAGTACGCTGATGGTATCGTCATCATGGCCCGTACCAAGGGAGATGTAACTGCAGCTTTCGCCGTTATCGGAAAGGAATCAGCCAAAGTGGGTTTGACGGTGAACGAGGGCAAAACAAAGTATATGCTGTCTGCAAAAAAGGAAGCGAGGCTTCTAGGCTCCCATGTTATATCAGGCAAATGTAACTTTGCAGTTGTCAAGGAGTTTACATACATTGGCACCGCCGTCAACAGCAATATCAATGCCAGCCTGGAGATTAGACGAAGAATAACAATTGATAATACTTGCTTCTACGGTCTAAGAAAGCAATAAGGTTCCCTAGCCCTCTCTCTATCGACAAAACTAACACTTTACAAGACGCTCATCATACCTGTGATTCTTTATGGCGCTGAGGCGTGGGTGGTATTGCAAATTGATGCAGCTGCTCTTGGGGTATTCGAGAGGAAAGTTCTTCGCATTATCTTTGGTCCTGTTCGAGTTGGTGATGACTATCGAATTGAAATGAACCACGAACTGTACGAGCTCTACGACGACATTGACTTAATTTGTCAACAATTCAGTGACAACGCTGGCTGGGTCATGTTTTTCGTATGCATGAAGAAGCTTCAGTGAAAAAGGTGTTCGAGGCAAAAGCCGAGGGCCGACGATGAAGATGAAGACCATGCCTCCTATGGATTAACCAGGCCGAGAAAGCCCTAACGGCGCTTGGTGAAAGAGATTGAAGACGGCGCGCGTGTGAAGCAAAGGCGCCTGGCGAAAGCTGATGTATTCCGCCGTTACCCGACCACGGGTTGTCATGGCCAGCTAAGTAAGTAACTAACGATCCAATATGTTGAACAAAATAATTAAAAATCAAAGTATTGGACCCAAATTTTGTAAAGTAGTTTTTTGATATATTTGATATATTTTTTGATATATTTTGATATATTTGTTTTTTGATATTCGGATATATTTTTTTTAATAATCAACGGATGTAATCTAAAGTCGGTATTAAAACGTTTTTTGAGTCACCGATAACGAATCTTGTGTCAGATTTGGAATATTTCCAAGATGCGCGTCGACTCGAAATTAGCGCAAATAGTTCTTGTGGGTATCATTTCATGAAAAAGCTTTTTCGTGCAATGGATTGACTTATTTTAAGATGGATGAAACCTTAACCCTAGTACAGTGCACAGAAACCGAAGAATTCGAGATATTTTATAGACTCTTCAAAACGAATCATAAAGGCAGTATTTCTACATAGCACTTATATCTATGCGCTATTTCCAATCAGGTATACAACAGTTGATGAATATTTTAAAAAAATATGAAATAAATATCAAAAAAAAAGAAATATGAAAGAGCTATTGAAAAAGCTCTATTCATCATATATCAAGCTCTATCAATCATATATTCCAATAATAGATGGTACATTTGTACAGATTTAAAAATCCTAACAATATTACTTTCACAACAATCTAGCTTTACGAGGCACCCCTGTTCTAAATATTTGTGGAATAGTAGAGAAGGGGATTGTGATAACAATAAGAAATTTTGGCCAGCAAGAGAGTCCATCATTCCTGATGCAAATAATGTAGTTTTTGAACCTTAAGTAGATCCAAAAAAAGTATTGATACACCTCTTCACACTAAACTAGGACTCACACTAAAACAGTTTATGAAAGCTTTGGACAAGGATAGCCAATGTTTTCAGTATTTATATTAAAAATTTCCAAAATATTCTAAGGCTAAAATCCAAGAAGGAGTATTTGACTCTTCACTTTATTTGATTACTTAAATGAATGAGATTGAGAAAGCAGTTTGGCTAAGTTTTAAAGACGTTTCTACATATTTTTTGAGAAATGTGAAAATTCCTTATTGCAGGAAAATATTAGAAAATGGTTGATGATTTCATAAACTTAAAACTCTATTTTTTAGACTCTCACTTAGATGATTTCCCGGGAAACTATGGAGGCTATAGTGAAGAACAAGGTAAAAAGGTAAATGGTCAGGACATAAAAGTAATTGAAAATAGATATCAAGGAAGATTGAATGACCATAAGTTGGCGAACTACTGTTGGTCAGGGCCAATTGCCCAAAAGTGAACGGTCCTGTGACAGTTCTTATTTAACCTATCACAGGACAGGTTCGATATAACTCAGAACGGGACCAAAAGTTCTTAAATTTGTTTTGCTATATTTTTCTTATCGTTACCAATAGGTCAGTGGAAGTGCGTTAGACTCAGCCCAATCATGAAACATTTTCTCCCGGGAGTTGTAAATGGGAGTTTCCGGTTTTAAGATAGCAGATAAAGATATCTCTTTTTTTATTTTACACTTATGAATATTGGCGGCTATTGAACAAAATTGCATTAAAAATTTCCAAAAAGTATTTTAACTTTATCTTAAAAACGGAAACTCCCATTTACAACTCCCCGGAAAAAATGTTTCATGATTGGGCTGACTGTCACGCGGAGGACATGGGTTCGTATCCTGGCTGTGTAAGTATTAAAAATTTTAATTTAATAATTTTTTAAAATTCTTATTCCGTTTTAGTAATTGCTTAATCAAAAATAGCCTTAAAAATTAATTTCCACCTTGAAAAAAATTGTTAATTTTTTTTTAATTAAAAAAAAATATTTTATGTAAAAAAAAATTTTTTTTGGTTCTGCTGGGGATTGAAGCCAGATTAGTCGAGTACTAAACGTGAACGCCAACAAGCTCAACTAAACATGAATTTCTAAAAAATTGATTTAATTTCATTAATCTTTAATTAATTAAATAGACCGGCTACTGATTAAATCCAATGGTAACTATGACGTGTCAATTGACACCGGCCTATATATTTTTGAAGCGGTTCTAAGATTGGTCCAAAGCTACCTAGCCGGTGTCAATTTACCCCTGTCAATGATAACGCCATATAAAAAGGACTGGTTGGTTTCATATATTGGTGGCAGAATTTGGACCAGTCACTATCACTTTGGAACCTATCACGTGATGGGTTCTTAACTGGTTCTTTTCTCCGTAGGAAAGAGAGATACAATCAGTTATCGAAGTAAAAAGAGAAATGGATCAGTACGAAAATCAGTAAAAAGATCATTCACAGAAAAACGAACGAGGTATAGCAGACATAAGATAGTTAAGCACTGCCAGTGGAACTTGAGGAGGAACTTATTGTAGTGGGATTTTAAATGACCTTTTTCCAAATTTTGACTCTAGATTCGTAACCAGAAACCCGAAAAATCCAAATGTACCAATTTTGTATTGAATCAGTCTGGAAAAATATATCCCGATCTTGAATAATACATTCGGCTTTTTGGTTCCGCTATCTTAGAAATTTTGCACATCTGATACAAGATTCGATATTGGTGACGAGTTCAAAACGTGTTTCTTTTGAGATTCAGCTACAAGCAACTAGAGTTTACGGTTTTCATTTGAAAAACATTTCTTTTTTTATATCGATGTATGGTATGCTATATTCTTCAATTGACTCTTATTGACTTGGGAACATCTCTATTAGAGCTTTTAATTTTTAATGTTAATATAAACCTTATCAGTTCATCGGCTGATTTGTGTTCTTTGATGTGATATTGTCTGGGACACGCTAAAAAAGTGACGTATGATATATAATTTCCAAAACTTCATAACAGTTGAGTAAGATTTTGAAATTTGGTAATTTCAATGTCTAGTTCATTTTAAGCCGGATAGAAATTTAGATATCGCCTGACACCGACTCAAAAATAGAGGGACTCTTAAAAACTATTTCTGCATCATTTTTTTTTTTTTGGATTGGAGAAATTCCCATGAAGCAGTTTTGGTTCTCCTAAACCCTTTTTTGGCCAAAAAATCAAGTTTTTTGCCTATATATTTTTTTTTCTTCAGAATCCCATACCCAAGATAAGCAAAAAAGTTAAGACTGTGATAGTACACAAATATTGGTTAAAAAAAATGTTGAAATTTGTTGTCCTTAGAAACTCTTTTTAGACCCCAAAAAGTCGATTTTTCATCATTTTCGAAAAGATGTTTCTTTCAAACACATATAAAATATTTATTTTTCAAGCTATTCATATGCAGAACCAAAACCGCTCCATGGGGATTTCTCCGATCCAAAAAAAATTATGCAGAAATAGTTTTTATACTATATAGTTTACTATACATATATTTTGGGTAATTTAAATATCGCAATTTCCCATTATCAAACACGTTTTGCAACCCTTTCTTCTCATATTGCTATTGCCATTAAAAAGCAGCACGTACCATTTATCATAGAATACTCAAAATAAGGCATGAAAAATATTTGAATAAATTTCGGCAAAGTTCGTCAAAAAATATTCTTTAATGTCAGAATAAATAAAACTGGTGATGCATCCGGCTGACAACAAACTGAAAATATATACCAAGCAAACAAGCCGAAAGTTCACGTTCTTATAACCCAGCAGTCAAATAAACAGATAAGCCGAAAGACAGACAGACAGTCTAACAGACGCTACACTCCAAGACACACAGACTGTGGGACTGTGCAGAAGAACCAACAAATGTGCATGGTAAGAAAGAAAAAAAAAAAACAAAAATTTAAAAAAAACCGATTCGAGCCAAGAGTACGTGAGCTGCAGTCAAAGAGCTGCATATATACTTACTTACATACTATAGTATGCGGCGCCTGCCTCGGGATACAAAATCAAATTATTGTGGAACTTATATTTTCGATCAATCGTGACAAGAACGAGAATCAAGCAAAACTAAAAGCGGCAGACAAGCGAAAAGCGAATTCATTGAAAAAAAATAAAAGAAAAATGATTATGTTTAAATGCAGGCTAGTAAGGAAGGAAGGAAGTGACATAGCATGCAGCGGTGCTGCCAATAACATCATCATCATCATCATTATGCTCATCATGCAACCACATCAACAACGTTGAGCTATTGCAGCAGACAAGTAGACGCGCGGTCGTGGAGAAAGTGTGCCACCAGCCAAGTGTGCTCGAGGCATGCCGCATGCACTTGTCTTGCTGAGCACAAAGTGTTCAATACTCCAGCGACAGTTGCTGTCGCAAGTGATGAGCTGACTGGTAGCTACAGACAAACATGCAAGCAAGCAAGCATTCTCTCAGCTTTTTCCCAACATTAACTTCGTTCTACAACATTTCTTTCAACTATAAATTCTTACAGCCACAACTTTCGCTAATGTTTTCGCAATAGGCGCAATTTTGCTGCATGCCCCTCCCCTAGCTGCTTCTCAAGTTCGAAGAGGCCTCAAAACATGCCAGGCAGCATAACAAATTGAAAAGTTTTTCTTGATTATGCTCGGCAGACGTTGGCTGCCTTAAGTTGTTGTTGTTTTTTAGTCTTGCTCGCTTTCTTTTTGACATTCTTCACATCGTTAGAGGATCAACCCTGCCCAGAACTCTGCTAGCAGCTGCTTCTTTTTGGTTGTAGAGACATGGTTGGTTGTGCTGAAAACTTTATAATATTTTGAGTAAAATTTATGCAGCCGTTAAAATGCCAACCAAAGCATCGCTTAGAATTTTCCTAGGCCTGCTGCTCTTTCCTTCCACACTCTTACCATCATCTACAGCCGAGGTTTATAGTTTATCCCAGCTTTTTGAGCTTCATTCACCACGCCTTCAGGCGTCTGAGTGCAACTGTCAACTCGCATTAGTTATGCTAATGCTTTTCGTTATCAAATTGAAGTTGGTTGGGTTCAGTTCACCAGTAGAGGGCGTAAATGCAGCTGAACTGTTATTGTGCGCACTTGGTGCCGAGTTTAAATGGATTTCGAATGAAAGCGTTGACATAAAAATGTTTATTTGTTTGGTATTGTTGTTATTGTAGTTATTGTTGTTGGCTCATTGTTGTTGGTTGTTTGAGTACTTTATTAAAACTTTGCCAACTCAAAGTTGTCATACATAATCAGCTGGTCTTTGGCTAACGGTTAACTTTTGCGCTGTTTTAACTTTTATTTAATTACCATTTGTGTTGGCAAAATTAAAAAACAGTTACAATAAAAACTTTATTACGCGTTTTGCTTAATAAGGTTAAAAAAAAAACAAACAAAATTTAGAACAGATACAGAACAGTACTCAGGCACATTCAAATATGGTGCTTAATAGTTTCGGTTTCGAAAGGTCAGAACTTTCAGTTTATTTTCATTACTCGATTTCATTTATTTCATTTATTTTTATATATTTTTTTTTATTTTATTTTATGTTTTTATTTTACTTTAATACAAGTTTAATACATACAAGTTTGTTTAATTTTATTTAATTTAATTTTATTTAATTTTATTTAATTTTATTTAATTTTATTTAATTTTATTCAATTTTATTAAATTTTCTTTTATTTTCTTTTATTCTCTTTTATTTTCTTTTATTTTATTTTATTTTATTTTATTTTATTTTATTTTATTGTATTTTTTTATTTTATTTAATTTCATTTAATTTTATTTTGTTTTGTTTTATTGTATTTTATTTTAATATGTTTGATTTTAAATAATTTTATTTATTCCATTATATTTAATAATATTATTTATTATTTTATTTTAATTATTTTTTTATTTTACTCCTTTGGTTTTTAATTTTATTTTATTTTATTTTATTTATTTTATTTTATTTTTTTTTTATTTTATTTAATTTTATTTTATTTTATTTTATTTTATTTTATTTTATCTTATTTTGTTTTATTTCATTATTTTTTTTATTGTATTTTATTTTATTTTATTTTATTTTATTTAATTTTATTTTATTTTATTTTATTTTATTTTATTTTTTTTTATTTTATTTTATTTTATTTTATTTTATTTTATTTTATTTTATTTTATTTTATTTTATTTTGTTTTATTTTATTTTATGTTATTTTATTTTATTTTATTTTATTTTATTTTATTTTATTTTATTTTATTTTATTCTATTTTGTTTTATTTTATTTTATTTTATTTTATTTTATTTTATTTTATTTTATTTTATTTTATTTTATTTTATTTTATTTTATTTTATTTTATTTTATTTTATTTTATTTTATTTTATTTTATTTTATTTTATTTTATTTTATTTTATTTTATTTTATTTTTTTATTTTATTTTATTTTATTTTATTTTATTTTATTTTATTTTATTTTATTTTATTTTATTTTATTTTATTTTATTTTATTTTATTTTATTTTATTTTATTTTATATTATTTTATTTTATTTTATTTTATATTATATAATTTTATTTTTTTTTTTATTGTATTTTATTTTATTTTATTTTATTTTATATTATTTTATTTTAATTTTTTTTATTGTACATTATTTTATGTTATTTTATTTTATTTGAATATAAATTTTATAAATAATATTCACAAAAAAGGAAGAAAGACGTGTTCACCATTAGACCATAGCAGTTATGTCATTTACTTTACTTTAGTTGCTTGGTTATAAAACGACAAAAAAAAAAACAAATTGGCCATTTCAGCCCTTGAAAGGACTTTGACCGAGCTTCTTATGATCAATTGTGTTGTGTGTGTTATTAAATGTTTGCACACAATTGACCGAGAACTGGACCTACATGTTTTATGCCGACTCCGAACGGCTCATGTTCTCAAGAAGCTTTACATGGCATTATTTACTCTCTGAGGTTTGCCATTGTCTGCAGAGAGGTGGTGACCGATCAGAAAAACTTTTTATTGAAAAAACTTTTCGCCGCGGCTGGGGATCGAACCCGGGCTCCGAGCATGCTAAGCCACACACTTAACCTGTATGCCACGGTCACCACACATAAAACGACAGTAGTCTATAAATAGATTTGGTTACACAAGCCTCTGTATGCTTTATACAAATAATTTATTATGTATTGCAATTTTTGGCTTTTATAATTAAAACATAGTGCTTTTGTTTAAATTATCGAAGTTTTAGTGTTAAATCCATGTTTACCTCTTACGAAAACATTTGTGATTCTATATGAGTTTTTACTAAAGTGAATTTACTTTAGTTTACGGCGGGACGAATTTTTCGTTTTTTTATAATGTCTGAAACAATTCAACAACACAGTTCCATTAGATTATATGCGTGGAAGGCAGAAGGCCTTCGGTGAGCAAGCTTAATAAGTGGTACAAAATATTCAAAGAGGGTCACGGACAGGACGACCATCAACATCAACTTATGAGCTACACGTCAACAAAATCAAAGAATTGGTGCTTCAAAATCGTCGATTGACAGTTCGAAACCAAAAATGACCTTGTTGGAATATTGGAAAGAAAAACCAAACTAACCAGTGAAAACCATTTTGAGTGACCATTTGGGCCTCAAATAAGTGAAATCTCGATTGGTGCCAAAAACTTTCAACTATGCAATCGTAATTCATGTTCATATCGCCAAAAACTCAACACATACCGTTCCGCAACCGCCGTAGTCGTCTGAGATTGCACCACTCAAGATACCGCTCCTTGGAGTCCTTTTTGAATCGATAACAGAGATAGAAACCGAAACGAAGAAGGAATTGAAGGCTTTACCGTAAGAGAACTGAGTAACATTATTTGAAAATTTATAAATTTGGAAAAAACTTTAGCACAAGTTTATTGCATCCTGGGTTGAACTACTTTGAGGGTGATGAAATGAATTTATAAGATTAAGTAAAGATTTTTGTGATTTATAAATATATTTCCGATATTTTTTGCCACCATAGTACATGGGTATCAACAAGAACTAGGATACATATTTGGAAGAGGATAAGAATAGAGATATAGACAAGGATTTGTACAAGAATAAGCATTTGAAATACAAACAAAACAAGAATTTGAACAAGTACTAGGAAGAGACTTAAGAGACGATTTCTTATCTGATACTGAATACCCGTGGGTGTATCGATGTAATAGACAACTACTTTCTTTTTTAATTCTAAGGAGGATGTTACCAAAAAGTATATACAAATCAGGTTGTAAAATATGATCATCAATTCAATAAGAACTGAAAAAAAACCAACAATAGAAAATAACTGTCTGAAGAAATGGAAAAAGTAGAATTAGTGAATTCAAAGCTTATTGAAAATCATATATAGAATTGTTCCTGCTCATAGATAAAAAAAAAAAAGTATGTGCCACTGTTATGGAATGTCCAATGCGATGGTGTTTTCAATCAAGTTGTACCAATATACGACAACATTGTCAGTTTTGTAAAACATCTTGAAGATACCAAAATATCCACTAGTATAACTTTCGACTCTATTCTCGAACTATGGGACTTAGGCTACGTTCATAGTGAACGCCGATTCAGACAGGCAGGCAGACAGAGTGTGTAAACAAGCGAGTTAGGTAGATCTCGTTTGTTCACACAGATTTCAACCTGCCTGTCTGAATCGGCGTTGACTATGAACGCTGCCTTATTCTTAGTCTTCGTTAGTAACGGTAATGGTCCCAAGCAATTGCGCTGGTAACTGCTCCTCAATGTAGTGCAGTCTATCCTAATTTACGGTTTGACGATATGGGTCACAACGATGATGATGAAGTCTTAACGTACACAGACTTGGTACACTCAGGACCTACTGCAGTTCAAGAACACTATCTGAAGACGCATTGCCAGCTCGATTTTCTGTAGTTTGAAAGTATCCGTACTTTAGTACAATATATTTTTTTGTTTTTAATCCTATTGAGAGTTTATATAAGAGTGATATAACTCTAAAGCAAGCGTTTTTTAGTTTTACTTCTGGTTAATGTTTGGCTCCAATGTTTTTATTTTGTAAAGTTATCAAAAACTTTTCTCTGTGTGCTTGTCTTTCATTAGGTATTTAAAACATCCTTTTTCTGAGAACTTTGTTCACCAGTAAGAAATCAAGTCCAACTAGTGCAAACAGATGGAAAATTATATTTTTTTTAAGGACATGTCACTCTCATTATTGGGAAGAATTTTTGGGAATTAATATTTGATACATCCTTTGTTGGATACTTCATATACCTAGTATATAAAGAGCTATTTTTAAAGCCATTTCAGTTCACTTCCGTTTTTTTTTTTTACTCAAACCCGAGTCAAACGAAATTTCTCCTCAACAACATTTTCAAATGTTTTGAAAATAAAAATTTTTCAAATGTTTGAAAATTAAAATTTTCCAAATGTTAAAACATTCATTGAACTCGTTTTTCTCAGAATCTTTGCAATTTTTTTCAATTTTCATTCGAAATTTTCAACAAATATTTTTCTTATATTAAAATGTATGAAAAATGTTGTCAGATTCCTTTTTAAGTTTTGGAAGGAAATTTCTTCGAATACAAAAATATCAAAGTGTTAATTTGCTATCGCAAATTATTATTATTATAGCGGAAAGAAATAATTTCCGCTTTATGTATCTCGTTGTCGACGAAAGTTTGACTGACTTGATTTTATTTCATCATCAACAGGAAATATCAACATTCATACATACATACATATTTGTATTTTATTTATAAAATATATTTTTATTGTATTGGTATGAAACAATGTTTGCACACAAATAAACTTGTATGAAATCAAATTTGAACTTTTCGCAAAACTCAATCAACAACTTGTCGGTCACGTAAGCAACGCTGCTGTTGCCACAACATGTGACGATGATGTTTTTGGTGTTCTTGTTGTTAATATGTTGTTGTAACAACGTCGCTTCTAAACATTTACCGGTAAAGTTTTTCCTGCAGCCACGTTTGTGATTGTATTAGTTTTACTTGTGCGCGTATTAAACACAAAGTTTTGACATTTACACGAACAAACGCAACAATAGTTGAGGTTATGGTATGGTTG
This sequence comes from Tetanocera ferruginea, assembly GCA_958299015.1. NCBI lineage: Eukaryota > Metazoa > Arthropoda > Insecta > Diptera > Sciomyzidae > Tetanocera > Tetanocera ferruginea. Next base: position 91,191,004 of record OY282644.1, on the reverse strand, counting down.
TTATTATTGTTGTTTTTGTTGTTGTGCTTTGTTGACTTGTGTTGTTGTTAATGTTATTATGTTGTATTGTGTTTAGAGTGCGAATTATAAACAAGTTAATCGAAAATTTGTTGTAAAATTACATTATGACGTCCAAAGTATAGTGATTATTTCATTGTTATTGTTGTTGTTTTGTTTGCCATTTTTGCTCCTTATGTTTTGGCTCTTCAATGCGTGCTTTAGTGTTTGTTGAGTGTTTTTTTTTTTTGCTTTATTTCATTTCTTTTTTGTTACTTCTTCTTGACGCGCTGGCCATTTAAGCCAAACTTTATCATGCCAGTAGTTTGCCTGATATTAACGCCATCTGTTGTGATTTTTATCACCCCGTGCTTGTGTTAATGCGTGTGTGAAAGCATGTGGTAGCGTATATAAGTGTATACGTCTCTTTTTATGTTGCTATAACTTTCTTTTACGGTCAAAAGAGTTAGTTGGCAATAAAAATGTTTTTCATACTCAACACCGATGACTCGGAATTCTATTTTTAAAGCCAGTCGCATACGGCAAAGCCATCAAATATCACTAATTAAATTGAGGTCAAGTTAATGAAAATGTTCGTCGTCACCATTTTTTGAACACAAAAATGTAAAGGCTTCTGTCCTCAAGAACTGTTGGGAACATTTTGTCCAGAAATAAAACATGTGATAAAATTTGACTTCCAGTTTTTTAGGAAAGACCACAAGATGAACGAAACCATTGGCATTGCAAGTGACAGTGACAGTGACAGTGACAGTGACAGTGACAGTGACAGTGACAGTGACAGTGACAGTGACAGTGACAGTGACAGTGACAGTGACAGTGACAGTGACAGTGACAGTGACAGTGACAGTGACAGTGACAGTGACAGTGACAGTGACAGTGACAGTGACAGTGACAGTGACAGTGACAGTGACAGTGACAGTGACAGTGACAGTGACAGTGACAGTGACAGTGACAGTGACAGTGACAGTGACAGTGACAGTGACAGTGACAGTGACAGTGACAGTGACAGTGACAGTGACAGTGACAGTGACAGTGACAGTGACAGTGACAGTGACAGTGACAGTGACAGTGACAGTGACAGTGACAGTGACAGTGACAGTGACAGTGACAGTGACAGTGACAGTGACAGTGACAGTGACAGTGACAGTGACAGTGACAGTGACAGTGACAGTGACAGTGACAGTGACAGTGACAGTGACAGTGACAGTGACAGTGACAGTGACAGTGACAGTGACAGTGACAGTGACAGTGACAGTGACAGTGACAGTGACAGTGACAGTGACAGTGACAGTGACAGTGACAGTGACAGTGACAGTGACAGTGACAGTGACAGTGACAGTGACAGTGACAGTGACAGTGACAGTGACAGTGACAGTGACAGTGACAGTGACAGTGACAGTGACAGTGACAGTGACAGTGACAGTGACAGTGACAGTGACAGTGACAGTGACAGTGACAGTGACAGTGACAGTGACAGTGACAGTGACAGTGACAGTGACAGTGACAGTGACAGTGACAGTGACAGTGACAGTGACAGTGACAGTGACAGTGACAGTGACAGTGACAGTGACAGTGACAGTGACAGTGACAGTGACAGTGACAGTGACACATCAACATCATCATCGTCATCAACATCATCAACATCGTCAACATCATCAACATCATCAACATCATCAACATCATCAACATCAACATCATCAACATCATCAGCATCATCAACATCATCAACATCATCAACATCATCAACATCATCAAGATCATCAACATCATCAACATCATCAACATCATCAACATCATCAACATCATTAATATCATCAACATCATCAACATCATCAACATCATCAACATCATCAGCATCATCAACATCATCAACATCATCAACATCATCAACATCATCAACATCATCAACATCATCAACATCATCAACATCATCAACATCATCAACATCATCAACATCATCAACATCATCAACATCATCAACATCATCAACATCATCAACATCATCAACATCATCAACATCATCAACATCATCAACATCATCAACATCATCAACATCATCAACATCATCAACATCATCAACATCATCAACATCATCAACATCATCAACATCATCAACATCATCAACATCATCAACATCATCAACATCATCAACATCATCAACATCATCAACATCATCAACATCATCAACATCATCAACATCATCAACATCATCAACATCATCAACATCATCAACATCATCAACATCATCAACATCATCAACATCATCAACATCATCAACATCATTAACATCATCAACATCATCAACATCATCAACATCATCAACATCATCAACATCATCAACATCATCAACATCATCAACATCATCAACATCATCAACATCATCAACATCATCAACATCATCAACATCATCAACATCATCAACATCATCAACATCATCAACATCATCAACATCATCAACATCATCAACATCATCAACATCATCAACATCATCAACATCATCAACATCATCAACATCATCAACATCATCAACATCATCAACATCATCAACATCATCAACATCATCAACATCATCAACATCATCAACATCATCAACATCATCAACATCATCAACATCATCAACATCATCAACATCATCAACATCATCAACATCATCAACATCATCAACATCATCAACATCATCAACATCATCAACATCATCAACATTATCAACATTATCAACATCATCAACATCATCAACATCATCAACATCATCAACATCATCAACATCATCAACATCATCAACATCATCAACATCATCAACATCATTGACATTATCAACGTCATCAACGTCATCAACATCATCAACATCATTGACATTATCAACGTCATCAACGTCATCAACATCATCAACATCATGGATTTCTGGCATGAATTTCGCTCACTTTATATGATGATGGTTTAATATAATTTTGTTAACAAGAAATTCATTTGAATGCTATCAAAATCAAATTTTCTGACCCTTATCGGCCAACAGTTATTGGAAATACTACTTTTATTTTATATATTTTTTGATAATCTGTTATGTTAGCTAGTTTCTTTTGTTGTTTTATTAACCTTCATTGTTTGTTTCTCCAGTTGTTGAAGCAAAAAAATACGTGAATTCCATTGATTATTTGCTGACAGTAACAGACAGACTGAGGTCGAAAGTTGAAAAAATGCAGTCTTACACATTTTACGACAAATACTCGCCAGGGAGTTATGCAACTTATGGCTGTTGTTGCCCTTGTTGTTGTTATTATTATTTCCCTTAGCAAATTGCAGTGTTTTCAGTCGCATAAATTTAATTTTTATATAATTTTTTCTTTTCTTTTCTTTTTTTCAACAGAACTTGGAAAAAATCAGCTAAAGACTAAAAAAAGAGAAAAGCAAAAGGAGCAAAAAAAAACAGTAGAAATCCAAACAAAGAAAAACTACGGCGAATGCGACGACTACGAATGCAAAATGAATGAAGAAGTTTTTACAACATTTTGTTTTCCCGCCCTATTTGACAAACGTGACCAACATTATTATGAAGAATTAAACTTTACTCTAACGAACAGTTACAAACTCGTAAAGTAAAACGAAAGCAAAAAAAAAAAAAAAAAAAAAATAAAGAACAGTAGAAACGGAAAAAGGAAAAATTATATCAAAGCAAATTGAAAAGAAATGCCTATGGAAAGGACCAAGACATTTTCTTGGCGTAGTGATAATGCGTGAGTTGACTAGGGCGACGGCAGACGTAACGAGGTAATGCTAATAGCTCGACATAGCAAAAGGAAAACAATATACAAACTTTTACTGTATTGACGGAAGTAATGAAAAAGCAAAACAAATTCGTGCGCTACGTGTTTCCGTTTCCGTTCTTCGCCTGCTATATTAGGCTGCTGTAGTTCTTAATGCCTTTAGTTCTAATCGAATATTGTAACATAACTCAGGGTTGCAGCGTTATACAATTAAAGCTATCTGAGCGAGGTTAAATAAACACTTAATGCCAAATTATTACCGACTGGTCCATATATTGCCAAATTAGGCACGGAAACCTTCTGTTGAAACCATGCAACTGGTGTTGAAATAATTAATGACGCTTTGAATAATAAATCAAAGTTGAGATTGAAGTTGGCTTCTTAGAAAACCCTTTAGAAGCTTTATGCCAAGTTTGAACGCAGTAATTAGTTAGCTCAAGGTTTGCTCTACTTAAGGATTTAGTTTTATGTAATAATAAGTTATGTCAGTCATGTTCTTTCAATTAAGAAAAGTTTTGAAAGGTCCCTTAAGCTGTTTTTGATGGCTTTTAATCGAGTATGTTGTTGTTATTTATTCTAACTTTTGTTTGTTTACATGTCATAAATTAAGGAAAAACTATAAGGATGGTTGTTTTGGTTGGAGGTTGTTTTGAGATCTTACGAAAAGTATGACCTTGCAATACAAAAGGCAAATAGAAATTATTCGACAATTGTCCGATGTATCACAATGATTACTAATGCAGCTTTTTTAACAAATCAAATTTCCAAGCAAATTTCGCCCAAAATCATGAATGTAATAATATTAAGAGGTTATATCACTCCAATCTAATTTCATTATTTATTAAAGCATTTAAATCCTTATTCAGAGCCCTTTTTTGGTGGGTGTAAAGTGCTGGGCCACAGCTCGGTAATATAAAGTAATCAATATTTTGACTTTACTTTTTTTCTGTAGTTTTTTTAATAAGAAACTAAATTCAAGGGTCAAAAATTTAATTAAGTCTGTTAAAAAAGATGTCCTAAAAGCAAATGAATTAATATTTTATATCAAAACACACAAAAATAAAATGGGTGAAAATGATCCCAGTGGGCCGATTAGGGGTTAACATACAGAATAAATTACAAGTTTGGTTTATGTTTACACCGGTTAAAAAATCTAAAAATTCGTCATAGAAAGAAATTTATATTTTTACACAACATCGTTCGCCTTGTTCGTTGGCTCGCTCGTTAGGGATAGACAATAATAGTATAAGTATCAGGTCACCAAAACATTTTGGTAAAGCTAGCTTTTGTTTCGGACTTCTAAGGAACTTGTGAATGTAGGTACGAAATATTCTCTATCGATTGTATTTCGAAGGTACTTGTGAAGGCTAGCATAAACAATTTTTTTGAGCGAGCTTGTTTTGCAAGCTTCGGTTGAAGCTCTTGAAATCATTTATCGAGGTCTTGAGAATATAACATTGTATTCGCCATTTATGGTATATACTTGTAAGGCAAAGCTTAAACAAAGAATCTCTCTGAATTTGTGAGCACAGCAATTATAATCCTTCTGTGTTACCTTGATGGAACTTGTAAAGGGAAGTTTCAAATTTTAGTGAATGATTTTGTACTGCTTGCCTTGCGAGAAATGCTTCCGAAGCACCTTAATGAGGATGTCTCCAGAACAAATTAGTGCGCATTCCATACCTCAATGAGAAGGTTTGTGATGAAATCATATTTAAACAGAGTGCAATGAAGCCTGTGTACATTAGGCTGGGTCGATTTTTATGGTTGTAAAAAATCCGATGTTGCATGAGCGATTTTCGGTTCGGTGAATTTGTTTCTTTAGGAATTTTTCACGGAAAATTTTTTTATACAAACGTATACATGTAAGACTGTTTTGAGGTTGAACCGGGTGCGAGGTTTTTTATTTTATTTTGCTCAAAATTATACATGGTTTATGATTTGATGATTCCACAAATATTTCCACTCCAGCGAAAGCCATCCGTGATCTGAAATGGTTTGAAATAACCTCTAAAAATCAAGTTTTTTGTTAAAATATTGGCTGGTGTGGTAGTTTAAAATAAAACAAATGGTAAGAAATAATAGTAATAAATAAGTTCTTCAAATCTGCATTAACAAATATTTAATGTTTTCGGTTTTCGGTCACTTTTTCATGAACTTTTTTCATAAAAAATAACAAATGACAAAAATGGCATAATCTTATAAGTCATGAAAGGGTCATTCCGCCGAGATTGATTACAAAATAGCAAATTCGGACGCTCGACTATTTTAAAAAAGTTTTAATCGGGATAAATCGGGGTAAAACTGTTGAAGTTATACAAAAAAGACCATTTTGGGCAGATTTTTGGTTCACAAAACAAATGTTTTTATTGTTCTGAAATCCTCTCAACATTAGCTTTCATATTAGCGGCGGTAAATGCAAACTTTTTTCCCCATATGGGTTGAGCCACCTAAATAATCATACCTCATGTAATAAAATGCATGAATTTAAAAATGCTATATCTTTTTAATGAACCATAAAAACCACTTTCAGTCTTATATCATCAGAATCCTCTTAATACGTTGCTTATTTATTTATTCTCACCCGTGCCCATTGGAGATACTTGTCCCCAAATTTGAGGCAAATTTGAGATTTCTTATTTTTCGAAGCGATGTAACCCAAAAAGTTTATGATCTAGCCACATTAAAAATATTATATTTTAAGTTCTTACTTAACGACGTACCGTATACCAAATAGTTCTGCCACTAACTTCTTTCTATTAACATTTTTTTTTCAAAGTTATCAAAAACTACGATTTTTTTGGAAACTTCAAATTTTTTTTTTTAAATTAAGTAACATCCCAATTAATTTTTTCATATGCAAGATAATAGCCTAAGGTATAATTAATATTATGTTTTTTCATTTATTACTGTATGTTTAATAGGAGCTGAGATATGATCATTACCGCAAACTCTATAAAATAAAATTTTAAATAATAAAGTTTTAAATTTTTGCGTTGGACCTCGTGGTTGCAGCGCTGGGAGTCGCAAAAATTGTCCGATTTGGAATAAAATGACTTTTTTAAATTTTAACAAAACTGGTTATCGTATGACTGGAGTTTTTTTTTAAATTGTTTTCAATTTTTGATGATGTTCCAAATTTATATGCTTTTAGTATGTTTTTTGAAAAAATATTGACTTTAAAAATGCATAAAAATCGAAAAAAAATTTAAAAAAAAGCTCGTGTCATATGATAGCGAATCAAGTTTAAAAAAATACAAAAACAAAAAAAAATTTCGTCAAAAAATTAGCCCGCTAGTGCTGCAACCAGCACAAAAAACATGATTTCGAGATAAACGCGTTCAAAGTTTGTGAACAAAGAAAAATGCAAGGAAAAAAAAATGCGCTCTCACTAAGAATCTTAAGAATATTTACTAAAATACAAAATTATGAAAAAAGTCGGTTTCAAAAAACGGCCAATGTCATGTCCCCCGTTAAATAATAATAAAAATTCAAAGGTGCCGGAGAAATTATTTTGTTCACTCCGTTGGCATTTTGTTGAAATACATCAATACAAGAAATAAATAAAACTTAATAACTAACCACAATATTAAGACCATTCATTAAAAATATTTTTGGTTAGAGCTTACATTGATTGTTATCTTATTTGAAAAAAAAAACAAATCAAACACACCTTTAGAAATAATTAGAAAACCGTTTGGTGACATGCGAATTTCGCAACAAATTTTGGTGGTCACCGTGGCATGTGTTTTTAGTTTATGGCTTGCATGCCTTGAGCCTTAGATCCACTCCCATTTGTGGCAAAGTTTTTTTCAATAAAAAATGTTCGAATCCGTCACCATTTCTCTACAGACCATGGCAAATTAGAGAGTAAATAATGCCATCTAAAGGTTCTTGAGAACATGAACTTTAGCCGTTCGGAGTCGGGATAAGACATGTAGGTCCACTTCTCGGTCAATTGTGTGCAAAACATTTAATAACACACACAACACAATTGATCATTAGAAGCTCAGTCAAAGTCCTTTCAAGGGCTGAAGTGGCCAATTTGTTCTTGTTTTTTTTTTTTTTTGTAAATAAACTATTCTTTTTATATATATTCATTTGTTGTTTATTACTTGTCATTATTATATAATTCTTATTACAGTAAAAATCTCTGTCTTATTTGTAAACATTATTTTTAAAGTAAATTGAAATTGAAATTGAAATTGAATGCTAAGGCTATGCTTCCTGCTTTTTCGCTTACGTACTTTATTAAATACTGCTTAAAGTTAAGCCTATGATCTATCATAACGCCAAGGTACTTAACGAATGGTGTCGATCCAATTGTATGGTTACCAACCAATATTTTAGCGGACTCAACGACTCACCGGCTGCTTATTAGTACTGCCTCCATTTTGTTCTCTGTCAGACAGAGGCCCGCTGTGTTCAATCACTGCTAAACTACCATCACCGCTTTAATGGTCTTGTCCTCCACTTCGGGAAAATGCTTTTCCATAACTACAAGGGCAATATTATCTGTGAACCCGACAATATAGGCCCTCCTTATCGGGACGCTGTAGGCGCAAGACTCCGTCATACATTATACTCCATAAAACTGGACGCAACACTGGTCCTTGTGGCAATTTACCAGTAATTTTATACCATTCTGGATCCGCTTCTGTTTCGTAGTAGAGAGTTTTATCCTCGAGGCAGTCTCGGTTAATTCTAAGCAGTTAGAAAGGAACACCAAATTGGGCAAGAATATCTAAAGCTACACGCCTTCTTGGGTCTAATGTACCAACTCAAGATATTTCTAACAAAAATCCAAAACTTTTGAAAAACTGAGAGTTCAAAAAATCTTCTTAATTTCAATTCGGTGTGACCTCACAAAAACCGCTATAGCATCTATAGTTGCAAGCTCTATAGAAGTCTTATAGAAGCTTTAACTGTTAAAATCTTTCAATTTAAGTAGAGAACTGTTAAAGCAAGCAAAAACTAAACATTTTCCGGCTATAAGAAATTATATTAGCCTGCAACTTGAAGGCTTCACAGAAACTACGTGAACTTTTTTGCCACTTGCATGCCACGCACACACACTAAATACTTTAGAAGTTAAACGTCAGCAGTTTAGGCAAGTATTAATAATTTTTGAAGAAAAGAAAGAAAACTTTTTATTTGATGCTCTCTGCTACTACCACTTTTTCTTTCTTAGCTGTTTTCAGCAGTTTTTTAAGCCAGCATAAAATGCTTGCCAAAGAATGGTTTTTTTCCAAACTCTTGATGCCAACAAAGTTGAAGCACCCTGCTTGCTACACTGCACGTCGTAATAATATTAGACAAGGACTTTAACAAATACAAGCGTAGATACAAACGTGTTTTGTCTATTAGAGTATGTGTTGTGTATGTGTTTTGTCTGCAAGTGAGTGTGTGTGTGTGTTTGTGAGTATGCGTGCATGCTTGAAGAAATTACAACTAATTTGGCAGCACTTGTTCGCATTATTTTTCACGACATGCCGGAAGGAAGCACTTTGCTTAAAATTATATATAAAAAAAAAAATTATAGTTGAGAAGCAAAAAAAATAAACAATAACAATATGATTGTAATTGAAGCATACAACAAAAAAAAAAGGACAACAATGCTGCGCTCTACCCTATTTTAACCGCCTATTCAGTCAGTGTTGTTTTGTGCTTGACATGGGTTCGACCAGTGTTGCTGTTGTTGGCAGTGACTGCTCACTATGTCTCGCTGTTGCTTTGAATGTTTTTGTTTTTTTTTTTTTTGTCTACATTTGTGGCTGTGATCATCATGTCATTGTTTATAGTTTCATGTTTTTACAGTTGTTGTTTTTGTTGTTGAAGTTGTCATTTTCCATAGCCTGTCATGTTGTGGGCCATTGAGGCTATTATTGTACACATTGGACAGACAGCAAAACAGACAGACAAATTAGAAAATAAAATAAAACTTTTTATGCTATTGTTGTAGTTGTTTTTGTTGTTCCTGCTGCTGCTGCTGCTGCTGCTACTGCCAGTGCGTACCAAACTTACGAACTTTGATTGTCATATCCTGCTATGTTCATCAGTTTGTGCGTCAGCGTATGTGTGTGTCAGTATTGCACTGACAGTTGGCTAAACAAAGCCACCGACTACCAGAGTGACAGCCACATTCAGTGTCCACGACAACACACATGAACACACGCTTACACACAGGGGCGCAACCAGGATTTATTTTTGGAGGGGGTTTTATCAAATTTCGGACTTATATATAAAATCAATTTTACAAAGTCTTTATATCACAGCAAAAAGTTTCAACGCATGTGAGTAAAATTTTCAAATAGAAGTTTAGTTAAGTTAATGGGATAGGTGGGTTTCGAAGGCTCAAACAAAGCATATAATAACTATTTTTTGTTAATATACGATCTAAATATTTCAAGCACTAGATAATGTATCTTGAAGAAGGTTTCCAAATATTACCCAGATTGGTTATAACTATTTGGGAAATCATGACAACCAATTTGCAAAAATAAGTGTTGATTTAAGATTTAAGGAGAATATTTTGGACATATTGTACAATGTCATAAGGCAAAAACAAAATTCATTTTCAAACCGACCCAACCCATTAAAAAACATTCATATTTAAAATTTAAGTAAAGTATTTATAAATAGTATTTAATTAGTATTACAAAATACTTCAAATATTGTTTTCAGTTGTACAGTAGTCGGCATAATTATTTTGACGCAAAAAAAGGCAAATATTTTCAGTTTTTAAAACAGTTTGAGAAAACGCGAATCAAAATTTTTATATTTGGTCAAAATCTTACCAGAAATGTGTGATTTTTCTTAAAAATAACTTATAAAGAAAATATATTAAAAAAACTTCATTTCCAAGAAGTCATAATTATTTTGAAAGTTCTGTTTTATACAAAAATCAACTTAAAGATAAGAAAATTTATGACAAAAACTTAACAACTTAATACAAAATATATCCACCATTAGCTTGTATTACTTTTTGAAGTCGTTTTGGGACTGATTCCACAAGATTTTTCAAAATATCTACTGGAATTTGATCTCATAGACTTTTTATTTCAGATATTGTCTCTTCCCTGGTCCTAGTCAAGCAAACGCTTCGTTTTCCTTTAATATAGACCCACAAATGCTCAAAATCGTTTAAATCAGGACTTTGGGTTGGCCAGTTTAAAACTTCTACACTATGGCACTGGCGCACCAGTTCGATTCAAAAAGTTCATTATAAGCTTACTCTTTTGACATGCTGCATTATCTTGTTGTAAAATAAATGACTCACCAATAAGTTTGTCACCAGATGAAAATGCGTGATCATTTAAGACATCCAAATATTTGTATTGGTTCATATTTCCAACTATTGGAACCATATCTCCATGACACAAGAGGAAATGCAGCCCCAGAACAAAACCGATCCGCCGCCATGTCAATTGCTTGTAAGACTGGAGCAAGTTCTTTGCGTGAATTCTTTGAAATTCTAACAATTCTTGTTTAAGGTGATCCATGATACTCAAACGTACTTACATCACTCCACAAAACTCGGTTTGAAAATCTCATAGTCTTACAAAAAAAAATATTTGGAAAGTTGGAGTCGTATGATTTTATTTGCCGGGGTTACGTACGGTATTTTTCTTACGGAATATGTACCGAATTGGAATTCTTTTAAACGTCTGCGAATTGTGCGTTTTCTTACTGGATTCTAAGAAACATTTTTCATTTGTAATTCTAGCTTTTCGGTGTTAAACCAGGGTTCTTTGAGAACTCTCGTTTAATTAGCTGGTCTTCTTTACGTGTTTTTTTCTGCCCGAAAGTGGAAAATTTTTTACTGAATTTGTTTTTTTGTCCTTAGTTATTTGATAGTGAACGGTTTGCCTTGACACCTGTAACTCGGTGCATATTTCTTCGACTGAAATACCACAATTATGCTTCTCCACGATTTCACATCTCATTTCAACGCTTAATTCCTACTTTTTCCCCATTTTTTTTATAGAATTCTAACTAAAATAAACAAATATATTTGAATAAAATTTAATATTTATTTAAAACTCCGATTTTACGTACCAAATCGTTATTTGCTTACAAAATACTTCTACCACCAAGAAATCCTTTCTTCTTGTATTTTACGTATTACTTCCTCGAAAAGCGTGACTTTAATAACCTCGTTTAATTATGTTAAAATTTCTCACACTATTTTTTTACAATAAACTACGTTGTAAAAATAACCAATTGGGGCAAGCCTAAAAATTTGTCCTTTGGTTAGCACTAATAGACCTCATTTCCGAAAGTATAAAACACACAATTTCTGACACCTTGGGATGAAAAACTAAGAGCCTAATTATGAAAAAATTGTTTGAGTCTTTCGACATCAAAATAACCGATGAAATTTCCTCTAAAATTTACTTTTATATCGTCAAATAATTTTTATAAAACAGATTCGGGAAAATACGATGGAAAATTATGAATTGTAAATTTTTGCTTCAGTTTCGGAAGTCAATCGGAATTAGTTTTTTACTGAATCACATGACTTCACTATAAACTTAATTCCTGCAGAGTTTGGGTAAATTTGTGTCTAAAAAAATAATTATAAAAAAAAGAACGAAATATAACACTTTTTGAGGAAATTTCTTTGATCATTTCGCTGGCGAGAAATTCGACCGCTCTTCTTCAAATACAGGCTTTCTTTTTTTAATATTTTTTTCAATTAATTTTCATCCAAACATTTCAAATCGTTTTAGTGTGTTCCAAGCTAAAAGTTGAAAAGACAACTCAAATCGAACCCCTCAAGTGATCAGTATCAGTCTGAAGGAAAAAAATATATAAAATTTAGTAGATTATGCATCAAACAGCATCGATTTGAAATATACATTTGGGGTTTAACTCATTTGATAAGATGTGTGAGTGCTTTTCATATGAATCAGTTTGATTTAATCCTATTTTGCTAGGTACTACAATAATTTTTGGGGGGGGGGGGGTTTAAACCCCGAAAGCCCCCCTTTGGTTTGGCTTATGCTTACACACACACACACAACAAAACTAACAGAAAATATCATCATGTAGGCAACCCTAACAGCCTACAGTAAACAAAAATGACCGCCATTGCCAGCAAGACTGTCAATCAGAATTCATCGAGTGTGGAAAATGCAAAGAGACGCTCGAGTTGAGTTGTCTTCGGGCAGTGCAGCTCAATCTGAGCTACACATATACATTTATATCTATTAAAGTAATGCTTTAACAAGTGCTTGAAATTTCTATAAATTGCTTCATATAGATTCAAGAAATTAAACATATTTAATAATATCCAAGGCTGATTAGAATTGATAGTTGTACTGATTCTCCAGACTATTACGTCCAATCATTTTCTGACTTCTGATTAAAGTTTCTAAGACCCATTTATCAAGTAAACTTAAGTTAGAGTTGAGCTTAAATTTAATTTAAAACCAAGCCTAAGATTAAAGGACTCTACTTAAAACTCTTACCCATTGCAATTGATTTAAAAAACACTTAAATAACAGTCTGGTAAAAGCTGCAAAATAAGCTTTATTAATTTTTCTTTTTACTTCTTCCATGACTTTATGCTGAACATCATAAAACTTTGTGTTGAAACTTTTGAAATTCAAATTTTGTGGCACTTTACAACCAATTCAATGGAATCTAATGAATATCTAAAATTCTGTCACAAAATTCTACAGGCACAAAAAACAACATTTAAGCCAACTTTTATTGTACAATATTTACAATAACAACAACAACAACAACAACAACGATAACACTAACGACAACAATTGACCAAGGTTGAGCCAGCCGCAACAAGTGATTAAAACTTTTCCGATTACGTTGCGATAGCGTCAAAGTGTTTGTGGCATAACGTGGCTTGGACGAAACATTGAAACTACAAGCAGTGCTGCTGCCACTTGCTGCTGTTGCTGCCACATTGGCAAACAAAAAGGCAATAAAATCATGGCAGAAACAGCCGCAACAGTTTCTGTTGCAAGAATTGGTGGAAAATAACGATTTAATGAGAAAGAAAAATAATAAGATTTAGAAAATAGCAAACTTATTTAGACAAAATAATAGCACATACATACACACGAACACACAAATTAAAAGAGAAAGAAAAAAGCAAATAAAGCCAACACCAGCTTCGAGCATGCTTTTATGAAATTGCATTTTTCTTTGCTCATTCAAAAAAAAAAAAAAAAAAAAACAAAAAAACAATAAGAATAATAAACAGCCATTGAGCACACGCTCCGCCAAAAAGCAAGACAATGAGTGCGATAACAGCATAAAGTGTTCTAGAAACAATATGACACAAAAGCGCAAAGAACACAAAGCTGCTGTAGCTATAGAATATAAGAAACAAGGATAAAGGATATAAGCTGTTTGCAGCAGAACAACACTTTCTTTCAGCGTCAACAAAAGCTGCTGCAGGCAAAAAACGAAAAAAACAAACACTTTCTTACATTCAGAAATTGTGAAAACAGCATCGGTAACGACTTTTGCAATTATTTTGCTAAAGTAAAAAGAAAATTCGATAACAGTACAAAAATATTAAAGTTACAAAAGTTATCGATGATAAAAGTGATATATTTTTTATGAAAATATAGAAAAAAAAATTGTGAAAATTATCACCGGAGATTTTATTGAAGAATTAATTTACTGCCGAACAAGCTTTCTGCCTTTGGTGATGACAGAATATGACAATTTTTGATACATTAAAAAACTATATTATTAAAATCAATATTAAATACATATTTATTTGCTTATACTAGTTAAGATATTATCTTCCGTTCTAACAAATGATTTTTGAAATGATAAAATTATGCTATTATGCTATTGATGATGAACTCTTTACGTTAAGTAATTAAAACTTCTACGTAAAGAGCCACCTTGACGCAGTGTAGGGCCTTTGGATGCAATGACTCAATGGGCTTTGATGAATACATTTGCGGCTCCTGGCCGGGTCTTCCATATCAAACAGATCATTATGGAGCAATGCACTAAGAGCTATCCGACTCTCTCTCTCTCTCTCTCTCTCTTATTCACGTTGTTATGCGTTTCCGTTCCTATAGTATAGGTATATGAGGTATGGAGTTTAAAACTGCCTCTTTTATAACGGACCTTCTCTGATACCAGGCCGCCTCAGAGCGTAACTGTGGCCTTACCGCGACATGATGGTAAAGGCACGGTGGAAAACTTTTACTCTCTATTTAATTGGTCACTGTAGGGGCAGACTCTGAGCGTACTATGCAACACAAGTCGTCTTTGATATGGGTGGTCGGTATCATAGGCAGGCGCGGATTCAGGTGGGGGCTAAGGGGGCTTCTGCTCCCGGGCGCTTATATATGAAGTGCTTATTGTAAAAACGACATTTCATAAAAAAAATATTTCGAAGTAATCCACCTTAAAGTTTTTAAAATAAGTATATTTGTAAGAAATCATGGTTATGGTTAAAATTTCTATTAAGTTTAGGGCCAGAATTCATCTGGTAATGATATCAATATTTTTAGTGGATGTTGATAATGCATCAAAAGGTGCACCTTTCAATGCAACCAACTAATAATACTAGCTGCTTTCTTCACTTTGAGAGTAGTGCTAAGTACGTTAGTCAATTTATTTGGCAAGACTATTAGAGAAAAATAACTAGAAAAAATAGCAACAAAGAACCGAAAACAATCAATTTGACTGGTGCTGATAAATTCAAAATCGAAACTTTTTGGTTTAGTTGATACGCTAGCAATAGAATTGAGAAAAAGAATTGAAGCATATGGAAACATAACAAAACTATTTGGATTCTTGTGTAAATTAATAGATATTGAAAACGAAAAATTAAAAGTGAGAGTAAAACTCCTTGCTGAAGTATATTAGACAACTTCCCCCAAAACCAATGGCCGCAAATCGGTAAAGATCTTTATAGGAGGTCCCTCAGCTTCAACTGGTAGCTAAAAAACTTTTTTGCAGCACAGTCGCACTGCCACGCTTTTCAGCGAAATATTAGCTGAGATCATCACCATCGCAGTGATCGATAAAAGCAATCCGGAAGGCGGCATTTAGCCTGAAAAAACCAAGGAAGGTAGTACTCCAAATGGCTATTATCTTCATTCATATATCGTAGTAGTTCGCCGAGATTAGGAACATCCTTCCTGTCGCAACAGTGGATGGCATTAGAGCTAGGTGAAGCTGAACGCTTACGCCGAACATAGATCAGTTGATCTCTATAAGATCGCGATCTCCAGGAAAGGGGAGGTATAGCCGGCCGCCAAACTCAAGGTTATTGATAGGCATCAGATCCTTAACCAGACAAGAGCGTGTTAGCTAATCCCTGCGGAACTTTCTGACCCTCACATAATCTTGGAGTTTAATCGGTTGGGAAACCATGAGCTTCCAACAGGCAACTGGAAGATGACAAGGGTTGATGAGCGAAAGGAGCACTGCAGATTGAGAACTTTTGTCATAAATCAAGATTCCCTGGCTATCTTGTCATACAACGTTATGTATCAGACAATAATTTCAACTCTATCGAAATGAGAGTCTTTAAACATGAGGCGTTATTGGAAGAAGAGCAGGCTTAAGTAACAATTAACAACGAGCCATCTCCTCATTGCTGAATATTCTGAACCAGACGATGCTAGCTGCGACATGGACTGGCGCAGTCCCTTCGTTTGTCCTCCTCGGAGGATGACCTCTTCAAATCTTACGATGAGTCCGACATCACTGTTAGAGGTTAGTCTGTCTACTACCAGCCTTGATGCACAGAGTAGCACATATTAAACTACACCACTCAAAGACTGGCGTGGATAGTCTGCGGCCTGGTATGCGGACTCCAACATAAACGCTTGTATACACCAGATCATAAGGTAAACCAAATATGAAATTTTCATAAAAAAAAAAATCATTTAAGTGCTCTCATTCTCTCTAATTTGAGTAGTATGGACAATGTGGCCATAAGCGTTGAGATGGGACAAAACAGTTTGTGAGTCACATCAGCATACCTGGCTCACGATCACGAATTTCTACCTGAATCCAACATCGTAGACCTCCGTAGGTCTCCAAATCCAACATCGTAGACCTCCGTAGGTCTCCAAAGTGACAGCATAAGCCAAAGACCTGCTAATCGAGTGCAATGCAAATTCTCATCATGTGATCTGGGGAAGCCCAGATATCAACAAACGCGTGATTCTCTTTTCGATTACATCCTTACTACTAACCTAATTATTAGTAATTTAGCCAACGAGTGAACCCACATTTATTATTAGTAACATTCAGGATATCTAAGACATTACTTTTGCCTTTGACCCTATATCAAATAAGGTGAAGAACTGGAGAGTTTCAAAATAACACTGTTTTCAGATTATATGTTTATTTTTTGATAAAGAAGACTTAGCTATGAAATCACGTAGTTTTCGTTATTTCAAAGAAGTCACTTAAGGTCTCTGCTTACATAGATACATTTAAAACATAACTCAGAAGTGGACCACCATGTGCTCCTATCATTAAAAAATCCTTAGATGACAATAAGGATTCCCTTCTTCAGCTGGGTTGTTATGACAGCTGTTATGTTATAAAGGATTCCCTTCTTCAGCTGGGTTGTTATGACAGCTGTTATGTTACAAATGGCTTGCTCATATGACGTTTGTGTTCAGTGTTTAATACGACTATATGAATAGACTTAATCCTGAATAACGTTTACTAATTGTGGAATCTTACTACCGAAATCAGTCATCGGTTAGAGAAAGTTATAGAGTTATAGATTTTGGGCGTTATGAGCGCCCATTTGAGCAACACCAACTCGTAACACCATCACCAAAATTTCGATCCAATTTTCACTATTAGACATTCATCATTCAACCAGAGTGCATAGAGCACGTAATTTGAGAATATTGCTGCAGTGGCAGAGAGTGTTCGTGAAAACTGTGAACAGTCTATATGTCGCCGATCTTAGGCTGTGGGCATTTCGGCAAATAAGATCCACAGAATGGACCATTTAAGAGCTAGTCGTGGGCAACATTTAAAGAAAATAATTTTAAAACATTGAGAAAGAAAGAATACAAGAAAGAATTTCAAAAAGCACAACGACAATCTTGGAGAACCTTCTGTGAAGAAATATCACAAACCTTTGAGTTTATCACAAACTGTGGAGATTTAGAAAAATTGTCGCAACCAGTCCTCTTTACACGATATAAATGGAAAACTAAGACGGAACATAGACTACCAGCAGTGAAAAATCTCTTAATACCTTACACGGAAAGGAAAAAATGGACTTAATTTAAGCTCAAAGCGTTGGTAACTGAAATCAGCTCAATGGTGCTCAGAATCATCTCAAAACATGCTATTAATGTTCGCAGTTTATGCCAGAAAATGGGCCTGAAAATTTTTTGGATAAATACGTCCATTTGTGCTAAATAAGTGAAATATTGGGCTTGTTGTTGTTTAAATTAATTTTGTTGTTGTTGTTGTTTTCGCACATCAAAAATTGAGCAACCGAACGACGTTATTCTCATTTGGTTGTTGTTCCTGTTAGTTTACAAGTGTATGAAAGTGCAGACAAAAAATTTGAAAAAATATATTTTCCCAACCGAATCGGATGAAATATTTCTAATTTAGACAATGAAAATATAATTTTTGTGTTGCTTCTTGTAATGTTTTTTGTTCTTTTTCTTTGTTGCTTTATCCATTTGTATATTTTTTACAAGAGCTCTATTCAGCGAAATCATATTTTTTGTATGTTAATTTTAATGTAAGTTAAAATATTGTTGACTTTTGACATATTTTCATAATAAGTTCCCAAATTCCGTAGATTGGGCATATTTATTTTTTTTAGTATCAATCCATAAGTGGCATTCGTTGTACACAAATGAGCATGTTTTTTGTTTTTATAAATAATACCAAATTAACATAAATTGGGCACAAGTGAGCATATTATTTTTTTGATGAACAATGCAAAAATTTTTTATATTGGGCGCATATTATTGTTTTGATAAATGATCCCAAAATCACATATATTATGCTCGAATACAGAGCATATTCATTTTTTATAAACAATCACATAATAGCTTAGCTCAGAATTGCTCAACTTTATCTCCTTGTTGTAGAAACTCACTTCCCAGGCTGTTCAAAGATAGGTACTCCAAAATAAGAAGATCATCTACCCACTGTTGACAACTCCTCAATTCACCAGGACCAGGAAATTAAAAAACTTACGACATGGCTTCTGATGATCTAGCAAAGCTGTATTGACCTGAATAGCATACCAAAACGCTTGCGGTACGAGAAGAAAGTTTTCATACCGAAAGCAGAAAAAAGCTCACATGTTAACCCAAAAGACCTTGGACCAATCAATCTCTAATATTTTCAAGAGAAAAATAAATAATTGGTACACCTCACTCACAAATTTGCTATTCCTTAAAAGAACCAACATTGGGTGGTCTACGGCAAGCACCTGCTGCAAGGCGCGTCATGTTTGGCCAATCTTGAACTTAAAATACTTAAAGGAACTAATTTTCCTTAGAAGGGATCAAATAAATGCTGTTATCGGTGTCCTAACGAACACTGCTTAATTGAAAACCATGCCCGAAGATGAAACATCCTCCATAATGATTTCTGCTGAAGCTGCAGAGATGAGGAGGAGGTAAAATTTACAACACATCTTCTCTGCACAAGCCCAGCACTAGCTCAAACCGCCACCTTTTCTTAGGTAATTGGTTTCATAGTGACCAAACGGTCTCTCTTAGTGACCAAACGGTCTCTCAGAACCGTCTATACAGACTAAGTTTTGTAAAAGATCCAACTGGTTCAGATAAACTGGTAAATAAACAATGTACTGGTATCATAGCGGGCCTGAGACACCTCATAAGAGACAGCAGCGTCAAACTTACTTAAGTAACTAAAAGTTTACTACTTGTAAATACATACAAAAGTATACAATAGATAAACTTTCAAGAAATATTTTCTCACAGTATTGATAGGAGTATTTTTAAAACTTACTTTCAAAAGCGTCAAAAACATTCTTAAATGCTCCTTGAGGCTTAAAATATGCAACAAAAATATTTCTCACAAAGTAAACAATAGTTCTGTAAACGTTACAATTCTGACAAACGCATTTATTAAGAAGTTTTCTTACAATTTGTTTAACGGGGGACATGACATGGCCGTTTTTTTAAATCAATTTTTTTTAATAATTTTGTATTTTAGTAAATATTCTTAAGATTGTAAGAAATACGATTCATGAAAATTTTTTACGGGTTCAACAGTTACAGCCGGATTAGTGAGAGCGCACCTGGTATCTACCACAATATCTATTAAAGCACATTAATGCAAAGTAAAATTCAAAATTTTGAATTAAAAACTAATTAATAAACAATTGCATTGAGTGGTACTTTTTTAAAGATCTATCATATATATAATGTTTTTTAAATAAACCATATCAAAACTAATTTAAACCGAAAATCTCTTTGAAGGACGTGCACTTATTTTTATATTAATGTTTTTCATTATAAAATTTAAATAAAAAAAATTATTTTCATATCTGATAGTTATTCATTCACAAAGTTGAGGTTTGGAAATTAGAAGAAGATTTTTATGATTTTTCCTGCTAAAAATCAAAAAAATGTTTTTTAAAGAAATACGAGAAAATGCATTCCATTTCTTTTGCATATCGTAAAAATATTCATATTTGGTACTTTGGATGATTAAAACTATTGTTTACTGGTGCGATGAGACTTACAAGAAAAAAGCACACATTTTGTATGGAAGCTCTATGAAATGTCAACTTTACCGATAAAATAATAAAATATTTAAACAT
This sequence comes from Tetanocera ferruginea, assembly GCA_958299015.1. Classification (NCBI taxonomy): domain Eukaryota; kingdom Metazoa; phylum Arthropoda; class Insecta; order Diptera; family Sciomyzidae; genus Tetanocera; species Tetanocera ferruginea. The sequence continues at coordinate 91,170,430 of OY282644.1, read as the reverse complement.
GATAATTGCCATAAAAAAATTAAATTGTTGATACCCATATTGGGTACTTTTAATGTAATGAAATTTTTTCTTTTAGGAAAATAAATGCATTTCAAAAAAAAAAAAAATTTTATTATAAACATAAAAAAGGTAAGTTTAAAAATTGCCTTAAATCCAACATAAATTAATATGAAATAATTGTGTCAACATACTTCTTTGATAAAAACTAAACCTTACTAAATATTACAACAACAAAATTACAACAAAATTTTCTTATAAAAAATTGATGCAATCATATGTGGTTTTGTAAGTGCTTTCGTTTAGTACCAAATTTGTTAATAATTCCATGGAAAATAGCGAAATTATAGCAAAAAAACGAAATTTTCGCTAATATTTGAATGCGAGTTTGAAACCCAAACCATCGATTGAGCACGTATAAAAAAATTCGTCGACGTTTAGATTTTTGTCTTCTATCACATATCCGAAAATCATCCAAATTGCAGACTGTCACCTGGGGACCTTTCCTTGTGAGTTATCAATTTTTAAAAAAAGGTCTGTTCTATCTTGCCGCGAATGTTATGTCCCTCCTTAAGTGAACTGCTAAATTTAATGCAGTTTTTAAATCATTATTAAAAATTTGTCGAATGTTAAATTTTAAATACATACCGAAATACGCCTCTAAATATTTTTGTATTCAACTTTTTCATTAGATTCTTTTAATAAAACTCAAATAATCACAATTTAAGAATTCGCAAAAAATCATAGAATATTAATAGCAATGCTTTAAATTATCTGTTGATACTTTGAATTATTTTAGCAATTGTGGTTCTTCCTTAAACTCAGAACCTTTATATGGAATTCTGTTTTGGTTACACCCCTTTGCCTACCTCAAGCCAGACACTGCATGCGGCCAACAGTTACTGGCTAGGATAATTGCTGTGTGTTTTTTTTTTTTTTAGGCAAAGCATTTAACAACGTCGGCAAAGTCCAATGATAACTGCACAGCATAGCAACGTTATGTTACTAACAAAAAAAAAAGCATACACACACACATTCACATGACCGCCATAGCACACTCACCCCAGCAGCAACTTGCACACATACTCACTCGTAGCTGTTAAGCCAAACTTGCTAGTGCTGCGTACGAAACTTTAAAAAGTTTTTGATTTATGTGTTAATGTTGCTCGTTGGTGGTCTATCCTGCCACACTCAGCCCTACCCCCCCTCTTACAAGCTTCGCCCACTCTTCGTTATATATTTGCAAAACTCCTTCATGTCGCTCTGCTGGCAGCACTGTGAACTGCTGTTGCTCTTGCGGTACGTTGTGGTTCGTAGCAGCCAACAATTTTGACTTTTAAATTTTAAACCATGCACAGCGTTGCCACCACGTTGATGCAACTAAATCGAAACGGCGGCTTATCGTAATGGGAAATCGATTAAATTGAAGCGAAACGATAGCAGCACACAAAACAAAAAAAAAGCAAAAAAAAATATATTCCTGGCTTCGCATGCGGACAGCTTGTGTGGGGGTGGTCAGGACAAGCAATATCCACTATAGTATGTGCCGAGTAGAATTCCGTTAGTTTGAGCACGTTTTGCGCTCATAAATTCGCATAAACCGCAACTTCAACTGCTGTCGTTTGCTTCCTTCTGCCTTTTATACTTCTTCAGCTGGACTTTGGACTGTTGGTGGGGGCTAGAGGTAACGTTTTTTATGTGGCATTTTATGGCTTTGTGTGGTTGTTGGGAAAGTGGGCTATAAATGTTGTTGTTTTTTTTTTTCTATTTAACTTTTTGTTCCATTCAGTTAAAACGATTTGTAGTTGTTTAAGTGACTTTGGCGCAACTCTGCGAAATAGAACACTAAACATTTTTTTTTGTGTAGGTGTGGCCAAAGGTGTAAAAATTTTATTTTTACTAGCAAGATTTTTATTTTTATGACATTATATGTTGAACAGGTTAGAGAGTTTGTGATTTGCATGGTGTTAAAGAGCAATATTGAGGCAAATTTATGTGTGTCAATATTTTGTAAAGTTTTGTTCTGCTAAAATTTTTCAAAAATAGCTTATTCATGTCTTGCCCTAAAAAGTTTTTTAATATTTCTTGACATACAAAAAACTTTACACACTCAAAACTTGTCTAACACAGAAAAAAAAAAACAAAAAATAAATTACAACCAAAAACCTTAGCTTGTTGTTTTGCAAGTTATTGCCATATGCCGCTGGCAACATGCAACATGACTGCAAAGGTGGTATATGTCAAGCAGTTTTTCACGCCGAACCCCAACTCAAAAACTTCAAGCTTTCAGAACTTTACTTATAAGCTTTTGTTGCTTATAAGAAGCTGCCACAAAGCTGTTGTGCATTATGAATTATGCCCAAATGATAAAAATCCGTTATTTCTTTTGTGCATTTTCTTGAGGGTGTTTTTTTTTTTTCTATATCTATATTAGCTGTTAACCCTCTCCCATCAGCACCACCCACCCGCTTGCCATTTTTATTCGCAAATCTTTTATTTTGTTTTATACTTAAGTTGTTTTTGTTTTCCTGCGGTAGTTGGCAACAACTTGTGTGCCAAATCTGGCTGTTGGTGTCATGCGATTGCTTATGTTTTCTCTGTGTGTGTGTGCATGTTTGTGTGTGAGTATAAGTTGCTTGCCTGGCTTTGTCGGAAATTTCTCTGAATTTTCGCTAAAGTGCGTGGTAAAAGCCGATTCTTGTTGTTATTCGCATCTTATCCTGGATATCGTAAGTTTTTTCTGCTACACATACATATATTTTTCCAGAAAGTTTTGTTTTGTTAGCCAAAATTGCGGTTAATTATTACGGTTACTTGAATTGGCTTAAAGTTGTAGCAATTTATGTAATGTCCTTAAAGGAGGTATGCTTCTTCTAAGAAACAATAAGAAAATAAATGCCTGTGTCAAAGAATATGCAGCTTATTTAGTTTTCGTGTTATCTCTTTCTGATTAAAATTCTTGAATGCTTTGGATCGGCTACCTCGATTTCCACTAAGACCAGCTTTTAGGCAACTTAACACATTTTATATATGTTTGAAGTAAAAAAAAAAAAACTCAGTCAGATCAAACTGAACGAGAGAAAAACTTTTAAAACAATGGTTTGAGTCCAAACTAGTACACTTAACGAAGCATAATATCTAACGAACTAATCCACTATGGTGTGAGTCCTTGCTTTTTTGAAGTGAAACTGCTTTAGCCGCCCATAGAGCAATATCTGTGGCCTCAAGGCATATCAGCTAAAATCGAAATACTAAAATAAGTTATTATTACCATCGTATTCTCCATAACCGAATTAATATTGAATTGCGTCCAATTTTGGTGATGATCGCTTGATTGATTTCGGAGAGATTTATTTAAATTTAAATTCTTCGCTTAGCTTTTTTGATATATTGCTTGAAAGCTTTAAAATGTTCTCCTCAAAAATTACAAAATTTAGATATGATGTTATGTCTTGTGACCACAGATAAGGCGAAACTGGTAGTAAAATCGAACATAAAGGTTTAATGCAGGGCATGGGCAGGTTTAGTTTTTTGGCTTCTATTGCCATGTATAAAGCACTTTAGAATGCTGATAGTGTTTTTTTTTTACAGTGTACTCTTCATTATAAAGAATGTTTTTAAGCCCTAGTTGGAAAAAAAATAATGGGAACCCCACAAAAAGGAGTGAAGTTGTAAAGATTGTAGCAGTTACCTAATTTTCTATAATTTTTGAAGTGAAACTTCATTAGCGAGTGAAATTTTAAGGTCTCTAAGGTTGCGATTATAGTGAACGCCGAGTCAGACAGGCAGGCAGACAGGCAATGTGAACAAGCGAGATAGATAGCTATTTGCGTCTCGTTTTTTCACACAGTTTTCAGCCTGCCTGTCTGTCTGACTCGGCGTTCACTAAAAACGCAACCTTAGTCGTGACGCTTGTGTAACGTTTTCAATTTATATAAAAATTTTCAAGGTCCTTTTATTCGTCAGGAAAATTTTTGTTAAAATTAAACGAAATTGTGTTCATATTAAACGACTTGGTTTTTAAAATAGAGCTTAAAACAAATTCATTCATTTTAAACACAACTGCTTTAAAATTAAATTTTAAAAAAAATTTGAAACAGACAACAAAATTTTTGTGTTTCGTTGAGGCAGAAATTAATTATTAATTCGTTTTTTAAATAAAAGGGGTATTCACGATTCAGTGCAGTTGCCAGTGTAGTTGAGTACTTGAAAACTTTTTATCAAATCAAATTTCGTTTTGTTGAAAAACGAAAAATTTTCTATTATTTTCTCTTATGCAAAAAAAAAAAACTTTCTTTTAATACAAAAAAATTTTTTTTTGTGGAAATGAACGTTATTTTCAACGGTTGATTGGGCACGAAAACGAAAAAATTTTATATCGTTTTCTCCGAAACGAAATAAATATTTTTCATTGTTTGAATTAACGTTATTTTTTTATTGTCTTCAACGAAACTAAAAAAATATTTTGGTTATCGTTAAAATTATTGTTGACGTGCATGCCTGATTCGAAACAAAAATTTTAAAATTTAAACAAAATTTTTGAAACATAATTTTTTTCGATTCCATTTTAAGCTTTTCCGTGTTTTTGGCATCAGATTCAAAATCAGCTACCCTCGGGACCTTCCAAATATGAAATGTTAGTACATTCGATGAAGTTTGGGTTTTAAATATTGAAATTATTAATTATGGTTTATTTTATCTTATGATTGATATTTATCAAATCAATTCAAAAAATTAAAAAACTGTAATTTTATTGAGATAACTATTTTGTTGGTTATTTTAAAGAAAAAATAAGAGAAAATGTTACAAAATAAAAGAGTTTATTGTTGAAATCGTTTTTGAAGTGAAACTTCTTTAGCCGCTTATACAACATACGGCGAACGAAACGGGTAGTAAAACCGATGAAACGGCTCGAATTAAGGTGAATTTAATTGAAATTAAGTATTCGAAACACTCTATAAATTCGAAGGAAAAAAATTATCAAACAATGGTTTGAGTCCTGACTAACAGACGAATTAATCAACAAAGTTTTAAACCGTACTTTTGTGAAGGTGGAATTTTCAACTAGATACGTTTTGCTTCAATTTCCAACCGTGACACGTTACGCTTCCTGTATGATTCAATGGCCAATCGATTGCAATACGATTTTCTGAGGTCACAGATGGGATCATTGGCAATGTCATGGATTCCATGAATCATTTGGACAAAAATGGATGAATCTATGGACAATCAGAGGCAATGGGATTATCTGAGGACACAGGTGGTCATTGAAAATTTAATGGATTCCATTTTTAAGTCCATTTTTTTACAAGACAAACTCAATTTATATTGCTAGTGATGAGAAATGGGTTCATTACGATAATCCTTAGCGCTAAGAACCATACGGGCTGGGCCACCCGGCCATACGCAAAAATCGATGCCCAAGTTAATTCACAGTGACAAGGTCCTTCTCTGTGTTTGCTGACTGTATTTGGTGGGGCCGTGGTGTAATATAGGCAACTACAACTGGGTGAAACTATCACAGCAACTTTACCAAACTCAATAGATGCATTTGAACAGTGGCGACCACACACATATTTTTTTTTAAGTAGTTGAATATTAAACACACTTTTGTAAATTTCTATTAAAAATTTTTTGGTGTAATTTTAAATAATGCCAAAAGCAAATATTTATTTGAAAATTTCCACTGCCTACCAAACAAAATTATTGCCACCAGCGGGCATTGAACCTTGGACTGTCGCAAGCATCAAATAAGAGTCGGACGCTCTAGCATTATGCTACATAGATACTTTCAATAGGGTCTCATTCCATACAGACGAGTATGACTATGACAGACGAGTATGACGAGTTTACTATAGGGTATTTTAGAAGATGCTCCAAGGTTTCAAAATGCTAAAACATAATGCAAATATTTATACTAGTTTAATAGTTACATTCGCTTAAACACCTGGAACGGGTGTGACGAGCACAAGTTTAAAAACTAAAAACTCAGAGTTAAACATTGAAATTCAGTCCATCTGCCACAATGAGACCATTTTTTACTTATATATATTCAAATTTAATATATTTTCTGTTGAATACCAGTGAAAAATATTTTGAGCAAAATGGCGATAACCATTCTTTTTTAAACTTTTAAATGGGACGGGTGTGACATAAGATTGTCCCATGAGTGACGAGTGCGAATGATGTGGGATTTATATATAAGAACTTAATGGGTATAATAACTTTCACATATTTTTGACACTTAAATCAAAAAAATATGTTTTTAATTAATGTATTAATTTAAAAAAAAAATATTTTTTGCAAACAATTTTTTTGCATGAATTTTTTATCAAATTAATACCTATACAAATGATTTCGCTATACATGAATTTACAAAACTTGTTTTAATCAAAGAATTTATTTATATATTTGCAAAAATTTCATTATTATAAAAAAATTTTGAAAACCGTTCCGGGTGTGACCAACTTCTTGTAACGGAAATGAAGAATAAAAATAATTTATTGAAAAAAGTTAACAAATTTATGTAAAACATCAACATTCTTACTTTAGGAAAGTTTCATTCTAATCATAAACCCATGTTGCTTCTTAGGAAAACTATAGCATTTTTCTGGGACGGGTGTGACACAGAAAAAACACTCAGTTTAAATATTTTGTACTTTGAAAACGTAGTAACCAATTATTATTACAAACTATTCTAACACAACATTAATACTTTTTTAATACTACTAACCTTATTTTTTTAAAAGTTGTATCAAAGGATGACTGATTTAGAGGTTTAAATTAAATGAAAATATTTAAAAATTTTTTCAACACGAAGTTTGTTTAGTTAAATTGTCAAAATAATATGAAAAAGCATTTAATTTAATAATATTTTTGCAGCAGGACTAACTTCAGATTCCACTTCAATTCAAAAACCAAAAATTACTTCAAATACATGCATTTTAGAATTCATGTTTCCGTTCCTCATTTCTGTGGAATGAGCCTAGGGCAAAAAAAATAATACAAATAATATTGAACGTGTTCTTGTATATCACAATCACAAACCAATGCCTTTCAAGCATTTAATTTTCATCCTAAAAGCATGCACGGAAAATTTAAAGTAAAATTTGAAAGAGCATATCATTAGGCTGGTTATCGAAAACTTGAATGAAGATTGACAACAAGCAAACAACATGACATTTGGCGTTATTTGCAAAAGTTATAGGGTATTCCAATAGGATGATTACTTTTGCCCCAACTTGTATATTTCAGATTAATAAATTAATAAAATAATTGATAAATTGAAAATACAAATTTTTTAATAACGCGAGGTCGATACCTTAATGGAGTTATAGTCATGGTAAGGAAATATGGTTAAATTCTATAAGAAGTTATCAATTTCAGATAGAAGCGCGATGCCCACGTTTTAGTTGACACACGATTGGCTCGCGTGACCTTTCATACAAAACTTTTTATTTTAAGTTTGTCTAAGACAAAAAAAAAACACCTGCACACAGTGGCGTAGCTAGCTTTTGGTACTGGTAGGGATGCGCAAAAAGTAATGACCTGTCTACGTTTAGTTAAGTAAATAAATACGTGTTAGAGTACTGATGAAGTGGTCCGGTCGCTTTTGAGTTTAACTCTAAGAATTACTCAACAATTTTCGCAAAAACTCTTATTCCATAATTTCCTTTTAACTTTTAAAATACTTACTTACTTAGATGGCTCTTACAACGGTTTTGGCCTCGTCTAAGAATTTTCGCCAGCCTCTTTTGTCGTGTGCTTGCTGGCGCAAGTTGGAAATTCCAAGCGTTGTCAGGTTATCCAATGCCTGGTTTTTCCAACGGAGATGCGGTCTTCCTCGTCTGCGTTGGCCACCGCTGGGTACCGAATCCAATATTTTTTTCGCTGGAGCTTCGTCGTTCATTCTCTCGACATGACCTAGCCAGCGAAGCCGCTCTATTTTAATACGCTTGACTATATCGATGTCGGCATATAGCTCATACAGCTCGTGGTTCCATCGTATTCGGTACTCGCCATTGACGCAGATTGGACCATAGATCTTTCGAAGGATTTTTCTCTCGAACGCTCCCAAAGTCCTTTCATCAGAGCTGCTCATCGTCCAGGTTTGTGATGCGTATAGTAGGACGGGCATGATTATTGACTTATAGAGCGTCAGTTTTGTTCGTCGAGAAAGCGCTCTGCTTCTCACTTGCTTACTGAGCCCAAAGTAACACCTGTTGGCAAGAGTTATCCTTCGTTTAATCTCAATTCTAACTTTTAAAATACCTTTTAGTAAAAAAGAATGTCGAACAGACAAGTTTTCCTGCAAAATTTATGGGTAAATATATTTTGGTACTCACTTTTCTTCTTTATCATGTCGGTTTTGGTTTGTTACCAGGACAAACAAAATTTTTATTTTAAAATTTAAGTCATTTTTCTTTAGTACACTCGTACACTCGTTTATGCTTCGCGCACTAACGCACTAATGTAATATTAAATTTTTTTCTAAAAGCTATTGAATTGGACACTGAGAAAAAAATACACTTTCAACATAAGCAAAAAATTTAAACATACAAATTTAACGCATTTGCGTTTATCTTAAAGAAAATTCAAAACTAGCGTTGAAATTTTCTACTACAAACTTTTTTTTATAATTTTCTCTTATATATTTTTTTCTTTGCAATAACAAAAACGGTTTTAAGTAGCTACATTTAAAAATTGCATTTTAGTTAAATACAACTTTTATAAAAGTTTTTTGTTTTTATAACAAAAAAAAATAGAAAAAAGAATGGAGTTTTTAATTGAATATGATCCACGGTTGGTTTGAATTTTGTTTTGTAGAAACGCTAATGCATTTAATTTCTATTTTAAAATTTTTTGTTTGATTTTAAAGTATGATTTTCTTCTCAGGGTACTTTTAAAATCATTTCAGCTCAGTTCATGAAAAATATTTGCAGATGAAATGTTTTCGCGTACATTTAAAGCAGTGGTTTTTCTGTAAAGTTTCACCAAAATCTCCCAAGAATGTCTTAAAACTGTAAAGAGACTCTGAAAACTCATATTTGTAATGATAATTCCACTAAAATGTTTTATAAAAAATCTTTAATTTTTTTTAAAAGTTATCATAAAAACATATCTAAAATATTTTTTATTCATAAAATTCTTTCGATAATCGCAAAACAACTTAAAACTTACTATAATCAATTGACAACAACTTTCATATTTGGCTCATTACTCTGAGAGAGGGGGTCCTGACCCGTGCACCAACCCCATACCTACACCACTGCCTGCACAAAACAACAATACAACAGCACTCGACCACTGATTTCAACGCGCTTTACAATAACAAATGTTGATGCTTATGCTAAGTGTCCCGTTACAAGTGCGTCGAATGATTTCGACTGAAAATTTGTTATTGTAATTTTGCTATTTATTTAGTTTTTGACAAACTCAATACTGTGTGAAAAAAGGGTCATGGGAGAAAAAATTCGATGACTTTTTTTATTAAATTTTCCAACTAACTACAAAGTTCTGCGACTGGAAGCTTGTTATCTTAGGAAGCCATTGTTGTTGACATAAGCTTTCTTGCAAATCATTTCTACACAAAATTTAGAAGCTTTCTACAGTTTTGACAGCAAATTTCTAAATAAGTTTCATTAAAGGAAACCTGCATTCTTTCGCCATGGAGAGTTTTGGGAAGCTCTAACTTCTATAGAACTTGTAAAAAGCAAAACCAAATAACGATGCCAAAATAGTCAGCTTAAATTCACTTCTGATGAATTCTTTAAAGAATTTGATAAACCATGCACGACGCTACGCAAAAACTGAACATCACAAATATTTAATGTAACTCATAAATTAACTGACGCTTGATGAAAAAAAATTTCAAAACGTTCTTGAGCTTTAGATTAAACAGAGAAACTCCATTTACCAATTCCAGGACAAAAATAATTCATAATAAGGCAGAATTTAATTACTTGTATTTTACAAAAAAAAAAAAAAAATATATTAAGATTCGCTAACAATTTACTGAGTTTGCTTTAAAAACTGAATTTTTAAGAAAACGGGTTTAAAGTTGAAATACGTTCGCTGCGTGCTTTGTCGCGGTCAGGTCTGAGGCTATCAACTTTTGAACCATTACGAATTTTGATTTTATATGATATTCCCCAAATTTATAAACACCGAAAAGTGCATAAACATAATTTTAAATTTTTTTTCAACCCATCCAACCAGACCGGTCGCTTTACTCATAAATTAACTTTGAATCGAAGCAAAAGTTTCTGTTTACAAAAACAATTACAAACAATTTTAAAAAAAAACGATAACAAGGTTTTTTTTTTTTGTTTTGTTTTTGGTGAAAACTGTTTCTTTAAGCTCACATATTGATTTTTTTTTTTAACCCCAGACAAAAACAGCCAAATATATTAAAAAATACTTGTTCTGTCTATACTTTTAAATATAAAGAAATACAAGATTTTTGACATGTGCCGTAGAGCGGGCCAATTTATATGATTAAAAAAAAAACTAAAAAATCTTAAGCGCGGAAAATATCTTACGGAAATTTCTGAATTCTAAAAGTTTGAATTTGTATTTTACTGCAGTAAGTGAAAGAAATGTATACAAATATCCAAAAAACATGTTTTAGGGTAAAAATTTCCTAGTTTCCGGAAACAAATCTTTATTGAATGTCCTCATTTCAGAAAAATTTTCATATATTTTCATATTTGATCAAAATTTTAAATGGGTTATATTATGAATCTAATAAAAAACTGAAGTCGAATAAAACAAGCATATGTCTATGATTAAAATTCAAATTAAAAGCGATTCTATACAAAAAAATATATAAGCAGCGTTTTTGGTTCTTTGCTTAAATGTTACCACATTTTTCGGCAAAACATAAATTCTAATATTCTTTAGAAAAATCGGTGGCTCGAAATCGATTTAAGACTTAGTTTCTTGGGCAAAGATGGTCAGAATTTTCCGTAGAACATTCTCCGCGCCTACGATTTTTTGAAAAATAAATTGATCCGGCCTAATGTGCAGGGTAAATTCATAAACGAATGAATAAATTTTATTTTAGTTTAGTTTATTGAGTCTATGGATACAAATCCTTACAGACTAGAGAGAGAATACATTTTGTTATAATAAACATAAAACAAAACAATAAAAAATAAATAACAAAAAAGAAAAGCATAAAACTAACAAGTAACTAAAATAAGCTATTAACAAAATTTTTGAAAGAAGATTTTGATATAGAGAAATCAAAAAGATATTTTATGGATAATTCATTATATAAACACAAAGATCTTGTAATTGGTTCATTTAAAGCATAATTAGTTCTATGAAGTTTGATAAAAAAAAATTTAAAACACCGCAACTGCCTTGGAGGTATATTAAAATTAATTAGATTTAATAAAGACGAGTCATCAATGTTACAAGATATGATATCATATATAAACATCAATGAACTAATTTTCCTTCTACATTCTAGAGTCTTCAATCCCATTAACAGACAACGAACGTTATACGCGGGTAAATTAGAATTAAAAGTAGTACAACGCAACATATACTTAGTAGCCTTTTTTTGAACTTTTTCTAGCCTAAAAGCGTGAATTGCAGCTGAAGGATTCCAAATAATTGATGCATACTCAAGTCTCGATCTTACAAGAGAGCTATAAAGGGCTTTAATAGTATAGGGGTCAATAAATTCTTGACTATTCCTACGAATAAAGGCAAGAAGAGAATAAGCTTTAGGAAGCAAAAAATTTAAATGATCTGCAAAGGTGAATTTGGAATCAAAAACCACCCCCAGGTCACGAATTGTATCAACTTTTTTAAGAGGGAAGTTGGCCATTGTATAGGAAGTCATTACTGAGTTGTTTGATTTATTAAAAGTAACAAAAGAACATTTATTTATATTAAGCGGCAACCCATTTCGGACACACCAATCAAAGACATTATTTAAGTCGACTTGCAATAGTGCTGAGTCTTCTAAATTGTTAACTTTACTAAAAAATTTCAAATCATCAGCGTACAGTAGGTATTTTGAGTAGTGAAAGCATTTACTAATGTCGTTAATATAAAGTATAAATAACAAGGGGCCCAATATGCTACCTTGCGGAACACCCGAAGACACTTTAAAGCAGTACGAATTAATATTATTGATTAAAACGTAGCAAAATCTACCATTTAGGTAGGACTTAATCCATTCCAGAAACGTGGAATGACACCCCATTTTCCCAAGCTTTGCGACTAAAACCTTATGGGAAACTTTGTCGAAAGCCTTCGAAAGATCTGTATACAGTACATCAACTTGAGAGCCATATTCAAGAGTAGATATGCAATAATTTGTAAAAAGTGAAAGGTTAGACACTGTAGACTTCCCAGGTACGAACCCATGCTGCTCAATACAGATGTGTCGCTTAACAAGGAAATAAAGTTTAGGCTTGATAACTGCCTCAAACAGCTTTGATACATTGCTTAGTTTAGATATGGGCCGATAGTTCGTAATATCGTTCTTTTGACCACTTTTAAATATTGGCGTAATAGCTGCAATTTTCCAAGGCTCAATGAAAGAGCCTGACGACAAAGATTTATTAAAAATCAAAAAAAGCGGCTTAGCTAGTACGGATGCACAACGAATTAATAAAATAGAGGCCAACCCATCGATATCGGATTTGGTTGAGCATTTTAAGTCAGACAATGACCTGAACACATCTTCGACTGACACTGAAATAGAACCAATGTCAAAGCCTAAATTAACATTTTCTAACAGGGTGCTATCATACCACGAGTCATCATCAACATAATTTGATTTAAAAAAATCTGCAAAAAGATTCACAATGTCAACTGTTGTGGAACACTTAATACCATTAAAGACCATTGATGAGGGAATCTGAGATCCATTTTTTTTCGATTGGACATAATTCCAAAATGATTTTGGATTTGAGATTATATTACTTTCAATACCAAGTATATATTGCTTGTATAGAAATTTATTTAAAAAATTGAACTCTCTCGAATAATACTCAAATTTGAGTTTATTACTATCACTGTTAGTGGACTTGAAAAGTTTAAAAAACTTATGGCGCAAATTTTTTAATTTTTTGAGACCACTAGTGTACCACGGCAGCTTGTGGTTTCTCTGCACAATACGGGGAACATTATTTTCACAAATATTTATAATATTATTTTTAAAGATTTCAAAACATGTTGCGGTGCTTTTTCCATCAAATAAATTTGTCCAGTTTACTTCATTCAAGAGATTACTTAAGATGCTAAAATTACAGGAATTAAAATTAAAAATGTTTTTATTTTGCTGGAACGATATAAATTCAAAAAATTCAATTTCTAGAAGCAATGGACAATGATGTATACTAGCAGGACAAACTGGAAAAACACACTCTGATATATTGAAATTAATATTGCTAGAAACAAAAATTAAATCTAGGATTCTATTTAATTTGTTTTCAAAATAATTGATTTGAGCTAAGTCTATGCTAAAAATACCATCAATAAAATTAATTTCGTGGAGTTGATTAACATTAGTTGGAGTGAAATCACCAGCAATTCGCATCCAGTGAATTTTGCTAAGATTAAAATCACCTAATACGCAAAGATGATTACGAGAATCCATCGAAGAATGAAGAGAAATAATATTGTTCACGTGAGCATCATAAATTACATCCGAGCTATTAGGCGGGATATATGATGCGCATAGATTCAGAGAGCAAACTGGTCCATCAATGGTAATGCATAATTGATCTAGGATAGAATCTGCATTCGACAAGATACATAAAGAAGAGCGCAGAGTACGTTTAGCAGCAATGAGAACCCCACCACCACGTGAGAGCCCCGTTTTTAATGGGTCTCTGTCTTTGCGATACACATGATAGATTCCCAAGTCAAAGAGCTCACCGTCAAAAAAATTAGTGTTTAACCACGTTTCAATAAAAACAATCAAATCATACTCGCCTTGCGAAGACCATTGATAAATGGAATCAGTTTTGGTTCTAGCCCCAGATATATTTTGGAAGTACAAATTAAATATGTGGCTAGAACTATTAGTAGTACTCCCATTCACTAACTTTGCGTGTTCACTGCACCCAGCTTTTGAAAATTTTTAAATGGGCGCACTCTCACGTTGGCTGGCCATAGTGATGGGTTTATAATTTGCTCAAACAAGTTTGCAGATACTCCCAATTTAAATGAAATGCTACTTAGATTATCGAGAACAGCATCTCTTTTGACTAGTTTATGGCATGAGAAATGACTTCTATCAATCGCCGTGTGTTTTAATACATATTCAATGATGTCATTCTCAGAGACAGAAACTTTGAATGATGATAGATGCACAAATTTTTTTTCAGAGATAATGTCTAGTTCTTGACTCTCATTTATTCCCAAAAATCCATTTTTAGTTAACTTTGGTTTAACAGTAGTAAACTCTCTTGCTTTAGGAGTGGGAAGATCAGCTGATTTCGCATTAGATTTTAGCACGTCTGCATACATAAGAGAACCAGCAACAGAAACATCAATAGCAGGAGGAGCAGCAACAACAAGACCTGGTGAAGAGCAGTTAACAGCAACAGCAGGTGTACTAAGAGCAGCAGTAGCAGTGTAAGCTGGAGGAGCAACAACAACACAGCCTGGTGAAGAGCAATTCACAGCAACAGATTGAGCGTCGATTCTGTTCACAGCAGCAGGAGGATTAAGAGCAGCAGTAGCAGTATTCGCCAATTTACGAGAACGCAGCCTAGTAACAATAGCATCAGAGCGAGGAGGCTCACCAATCGACGGAGATTGAGTGCGAGTATATCCATGATTGACGGCAGCAACGGCAGAACGAGACGAAAGATCATTATGTACAGCATCAGAACGAAGAGGTGCAGCAATTGAAGGAGAGCAAGAGTTTGAGACTGCAACATCGTGGGCAGCAGACACAGCAATAGATGAAAGATCGTTATGTATGAGCATATAATCGAGCTTATGCTCTGCAGACTGATGAGAACTGATTGAAGGCAGAGAGGCGTCTACTGTAACGGTGGGCAAAGCAGAACGCGGGTCAATGCCTACATTACGCACTGACTGCAACAGCAATGACTTAAGGTCACAAACTTCTCTTGACAATTGCATTATTGAAGAGGCACAATTTCCAGGTACTCCCAAGCAATTATCACAACAAAAAAATATATTTGGGTGATTACAGAGCACAGTGAAATCACCATTAGATATATTGAGGCAATTATTATGAAAAACATTGCAGCAAAGCTTACAGATAACAAGCGATTCACTTGTAATGCAAAATTTACACTTCGCGCACAGCATAATAAACACACGTCTGATCAGAACGAAAGCACGAGACAGTGAAATTTCGATAAAAATTGCACAACCAGGAACTTTAACCTTCTTGGAAGGACATAGATTATGTTAAATCATGTTATCTTATTTAGATAAAAGCTGTAAGTAAAAATCTTTTTTAAAAAAAAAATTTTTTAAATTTTCAAAAATTTTTACTTTTCAGCAATCAATGAATCAAATTTGAAACATTTTTTTATGTAGGTTAATTTTTACTTAGAAGAGGTTGAAGAAGCTGTCTCTCAGGCCTAAGAAAAGGTAGTGGTTTCTGGCCAACTCTAGGTGTTTGCAGAGAAAATATAAACAAACAAAACAAATTGGCCATTTCAGCCCTTGAAAGGACTTTGACCGAGCTTCTTATGATCAATTGTGTTGTGTGTGTTATTAAATGTTTGCACACAATTGACCGAGAACTGGACCTACATGTTTTATGCCGACTCCGAACGGCTAAAGTTCATGTTCTCAAGAAGCTTTACATGGCATTGTTTACTCTCTGAGGTTTGCCATTGTCTGCAGAGAGGTGGTGACCGATCAGAAAAATTTTATTGAAAAACACTTTTGGCTGCGGCTGGGGATCGAATCCGGGCTCCGAGCATGCTAAGCCACACACTTAACCTGCATGCCACGGTCACCACCACAGTCACCACAGAGAAAATATATTAAGGAGTATTTCTTCACTTCGTCTAGGCATCGTCTGCTGAAGTCTTTTGTTAGGATGTTTAATCTATTAAATCTTCGGTTGAGGTATTTGAGGCGTGGTATTTTAGAACTGGCTGTATCTTAGAACATTAAGTTCATACCTTCTTAGGGGAAATTAGAAAGTGATTACTCGAGTTCTTTTTGACCATATTCGTTTTGGGTTGCCAAACATTATGTGCTCTGACATGTGCTTCCCGCAGACCACCTATATTCAAAGAATAGCTCATTTCGGAATAGTTTGCGTGTGGCAAGAGTTATACTTCCCATCTTATTCTCCATCTGTATTTAATTGTTATGGTTGCAAAGAGTTTTTCTGCTTTGCAATTTCCAGGAAAGTCTTGATGTATGGAAATCCGGAAAAAATTTAATAATGTAGATCTTATTCAATAATATAATGTAGTTCTTTTTTTTCAAATATTTCACATAACAATATTAAGCCTAATAAATATTCTTAAAATTTTTTGATAACAAGGAATTGAGAAAAATCTGTTAGGCAAATAGCTCAGTTATAAGCTACCAAAGTATAAAGATTTAATTTTAAAGTGTTTATTTCACATTCTAAGCTGATGGTTTTCATTTAAAAATTATACATAAGTATTTAATGTAAATAAATTTTTTGTTAGTAAATTTTCTCAAATTTATTACGTTTAAAAAAAATTGTCAATTAATCTAAGAACATCTGTAAATTTCGAGATAAGAAAAAATTTTTGTAAGTCAATTTATTTACATATTTTTACATATTTTTTAAAATGTTTTCAGAAAAAAAAAATTATATGCTACATTGCCTAAAAAACAATGCATTGCCCTTTACCGACTGTTTACAAGTTCAGCGCAAATCTTACTGAGCAAAGCAGGCGCGCCTTTTCTTGAATTCTTCCACAAAAATTTATGACTTAAGCTAAAATTTACTCGAATTTACATGAAATTTTGCATGAAAGTATACGGTTAAAAGAAAATATTTACATTATCATTATGTAAAATAAGTAATAAAAAATCATTGATAAAATTGTAAAAAAACGTAACTCACTCCTTAGTTCAGCAACGTTTTCCCCTTACCAAACTCAATTATATATTCTTTGCACACTTGAATTTTCAATTTAATAATATTGTAATTTTGTAACACAATAAAACACGCTCTAGGGCAAATCAGACAAACTTAACATATAATTTGTATGCTACAATTTAATGTTGGAATTTCATAAAATCTTACATTTTAATATGACTGAAAAAAAAAACCAAAAAAAAAAAAGAAAATGAAACACTCACTCCAGCTCATCACGTTGTAACCTCAACCGGAATGCAGACAAACCACAAAACATAACAAGAAATATTTAAATTATTCAGCATAAAATTCCAGAATAAATTTCAAAATAAATGAATTTAAATCAAAGCTTTAACATGCCAAAAAAAATAGGAACAGATGCAAGAATGTACAAAAATATGTACAGGCAGTCTTAGGCGACTAAGAGATGCAGAAAATGTTATAGAATTCGACACAAATGTAATAAGTTTATGCAGAGTGAAGAAAATATGCTATTTTCTAAAAGATTTTGTTTATTATTAAAAACAAAATTTTTGTTTTAAACATGCCTTTTTAATACAAAGAATTTTTTTTAATTTGATTACTTATTTAATGCATTTTTTTATACAAGCTTAAGAAATCTGTATATCTTGTTGAAAGTCTGCATGATCTGTTATAGCTTGAAACAAGCATAATACCAAAATGTATAGAAAACACAAAAAAACAAAAAAAAAAAAAAACCAGAAAAAAAAATCCCCAAAAACCATTTAGAGTAATATTCCAAACAAATTTGATTTGAATTTTAAGCAGTCTACAAAATGGTAACAATAACAAAAACAACCTCAAAGCAACAACAACAAAAACAACAACAATAACAACAAACATACTTATATACACTGCAAATAAATCGGCTTAAATTCAAAGGCCAAGACAGCGGAAGCGCATAAATAATTTTTGAAATGATGCTGTGGCCAACACCGACGACACTGAGTGACTGAATGAGTGAGTGAGTGAGTGAGTGGGTGGTTTGGGTAGCTTTGCTGGCTGGGCACACAAACAAGAAATTGTTTTACATGCTGTACGCATAGATTTCCGAGGTCAGAAGGTAACAAGATTATCTGCGTCAGAACAATTACTTCCGTCGCTTCATGGTAATCATGATGCTGTGCCATGGAATATTCAACGATTCGACGCGGAGCTCAAAAGCACAGAAATGGAGCAGCGGACTGAGTTGTTTGGTGGTTGCTGCCAGCGTTGCCACTGTGTTGTGTGCTTAGTGAGGTTGAGCGTGAGCTATTGAGATGCAGCAGCAGCAACAGCAGCCTCGTTATGGCTACAGCAGCATTAATTCCGATTATTGTCGCATTGCGTGTCATGTAATTGGAATATTTACGGTATTTGGTGGTTTGTCTTGATCTTGTGCTGCTCCTTGTTGGTTGGTTGGTTGGTTGTCAAGCAATTTATTTTTGTTATCAGAGTGGCAGATATTATGTTGATAGTTAATTTTGATTTGCATTGAAATGAGAGTAGAAAATAAAAACTTACATTAAATATATATCAGAATATTTTGACTGCTGAGAAAAGTGCTCTGCGGTGATTATGGTTCGATTCCTAGTGGCTACACGAATATCAAAAAATTCAAAACTCTTAAAATATTAGAATAAAACAAGTAAAGAAAATTTAAAGTCCATCTAGGCCGACTATGAAAAACCCTAAGCCTACTTTTTAAAAAAAAAAATAATATTTTTGAAAATGGGCGTGTGCGTGGGCGGATGAAGCCTTTATTTTGTAAAAATTTAAATATTGAAGAAAAATTAACACATACTAAGTTTTATTCCTGTAGCTCACAGTTAATGCCTTTATTATGCTTTCGCTATGGAAGGTGGGCGTGTGCATGGACGGATTACTTCCAATTTTTGAACACACCTTAATTTTAGTATAAAATACATACATACCAAATTTGATCTCTCTATGACAAACATAATCTTATTTATTCAGTTTTAAACTTTTTGGGTTGTATGGGAGGTAGGAGTGTCCGTGAGCGAATGACATCCATTTTATGAAGACATCTTTACGTTGATACAAAACACATACACACAAAATTTTATTATTGTAGTTTCATTATGAGCTTATTAATACAGTTTTCAATTTTTGAGTTGTATGGGAGGTAGGCGTGTCCGTAAGCGGATGATGTCAATTTTTCAAAACCATATTTGTTTTGTCATTAAAAATACATGTATCGAATTTTATGTCTGTAGTTTAAACAGAGGCTTATTTTTTGCGTTTTTCATTTTTGGGTTGTATGGGAGGTAGGCGTGTCCGTAAGCGGATGATGTCGATTTTTTAGAACTGTCTTTTTTTTTGTCATAAAAAAACATATTTATTCCGTTTTCAATATTTGGGTTGTATGGGAGGTGGGCGTGTCCGTGATCGGATGACATCCATTTTTCGAAAACTTTTTTTAAAATAATACAAAATACATACACATCAAGTTTTATTGTTTTATGTTAATTAGGAGCTTATTTATGCAGTTTTCAATTTTTGCGTTGTATGGGAGGTAAGCGTGTCCGTGGGCGGATGATGTCAATTTTTCAAAACGATCTTTGTTTTGTCATAGAAAATACACGTGCCAAATTTTATCTCTGTTGGTAAGACAGAGGCTTATTTATTGCGTTTTCAAATTTTGGGTTGTATAGGAGGTAAGCTTCTCCGTAGGCGGATTCCAAAAATATATTTAATAATGCAGATCCTTGGTTCCATGTGACCGTGTGTACCAAGTTTCATCCAATTATCTCAACTCCTTCTTCTTATCCTGTGTATACGGACAATACACAGACGGACAGAAAGACTTTTATAAATATACTAAATATACTTTTCTATACCGGACTCACTCGCTTCTTTCTATGCGTTACAAACGTTTGCACAAAGTTAGTATACTCTGACCTTTCAGGTTTAGGGTATAAATAATACTCAAGACTCTCAACAAAACTCAAGTTAAAAGCTCATAAAGCTTAAGTTTGCTATAACTAGCAAGTTCTTTATGCAATTCGTAGGGTGAACATTTTTATATATATATTTTTTTGTTGTCTTAACAGCATCCAACTTCTTTCTTTAAATATTCTTATGCACCAAGTCTTAGAAATGTTAATTTTGAATGCAGCTCTTTTCTGCTGCTTTGAATTAATTTGCAAATTTTAAGTATATTAATAAAAGTTTGACTTTAACATTAGCACTTTTAAGCTCAAAACTTACTAGCCAACCCCGCACTAGATTTCGCCAAAAATATTCAACAATAACAACAACAACAAAATTCCAATCTCAAAAAGCTACTTAATATCAACTAATAAAAATTACAACTCAAAGTGCCACAAAAGCTCAACGTTAAATATTCTTGCAATACCTTCAAAATCCATTTAGCTGCTGCATCATCCCTCGATGATGCAGCGCAAGTAACTGTCATGACTTCCGAGACTCCCAACTGCAGCCTGTCAGAGTGCTGAAATTGAGTTTATTATTCATGTTGCTGCTCGTAGCAAAAGCAACAGCAACAACAACAACAACAGCAGCAACACCGCCATCAAGAAATAAATAGCTAAAATCTCAGCACTTAAGGGTTGAAACTTTAGCAGCACAACATTTCAACACAACGACTTAAATGCACCAAAATAACTTTAGTACTTTTGGAGTGCTTGCGACATAAAGTCAAAAGTGAAACAGTGCCAAAGTCAAGTCAGCACAGCCAAGAAGAAGCAGTCAAATTAATAAATATTCAAAAGGGTTTTAAACGGGGAAAAAAAATGCACTGAAGAGCATTAAAATAAAATACTAGCACATAACTTTTAATGCATTTACAACGATTTTTAGCTAAGATTTAAGCTAAGCTAAGAGTCCAGCGCAAAGTGCGAAGAAAATGCTGCTTTTAAGGCAAGACAAGCTACTTCATCTTCAGTTTTTTTTTCAATTTGAAGAACACAGTAACAGCCACACAAGCAACGCTGCTGAAAGTTTGGGCAGAACTCGTCATGTTGTTGGCTGATGAGAATTTGGGAGCAGAATTAAAAGTCGTTGTTTTTAAGTGAATTATGTATTTAAGAAAACAGCATTAGCTATGCTAAAAGAAGACAACAAATAAGCAAAGCCAGTCTTTTTAATGAAATCATTTTGATGTAAGTGATTTTTGATTTTGGGTGACAGAGAAAGGGTAAAAATTGTTTAAAAGAGATGTACATTTCATTAAAGAGAAACATTTATGCTCTAATACCAACTCAAGATTGTAAAAGTGGATACTGTGGAACAACTGTTATCATATATTATGTCTCTAAATGAAAATCAAAGCAAAAAAAACATATACTTAAAAATTACTCAAAGAGAGAAACTACATTTGTGCAAATTTGCAGTCTAGTTGATTGCCATGGTTTATAATATATGTAGAAATTGCCTAACCGCTTTAATGGCTTGGTTCGGCTTGGAAAGATAAAAAAACATCTCTCTGATTTTTACATGCGCTGCTTGACTTTTGTCGGGCTGTCCAATAAAATGGACAAAAGCATTCAAAGGTTGTATTATTATATTTAGGTGTTCTTCCCTTCAACTAAAACAAACGGAGACCAATGTAAAATCATTATTTATAAAGTTATTATAAAAAAAAATATGCTTTGCACACCAATTACAATAACTATTTTTTCTTGCAACATTTATTAACACACGAAATACAAAAAATGTAGGCTTCTTTTGGGCAAAAAATCGAAAATCTAACTAAGTTAAACGTTTATATCTCTCTAAATTTATGTTTGTCATGTTGGTACAACTTCATTTCATAGTACCACCTTATTTGATTTTGAAAAAGTTGTTGAAAAATAAAAAAAAAACTATTTTCTAATGCGTCCAATATAATGGACAAATTCAATGAAAGGGTTAATTTAGTAGAATTGAATTCCTGTTATAAGATTATATCAAATAATATTGAGTTTTAAATAACTTTTCATTTTGTGATCATGGTGAACTTTTTGAACATATATTAGTTAAAGGTAATAGTTTAAGTTAATGTAAGCGAGCGGTTCGTCCTGAATGTATGATATTTTAATAAATTGTGGACTTTTGTCAGATACCTTAATGCAAGCTTAAAAAATAATGAATACTAGTATCGCCTGGGGTTGAAATTCAAACAATTTATTGATTACCTAGTTATAATTATATGCGAAATGGTTAAAATATGTCCTTCAGCTATATCCTTCAAAAAAATTATTTTTTAATTTTATTATTTTTTTTTCAAAAACAGAAAAACAACATTTTAAAAAAATGTTATATTGTCAAAGAAATCATAGGGAGTAGCCTTGATTTTTTGATGTCACGGACAGTTTATTTATTTAATGTCAAAACAAAATAAATTCACCTGAAATCCGATATGAAGTTTAAAAGAAAATCAAAAATGCAATTTTGAGTTTTTGTTTTTTTACAACAAAAATCATTTTTACCCCATATTTTAAGAATAAATCAAATTTTATGGTCTTTTTTTAAAAGGAAAAATTTAAATATAAACAAAAACAAACGGTATTATTTTGAACAGATTTTTTAGTTAAGTGCTAAGACTTAAATACAAAAAAGAAATAAATTAAATCTATTCACAGATGGCGGAGATATTGGCTTCAGAATTTAGAACATTAAATTTACGACAGTTTTTTTCTCTCTCTTGGCATTTGGTTGAAAAACACGCTAAATAACTAACGGCAGTATTAAGAAAACTCATTAAATATACTTTAGGTTAGAATTTTGCTGTAATTTTTTTTACATTTCAAAAAGAAAATTTAACAAACTTTTAGAAAAAATTATAAAAATTGAAAAACCGTTAAAATTCAACCAAGATATTCTCATGGAAAGTCAAATTTTTGAATTCAAAACACATTTTTTTACAAATTTTACAATTATGAATCCATAAAACTATATTTTTTTAAGAAATTTTTAATTTAAAAAATAATTCAAATTCGACCATTTCAAGAACTCTCTCTCGATTAAATTTTATATTAATCAAAGAGCAGATTTTTTCTCAAAAATTTAATTTCTCTCTTTGAAGATTGGGAACGCCCTCTATCAGATATATCATTTATACATACATTCTGCACATCTGGGCAACAATCTTTCGTATGATATAAATTTTATTTATTTTGAGTTTTAATTAATTTAAAAAAAAACGTACGACAAACTTTAATGTTCACGTATTAATATATAAGATTTAAATTGTCCTTTTTAAAAAAGGGACGACAAGATTTTGTTTCAAAATATGGTTTGGAATTGAGTCATGTTTTAAAAAAGATAAACCCATATTTTAATTTTTTTAATTTCCTTTCAGAGTCTGTAGTGCATTTATAGTGATTTTTTTTTTGTCTTGACACAAAAAAAAATAAACTGTTCATGCCATCAAAATATGAAGGCTACCCTTCTATTTTTTTAACAAAATTAATTTTTTCAACTTTGTTTTTCTATTTAAAAAAAAAAAATACAATTCAAAAATGAATATTTTTGAAGGAAAAGGGGGTATATGTATCTCCAATCAATTAAAACTTTTAAATAGGCAAGCAAAAAATTGGTGGCATTTCAACCTGAAGCAATACTAGTTATATTAATAAATTGCTTTTTACTTTTTAAACATTGCACTTATTTAATTTAAATATAATTCACTAAGGATGTGCAAAATTTAGGGTCCGTCCCGGGTGCTTTCAACCCTAGCTACGACACTGATTGTACTACAAATGTATTTGAGGGAATTTAATTTTAAGGCAATTTTTTAATATTTGCTTTAATGAAACGATTTCTTCATATATGTGCAATACTTTTTTAAATTTCAGAACGATTTTTTTTAACCATCGCTGGTACACAACATTTTAAGCAAACAGTATTAAAAAAACAATAGTCAAAAGTTAATGCTATTGAAACCTGAAATATTCGTTGTCGCGTTTTGTATGTAATTTATGATCAGTATTCAAATTCAGTGGAAAATTAACTATGAAAATGTATACAAAAACAAATTGAGAACCCAATTTTCGCAAAAAAAAAAATCACTAAGAATTAAAAAATGTTATATCAATTAAAACAACATCAAGAACTTTTATAACATATTCTTTTGAGCTACAAAAACTAAAATTCTGGGGTTAAAATTATAGAATTTCTAATCTGACATTTTTTTAAACTTTTTAGAGTGCCCTTTTCTAACTATCGAACACAAAAAAAAAATAATTATAAAAATGGGAAAACATTTTTTTTCTATCGGAATGTTTTTCGGGAGCAGCCAAAAAAATACTAGTACTGTACCTGGTTTTAGGTTAAAAAATAATAAAAATATGCGAAAAATTAACGAATGTGTCTGTGTTAGAAAAATATCTACAGAATTCCATTGAAATTCTTTCAGAATTGAATTTTTGCGATTTTATTTTTTTAATTTTCAAAAATAAATTATGATGAAAAACGAAAACAAATTGAGTGCCACTCTTGTGACAGGTTTCCAACCTAGGTTAGTGTAGTCCTTCAAGCTTATGGGAGATGTAATGCTCTGTTTTTCAGTTCTGCTTTTAAATACATCTTTGAATAATTCATTCAAATTTTTTAACATTTGTATTTTAAAGTTCGTTACTCTCCTAGGATAATTTAATGGAAAAACAGAAACATTCGGTTAGAAATATTGTACAATGACTACAGTATGATGATATATTGTATTAAAAACTTTTAAAATATTTGTTTTATACAAAAATATTAGTGCTACCTGATATGATTATGCAGAATCCAAAGAGTTCAAAGTCAAAGCTATTGTTGCTTTCTTGTTACAGGTATGATTGAATTGTTCATTTTGTTTTTTTTTATCATTCATTTTCACAGTGATATTTTTCACGTCGTTTTTTTCTCTTTTGGACTATTCACCGGTAAATAGTGTGATCAAGTAGAGATAACTATGGTTTTAATACAAAATTCAGTTTTAAGAATAAAAGTATACTTTCCTAGTTACTATATATAAAAAATCCAACAGTTGAATAGAAAACCTTGATATAAAGTAAATTGTCATATTCCAGGGATATATCTTTCCTTAACTAAACATTTAAAACTGATATTTAAATCGACAATTTATGAGCATTGATTCTGAGAAAAAAGCATAAACCTTAAAACACTAACTAAATTGGTTGACAAACAACCGTGTCACACGACATTAAGACTAAAGAAACAATTTTTTCTTTCAATATTTTACATGTGTATCTATGAGCTAAAAATGTATTATCCAAGCTTTATAAAATTTAAAGAAACTATATCGTTTAGCCTGAGAAACAATAAAATATTAAATAAATTTGAAAAAATAATTTAAGCTAAGTGGAAGCAATTTGCTAATTATACTACTACGAAAAGTTTTAGTAATCATTGAAGTATTGCCATGAGAACGGGCCTCAAACAATGAACTACAACAACAACAACAACAACAACAGCAATAACAAGTTAAAAACAAATAGAAAACTAAAAACATGGCAGCAAAAGTTGAAATGAAGTGATACCGAAAACATGCACTAAAGTTGCAACTTTAAACCAACAAATTAAGCAAATATCGAAAATGGTGCATCAACACACACTTAGAAAACACAAACACATACACACATACACACACACACACACAGACAATGACTGAGTGCTATAGCCAACGCAGTGCTTGACTTTTGTTTAGTTTTTTGTGAAAATTTGAGGCAATAAGTTGCGAGGATAGCCACAGGTAGGTAAAGCAAGGCACAGACACACACACCAATACCACAGAGATTATTAAATAAATAACTTAGATACACACACACACAAACTTCCACCCACTTACATTGCAGAAACTTGTGTGTGCCACTTGTGTGTGTTAACTTTGTCCTTTAAGGATGAACAATTTAAATTTTGTGATCTAGATATGGTAGCCATTTGTTAGCACACACACACACACACACACACACACACAAACTTGGACAGGCTGCACTTGCTAAGAAGTTGGTAAACTAATTTCAGCAGTTTTGTTGTTGTTGTTGCTTTTGCTCAATTATAGCTGCGGCAGTTTCTTAAATTATCACTGCTGAGATTTAAATGAATTGCTTGTAAATTTACAGCAATTGCACACATAAACACACTCAAACACTCACGCACACCAGTTATGTATAAATATAATATATTCATAACAAATTCTCCCTCTCCCTTTTAGTTTAAGTTATTAATAAGTTTCATGATGTAAGTTAGTCTAAGATTACCCTTCAATGAATAAAGTTGATAATTTGTCTTGAGATCTTTAAATTTTGGTTTAACAATTTAACTGGCGACGAGGATGGGATATGTGGTGCGAAAACATATCCAGTGATTATCGGTACCGGAAAATATAAATTTTTCTTTAAAAACCGAATTGAACCCAAAACTAAAAGTATTCTTTTAGTGAACCAAAAAAAAAAAAACAAATGAATACTAAATAAATAACTGAAAAACTACTTAAACTTAAGAAAATTCATAAAATATTGTGATTCAAGTGCACTAAAAGTGAAAATATATAATATACGAACATTTAAAAAAGTTTTAATAAAGCTAAAATAAATTTAAAAAAAAAAAAAATTACAACTATTCGAAGACCGTTTGACATTGAAATAACATTCAAATGACTTTCAATTGAATTTGAAGAAAAGAGAATTACATAAAAAAAAAAAAAAAAAAAAAAACAAAGGCAAACAAAAACGATAAGAGGAGAAATTTTCAAAAAAAATATAAGAAATGAGAAATATATAAACGCTAACATATAAAAAAAAAAGTTTTTTTTTCCTACACTTATATGTAATAATACTACTGAAAGAAAAAGACAAAATCATTACAAATACAACACTAAAAAAAAAAAAAAAAAAAAAAAAAAAAAAACTATTTACTTCACCCACAAGTGATTGACAACAAATATTACAACAAAGTGATCGATAATATAAAAATAGCAACAATAACAATAAAAACAACAAAGAGAACAACAGCAGCAAGAATGGCTTTAACATTAGCTGAGAGTTTACGTGAAGCTAGGAGTTTACCAGCCTTCAATGGGAGCAGTGAGTATACGCTAAACAACTACCTGAGAGACGTTGCGACTGTTTTGCAGTTGACGCCGGCAAATTATCAAGAGACGATAAAGTCAGTTTTAAGCAATAGACTGCAAGGTAAAGCGTTGAGAGCAGCAGAGACTTTAGTAAACCCCACTTGGGAAAATATTATAACTAAGCTTAAGGAGGAATTTGGAGTGAAGCGAACTTTTTTTAATTTAAGAAGCGACGCGCTGAATATAGAGGCAAAGAATATTGAGGAGTTACATTTTAAGTTAAGAAAAATTTTAAGCTTAATGAACACAAAGTACAGTTTAGAACCTGACATTTTATACACACCAGAAAATAATGATAAACTTATTTTTGATATATATGTAAATTACTTACCTATAAGTATAAAAACGCTTTTAATTCAAAATAATATTAGATCCATAAACACTTCTTATACATTTTTCCTAGAAAATAATTTGTTAAAAGATATTAAATTAGTTAACCCTAGATATACGAATAGTTTTCCAAATAATATTATTCGAAATAGAAATAATATTTCACACAATTTTAATAATAATAATAATTTTCAACAATTTTCAAATCCTTATTATAATAGAGATTTTCGCAGTGAAAATTTTCTTAATCTTAATAATCAACCCCGATTAAATTATACTAAAAATCGCGGCAATGGAAATTATAATAATCAATTTTTACCCAATAATAATAATAGACAACAACAAAATTATGGATATAACTCCGGTAATTTTAGACAAGGTCAACAATATCAAAACATAAACTTAAGCAATGATCAGAATGCTATAGCACCAATGGAAATTGATGCTATTAATGCTACTGAAAATTTTCATGTACAGCCTCGGAATCATCATTACCAATAGTTACTTTAACTATAAATAACACGAAGACAAGGTGTTTAATTGATAGTGGAGCAGCTACTACTCTTGGTGATTATGATTTTTTCTCTAAAATAGGAAAAAAGAAGGCATTAATAAAACCAATTTTGTTAAACACCTTAGTAGGCGATAATATTATAACAGAGGAAGTTATAGTTAATGTACCAAAAGAGTTTAATGAAATTAATAATACTATGTCTGTTAAATTAACTAATTTTTTCGATAAAAAGTTCGACTGCATAGTAGGAATAAATATTTTACGCCCTATGGGAGCTATGATAGATTTTCAAAATAATACTCTAACAGTAAATAATAATGAAATTAAACTTATTGATAATGATTTTAACATATCTTATGAAGAAATAAACTATTTAGAAAAATTTGAATTAAATAGATTTAAAGATTTAATTCCAACAGATTTAAACAACGAAGAAAATAAATTATTAGAGAATTTCCTTCATAAAAACAAAAAAACGTTTTTTATTGAAGGCCAAAATTTAACCACAACTACCTGTGTAAAACATAAAATAATAACTACTTCTAACAAATCAATATATTGCAAAAATTATAGACACCCACAAATTTTAGAAAATGAAATAGAACTGCAGATTAACGACATGTTAAAGCAAAATATAATTCGTCATAGTAAATCACCATATAACTCTCCTCTATGGATTGTTAAAAAGAAATCTGATAATTCGAATAAACAAAAATGGCGATTAGTTATAGATTTCCGCAAACTAAACGAAATTACAGTAGACGACAAGTTCCCACTTCCAAATATTGAATCTCTATTTGACAAGTTGGGTAAGGCGCAATACTTTTCTTCGTTGGACCTTGCGAAAGGCTTCCATCAAATTTTGATGGAAGAAAGCGACATTCAAAAAACGGCATTTTCAACGTCAAGGGGTCATTTTGAGTTCATTCGAATGCCTTTTGGCCTTAAAAATGCGCCTGCAACGTTTCAGCGAATGCTAAATCACGTTTTGTCGGAATATATTAATAAAATATGTATAATATATATGGATGATATTTTAGTTTTTTCTACTTCGCTAACTGAGCATTTTGAGAGTTTGAGAAAAATATTTAATAAACTTGATGAGTACAATCTAAAAGTCCAGATTGATAAGTGTAAATTCTTATCAAAGGAGACTACTTTTCTTGGTCATATAATAACAAATAAAGGGATAAAGCCAAACCCAGAAAAAATAAGCATAATACAAAATTTGCAGTTACCAAGGACAGTAAAAGATATCAAATCTTTTCTGGGTTTAACCGGATATTACCGGAAATTTATTAGGAACTATTCCTTGGTAGCAAGTCCTATAATAAAATATTTAAAAAAGAATAGTAAAATTGATATTAATGACGCTTCATATGTTGAATCTTTTGAAAAACTAAAGAAAATTTTGATAAATCCACCATTATTATGCTTTCCAAATTTTAACAAAAAATTTGTATTGACCACTGATGCTAGTAATTCAGCCATTGGTGCGGTGTTAAGCCAGGAAGGCAAGCCGATAAGTTACGCCAGTAGAACTTTGAATGGCCACGAAAAAAATTATTCAACTTTGGAAAAAGAGTTGTTAGCGATAGTTTGGTCAATGAAATATTATCGACCTTATCTTTATGGTCGTAAATTCTTAGTTCAAACTGACCATCAGCCTTTGAAGTGGCTTTATTCATTAAAGGATCCGAATTCTAGAATTATTAGATGGAAAATATTATTGGATGAATTTTACTTTGATATTGAGTACCTTAAAGGGAAAGAGAATAGGGTAGCTGACTTTCTCAGTAGAGTTCAGTTGAATCAAACTTCTTTAAATTCGGTCCATAGTGCAGAAGAAGATTTGAATGAACATTTTTTCATAATAAATAAAATTGTTAATAAATATCGGACACAAATAAGAATAGTTGAAAATAAAAACAAAGAAACTGAAATACTTTTTAATAAATATAAAATAATATATGTTTCTGAAAACGACTTAACTAATTCACATTATTTAAATGATTTATTTAGAAGGGAATTAAAAAAAGGTAAAGTCGGTATATATTCTGAACTTAATGATAATAAATACAATATAATACAAAATAAATTAATTGAACTATTTTCTAATGACAACAATTTAAATTTTATAAAATGTACCAAACTTGCTAACGATATTGAATCCGAAGAGTCTTTATTGAATATCATTGATGATATTCATTTAAAAGGTAATCACAGAGGAATTCAAGAGAATTATGAAGAATTAAAAGATGTAGTTTTTAATCCGAAATTGCTTAAATTTATAAATAGATATTGCAATAGTTGCAGGGTTTGCATTGAGAATAAGTATGACCGAAAGCCAATAAATAAACAATTTCAGTATAGTATTACACCAGACAAACCAAATGCAATTGTACATTTAGATATTTTTCAAATTCAAAAATCCTATTTTTTAACAACAATTGATAAATTTACCAAATTAGGCACTGCTCATAAACTTACTGATAAAAATATGGTAACTGTAAAAACAAAAATAGAAGAACGAATTGCATTTTTAGGAAAACCTAATAAATTAGTTATGGATAATGAATTTAATAATGCACTTATAAAATTATTTTGTCAAGAAAATAATATAGAAACTCATTACACTACACCAAATTCCCACACTGGGAATGCCGATATTGAAAGAATGCATTTGACACTTTTAGAACATATAAGAATATTAAAAAACGCTGAAAAAGTTAATGACTCTGAAGAATTGGTACTTAAAGCAATTAATTTTTATAATAATACAATTCATTGTACGACTAAATTAAAACCAATTGATTTTATAAACAAGTTAGACATAAATTTTAAAGAAGTAAAGGAAAGAACTGAAATTAATAAAAAAAAAGCAATTGATAGAGAAAATATGAAAAGAGAAAATATTGTCTTGGACCATAATAAACATAATTTGTATACTAAAAACCCAACTGCATTAAGACAAAAAACTGCTAAGAGATTTAATAAATATCATTATAGTAATCCAAATAAAATAGATACTGCTCAATTTCGACGACCATTAAAATCTATAAAATAAAAAAAAGGAAAACTATTCGATATTTTCTAGAACCTACAAAATAACTCCACTTTTTATGAAAAAATTGTTAAAATTAACTATAAGGCATTATTTAGTTCTATAAATTGTTAGTTTATGTGCATATTGTGTTTATATACTTATATCTTTTTATTATTAATATCATAACTACAAAAAAAAAAAAAAAAAAAAAAAATTCTTTCACACATTTTTAATAGTTTTATGGATAACACTTTTTCTTTTTTTTCCCTAGTATCTTTATATCTTTCAGTTTAATTAAATATTTCAATAAAATAGTTTCATAAGTTTTCATATATATAATTAAATTTTAATTTGTAATTGCAACTATTCGAAGAGACTCGAATCTTATATGGAGAGGCGAGTTATGTATAAATATAATATATTCATAACAAATTCTCCCTCTCCCTTTTAGTTTAAGTTATTAATAAGTTTCATGATGTAAGTTAGTCTAAGATTACCCTTCAATGAATAAAGTTGATAATTTGTCTTGAGATCTTTAAATTTTGGTTTAACAATTTAACTCACCTACCACCTGCCACCTTCATATCCTATTAGCTACAAAGTATATCTATGCAAGAAATAATCAGCAGAAGCAGCACGAATATGGTATGCAACGCACTTAAGCTGGACAGCTTTTGATTACTTGAACGCGAGGTTTTTCAGTGTGGGTGTGTATGTGTGGGAACGCTTTTGTATGTTGCCTTCCAGTGTTTGGCACTTCTTGATGTTTCTTGCTGCAGGTTCTGAATCCATAACATGTTCTCTATAGCTAGCTGTTTGTTTGTATGATGATAGGATCAATATTTGATATAACTATGCAAATTAGCAAAACTTGCAAGGACTGCCTGCCTTCAATTAAACATGCACTCACACATGCACGTTGCACGTTGCACTCTACCTCATATGCATAAGCTATATGTAGGTATGTTTTCATGCAAGTTTACAGTTGCCTCCAGATATTTTGTTCTTGTTATTGTTGTTGTTGTTGTTATTGCAAGCAAATGTCTTTTGAATTATGCGCACATGGCCGCATTATTGCATAACAACCCTGCGGTCACTCTTGTAACCGTTCTATTGATGCATACCTAAAGCTTAAAGCTAATGCATTGGAATGCATTGAGCACAAGAAATGACGACGAAAGTGGTCACAATCCGCATGACGAGCTAATAATTTTAATGAAATAAGTATAAAAACTATTTGCTTTATTTTCAACTGAATAAGCAAAGGCATGCAATACGGATAAGTCAAAAGTGAAATGTGAGTAAAAAAAGAATGGAATAAAGAAACAGTTTAAGGGTAATATTTGGCGCTATTAATGTGCTGTGCATAAATTAAATGTATGTTTTGATATTGGCTTTTATATCTAAACATTTCTGCAAATTTATAAAATTGTCATTAAACGCTTTAACCAATATTATTAGCAGAAATTATACCAATGATGTATCCCAAAATTTTTCATAAAATTCCCAATGCTAGCCTGTCATGATTGTTGCCGCTACGATTGATTTTTTTGTAAGTGCAACTTCGTATAGCGGCTAGGTCAGAAAATAAAACAAAAGCAAACTTAAACCGATATAAGTAAGGCTTGAGCTGAACAAGCAAGAGCATAACATTGCAGCGAAAACAGGTTTTTTCTAAAAATCTTACGAAATCAACGTTTTAGCAGTCATTCTGAATCGCATATAAAAGTTTTGTTTTTCAATTCTCAAATGATATAAAATTTAGGTACGAACTTATGGTATTGAGATTAAATAAACGTTAAAACTTAGAGTCTAAACTATGAATAAACCTACAAAAATAGCATGAGAGAAGAGGTACATCCATGAGTCTAAAAAAAAAATGAGCGAAAATGCCATTTTATTAATTTGAAATTAACAGAGTTTCTTAATAGTTCTATTTGGACGAAAATAGTTTTATCTAAGAAGAGTCTGAACTGCTAAATCGCCGTTACTGAAACAACGGTTTATTCAATGCATATATTCCCTATAAAGTTTGCTGCCTAAACTGATGGGAAAAATCCCAGTATTTACTTTACTGTGTAATAGCGAAGACTAAATAAAAAATATCACTCATACGCCATGATGTACCAGAAACACGAAACACTTGAAATTTGTTTGCAAACATATATGAATTGAAAGGTTAAAGAGAACTTAAAGTTAAAAATATTTTATATGCATTTTAGCACGCATTGTATTCAACTGCTTAAGGCAACATTCTAGTCGAGGGGTACAAATTTGTTGTGGTTTTTTAAAATTCGATTAAGAAAACAAACATTTTTCTCAGTTACTTTTGTATAAGACATTTATTGATATTTTAGCAGAAAAAAAAACAAATTAAAAAAAAAATTGTTAATTTAAATCTTCATTCGCGTGTTTCCCTAAACTACTTTTTATAATACGTGTGACGTGATTTCTCAAGTTCTCAACTCAGCATATTGATAAGATTGACTCAGCAGTTCAGATAAGCAGTTTTATATGTTTATTTTAAATTTTATTTTTATGGCTAAAATCAAAGTCTATAATTCACATATACTGGATAAAGATTTCAATTTCGTAAACTGTGGAGTAGTTTACACATTTAAGTTTTAAAAAAACTTTAAACGAACTTCTTTTATAACACTGAAAATAACAGAATATAACATAGAAAAAATGGGTCAATGAATCCATATTTAATAGCTTAAATAACCGTAAAACCAGTACTTTACGAAATAATTGGAAAATTTATGCGAACTTAAGGCACTATCACAGTGTATAGCTAAAAAACAAACACCTTTTTTAATAATTTTTTTACATAGTACACGGAGAGAATAAAGCATTAAGCACACAATTCCTGCAAAAATTAGCCATGATTCTATGCTTTAAAACACAATTCATGGTATATGACTTATGATCACAGGATTTGTGGTTTCTTGCACTTTAATACTAAAATGATATAATTTTGCTATGAAAGGGCACGTTTTTATTGAAATTGAATCACAATTTCCAAACATCGAGCTTAACTGGGCTTGCTGGTGTTTACTTTAAAAGCTGGACTGCCTGGGTTCAAACCCGAAAAGGGAGGGCAACATTTTTTTTAAATAATTATTTTTTTTTAAATAGAATAAAATATTACATGCAAGACAACATATTTTGTGGATGCAAGTGCAATCTTATTTCGGTGGTTATTTCTGACTAGCAACTCGTGTGACACAGAATTGAAATTCTAATAATAAAATTTAAATTTTGATACTTACACAGTCGGAGTTCGAACCTACGTCCTCTGCATGCCAGCCCATCACACTTCCACTGAGATGTTGGCAACGATAAATTAATGTTGGAAAACATATTTAAGAACTGCTCATCTCAAAAACTGTCAGAAAATTCGAACAAAAACGCTTAGGTTTTTGTATTTGATATATAATTTTAGCTTAGCTATGAACCATAAAATTGTTTTTTTATTACTATTAATATTGACATTTATATTTGTTTAAAAACATATTACAAAAAAAATTTTTTGTTCAAACGCGGGCTTGAACCTGCGTGCATTTTTATAAAATCTCAACGTTCAGCACGCTCGACCAACAAGGCAATGAATTTCCATGTTTCTATTTCAATATAGAATCATAAACAAAATATTTGTAACAATATAAAACAGGGCTCATGCAATAATTGCTCAAAAAAATGTGATATAATTTTTAACAAAAAATATGGCTTATCAAAAAGTTATCAATTCATGATCAAAAAGACCTTAAAGCCTAGTACTATGCTCGATTGTGTGAAATTTCACTGGCAACAGCCATTTATTTGTTGCGTGAAAATTTTGACAGATATTTTGTTGCGAACGAACAGCTGATGATCAGCTTACAAATTTCGACAAGATGTAAATAAACAGCCACAATTTATTAGATGAAAAGCAGGAAATCATTTAAGTTCTTTAATTTTCATATTTATGATTATATAATTGCAAAATAAATCTTTATACAAGTATGCATTTTCTTTGTTGTGGAGCAGAACAAGTCATTTGTTTATGGCAGTCTCCAAGCTGCAAAGTTTTGCGACCGCCAACACCGCGGAAAGGTGCACCCGTGTTTACAATTTCCAACAACTTCAGTTATTAATTGCAAAACTTTAGAAATAGTACAAAAATATAATTTCAATAAGAAATATTGCTCTTTTGTTTGCTCTTTTTCTTAAATTAAATGGCAACTGTCTCTTTTCACGGCAAAATAAATGGTCGATTCAATTAAATTGCCGTGAAACAAATGTTGCTAGATGCATGTTGCGGAATATAGTACTAGATTTTCCGCAGCGAAGCATAGTACAGCTTTGACGAAAAAGTTGTGAAATGTTCACGCTTGTTTCACAGCTGTTATTGGTGCATGCGAACAGTAACCTTGTGCCAGCACACGTGAGTTAAAGCAACAATCTAAATGATAAGTCGTATGAATTTAAAAATACGAAGAGCATATACATTTATGAGTCGACTATGCATGAATCACACGCAAATAATTTTCTCCGTGTATTATTAATTTATGTAATTTAAATTTGTTATATAATGAACTAGCAATACCCGGCGCGCGTTGCTACGCCTTAGGCCACGTGCATAGTAAACGCCGATTCAGACTGCCTGCCTGTGTCCGCAGAGTGTGTGAAAAAGCGAGAGAGATAGATATTTGTATCTCATTTGTTCACACAGATTTCAGCTTGCCTGTCTGTCTGAATCGGCGTTGAAAATGCACGCAGCCTTAGACAAACACATGAACTTCATCTGTGACTTCAGAACCTATTCGATCAAAAATGTAGCTTGTAGGGGAAGGTGCACCCACTTGACCAAAGCTCAGACCAGTTTTCTATTAGAAGGACATTACCAAATGGCAACTCTATTCGGAATTTCACTGATCAGCGATTTTTATTTCCAATGCTATTTGCTATTAAAAATTTGGCTTGTATGGGCGGATTCACACCCCGTTTTCCAATGCCCGTGCTATATTTCTTGTCGAAAGACATTTCCAAAAATTAAATTTATACTGAGTTTAAATATTATGAAACATTAAGTACCACAGCTATTCGATATTAAACATTTAAACTATGTTGATGGTGTCACGACCCAATTTCCAATGCTTGCTGAATTTTTCCAGTGGATGGACACGACTAAATGTTATATTCCTTCCGAGTTTCACAAATTTGTGACTTATGTTTCTTAAATTATACTGAAAAGTTTGAATGCCTTAAAAGTGTCACGCCCCTTCTGCAACGGCTTTAAAATTTTACCAGTAAAACAGCACGTTTTGACAATTGAGGTCAAATACAGAATTTTGGAGCTGTGGAACATGTAATTCTAAAGCTATTCGATATCGATGCCAAACTTCACAGGAGCGCTCTGCAGACTTTGCTAGAGTTTCCCTGAAAATTTCATAACAATTGGTTTAGCGGTTTTGAAGTCTACTTGTACATACAATCATTTTAATATACAAAGAAGATGTTAACAGCTTGTTTAAAATATGCTTAACTTACGCATCCTTTAAACACTAAAATATGCGTCAAACATACGTTTTCGATGCGTTTTACATGCGCT
Source organism: Tetanocera ferruginea (assembly GCA_958299015.1). NCBI lineage: Eukaryota > Metazoa > Arthropoda > Insecta > Diptera > Sciomyzidae > Tetanocera > Tetanocera ferruginea. The sequence continues at coordinate 91,133,768 of OY282644.1, read as the reverse complement.
GCGTAGCTTATGCCAGGCTGTCTAATATAATGGAAAACCATTCAAAAGTTGAATTATAATATTAAGGTTCAACTAAAACTACTGGAGACCAATGCAAATGCATTATTTATAATGCTATTATAAAAAAACAGAGAAACCAACCAACTTAATGCAAAAAAATATGCTCCAATCACAATAACTCTTTTAATGTGCAACATTTATTAACACGCGAAATAAAAAACTTTGAGGCTTCTGTTTGGAACAAAATCGAAAATTCAACTAAATTAAAGAAGTTATATTGGTATTCCTCTACATTTATGGTCATCATTTTGTTACAACTTCATTTCATAGTACCAACCTATTTGATTTTAAAAAAGACGTTGGAAAATAAAAACAAAAATTATTTTCTGATGCGTCCAATATAAACCTATTGAAAAGTTTAAAGGAAATCTATTTTATAAGGTTGTATGCATGAACATAATTTCTGCGCAGATGAACACAAACAATGACATATCAATGCGACATTTCAGATCGTACTGAGATCCTCTGAGAAGCATTTGAGCATATGCAATGGAATATTTGTATACTGAAATAACTACAACAATAAAAAATTTCATCCCCCATTTCATGGTAAGATTTTAATATATTTATATTTCTCTCTGAGCAAGAAGTTGACTGCAAATAAAGTAGCTAGTGTTGCCATAAAAACAAATTTTAAATCTGAACTATTGTATAAAGCTTTCAATCCGTCGAGATTGCGTTATTGTCGATGAATAACATTTGCAATAAATAACAAAATAATAATTTGGTTATATATCAGGCATAAGAAGAAAAAAATTTTTTTACTGTAAATATGTATAAACAATTCAAGTCTGAAAACCATAACAAATACGATGTCAGATTGTTGGCAACACTGCTCAAGAGACCAAACTGAGAGCAACTCCCGACACAACATGGCAGCCGTGCTGTGTGTCAGCGTTGCCGTTTTCACTTCGATCGAAGTTTTTTACTTCACTTTTATGTCAAACACTTCCACACTTCCTCTTTTGTGAAAACACTTCGATTTTGAGTGATTAAAACTTTTTTTAGTAATTAAGTATATATGATTTTTTTACTTCATTTCACATCAAAAAATCAATAACATGGCATAACTGTTGGTGTAAAGGAATTCATAACTTGTACCTTCTCTCACAGAGTTTTGTATTGGATGAGAGAATTTTAAGTGGCAACACTCTGTTCGATTAAATACTTCTTGCAAAAGCGCGCATTGTGAATGTCGTATTGCAGCACGAATGACTGATTCAAATGTGATTATTTACAATTCTTGTCTTATGCACTGAGTGCTGTTAATTCACTTAATTTAGAATTTCAAACAGATCGCCTAGTTTTCATGAGTTGTTAAAATCATTAAAATTGTATTTTAGAAGTATTGTAATTAATTTTATTGACATTTCTGCCGTAGAATTTGATATAATTTTTGAAAATGATCTCAATACTTTTAGAATTAAGCCTTTGTTTGATATATATATAGGGCCTACAGCCCAGATAAAATTTGATTCCTATGATATATCTGTAACAGATAAGAACGAAATTTTAAAAAGTTGTGTACAGTTCTAATACATTCGTACACTAATTATGAAAAGAGTCAATTTCAAATATCCAGTTTTGAGAACATTACAAATTTTGGATACAAGGGCCTATATGCTTAAAAAAAGTAAACACTAGAGTTCGTAGTGAACACTTGATTTCTCATTATTGATATGCACAAAAAGAAAACACTATATAGTGTTCACTTCTTTTTTTGACTAGACTATTTTCGAAACACTACTTGCTTAATTTGATATGCATAAAAGGAGTGTTCACTACTTAAAAAGAAGTGAACACTATAATATATTGTAGTGTGGTTCTGATTAGACTTCTTTGAAATAATTCGTAACGAAATGGCAATGTTTTTCGTTTTAATCGTATAAATAGAACTAAATGTTATTAAAAGAGAAGCTTTGCCCACGAAGGTAGTTTTTGATTTCTCTATAGATTGTCCTGTGAGAATGTTGAATTGTTAGCAACATATTTATTTCCTGAAAATGTAGAAACTAGATATATCACGTTAAGTAATTTTACTAAAATGCAATGTATTCTTTGGAAACGTTTGCCCAAGCGAAACACTCCAGTTTGGTTTCTCCTGCAATTTCTTCGCGACCTTCTTTTAAGGTCCGTATTTCTTGTCTTCATATAGTTCCGTGTTTTTTTGCTAACATTAATTAATGTAAGTTAATAATTCTTAAAAAAACATTATTTTTAATAATTATATTTTGAGCTTTATGCCAAATTTTTGTAACTTTATTTTTATCACATTCAATTTTCAAATTGAATTTTTGATATATGACAAGAATGCAAAAAGTCTCGTGGGCTGTGATTTCATGAAACTTTTTGACGTTATATTTTCGTTGTTGATGAAATTTTGAAAGCAAAGTCTCTGCAACGCAGTTTCATCATGTAATTTGAAGATGAAGCTTGAAAAGAAAATTTCAGAAAATCTCATGCGACGAGTTTCATTGTATAAATCCCCTCTATAAAAGAAGTGAACACTTAAGTTCGAAATTTGAAAATAGTGCTTGCTTAAAAATGTTTATTCATACCAAAAGTAGTGTTCACTACAGAACATTTACTACTTGATAGATAACACTACTCTGAAGCGTTCACTATATTTTATGCATACGGGCCAAGATCTTTAGCTAATAGTTTGGTTCCCCTCATAAAACTTTTTCCTAATCTCATCGAAGAAAAAGATATCGACTGTCTAGAAAAGGAATGGCGTCTTTTAATATTAAATGATTTTTTAGCTGAAAAAGGATTTGAAGAGCTTTGGTTCTACGTTTTTAAATTAAAAAGTGCCTTAGAAGACCTGATGTACCAAAAAATAAAAACTTTCGTAAGAGCGTTGCTAAGCTTACCGCACGGTGGTGCAACAACAGAAAGAGTATTTTCACAATTAAAACTAATTAAAAATACAACTACTTTATCGAATGTTTGTTATAACAGTGATATTTACTTCAGAACCGAAGAAATAGGTGCATAGAAAATAGAAATAGATTATTATTTTAACATTGTTAATTTATACATATAAGTGATTGAAATTTATTTCAGTATTTTCTTATTGAACGCGTATTTCCTTATTAAACTTTATTGATTGATTTTTATGAAAATATTTTTATTGATTTTTTCGTTATTAATTTTGAAATGTTCCTCAATATGCTTAATAAACATTCATGTAAAAACAAAATTAATTTATTGTAACACTTCGAAATCTCTGAAAATACTTCCATCTTGTAGCCTATTTTACTTCGTTTTAAAATTCTCGAACGGCAACACTGCTGTGTGCTGAGTTACTCTCACAGCCAGAGCTTAAGCATTGGTTTTCTGCTGCTTGTTGTGCTGCTTGTACAGCATTAGCATGAATTAAAACACATGAATTCTTAAATAATTAAAGAAAAAGTTTTGTAAAAAACGTAGTACCCTATTTTAATTTCGCTAATCATAGCAATTGAATAGTGAAAAAATTATAAAAATCGGTTCAGCGGTTATTGAGAACACGTCGCCGCAAATCCGTGAGTCTCCTTTTATATAATAGTATAGATATTTATCGCTGAAGACATCAAAACATTTTTGTTTTGTTTTATATTTGTTGTTCATATTCTAGAGGGCGTTGCAATTGGCTTTTTTAAAAAAATTGTTATAATTGGCTTCTCGCCTCCAGCATTTTCGAAGCGTCTCAAAGTAAAAAAATCAAGCATTTTTCAATAAAGGGTTGTAGTTGAGCACTAAACTTACGCAAATAAAAAACAACAAAAACAAAAAATGGCATTCGTTGAAAAACAAATTTTTCAAAAAACCCATTTGTTAAGGTTGAGTGCTGAACAAAATCTATAAAGCTTACAATGAATCAAGATTCATCGTCATCAATCAAGTAGAATATGAGATATCTTAGAAGCCATTAGAAAAAAAACTTGTTTCGAAAAACACGCGATTAGATTTTCTTCTACTTACTATAATATATAAATATGTGAACGACATACATATCTATACAATGAACCAAAAAAAAACTTGTACAGTATGCTAAGGAATGTTTAATCTGCATTATCTCTGAAGATATATACACCAACCTTTTAAAATGAAATGGTTAAATATTCTTTATTTTATTCACTTTTCGAATAGATTCAACAAGAATTATGAATATATTATATTCCTGAAAAAATTAACAAAAAATGCACATCTAATGAATACCAAAAAAACTCGTACACTCTTCATATAACGCAGGAACCTTACCATCTCGTCATATTAGGGAGAGAGACCGTTATTACATAATGTTTTTTTTTTCATTTTTAGACGCCACTTACAGTTTGTTCGTAGTATTTTAAAAGTGTACGTGCAAGTTTAAACATAAGAAAAGAATAACTTGAATTCACATCTTCAACAGAAATGAACAAATTAATTGTTTAACTTTAGGAAAAAAAGAAGAGGTTGAGGAATATTGGTGAAATGGTAAAAAACACTCACTCTATGGTTTAATATATTATTGATATGTACCAGAAAAATGGGTTCTTAAATAGAACAACTTTATGTGGAAGAGCAAAAACAAAATGCATCTCTTTAAACGCAAAGGAAAATGGGTCGAATGATCAACGAAAATCCGAAAATATCTGCAGTAAATGTAAAAAAATAGTTAAATAAACAGGGTATTGTTCAGGTACATCCACAAATAGTACTAAATTTTTTGTAATCGGAAGGCTAAAGAGGTTATACATCCTGAAACTAGCAACTGTTATCAGCACAAATTATTAAGAAGCGGTTGGAGTGCGCCAAAGAGTATGTTACGACGCCAGTATAGTTTTGGAACTCAGTGAACTTAACAGGTGAGTCAAAATTGAATTACTTTGGATCCGATGGACAAGGTTTTGTGTGAAGAAAGAAACCCACAGCCACGGTGGCAGTGCTATGGTATGGGGTGCGATGGAAGTTTTCAGTTTGTTGAAGGCACAATAAATAAATTCGATTATTTTAATGCACACTTAAGCATCAACGTAAGCATACATGCATAAATTGTCTTTTTATAGAAGGGAAAAAACTTTTAAAATAATGTTCAATGTTTGTGTAATTTTTACTAGAGTACTTGTGACGGGTGTTACAAGTACTCATTCAACTTAACAAAAATAAATAAAAACAAAAATGAAAAATTATCAATTAAATAATGTTTGACACTTAAACCTTCATTAAAAAAATTCCAAATATGTTTCCGAAAGTTTTTTTAATTAATATTTTAATGTGACACAGATTGGTGTTCACAGATTATGACGGATACTAAATATAATAATTTGTTCATTAATCGAATTTTTAATATTAAGTCCAGAACTACAGTATATTATATGTACAAGAACTTCCTTTATTATATTGAAGTCTTCGCTGAAAATGCGAATCGTAGATAGGTGTGAAGTTAAAATTGAATGTATGGTAAGAATGAAATCAAAACTAGCACTTAGTCTTTAACCAAAATAATCAAATTAAATGCAATATCTTAAAAAATTAGATTTTTGCCTTTGTAGCGATTATCGGGAAATGTTTTATTTATAAATTATTTGTTTTGAATCAGAACACAAACAATTACCTTTTATATTTCGAAGATCCAACATATTGTGATTCAGTCATTCTTTGATCCTGAAAATATTAAAACGATTACAATTATTATTTTTTTTTTCAATACTAAAATTCAAAATGTTTTAAAAAAAAATTTTTTTATTTAAAAATAAAAATTGTAAAAATTATATAAAAAATTATAAAACAATCGGTCACTTCAGCTCTAAAAAAACTTTGAACGGGCTTATTTTGTAGCAAAAAAAAAAAAATCAATGAACCCAAATCATAATCACTAAAATAACCGTAACGTCAACGAGGTATTTAAAAAATTTGTGTGCCATATTCGCCAATATATCAATGCTATTTCTATTTGTCTGACTTTTGTTTTATTTCTAATTTCAATTTTTTTTTGTTTTTTTTTTTATAGTATCAAAACACTTTTAAGGTACTATTACAGTGTGTAAAAAATGAAAAATTTTTTTTTTTTTTTTTTAGAATCTGGTTCCTGAAGGTCTTAAGAATACGTGTACTAAATTTTAGAAAAAAATATCAAATAAAAAAAAAGATATAACATACATAATATTCGTATGAGCGCATTTTTTCATATATTATCGTTCATAGAAGAAAATCTAATCGCGTTTTTCTCGAAACAAGTTTTTTCGAATTGGTTTCCAAGATATCTCGAGTTCTGCTTGATCGATTTCGATGAAACTTGATTTATTGTGATCTTCATAGACTCTGTTAAGCACTCTACCTATAAAAAGCATAGAAACTTTTATATTTTGTTTTTTACGGCTAAGAATTTCTGCCAAAAAGAGGGGTTTTTTGTACATTTTTTTTTCAACGCATGCCATTTTTTTTGTTTGCCTTATTTTTTTATTTGCGTAGGTAGAATGCTCAACTACAACCTTTTACTGAAGAATGCACTTTGATTTTTTACTTTCTGACGCCTTGGAAATGCTGGAGACGAGAAACCAACTTACAACCTTTTTTTAAACATGCCAATTTCAACGACCTCTAGAAAATAAACAACAAATACAAAAACAAAAACAAACATTTTTTTTATATCTTCAACTTTAACTGTACATAATGTAAATAAATTGGAATTGAATAACTTTATAATACTATCTAAAAAAAAATAATAAAAAAGGTGTTGTTTTTAATAACTTCACACTGTAATAGTACCTTAAATAACAAAAGGGAATATCACCAACATTTGCTTCCCTCTATTATGCCAACACAACTATAATTTAATTGGTAATAGCTAGAGAAGAAGCAAAACAACAACAATACAAAGAATATTATGCACTTGCCTGACCATCACTAACTAACATTTGAAATAATGTAAATATTGACTTGAAAACTTGGTCAATAACATGCACACGAGCAAAAAAAAAAAAAAAAAAAAACTAACAAACAGACAAACATACAAACAAACTTCTAAATAACATTATTTCTCAATAACGGCTGCTGTTGATAAATGCAAATAGTTGTTGTTGTTGATGTTGTTGGTTTTGCCTTACTACCAACTTCCACACGAATGCTGTTGAAAATTGTGAGCAAATAACAAGACCAACAAAAAACAAGTCAAACATGAACACGAACCAGAGAAAGGTGGCAGCGCTATAAAGGAAAGAAATGAAAAAACGCACACCTGCCAACATATAGCCCGTAGTTTCATCACCCACATTCACAAACACACCCACTCCACACCCACATTTAATAAAGTTACCTCGAGTAGCAATCAAATTGAATGTCAAATGCGCAGAGATACTCAACAGTTCGCACAATGTGGCAACGCTGTGTTGAAGCTGTCGCTTGTGAAAGTGCTTAGAAAAGCAAGCAAGCGTAAAAAAGGTGAGCAACGGTGTGATGTTGTTGGTTTTGATGATGATGGCTTTGATGATGATAATGATGATGATGATGGTGATGAAGCCGTGATGTCGTGTAGCCGCTGCTGCTGCTGATGATGGCATCAACGACAACAACGATGAGCATCAAAATTCATAATATAAACAAGCAACTAATTTACGGTAGCAAATTTATTTGCGACCAAAATCGTTTTTGGCTCAACGAGATTGAACTGCAGCAGCTGTAAACAGGAGCAACATCAAAGTGAGTTGGCAGAAAATGTGTTTGAAGTATACAGATCGTTGCTGCTGCTACTGTTGCTGCTCCTGTGGCTGTTTGTCGCACGTTCAGATGGTAGAACATTGATAAACAACTTTATGGATGTATTTATGAGTATGTTTATTATTGTATACATACATAGATATATTATTGCCGCTATCGTTGATGATGCTGACGATGTTGTGCTTTTGTTGTTCTTAATAATATTATTATTATTGCATATGTTGTTGTTTCTATAATATTTTACTTAGCAGCTCAGAGCTAATTCGTTGTTGCTGTCAACGTTTTTATTTCTTTCATTTCTTTTGCTGCTGCTTCAAGTGGAATTTGTCTCTAAATTGCTGATATTGGATGGCATTTCTAGAACTGTGTGTGTGTGTCTGAGTGAGAGTGTGTATTCATCTCATGTGTTACATTAAAGCGTTAATGTAGCTTATAAATTAATTCAACGCGAGCAGAACTCATTGTAGCAACATCTAGATCTACATCACAAAAAAAAGCATCGCTTGAGTTTTCACAAAAACAGCAAAGAAGACTTAAATTAATCATCACCTAATGAAGCACCCAGTAAAAAGCTTACATCAGAAAGAATTAAATTCAATTAATCTTTAAGAGCGACAAACAGCAAAGAGAATTTTTCAAATATAAGCTCATATGTAATTAACCTTCATTCAAACTTCAAATAAAGGTTTGAATGTATATATATGTTTGTTAAGTGTCAAAAGTTCAACAGCATAAAACAGTTAGTGGATTTATGTGGTATTTCAATTAAATTATTGTCAACTTTCTTTTGAAAAATATGGTCGTACAAAACATTATTCCAGCAAGTTGATTTGATTGCTGAAGTGAAATAAGCCACAGTACTTAAAGCTTAAGAATTAGATGCTTAAAATCAAAGCGGTATTTTTCTCTTTACAAATTAATTTAAAAGAAATTATTTTACAGCACAAAAAATAAATAATTTTAGAAAAAAACAACCATCTGCAAAAATGACTCTAGTATTGATTAAAAACTAGAAAGAAAAAAGGCGGTTGTTAAAATTTTGGGTGGATTTCAAAATTCAACAAAAAAAAATGAGAATATTTTTATCAAACATTTTTCTTATAAGATTTTAAAGATATTTTAACAATACAAAAACAAACACTAAGAAAAAAATTTTGAAAATTTTAATCTTTGAACGCGTTTTTCACGAAACTACTTTTGCTTATACGTCTGACGTGATTTCTCAAGTTCTTGATTAACTTGAAATTTGGTGTGGACCTTTTTTATATACTAGAGTTCGCCAGTGGCCAAAATTCAACCTTTTCACACACGTTTTCTGTTGATTCAAAACAAAATTTATGGCAAAAACAAATTTTTTTCAGAAAAATTTGTCGAAAAAATATATTCTACAAATCGGTGCACTCTTTCTCCGCACGAATCGGTTGATAAACAATGCAGAAAATGGCTTCAACTGCTTTTCCTACGCCTATTTATATATAGACCCTTCTATGGTTAAAACTATATTTATGTAAATATTTTGTAAATTAATATTTTTGAAAAATTCCAAACTTTGAAAAAAGTGCAAAAAATCACTTTTTAAAACAGCCGCCATTTTGTAAAAAAAAATTATTTCTATTTTAATGTCGATAGTTCAGACCATAGCGACATTCTTACTAATTAAAATTATTTTTCTTTTCTTTTTAGATCACCCGAGGGATTGAAATCATTTCAAGAAGGATGCACTTTTTTTTCACACACACACCCACCCCCTTTCACTATACCGTCCATCAATTTTTGCAATTGTCAAAAAAAAATTTTCATATATTTTTGTATTATTAAAATATCAATGAATATTTAATAAAAAAAATGGCTACTTAAAATATTCATAACATTTTTTTTAATGTTTCAATATATTAAGGTTATATTTTTTTGGTGTTGTCACTATGTTGCCAGGAATACGCAGAGTTTTCAACTAATTCTGTCGAATTTCAAAGTCAGAGTACGTTCCGGTTCCGTGGATTTTTTGGGAAATCTTCTGCATAGTAAAGTCAACGGCCTCTTTATATAGAGCTTAGCTACGTCTAAGTGGTCAAGTAGCTTACCGGTTCAAACCTGTGAACGAAAAACTGGCCACAATCCATATCAAGGCAAAATTCGTCAACATAAGTCTCATTAAAGCTCGCACACCGACGGAGGAAAAGAATGATGCTGGCAAGGACGCTTTCTACGCGAGCGTATGGAGGACATATATGATCACAACCCGAGCCTTCGTGACAATAGTCTTCAGCGATTTCACCGCGAAGTTCGAAAGAGACGGCAACTTTGACTCCACTGCCGGTCAGTTCAGTCTCCACAAGACCACTTCGAACAACGGTCTTAGACTGATCGACTTCGCCGCGGCGCGGCGAGAAACATAGTAGCTAGTAGCTACCCTCTAGTTCGACTCACCAGTGACGAATGAGTGAGTTCACTAGCTATCGGTAATCACCACTCGTTACCCACCAGATTACCTACAATGCAATTCACTCATGAATTTAACACGGGGATGTCATTGCCGGTAATGATTCCATTACTCTCTGCATTAACATTCACTAGCTGTTTCATGATTCCATTACTCTCTGCATAACCATTCACTTGCTGTTTCATAAGCTACACTCATCATTCCTTTTGTTATACAGTTTATGTGGAAGAAAAAATAAATGAAATAAATGTATTTGCATTACCTGTTACATTACCTCGGCTACTAGAATTCACTAGCTACTATTCATGCATGATATCATGACCGTTAAAAGACTAATTGTGATTGCCAGTACTGGAGGGTAGCTCTAGATTTGAACACCTCAATATCCACAAGGCCACTTAGCATCAAAACTGATCAACAAATGCAAAACCAAATTGATTATGTTGTGATCTACAGCCTCGGTAGTCAAGTGGAAGCGTGCTTGACTGCCAACCCAGAGGTTGCGGGTTCGAATTCCAACCAGACCACGCTTTTACCCTTTTTTAATTCTTTCTTTATTTCTAATCAACTGAAATTCAAATTTCATCAATAAATGGGTCATTCTTTTACAAGCCGAATACCATTTTGACCGACATATTTTCGATTTGCCTGAACTGTTTTTTTACGAGTAAAAAATTTTCAAAATCAAAAAAAAACTTTTCTGTAGCTTAAAAGTACCGGAGTTATAAATTTTTTAAAATGAGTCTCCAATGCAAAAATCACGAAAATCTCATGCTTTAAAACCCATAAAAAATGCAGGCAAATGAAAAATGTGTAGATAATTTTTTTTTTTTAAATCTGTACGGTTTGTAAAGGAATGACCCATTTGAAAATTGTACACTCAGAAAACAATTTCTTTCTATCAACCCATGATATAATTATAAGATAGGCTTATATTAATATGGCTGCTCAAATGTCTAATTTTACACAAATAATGCTGTGAGGTGCTATAAGCGTCAAACGAAAAGGCAACAACAACAATTATAACAACTCAAATTCGAATAGCTGATTTTGACATCTAGCTCACTTCTCCATTCTCCAATATGCGCCTACCTTGTTATTCTATCATGTATCAACCAAGATTTGGTTATAGTTAACAAACGGCATATTTAGCTAGACGAAATAAATATTTGATTATTGAAAAGAAATTAATAATCTAAGCTTTCTGATTGAGACAAATTTTTATTTGGTCATAGTTGCCATACAACTCTCTTGAGCGGTTAAAATATTTTGTGAAATGAAAAATAGTCACCAATGAAAACAAGAACATAATGTGTATGCTGGAAATCGAACTAGGGGCTTGTCGCACGCGAGTCAGATATGCTAACCCTGTGCCACACTTGTGCTTGCTTAATGAGTAACAAACAGCGAAGAATAACAAGCAATCGAATATTTCAAGTTTCGTCTAACACTTGAACAGGTTAGTTTCGTTTAGTCTGAACAATCATGTTATCGTATTTGGTGAAAATAAGAGTTGTTTGTACAAACCATATTTAGGGTATTCACAAGGGGTCTTAAAGTCATATGTCTTAAATTTTTAACATGAAAAAATATGATTGATGTGAACAACCCCTTTTTTAGTTCAGTGTGTTATTTCAACTTTCAATCAGCTGATGCGAAACAAGCAAAAATTAATGTTTGTCATCACAATGCCAAAAGAAAGCGATATATATATATAAATAAAAGCTAAAACCAAATATTGGACGTAATAATGGCTGACTCAAGTAAATAAAAAATACGACACCACAAAAAAACATAGGTTTCAGTGTTGTAATATTTTAGCACGTTTTTGTATGGAAGGAAACGTCAGCAATTTTAAGCCATTGTAAAATTTTAGGACAATAAGACGTGATAGCACACCTTGTGAATACCCTAATATTATATTGAATGGAATGTTAAAAAATATATCATGCAAATAAATTACTGCTTTACCTCAGCACACACGAGTTTAACGAGTAACAACTACACTTGGAAATATTAATCAAAATATGTTTAAAGTAAATAAATATTGTTAGACAGACGCCAACTAAATAAAGTAATTCGTACAGGAAACAAAACTCTTTTCTCTGTGTAGTTGGTGGTAGAGATATTTGTGGTATAAGATAACACTTGACCAGATTCAAATTTGCATGTTAATATAGCGCTCCGCCACTCATAGAACATCCTGCACTTGTTTCACTTGATTACGCTTTCTCTACTACTTATCTATCTCCCCATATCCGAACCAAGGCAGACTTGACTGAATAGGTTCTGAACCTAGGAGTACGCGATAAGAGGAAGGATGAAATACGTCTTTACAGATGCATAACAAGGGAGCGGGAAAAGCGTTAGCGTGAAGAAAAAGATGTGAACCAGGACAAGAAGGATGCACGAAAATTCTAAAAACAGGTTTCAGAACCAGAGCATCCACTTGTAGAGATGAAAATGGTTATTTGGTAACAGATACGGGTCGAAAAAGTTGACGTGCCAGTGTCTGCAATGAGAGTTTAGATCGAGAATATATAAAAGAAATATGTTTGTTTTTCTACAGTGTACTCCTCATTAGCAAGAATGTTTTTAAGCACTGGTCGAAAAAAATTTAATGAGAACCCCACACAAAAGTATGCACTTGTGAGGATTTCTTAAAAAGAAAATTATTTTTAATATTTCGTTTTTTAAAATAATTTTTACAGGTACTAATTATTTCAAATTCTGTAACAGCGTGTTAACTTCTTTTCTTCTTAATACCCTTGGATTTCATTTCATGAATACGGTCGCGTCTGTCTTTCTTCTGTCTGTCCTTCTTCAAGACATGTTTTTTGAGTTCATTGAGGGCGATGGTGAGGAGCTTGTTCATTTGACGCTGGCATAACGCCTCTTAAAACGATCGAAATCGTTGAGTTTCGAGCGCTTGCAACTGTTTGGTGCCCTCAGGCCCCTGTTTGGTGCCCTCAGGCGAACACTGGCTGACCTTCGATGGGCTATCAAGTTGCTATCCCGCCTCACTTTACACACAATACGAGTTGACGCAGTGTAGCGGAACTTCATACGATGTTTTGTCAAGTACAGATTGTTCAATCTGTATTCTTGACGTGGAACACCAGTCAATGGTCCATTGCCAAGCACCTAGTCTGACCGATCACATCAACGACAACTACTAGTCGTTCCTTCAGGCCAGTCAGTACAAATCTTGAGAACGGCATGGTTACCCGGAAAGAAAAGGTTATAGCAAGATCTAAATTTAATATAAAGTTTTTTAGGCAACTTTTTTTTTTAAATAGTAAACTATATTAATGCCAAAATAACATCAAATTTGATGTAGTTTTGACCTTCCAATCATTTTTCAATATGTTTATTAATAAGAAAGTTATCAATTTTTTTCAGTTCTTTTTAATTCTACATAAAATTAACTGTTCTCTGAAACACCATGTCATACTGAGAAGAAAACTTAAAACAAACCAGGACGGAAAAATAAAAGTTCACTTACCGGCGTCCGAAATAAGCGTTGAAAAAATCTAATGGGAACCTATGCACATAAAAGGCCTTGGAACCTTGCCCCTCATGAAATTTCCCTTCATTTATTTGGAAGACGATTACACTCAGAAAAATATCAACTGTAATATTAACAGTTGGCCACTGTTATTTCAAAACACTGTTCGATTAAATGATTTGCGTTTAAGTAAACAATTTTCTTTGTTGAATGAACGTTTCAAAGTATTTTTGTGCTGTTAAAATCATCTGTTGAAATATTTTTGTGTTGTTGTTGAATTGTCTATTTTTCCTAAGCAATAGTTTTTAGATGTGTTTTGCTATAATTATATTATCGTTGCCAATAGTTCAGTGGAAGTGCACTAGACTGTCATGCGGGAGACGTGGGTTCGAACCCTAGCTGTGTAAGTATCAAAAATTTTATGTTAAGAATTGAAGTAATAATAATTCTGTTTCATTAATAGTTTGATCAAAAATAACCTTCAAAATAAGTGCTTACAATCTTGCAAAAAAAAAATTTGTACATTTCATTTCTTATTTAAAAAAAAAATATTTTAACAAAAAAAAAATTTTTTGTTGGCCTTGCCGGAATTGATCCGTGGACTCTCGAGTACTAGACGCACACGTCAGCACACTCGGCCATACATGAACTTTCAAAACAGTGATAAAATTTCAATAAATAAGTTTTTATACGGGTTTCGTGTTCTTAGCCCAACAGTCAACCGACTGTTGATTTGAAAGTTTCATTTGTTGGATGGTATCTGTTATTTCAACCCATGATTTGTTTGATATAACAGCATTTTTCCTCTGAGTGTAGAAGATTAGTGTATTTGGCTCAAGAGTTTTAAGGAAAGTGAATCGATTTTTGATCGCCAAAATGATGAATGCGCTATTTTCAAAATCTTCCTTCGCTTATTCGGGCGATCGTTGAAAGATGTATCGCTTTTTGATCGCTCAAGCGATGAATGCGCGATTGACGAAAAATTTACAAAATCTTCTTTTGCTCATTCCGGCGATTGTTGGAATATGGTTTTTGAACAAAATTTTAAATATATCATTGGAATATGAAACAGGCTCTGAAAAGTCGTTAAACTTAATAAATAAGTTGAACTTGCAAGAAAATTTATAAAATTGGGAGCCCGCTATTTTTAACTTATAACAACTTTTAAAATTCAACTACGATGCTTCACAACAAATCGCTATGAACCCCTAAAATTGATTTGTTTTTCTCTCGTGTCGGCGAATCGCTTTAGTACCCTTCTTCCCATTCATCTGCGATTCTTCTTGGTGAATAGCTTAAGACTCTACTCAGCGATTCGTAGGCGAATCTTCCCGGGGGATTACTTAAGACCCCTCTCGTCGAATCGTTAGCGACTCTTCCTAGCGAATTGCCTAAGAGTCCCTTCGGTGAAACATCGTCGAGTAGTCAGGAAATTCTCAGGCTATTCAAAATGTTTGCAGGCTTATTTCTACCAGAGCTTGAAAACATTCCTGCCAACGAGGAGTACACTGAAGAAAATATAAGCTTTTTATTTGCTTGGTTTCAACTCTTATTTAAGACACCAGTACGCAAATAAGGATAAGAGATGCAGAATCTGAGTTAAATGTTTTCTAAAGTAGCATGTCCTGCCATTTTTGAAAATTTAGTTTTCTCAGTGTACTATTTTACATCAGTCACATATCTTTTTTGACCGTTAAGGCTCAGTTTAAATTTTTTGACTAAAAACGCGAGTTGTTTGGAGTGGCTTATCTTTTTTTCATTTTATTAAATGGGCATTTCCGCGAAATTGTCAACCATTTGAAAAATTAAGTGTATTTCTAAGTCCAATTTTTTAATCTAGTAAAATATTGTTGTCGAATGATGGTCGAATACTCGCAATATTGTGGGTATAAAAAATTATCAATTCTTTTCATTTGTCGATAAAACTTGTATTAAAGTAGCTTAAACGTATTCATCGAAGATTTATACAGTTAAAGTGTAAGTGACGTTTTAGTTTTAATTTTATGCTTTTTTATAATTTTTTTTAACTCTTTGAAATCAGAATTTATTTGTTGCAACAAAATATATATTTTTTATATTTAATAATATAAAACAGTTTTTAAAAGCCTTAGTTGGTTTTCTTAATTATACATTTTCTTAACGGAAATTTTGTTGCATGGGTTATGTCGCGTGAGTAACGGAAAAGATTTTTTGGAAACTCTAAATATTTTAAAATAGGCAAAGTTCATCTGTAAAGTGGGTTTATTATGAAACTTCACTGTTTTTCCTTTATGTAAAAATTAAAAACAAAAACAATTATAATTAAAAAAAAAACAAATAGTAAAATAAAAAATAAACAAGATTTACTTTTCGAATTCACTCTTCGAATTTTTTACACTTTCTTAACATGTTTTCCAAAACAATTAAAAAAAATTTTTTTTTAATTAAAATATAAATCGAAAAAGGTACTTAATGTAGTTTAAAATAAATTTAGCAAATTTATATCTTACTTGAGAGAGAACTATGTTTTTTTATCTCTGTAAAATTTTTATTTACAGACATGTGTCTTTTATAAAAATTTAAAATTTTGTTCAATTACTGCGAGTATTATTTTTTTGTACTACATTTAAAAGGAATAAATATTTAATTTTTTTATTACATACATTACATTACAAACAGATTAAAACAACATTTTTCTCAACTTCTGTATTAGTTTAGGACAAATTTTTCGCAAAACAAAAGCAAACTCTTATTTAAAATGTTATTCAAAACAGTTACGACTAACTTTTTACTGGTAAATATATGTTTTTAAATTTTTTGTAGTTATTTTTATTTTTTATTTTTTTGTTGGTCAAAAGTTTTACCAAAAGCACATAAATTAAAGAAGCTTCGTATATTGAAAATAATAAATATTTCACATGATGAACATGCAAATATTTGCAACAAAGTTTACGAAACCGCATACAAATCGGTTTAAGGGCAGGCAAGTTTATTGAAGACAAACAAACAAAAACCGAACCAAACAAAACCAACATGAAAACGAACACCTAAAAGCAATCAGTTCATTCAGTTCATCAACACTCGAGAGAAATTTGTAAAAACTTTTTTTTTTTTGTGTAGTAAATCAATCAATGGTTTGTTTTTTCTTCTTTCCCGCCCATCAGTTTTATTCTCATTGTTTTTCTCACAGCAGAAAAATAAATTTTAAAATATTGTTTGCCATTTCTGGATTTGACAGTTAAATTAATGAACTTCATCATATGTTGTAACTGAAAAATTATCCTTTCATTAATAGATGTTATTGTGTTTAATGGAGTTTTTGCTGTGGGAAAGTGCTTTTAATTGTGTTTTATTTCAATATATATACAACTTTTTTTTTTGTTTTAGATAAGTGTAAAAAAAAAATTGATGGCTCTTAAATAATGTTGACAATGATTTTGCCGGATAAAATACAGGCTTTTTAAGCAAATGATTTATTTAACTTTTGAGTTGTTGCACATGCAACAATTCAGTTATTATTTATGAAGTACTTATAGAGATATTCATTTAAATTAATATTTACTTCAATTAAATTTTGAAAGTTAAATAATTAAAATATATTTTGAATGCTGATATTATTTTTGTAAACACCATAAAAATATTCAAAATATTAAATTGAGAATGGCTAGAGTTTCTTAGGATGTCGCTTTTAAGCAGTTATCTTATCTTGTATATTAATACGTGAACATTAAAGATTGTCGTACGCTTTTTTGGTATTAATTAAAACTCAAAATAAATGAAACATATATCATTCGAAAGGTTATGTGGTCCAGATGTGCAGAATGTTTATATAAATGATATATCTGATAGAGGGAGTTCCCAACCTTCTTAGAGAGAAATTAAATTTTTGAGAAAAAACCCGCTCTTTGATTAATATGAAATTTGGTTGGGGAAGAGTTTTTGAGTTGATCGAATTTGAATTTTTTTTAACATTAACAATTTCTTAAAAAAATGTAGTTTTATCCATTCGTCAATTGTAAAATTTGTAAAAAAATGTGTTTTGAATTAAAAAATTTGACTTTTCATGTGAATATATTGGTCGGATTTTAACGGTCTTTCAATTTTTCTAATATTTTCTAAAAGTTTATTAAATTTTCTTTCAAATGTGATAAAAATTACAGCAATGTTCTAACCAAAAGTATTTTTAATGAATTTTCTTAATATTTTCGTTAGTTATTTAGCGTGTGTTTCAACCAAATGCCAAGAGAGAGAAAAAAACTGTCTCAAATTGAATGTTCTAAATTCTGAAGCAAATATCTCCGCCATCTGTGAATAGATTTAATTTTTAATTTTTTTTTGTATTTAAGTCTTATCAGTTAACTTAAAAAACTTTTCAAAAGAATACCGTTTATTTTTTTGTTTATATTTCAACTATTTCTTTTAAAAAAAGACCATAAAATTTGATTAATTCTTAAAATATGGAGTAAAAATGATTTTCTTTGTAAAAAACCAAAACTCAAAATTGCATTTTTTATTTTCTTTCAAAGTCTATATCGGATTTTAGGTGAATGTATTTTGTCTTGACACTAAATTAATAAACTCTTCGTGCCATAAAAAAATCTAGGCTACCCCCTATTATTTCTTTGTTAAAAAAGAAATAAATTAAATTTTATAAAATGTTGTTTTTCTGTTTTTGAACAAAATAATAATATAAAAAAATAATTTTTTTGAAGAAAACAGCTTTAAATCTCTAATCAATTCAGAGTTATAGCCTCGAGTTTATTTTTATCATCTCATTTTTTAATTGAAAAAAAAATTGAGAAAAAATTGAAAAAAAAGCTACTGTCATACAATAATCAATCAATTTTGTTAAGATTTGAAAAAGTAATTTTTTTCTCCACATCGAACAATTTTTGCGACTCCCAACGCTGCAACCACGAGGCCCTGTTTTTTTCTCTGCCGCCAGTTTGGAGCTCTATAAAACCATGTTGGAGTGAAAAATATATTTTTTGGATTTTTTTCTCTTGTAATTTGTTCTATTTTCTACAATAATAAAACATTTTTCCCACCTTAAACTTTATTATTTCTGACAAAGATTTAACCTTGCTTTGTTGTTTGCTATACCATACACCCAATATTAGCCTTATATCTATATACGCAGACGTTGTCAACCCAGACGTCAATATAAAAAGGAAATTTTTGTAAATAGACGAAAAACTTTAAAATCTATTGTATATCGACTAAAACAAAAACGCATTATTATTGTTTTTAGTACAAATAATATTCTATGGTTGTTGGATAACATTAAAAACACGATTCATGAACAAATTTTTGTTTTTAGTACTGCAGCTCGACTACTATAACATAAAGATTTTTATATCGTAACACCCGTCACAAGCTGCGTAACACCAGCCACACATTAATATATTTAATAAAAAACTTTCTTAAACGTATTCCTAATTTTTTTAATGGTTTAATTATCAATCATTGACATTGACAGTAGTTAACTTTTATTCTTATTAATTGTAGTTTGGCTGAATTTTCCTAAAATTCAGAGTGAGGTCAAGTTTTTTAATGAGTACTCGTAACATCTGTCACAGGTAGTTTAACAAAAATTAAACATGGTTTTAAAAGTTTGTCACACATGGATAGACAACCATAAGTCAGTTATGATGACTGCAAAAACTTTAAATTATTTCATGTTTGCTAACATATTGATGTTTAAAAGCGTGCAAATGTAACACCCGTCGCCGTAGAATTTTCCAGAAGTAATTTTGCTCTATTTTATATATCAGTTAATCTCTTAAGTTCAATTTGATTCTTCTGAAAATCTCGATTCTTTTACTTACGAAGTTGAATCGAGAGACCAGTCGATATAAAACAAGTCGAGAAATTCTAATTTTGGTCCAGCCAGACAGTGGAGTCACTTTTGTGAATCCAATAATCACTTTAATATAAATCACGAATACTCAGTCAATAAACTTAACAATCCTTTACTTTATTCTTTGAAACTTGTAAAAATTTACAGATACTCATAGAAGCTTTCAGCTCCATTTTTCTTGAAATAGTTTAGGTGATCTTTACTTTAGTAAAAATCGTAAACAAATTAAGGTTTCTAAATTTTATATAGTTACAAAAGTATTATATTTGCTCAAAAAAGCTTTTCTGTATATTTTCAAGTAAGTATCAAATGTTAAAAGAACTAAAGTTTGACCATTTTTGGTTCGCCATGGCGTCACAAGAGGCCGTCTTCTAAATTATTCTAAACTTATTTGAAGGTCATCCATGACTTTCTGAAATAACTGCAAATCACAAAGCTTAATTTAAAATGGGATCATTTTATGAGAGGCTTGGGCACTGCCCGAAACTAAAAAATTAGAACTTTTTTGATAGTTTTTATGTTTTTTTTTTTACTATTTGATTTAAAATTTAATTTTTTTTTTTCTTTTTTTTTGCAAAATTGCGTCTGTGCAAAAAAAATGCTCATACTGTATGTTTATTTATCAATTTTGAAGCAGTCATATTGATTTTTTTTAAATCCATCAGAATGAGTTCCAAAAACATGAGTTCGAAAATAAAAAAATTTATAGTTCTCGGATTCAGAAAGTGAAGGTTACTTTAATAATAAATATTTGGGTTGTTTTTGATGTCAAAAATATAGTATGATTATTTCATCCATCGTAGTGACCATGGCATGCACGTTAAGTGTGCGGCCTAGCATGCTTGGAGCCCAGGTTCGATCCCCAGCCGCGGCGAAAATTTCTTTCAATAAAAAATTTTTCTGATCGGTCACCAACTCTCTGCAGACAATGGCAAACCTTAAAGAGTAAATAATGCCATGTTAAGCTTTTTGAGAACATGAACTTTAGCCGTTTGGAGTCGGCATAAAACATGTAGGCCCAGTTCTCGGTCAATTGTGTACAAACATTTAATAACACACACAACACAATTGATCATAAGAAGCTCGGTCAAAGTCCTTTCAAGAGCTGAAATGACCAATTTGTTTTTTCGTTTTGTTATTTTATTCATTTATTTTTTTATAAACAATTTCCGCCAAATTCATGTTCGTCCCACATGGCACAACCTTTATTGACATCCGTCCCATTTTAAAGTATAGAAAGTAATGATAATTGACAAGCAAAATATTTATTAACAAGCAAAATATTTATTAATTTTGATTATTTGCAGGTCAAGAATGGTCACAGTGTAGCAGTTAGACTGAATTTCAATGTTAAACTCAGAATATTATGGATTATATTTCAGCATTTTGAAACCTTTAGTATCAACTAATGCACTTTTTAGTAATTTGCTTAAACTTTAACCAGTTTATATTATTTTCAATACGATAAAGTAGTGCAAACGTCACCGTTCATCTCTATGGAATGAACCTTTTGCCTACTTTTAACCCTAGCACTTTGTTTAGTTTCATGTGAAATTTCACTAAAAACTTAAGCTGTGAAATATGTGCGAAATTTTTCACAGCATGTTCGTCAAAGTTGTACTCTGTTCCGCTGCGAAAAATACTTGCAACATTTCTCTTGCAGCATTGTTTCACTTTAATTGAATTGAACTGTTAATTTATTTTGAAGTGAAAAGTGACAATTGTAAATTTTTTGGTTTTATGTATTTAGTTTTTTCTATTTTGAGAAGTAAAGCATGACTTTCTTAATTTTTTCAATTTCTTCGCAAAAATATATTTGTCAGGACTTTCACGCAACAAAGAAATGAAATAAATTGTATAAAATAGAATACTAGTCTTTATACAAAAAACAATAGCTGTGAAATATGTGTGAAAATTTTCACAACATGTTCGTCAAAGTTGTTTTCTATTCTGCTGTGAAATATGCTCGCAACATTTCTCTTGCAACATTTTTTCAGGACAATTTTATTGAACTGCCTATTTATTTTGATGTAAAAAGTGACAGTTTTCGTAAATATTTTGTTTTTATAAATTTATTTTTTCTATATTTTAAAAAGTAAAGCATGATTATCTCAATTTTTATAGTTTCTACGCAATAAAATATTTGTCAGAATTTTCACGCAACAAAATAATTAATGTTGCCAGCAAAATTTCTCGCAAACGAACAGAGTACTAGGCTTAAGAAATAAATACAAATTTATCAACATAAAAAAATTTATAACAAATTGATAAATATAATTATAAAAAAATAATATAGCAATGCATATAAATGTAAAAATTAAATAATGAAAAAAGCGCGGGGACGATACGCTGCTTTAAAATTTACTTCCACACAAATTCGACCGGTATCAACTAAAAATAGACCAAATCAGTCCAGACCAAAAAACACAGCGCCATGCCAGCGCACCACAAACACCGACAGCACGAACACTGAAACTGCTGCAACTAGTGCTGCGCTTAAAGCATAGCAATTTACACAAATATACGAGGCGACAGATATGCGAGCTTATTAAGAATTATGTGCAGACTAAGGCAAAAAACGCCCATCGGTAAAAAAATAGCATAAAAAGCAAAACTGCAAAAAGTAACCCGAAACTGATAAATAGTCGAAAAAAAAAAGAAAAATAAATTTAAAATTTGCTCTTCTTGCAAGTTTTTTAACTCTTTGCACTTTTAGTCTGCTTTATTTTTGGCTTTTCTAGACAGAACATTTTTTTGCGTTCTGATTGTAACAACTTCTTAGTACGATGTAACGTCTGCGTTGGTGTTGGTGCACGTGGCGTCACGTCGTCTTCAGTCTATTTTGCTGTGTAGAAACGTGTGTGTAGGTGTGTGTTTGAGTGCACTTTGTAGACAATCTGACTGTCTCATCGCATATCCTATCTAATGTCATTTTTATAGTTTTTACCTAGTTGCAGAAAGTTTCTCAGCAAATTTTTTACCGCTACATTTCTTTCTTTCATTTTTTTGCCCACTCACTCAAATTCTACGCTAGCTGGCTCTCGACCCTTTAGCTCGCTTAAGACCACCCACACTTCATACTTTCATTGTATCAATTTTATACCAATTTATTGCCATCTCTTGCGTACAACGTGCAACGGGTAGATGTTTAAGCTGCACTTTGGCAGCTAATGTGTTTTATGAAAACATCCTTTGCAGCAAATGGTGTGGATAAAAACTAATACTAGCTGCAATCTGCAGCGCTGCCAACATTGGCGTCAACTTCGACGCTGCAGTTCGAAAACTAATTATGTTTATGGAATTATGGCGATCCACATAAATTACTTTAGGACGACTTTTTCCCACGTTGCCGTCTCTGTACCACGTTATTTTTGTACATTTAACTTGCACATATATTTCTTGTGCACTGCAGGCTAGTTGGTGTTGCCTATTTTTTGGAGCGTGCAAAATCGTCGCACATTTTCGAAATTAATTTGATTTTAAAAACTAACTGTTTGTTGTTTTTGCCTTTTAAACTAATGGCTTAAATGCATTAATTTTGTTATAATATATAAAGTAGTGCAAAATTGTAAAAGCAAGTATTAGTTATATGCGTTAAGTGACCAATTAAGCTAATGAGCCGCTAAGTATGCAAGAAAATGTTAGCTTTTTTCAAAAGTGCAAAAACATTAAAAATATAAGTATTGAAAATAAAAGTTATATTCAGCCAAAAGCTGGTCACTTACATATATTTATACACTTGTCTCATATTTCAACATTATATATCTTATATAATATATGATTATAGTAAGTGAAAAGTTAACTTTGTTGTACCTTTTTTTAATATAAATTAGAACTAGAGCATGTATTTTTTTGGTACTTTTGGCAATACCGGAATTTTCGGGATTGAATATGTCAATCCTGAGTTGCCGCGATTAGTCTCGGTATTAAAAAAGTACTGTATGAAATTTTAAATAATTTTATAAATTGTGAAATTGAGTTTAAACTGAAACACGGAGAGAAATTTGAGCTGAAAGCAATCCCAAATCAATTAATTTTGGGAGTGATTTTGAGCTACGCCATAATATTCTCGATATCCAGCCCTAATGTGATTGTGTATCAAAAAAATTAACACGCTCATTTGTGCATAATATATGCGATTTTTGGATTGTTCGTCAAAAAACTAATATGCTCACTTGAGCTCAATTTATGACATTTTGGTATTGATTGTTAAAAAAAAACATGATCATTTGTGTTCAATGCAGGTAATGCATGTATTATTTGTATATTTGTATTAACATATTAACATACTCTCATATCACTAATCTAGGAAATTTTTTGATGCGACATTTTATGAAATTTTGAAACACAAGCATCAAAACGAGCAAAAGAAGAAGCGGCACGAATAACGTTCAAGGCAAAATATGTCAAAATTTAAGTGGCTCAAGCATTAAATGACCGAACCGAACCGAACAAAAAAAAAAAAGAGAAAAAAAAAGGAGACCGAAATTCAAAATTATATTTTCATTGTCCGAATTAGATATATTTGATCCAATTCGGAAAGGAACATATAATTTTTTAATTTATGCTCTGCACTTTTTACACTTTTATACGAAATGCAACAAAAACCAACTGAGAATTACGTCGTTCAGTTGCTAATTTTTTCTATGTGGAAAATCAACAACAAATAAAAATTCATTTTTATGATTAAGCCCAAGATTACACTTAAAAAAAAAAAAAAAAAAAAATTGGCCATTTCAGCCCTTGAAAGGACTTTGACTGAGCTTCTTTTGATCAATTGTGTTGTGTGTGTTATTAAATGTTTGCACACAATTGACCGAGAACTGGACCTACATGTTTTATGCCGATTCCGAACGGCTAAAGTTCATGTTCTCAAGAAGCTTTACATGGCATTATTTACATTCTGAGGTTTGCTATTGTCTGCAGAGAGGTGGTGACCGATCAGAAAAATTTGTTGTTGAAAAAACTTTTCGACACGGCTGGGAATCGAACCCGGGCTCCGAGCATGCTAAACCACACACTTAACCTGCATGCCACGGTCACCTAAAATGGGTAAAACAATCGGACCAAAAAGACAAAGTAGAAGAGGTTACAAGTTTAACGGAATTCTATGTCTATATTTACGATACTATCGAAACTGTTTCTTTTGTTGTTAAAAATGAAAAACTCATACTTGCACTTTTGATGTTATTTTAAAGTCTATAGAGGATTTTAAGGTAGATGTATTT
The DNA here is from genome assembly GCA_958299015.1 of Tetanocera ferruginea. Classification (NCBI taxonomy): domain Eukaryota; kingdom Metazoa; phylum Arthropoda; class Insecta; order Diptera; family Sciomyzidae; genus Tetanocera; species Tetanocera ferruginea. The sequence continues at coordinate 91,109,010 of OY282644.1, read as the reverse complement.
TGTCTTGACACTAAATTAATAAATTGTCCGTTCCATCAACAAAATTAAATTTTTTTTGAAAAGTTGTTTCACTATTTTTTAAAAAATTAATAAAATTGAAAATAATTACATTCAGGGAAATTGTATCTCCAAACAATTAAAAGTTATAGCATCAAACTTATTTTAACCATTCCGGTTAATCTTATTTATTCACTACTTGTTTCATTTTTTTAACATTGTATACAACTTAAATCTGTTAACTACTGCCTTAATAAAAGAATTAACCCACATGTTTTGTCTAGAAGCTTCCAAAGCAGTCATAAAAAGCTTTTAATTTAATTGTTTGTATTAAGTCACGTCATAAGGTTTACAGGACTTTATTCCTTAGGTGACTTACCAAAGGTTTCCTTTGAATATTTTGCTCAACAAATATAACAACAAAGTACTGAAAATTCCTTAAATGTTCTTCAAGGAAGGATTTTCTCTACACGCTAGTATTTTTGAAAATTATCAACTCTTTGACTGCTGACTTCTACGCTACACTTGAGCTCATAATTGCTGCTTAATATGTACTCCCAAGACTCTACTTTTGGCTATATGTAGTAGTAGTAGTAGTAGTAGTACGATGATATTACTTCACTTAAATTTATGCCAATCACTCACACCCACTTTGATTATATGTGAATATGCTGCTTGGGTAGTTGGCAAGTTGGCAGCAGCCCTAATGGGCCAGCCGCACTTACGAGATGATAACGAAGCTATTGCCGAAGCCCATTATTACTCAATTACTTGGCAAACTGTTCTCAAGTTACTCGTTGCACAAATTGCACAGACCAACATGACAGCTGTCATTAAATATGCCAAGTCGTTGAGAGAGAGAGAGAGAGAGAGAGAGAGAGTGAGAGTGCGACGCATTGTCTAAGTGCTTGCAGCCACCCACTCGCACTCTGGTTCTTCCTCTAATCTTTTATTTTTTTATTCTTTTTCATATTTCTACATTTAACATAGCATCTGCTAAGGGTTCCGCTTAAGTTAGCAGCCCAGCCCACTTATCTCATCTTCTGTTGCACTATCATCTCGTTGAAAATGGTTTCTGTCAAGCTGCTCTATTCATGGCGGTGGCACTCAAAAGTTGCTAGCTGATGTCGCATTGAAGTTCTCGATGCTTTGTCATTTACCAATTATGTAAATTTCCTCTGCTATTAGTTGGATCCACTAACACATACCATGAAGGACTCACTTACTCATCCACAGTTGCATGCGGAAGCACTTCAATATGTTGGTTGGCTGTTCAGCTCTGGAGTATAGCTCTGGCTATGCAGTCTGTGCAAAGGAACAACTTTTAAATGGCATCGAATCGGTGCTGTTGAATCTTTGCCAAAGCATAAAGCCACTTGTTGTTTTTATTTTTGTTTTTGTTGTTGTCGTTGTCACTATGACAGTCTCACAAACAAAATGGTAGAAAAATAAAACCTCAATCAAAGCTTGTTCGAACACACAGGCAGACAGCCAGTTAGCCAGACATCCATCATCAATTTTAAAACAAGCGATAACACGACATGAACATTCTTCGCAATCATTGTTGTTGTTCTGGAATTCGTAGATTCAAATCATTGCAAAACTGACTTCTATCTAATGAATATGAATTGCTGCTGAATACGTTAGATGACATAGAAACGGTACATGTGCTGGTTATATACGTACTATATCTACGATTTAGTGACGTTGTCTTTGATATCGTTTGTGCTAAAAGTGACAATTCACAATTAGCGGTACCGTCACATTTTTTTAGAAAATAATGAATTATAAAAAGTTGATATGCTATAGTTTTCTTTATAAAGAAAAAAAAATTTAAATTTAACTCAATAAATTCATTCGAAAAAGCTTGCTTTGTTAAAGCGAAATGCCAATACTTGTTACCGTTATATCTACGAACATTTTTTAATTTCTTTGAATTCCAACAAAAAGACATTTTGTTGGAATTCAAATTCTCTTTGAAATTTAAATGTTCTATTGAAATTTGTTTTCAATTAATTAATTAGCAGTAACTGATTGGCTTTACTTATACATAATCTGCCCATTCATTGAAATATATCTATATAATTAATAGGCTAAGGTTTTTTTTGTGACTTCAACTCCTCCCAGACCAATGGACCGATTCTATCGATTTAGATGTCATTAAATCAGGTTTAGGCTGTATATGTGCAAACCACTTTTAAAAATTGTGATTTCACTTCAGGGGGTTCCCAACCTTTTAAAACAGAAATAAAATTTTTGTACAATAATCCGTTATTTTATCGATTTGAAATTTAGTTTGAGAAGAGCTTATGAATTGATCGAATTTGAATTTTTTTCAAAACTAAAAATTTTAAACCAAAATTATCTTTTATGCATTCCTCAAATGTCAATTGTCCGAAAAATGCAGTTCCAAAATCAAAAATTCCACTTTCCGAGCAAACAAGCCAGTCAAATTTTAACGGTTTTCAAAATTTTTTTGTTTTTCTAAATTTTTGTTCAATTTTCTTTGAAATGTGTTGACAATTATAGTAATTATCTTACCAAATGTATTTTTAATGAATTTTCTTAATATTTTCTTTAGTTGTTTAACGTGTATTTTTATCAAACGCCAAGACAGAGAAAAAACTCTCTGAAATTTAAAGTTCTGTATTTGGAAGCGAATATCTCTGCCACTTTTTTAAAAATTTCATTTATTTTTTTTTTGTATTTAATTGCAATTAATTGACTTTAAAATAATTATAAAGTTTTTACCGTTACTTAATTATTTATATTTAAATCATTGCCTTTAAAAAGAGTCCAATAAAACGAATGTTTCCTCAAAAAATGTATTAAAAATTGTTTTTGTTGTAAAAATAAAAAAATTTCAAATTTGCATTTTTGATTTTCTTTCATTGTATGTAGTCTATTTAAGACGAATTTGTTTTTGTTTGACAGAAAAATTAATAAATACTATGTGTCATTGAAAAAACAAGGCTACCCCCTATGGTTTTTTGCTCGAAATTTTTTTTTTTAAAATGTTGTTCTTATAATTTTTAAATCTTCAACAAGCTTCAAAAACAATATATTTGAAAAAAATTTCATTATAGCTACAACCAATTAAAAGTTATAGCCACGAATCTGTTTTAATCATCCTGCTTATCTATATAATTAATAGGCTAAGGTTTTTTTTGTGACTTCAACTCCTCCCAGACCAATGGACCGATTCTATCGATTTAGATGTCATTAAATCAGGTTTAGGCTGTATATGTGCAAACCACTTTTAAAAATTGTGATTTCACTTCAGGGGGTTCCCAACCTTTTAAAACAGAAATAAAATTTTTGTACAATAATCCGTTATTTTATCGATTTGAAATTTAGTTTGAGAAGAGCTTATGAATTGATCGAATTTGAATTTTTTTCAAAACTAAAAATTTTAAACCAAAATTATCTTTTATGCATTCCTCAAATGTCAATTGTCCGAAAAATGCAGTTCCAAAATTAAATTTTTTTTTGGGTTTTTTGGTGTTTTTTCATCTAAATTTTTCATAAATCGGTGTTGTAGGTGTTCTGTAAGTACCTTTTATTAATTTCTGAAATATACATATCTTAGTATTATTTCTTAAATCTATTTTTAATGCGTTTTTTTTTAACATTAGTTATGTTTTATAGCTGGAAGAGTTAAGCTGCGATATTTTCGAATAGTAATAATGTTTTTCTCAGTTGTTATATTAGTATAAGTCCGTCTTCGTATTTTGACAGTTACATTAAAAAATTTTGTGTCAGATCAAACATTTCAAGTCAAACCATTCAGATAATGATCTTTTATATCATTATTGAGACTCAATATATCGTTATTCGTTATAACTTATTGAATAGAATATCATATATTAAACGTCTATAATGTTTCTAACAATTAATTTTTATTGAATTGCTCGAATTCGGGCAACAGGTTTACTAGTTAAATATTAAATATTAAATTTTAATGAAAATTCTAATAAAAACATGCATTTCCAATGAAGTGTATCAAAATATTTATTCAATAATTTGCAATTAAAATAAAATTTGTAAATTGTTTCGGGGCAAATAAATGAAATATCAAAGTTATTTATATCTTAGTATGGTATTGGAAGTTTATTCTTTTTAGTTTTTAGTTTTTAAGAATCGTAGCGGAAGAAAATTTGAAAATAAAGAAAACTCTTTGAATTTTTGATTTTTCTTTTTTCATCAGCAAAATTTCACATAAATAATAAAATATTGATATTATTACAGTACAATTTATTATTTTGAATCTGAAATATAATTTTCTGAAAGGAATTCTCGTACCTTGAGAAGTTTCACTACATTAGCTGTTAAATTGGATCGTTTATATTTTGGTGGTTGGCACAAAGATCATTTGCACAAATTATCCTTATTAGCAATAAATGTATTTAACATTTGCAGGTGCAGGTGATGATATGAAGACTACTATATATAAAACACCCCATAAAACCTACAACCAATAAAATCGCGATGTAATTTTTTTAAACTTTCTACTTAAACACGAAATATTAACAAAATTATAATTTCTAGGGTGGAGAATGCGGAACAATAGATTTGTTCACTAACAAAAAATTGTGACAAATTTTTAATTGAAAAGCGTTCACGAACTCAAATAGCTTGCAACGAGAGAGGACAAAGAGAGAATTAAAAAAGTGAGAGAGTAAAAGTCAGCTACCGCAAAAGAAATTGTATGTCAAAAATAAATTAGAAAAATTTTTTTCTAGTTTCAACTACATAAGCTTTCAAGTAATCGATCAGCTACTAACTTGCAAGTTTCCACAAGTTTTCTGTTCACGTACTTTTTCTGCTATTTTTCTCCTTGTCAAATTTTTTACTCAATTTTTGCCTTTCTCTCTCCCTGCAAGTTTTAACAAATAAAGTACGTGAACAGACCTATTACACTGTTGTAGTTTTTGACACGAAATTTTTGATTCTGCGATAAGACCAAACTTTTCGGATTTGGGGGAGCACAACTGTGTCCTTGGTTTAGTTAGATTGGCTCAAATTTTTAAGAAAACCATGTTTTTCAAAATGGTCGATTTTGGCCTTTTGCCACGTCTATTTCTTGAGATATCTCGCAAACAAGTTGTACGATCTTAACAACCAATAGAGAAAACTAAAGGTATTGAAATTCTTCGTCAATTGTTCTCATGCTACTTTCGGATCCGAGGATTAGTTTTTGTGTAATTAATCAATTTTTGAGAACTTGTTGTTTTTTTTTTAAAAGAAAATTGGAAATTAAATTCATGGAACAAAATTTGCTTGCCTTTTCTGGCCTATTCTAGTAAAGGGTGCAAAAGTGTAAACTTGTAACCTACTTAAAAACTAATTTACATGTAAACTTTCAAAACGATAACACACGTCTAACTGTTTTTTTGTATCTTCTACCAGCATATTTTTAAAAATTCTTCAAAAATTATAGAAAAACTATAAAATTGTCGTACCGTAAAATTAATTTGAATTTTTCGTAAGAAAACAATAATTTATGGAAAAAATTATTAATTACCCAAGAACTATTCCTCGGATCAAAAAGTAGTATAGGAACTGTTGACATAGAATTTCATGACCTTTTGTTTTCTTCATTGGTTAGTAAGACCGTGCAATTGGTTTGCCAGATATCTTTATAAATAGACATGGCAAAAGGCTTAGAATAGATCAAAATCGACCATTTGGAAAAACATGGTTTTCTCAAAATATTTTGAGCCAATCCAACTAAACCAAGGACGCAGTTGTACAAAGGGGACTTCCCCAAATCTGACAAAATTGGTCTTATCGCAGAACCAAAATTGAACTACAACAGTGTTATCTTATTGAAAATTATTTTGAAATAATTTTTATTTTTACTTTTCAGTGAAAATTTTTTTTTAAAAAAAAATATACTTGTTTTGTTAAAAAATTTTTTAAAAAAATATAAATATATGTTTTTTGTTAATAAATTTTTTCAAAAAAAAATATATATATTTATTTTTTGTTAAAAAATTTTTTAAAAAAATTAATATAATTTTTTTTTTTGTTGAAATTCAAATTTTTATTTTATCAACTTTTGGCACGCTAACATTGAAAAAAAAGTGCAGAAACCGACATTTCAAAAAGCACCTGAAATGTGGGGTGGACAAGATTTTTCGGGGCATGAAAGAGTCTTAAAAATGATTGTTAAATGATTGCGCAAAACTGTTTTGTGAGCACTCATAAAGGAGGCTCATTAAAAAGCCCTCAAAAGGACTTTAATATGATTGTTCATAAAATTATTATTGGAAATTATAATTTGCATAAAGAAATAAGAACTTATCTCACATATTTTTTTTTTAATGTATAAAGCTTTGTAAGTGTCCGTTAGGCCGAGTGCATAGTGGATGCTGAAGCTGTTCAGGCTTTTGCATGCGATATCAAAACACTTTCACGCTGTTGCTGTTCATAGTGTGTGCTTTTTAATTACGCGGTTTGAGCATTTTTTAAAGCTTTGAGAAGAAAAAATTTCAAAGAGTGTATTAAAATAAGATGCACATCAAAACATAAACAAGAAAACAAATAAAATAGCCAATTGGCAAACAAAGAAAAAATCAAAAAAGGTAAAGGTGTAGCTTGTAAGCTACACTACAAGGCATGAAAAATTATCTGTGCAAAAAATGTACAAAACCAAAAAACAAACAAATTGGCCATTTGCCCTTTGAAAGGACTTTTACCGAGCTTTTTATGATTAATTGTGTTGTGTGTATTATTAAATGTTTGCACACAATTGACCGAGAACTGAACCTACATTTTTTATGCCGACTCCGAACGGCTAAATTTCACGTTCTCAAGAAGCTTTACATGGCATTATTTACTCTCTGAGGTTTGCCATTGCCTGCAGAGAGGTGGTGACTGATCAGAAAAATTTTTTTTGATTGAAAAAACTTTTCGCCGCAGCTGGGGAACTTAAACTGCATGCCACGGTCACCACAAATGTACAGCAGCTCTTAAAAGCCTCAGCTTCAGCTTCCACTATGAATGTGGCTTTATGCGCACATATCACATTTATGTGCAAATCTTGGGGCCGCAATTCGAAGAATTGTTTGTTTGTGGCGATATACATTAGTGTATCCCAAAAAATAAAAAATTTTTTGCTCAACCTTTTTTTAAAAGCTTATACTGAGAATTTTTTCAGGTTTTTTGGAGGACGTTAAGAGGTCGCGCTAATCGGATTTTCCGTAAAAATCAGGTTTTCCAGAGATTTTTCAAATTTCAATCATAAGTTGGTCAATACAGATATTTTGTTAGTGTTCGAGTCATTATTTTGAAAGAAAAATGTCCAAACTTTACTTTACCGTACATAAATTAAAAGTTTTGGCTTTTTTTTGTAATCTGGATGTGGTAAATTAAATTTTTTCGTGAAATTTTCGTAATTTTTTTTAAAAACGCTTCATAACTTTTAAAAATTCTATCAAAAGAAATTTTGATATTTTGCTTTTTTGCAAACGGACCCAGAAGAATGGATAAGCAACGAGTCATTCCAGGAAACAAAGCATATTATTCAACAACTGCAAGTGGTAAATGATGTCGCAGAACGTGGTGTGGCCTTGGCAAGCACTTGCATCGGTCTTACAACTTCTGAAACGGACTTTCGAAATCTTTTACAGGGCATAGAGCTACATCGTATGGAATCAAATAAATGATTTTGTACCATGTGCAGATTCCTCTTATTTTTATTTGTGTTTTTGTGGATTCGGTGGTAACCGAAATAAACCAATGCCTTATAAGAATTCGTAAAGTCTTTATATAAGGAAAGCATATGTTTGTAGAAATACGAAAAACTTATATTTTATTTTATTTTCAACAATGGCAAGACAGCTTTAATGACTATAACTCTGGAACGGCAAGAGTAAAATCAAGTATTGTTTTTTTAAATTGCTTAGAATTTTACTATTTTTCAAACTGCATCATTTTTAAATTTGTTGAATTTTGAAAAGTTATGAAGCATTTTTAAAAAAAATTACGAAAATTTCACGAAAAAATTTAATGTATCACATCCAAATTACAAAATAAACAGCCAAAACTTCTAATTTATGTACGATAAAGTAAAGTTTGGACATTTTTCTTTCAAAATGATGACTCGTATACAAACAAAATGTCTGTAATTGATCAATTTATGATTGAAATTTGAAAAATCTCTGAAAAACCTGATTTTTACGGAAAATCCGATTAGCGCGACCTCTAAACGTCCTCCAAAAAATCTGAAAAAATTCTCAAAAATACTTGACAGTATAAGCTTTTCAAAAAAGGTTGAGCAACTATGAATCTCGAAAAAAAATTGTTTTTGGGACACTCTAATATACATGCATTGAAATTGAACTACAATAAATCTTTGCTGCAAAAATATTTTTAATAAAAGTCTGAAGAGTCTTAGGTATGGTCTTCAAAAAGTACTAAAGGGTGATTCAATAAGAGCTTCCTACTTTGTTTTCTAAATAAAGTACATAAAAATCAAAGTATTGAAGCAAATTTTTATTTGAAATGATATTTCGGTTGCTACAAGTCAATGTTGAGAAAATATTTTCTTCAAATATTGCCTACGATTAGTCTTAGAATGGTTCATTTTGGGGGCCCAATTTGCCCAAATGCCCAAAACCTGAGATCGGCGACAAATCGACTATTCATGGTTTTCACAAACACTCTCTGCATTCTGGTTGAATGATGAATGTCCAACAGTGTAAAATTGGTTCGAAATTTGATGATGATGTTACGAATAGTACCGAATTAAGTTGGACGCCAACGACCAAAATAAACATTCTCTAACTGATGACTGCTTTTGGAAGTAAGTTTCCACAATTAATAAACGTTGTTCAGAAGTTAGTCTATTCATGATTGACTTGCATTGAATACTGGACATAAAATTCATTTGTACAAGGCATTTCATACAGCTTTCAAAACAACCGAGTTGCACAAGGGACCTCGTATTAACTCATACTTTAGTTATGAGTCTAAAAAGAGAGTACTAAAGAAAGAGTCATGAAACAGTCATTATTATGAATCATATTTCATAGCCCAAATCTTATGGAAATGTACTCATAAAATAATCTTTTTGAGTCTTAATATGAGTCTTAAAAGAGTCTTTCAAGAGTCATAATGTATGCTAGGATGTATTCCCATACATTTACATGCATAATGTAAAAACAAAAAAAAAATTATTTTTGGTTGCCAAAAAACTTTAATGGGCGCTTAAAACCGGAACCTCTTCCGGCAAGGACGAAAATGGGAATTTAGTGACAGATATCCAGAATATACTGATGTTTTGGAGGAAACAATTCTCTAGTCCTCTAAATGGCGATGCTGACAACAATCCAGTTAATACAGCTGATATTCTTGAAACTCCAATGATGAATGACAGTGCACAGTGTTTCGTGTAGAGCAAGCTAGCTGGAATAAATTGTTTTTTTTTTTTTATTATTTGTATTCCTTTGGTCAAAACAAGACAAAATTGTATTGAAGACCTGAAAAATAGACCAAGAGACCAAGAAAAATAACAACGATAAGTAAATTTTTCATTAACAACAATTAGCTTTATTTATAACTTACTTTTTTCTCTTTCAATAGGTGGATTTGAATAACAAGGTGAAATATGTCGATGGATGGTACAAATATTTGCTGATCACAAAAAAGGTAAGGAGCTTTCAAAAGAAGCGTCTTGTTGATTCCAGAAAAAAATCAAGAAGGCCGCCGCAATTAATGGAGACGAAGACACCTCCGAGGCACTCGAAAATCGATACTCGAACGAGTCGGTAAAAATGTAATTGATATCTTACTGTTTTGTAAGCATTTATCTGTTACCAATTGTATTTATGGTAGCAGCCTAAACATGCCGACCCCTTGCAGTACTATTGTAAGATAAATTTAAATAACTCTTAAATACTTTAAGCTAGTAAAAAAGGGTTGATTTATTTATTTCTCAAAAAATCTGTGCAAGTGTGACTTAAGTTAAGTAAAATGTCGAATAAAAACATTCAAGCTCTTGCTATGAAGATTAATTTATTTTTATTTTAGAAAACGTTATAAACAAGTTTGTAAGTTTATATAAGTTTACTAGCTTATAATAACCGGCGCAGCTTGATTCTTGTGGTGCTTTTTATGGTTTGGTTATGAGATATGATACGGTAAAATGCCCAACTCTAGCCATATTTTTTTTTAAAAGTTTCTGATAAAATTTAGTTTTTTGGTTAATAATTTTAAAACTTTGATTTTTATTAATGTTTACTCAGTTCAAATATTAACTTTGACCCTATTTTCTTATGCAAATCCTTGAAATTGCATTAAAACCATCGAAGCTTTGGATGAAAATTCATATTTGTGGTGAAGTCTGATTAAATTTGAAAAAAAAAAATTCGTTGACATAATAAACAATTTTTGGAAAATCGACAACAGCGCTACCTATCGGGTCGAAAACAATTTTTCAAGCTCAAACCAACCATGTACATTAGCAAAGCTTCTTTTAAATTGGTTGTGTGGTTTCGGATATTAGCGAGAACCGAAATAGTGACATGTGATTTTTATATATAAAGATAAAATAAGCAAAGGAAGTATAAAGTCGGTATGGCCCGACTATGAAATACTTTAAACCTCTTATAACATTGAAATATATATTAAAATACTATAACAAATAGACGTAGTTCGTATCAAAATCCATGCATTATTTGTACCTATATAATTAATTCAGGTTTAACTAATATAGTTTTTATGGTAGGTTGGTGCCTTATGGTGGTGGTGACCGTGGCATGCAGGTTAAGTGTGTGGCTTAGCATTCTCGGAGCCCGGGTTCGATCCCCAGCCGCGGCGAAAAGTTTTTTCAATATAAAATTTTTCTTATCGGTCATCACCTCTCTGCAGACAATGGCAAACCTCAGAGAGTAAATAATGCCATGTAAAGCTTCTTGAGAACATGAGCCGTTCGGAGTCGGCATAAAACATGTAGATCCAGTTCTCGGTCAATTGTGTGCAAACATTTAATAACACACACAACACAATTGATCATAAGAAGCTCGGTCAAAGTCCTTTCAAGGGCTGAAATGGCCAATTTGTTTTATTTTTTTTTTGGTGCGCAGATGACGCCCATTTTTTGTGCACACCTCAATTATGATATAAAATGTTCACATACGAAGTTTCATCTCTCAAATATGAAGCTTTTTAATAGTGTTTTTAATATTGTGGTTTGTATGGGAGGTTGGCCTGTTCATGGACGGATGACGCTAATTTTGTGAACACATCTTACTTTTGATACAATAATCTCACATACCAAGTTTTACCTTTGTAGCATACATAAACCTATGTAAAGAGCTTTTACTACAGTGGGTTATATGGGAGATGGTCGTGTAAGTAGGCAAATGACGCCCATTTTTTGAGCACACCTCTGTTTTAATATAAAATGCTTCTATGCAAAGTTTCATCTCTCGAGGTCAAATATGAACCTTTTATGAACCCACAATATTGTGGGTTGTATGGGAGGTGGGCGTGTTTATGGGCGGATCTTGCCCTTTTTGTACACTTTTCTATACCAGACACGCTTCGCTCTAGGTGTAACAAACATTTTCACAAAGTTAATATACCCTGACCTTACAGGTTTAGGGTAAAAAAAACCCTCTGAATCATAACAAAATGCTTTTAATTTTTCATGCAATTATTCTCAAATTTTGTGCTTTTCTTTATACAAAAAATCTAAAACAATTTGGCCATTTCAGTGCTTGAAAGGACATTATAAGAGCTTCTTATGGGCTATTCTATATTCTATTGTGCGTTTTATTAAATTTTGTACTCAATGGCTCAAAAATTGGACCTACTTGTTTTATACCGACTGCGAACGGCTTAACAGCATGTTTTCAAGAAGCTTTTCATGGAATTTATATTTCTCTAGGGTATGTCGTTTTCTGCATAGGGGAAACCAAGGCCCTTTGGCGCCAAGGCCACACATTTACAATTTGTTCCTCGGCCATCAGGTTTTTATATTTAACCATTTATACTAAAATTTCTGACATTTTTTGGCATCGCCAAACATACAAAGGTCCTCATTCAATTCAGATTCATCGAACACCTTAAATATTTAAGGTAAATAATTTGCAATGCAAGAATTTTCAAAGTTATTTTATTTCAATTTGATAGTTGTATATCTTTTTGGTAAGTAGCATTCTTGGTTTGGATGTTCTTTATTAGACAAATTTTGTTTTCCATAGAACATGCAAGTTGCTTAAAATTTCCCAGAAATTGAGTGCACAAAAATTTTCGTACCTGAAATACTCAAAAAGTTCTTAGTGATTATTTTATTTGCTGTTGAAATAGAAAATCAATCCAAAATGATAGTGGTGACTTTGAAAATGAATAACTCGGTCATGTTACAAAGAATTTCATTCGTTTTTTTTTTGTGTGAAATTTAAATTAATTGTCCGTTAAATCATTATTCCATCTTTTTCATTTTAGTTTTCCTTCTGATTTTTATAATTTTCCAAAAAAAACCTTAACGAATTTCTTTATTTTGCAAAAAACTTTGATAAATATAATTGTTTTTCAAAAAATATTTAAAACCAAAAATGACGTTTTTAATATTCTTTTATATGATATGCATAAATGTAAGGTTCGTTCAAAGTTTCTATCATTCAAATTTGAAAACGGTTTTTACGATCGAAAAATCATAAAAATTTAAGATTTTTTGTTTGTTAATTTTTATTAATTTTGCATTTTTGTAATTTTGTATGCATAAAAAGTAATGGTGGAGTGAAAGAATCATGACGATTTTTCACTTCGTTTCTGAGTTATAATCCCGAATACCTCTTTAAATACTCCCACAGCAACAACACAGCCATCAACCAGTCCAAACTTTGGATGTAAACCATCTACAGACCTATCCGCAGGCACACACTAAAAATTCATTCAAATCGGTCCAGCCGTTTAAGAGGAGTTCAGCGACAAAACCATGTACAGAAGAATTGTATGTTTAAAGATAACTGGTTGCTGGGCAACCGTGCCCGAGACAAGCCAAACGAAGATGGAATTTTTACGTCAGAACTCCCCCCCCCCGTCAGAATTTTGGGTAAACATCTACCCCTAGCACTATACCGACTGGAGACGAAACCAGAAAGTCTGGATCAGCAAGCAGCAGAATCGAAAATTGTGCTCTTATAGATGTGTCTAAAGTTTGTCGGGGCGTAACTCGCGTAAAATGCCGTAACACCTTCGCTTGGGATTTCACCGATTGATTGGACTCATAGTTTGCTCGGAGGGTTAGGGAGCAAACTTTTTGAGAGCCAACCATCCTTGATGGCAACCCAAGTTGGCGTACGAGACGCTGGGAGATGATGGACATCTTGGCACATGGGTCTATTAGAGCACGAACCCGATGTATGTGACCCTGATCGATCACCTTGACGAGCACCGTGGGGAGCAGCGAAGTCCCCTGCTGCAGAATTGGCAGAGGTGATGGCGAGGGCAGACGCTGAGTGCTACTATTTGAGCGGCGGTGAATGGGTCGCGTGCGTTCTTGACCTCGATTGTGATGCTCTTCTCGCGATGTGTTGAGTTTTATTCAAAATCAACATCGGCCCTTAAAATTTAACCACCCTTTATATACGTCCATATATTTTCTTCTTTCTTCACTTCTCCACATTCAATAGTTAGAACGTGGTATTCAATACTATTTTGTCTGCCACTAAAGGGCCCAGAACTCAAACCACGACAAAGCCATTGCCTTAGACTTTTATTTTTCTTTCTAAATAAATATTAAGTTATGACCAGTGGAAGATAAATACTAAGAGATAATAACTCTTTGGATCAAAGCCAAACCAGTTACCCCACGTGCAACTTCTCATATTTAAACAGCTTTCCGCTACGCAAAACATATCCTATAGTTGTTTTACTGAACTTTTCTTTGTCTCACTTATATATCATCACATTTTGAATCAAAACAGATTTGACTGTATAGAACACCTGAACACCTGTATAGAACGCCTGAAATGCATTCCTATTCAAAAGAATAGAGAAATGATTTTCCTATATCTGAGCTTCGAACTGAGTGCAAAAACAAGCATTGCTTCAAAAGTTAACTGCCTTAATATAAATTTCACCAGTTAATTAAGCGCTATTTTTCTGTATTCATCAAATGAAAAGTATTGTTCGTGCAAGAAATGATTAATAATAAAATTTTGCAAACGAGAGCATATCGTTGTAACTCGTTTCTATGCCAAACAAAAGTGTTCGTTTGGAGTTACACAAAGTGGCTATAAGTCTTCAATTTCCTTGGAACCCCACCCAGCCAGTTTTATTTCTTACAAAAACATTTCATCAATTTAATTTAAGACTTGCTTTTATTAATATTAAAAAAAAAAAATAAAACAAGAAAGAAAATTACAAACTAGGCTAAGATAAAACCTGCTTGCAGTCTTGCCGACATCGTAAAATGTCATAATTACTCCAGTTTTATGATTTTTAAAAAGTCATTAAGTTTGTCTTTAAGGAAAATCAGATAAATATGACTGTTTTATAGGAAAAGAATGAGAAAACTTAGCACAGCAGCACAGTTTGAGATAATTAGGTACATTAATCGTATACTTCCGCTTAAGATGCTTTCAATATTTTATTAAACTTCCGGTACTCACCAAGTGTGCCTGAAGTAGATGCCTTACGATATATTCTCCTCCTCCTCTTCCTGCTTTTACTGTTCCACCTACTCAGCACAAACACTTACTCTGCCACGCAACAGAGCATTTCTTGCGATGAGTGATTTACGAGCATCTTTAATCTAGAATGTCAAAAGAAACAAGAAACAATCTCTTAATAAAATATACAACAACAGCAACAACAACAAAACAATATAAAAGAAATGAAAAAACATTTGAAAAAAAAATTGACGGTGATTAAAATTAATCGTTGAAATACACGCAAATCACATGACAACCGAATACTTAACAACAACATCACACGACAACATAACAACTACAGCAGCAGCAACAACAACAACAAAAACAACAACAACAATAACAACAACAACAACAACAACAACAACAACAACAACAACAACAACAACAACAACAACATCAGCAGCAGCAGCAACAAAACAAGCCAAACGAGGGCTACATAAAATGGGAGTAATGCATGACAATGGCAACACTGGTGTTCATTTGTTTTTCTGATTCACAACAACAACAGATTTGCTACAGCTGTACAACAACAACAACAACAACAAAAATAGCAGCGAGACAAGCAAAGTGGCACACATCCCGTAAGCAGGACAGATCAGATCAAAATGTGCCAACAACCAAATAGCGCTGGCAGCTAAGATACGAGCGGCATGTACTAAAAAACATATATAAAGTAAACGAAAAAAAAAAAAAAAAAAAAAACAAAATTCAACGATGATAGAGCATAAGAAAGAAATAGAAATAAACGACAACATCCTGCAAAGTGCTGACAACATTTTTAAATGAAACTGAAGTTGTTAACACACACATACAAACACATACACATACAGCCAACAGAGTAGCTTAGCCCAACATTCGCCCCATGATATTAGCGCATTATTTTGCACACATAAAACATTCCAATCCTCCATCCTCTTCAACAGCCACTCAACCTGACACTACAGCCATACGCTGCCTACTAACAGCACAGCACCGTTGATGGCATCCTTGAAAAGCTGTTGTGTGTTTTTGTGTGTCTACTGCTAAGCGTGACGCCTACAAACATCACCCACCAACATCCACTCATCACCGGGCTTCCAGCAGAAATCTCTAGCACAGCTGCTGGGGTTGCCACCCAGCTGAAAGCTTTTTATTTTGGCTGCTGCAGCAAATTGTGTAAAATTCGAGTTTTGATTAACGAGTTCAAGTTATAGGCTGCCACATAGCACACACACATACACATTCATATGCCACCCACTGCTGCCATATGCTGCTGTGCCAGCTACTTCTGTCTGCTGCTGCTGCTTTTGTGGGTTATAAATTGCCCTGCCATGGACTTTGCAATCATCTAGTTGCACACTTTGACACAGCATTTTGACTCATAAAACACACAATTTGCTGCATACTTTCAGGCCGCTCTAAATTCGGCCATAAAACATGAGAAGAAAACTCTTAAATTGTCAAATGTGTTGCATACATTTAGGCGCATTGTAAACATTTCAGCTCCTATGCCTCCTAAATGGAGCATAAATATAATTTTTGAATTAACACAAAAGCAATTGAAAACTGTTATGGTCGTTGTTTGCAAAGGAATAAACTTAACGATCTTTTTTTAAAATCGATTTATTAAAAGAAGTAATGTTCGAATATAATGTATATGTAATCAAATTAACCAGAGTGAACTCAATATTATTGCAATAATAAATTCAACTGAATTGTTGTTTGTTCATAAAAAATAGAGTATTTTTGGATTTTCTTGGTAAGATAAGAAAGTCCTTCTATGGATACACAGAATATGAATTATAAAATTTAAAAAAAAATCGCCTATTTAGGAAAGATTTGTTAAAAACTAGTATTTCCTGGTATCGAAATTCGACCAATATTTTGTCTGCCTATTTATAAGTATGTGCAGAGTAAGGCTATAAGTTTGAGGCTATAACTTTTAATTGATTGGAGATATAAAGTAATTTCTTTCAAGCAATTTGCTTGTGGATTTCATTTATATTCAAACAAAAGAAAAAAACTTTTTAAAACATTTAATTTTGCCAAAAAAAATCATAGGGGGTGAATGGGGCCGCCATTCTTTGTTTTAAACTTTAAACCAAGTGTTTCAGGTGTCAAACCTATTCAGTCAAGTCTGTCTTGGATCGGAAATGGGGGGGGGGGGGGTCAGGAAAGAAAGTGAAATCAAGTGCTAATTTGATTTCAATGCTAATTTGAAACTAAGGCATGCGTTAAAGTTAAAGGTAACTCAGTAAATTAGAGTTATTAAACAATATCATTCCACAAATGCAGCTGGTTAGAAATGAGGAAAGAATTAAAGAAAGATAGGACAAAGGCTAGACCGGGAATCGAACCCAGAACTTCTGGGTTGGCAGTCAAGCACGCTCAAGCATCGAGGCCCCTATTTTAAGTGTTTTCTTTTTTTACAACAAAATCATACATTAACCCCATATTTGAAGAAAAGACAAAATTTTGTAATCTATTTTTATAAGGAGTAATTTAAATATAAACAAAAGTGTACTGAAAGGATTATATACAAAAAAGATATTAATTTAATATGTACAAACACGGCAGAGATATTGGCTTCCCAATTGAGAACATTCAATTTTTTTCTTGGCATTTGATTAAAATACACGCTAAATAATTAATGATAATATTAAAAAAATGCATTTAAAATACTTTTGGTAAGAGCTTCACAGTGACTGTTATCACATTTGAAAGAAAATTAAAAAAAAGTTTTAAAAATAATTAAAAAGCCATTCAAAGATATTGACATCGGAAGTCTAAGCTTTGAATTAGAAACACATTTTTTTACAAACTTTACAATTGATTATGCATAACACTAAATTTTTTGAGAAAAGTTTTACTTTTGAGAAAATTTTTACTTTTGACAAAAACTCAAATTCAACCAATTCAAAACCTCTCTCCCAAACAAATTTCTTATTGATCGAGTTTTTGAAAAAATTTATTTCTTTTTTAAGAAGGTTGTGATCCCCCTCCCAAACATTCTGCGAATCTATGTTACAGTACCTTTCAATTGATATAAGTTTCATTCAAATGTGTTGTCGACATATTGAGAAAAATCAATAGGCAACCCTAACATCAAAAATTTTAAAATTATATATTTTTTCCAAAAAGTTATTTCCAATACCTTTCTAATGGTACCTTATTTATAAAAATTGAATAAAAACTGACGTAGATACAATTAATTGAAAATTTCCCGATTCTGGCATTTTCGGATGATTTGCAGAATTGAGAGGTCCATAACTTTTCAAAGAATGGCTATAAAAAAAATAAATGAACTTATATTCTTAGAATTTTAATAGGAATCTATAGCCCAAAAATAAAACAAATCGAAAGCCATGAGGTCAATTTTTGAAAAAAAAGTATTGCGTTATGCGTGGAATGGGCGCTTAGTCTTGCTTATCTTTTTCTTATTCTTATCTTTCTTCTCTAGCACTAGTCTTTTCAATCTGTTAAGTTTCTTTTCTCATATTTTAAGCTAAATTTCAAA